>CM074132.1:2724349-3446919 GCA_037178625.1 Skeletonema tropicum | reverse complement strand
TATATATATATGAGCTGCTGCAAAGGTTGATGTTGGTTGGTTGGTGAAAAGTGAATGCCGGATTCTCAAATCAAGATGCCCGTCTCAAATAACATACCGCTGAGCAATCGAGCGAAGAGCTCAGATCTATTCATCCGCTTCGGCCCTCGATGGATAGGATCTAATGAGAGTGGTGGTGGTGGAGAATCCTCCTCTGTGTCGGCGGCGGATTCAAGGGGGGCACTTATCTCGGACCAATCAACAGCAATGGCAATGGCTATGACGAAAGCGAATGATTAAGTTTGCTGCATTCAATGCTCAAGAGAAGTGTGAACAACGTTTCCCTTTCCATCTGGACTTGTAATGGTCGTAAGAAGGCGATGAGTAGTGATTTGGAAAGCTCTCATTGCGCTCTATCGATTGGTTGTAGTTTCAAAGCCAAATAAATATCAATCTTTTGTCAGTGTACTCAACTAAAGCGACCCCTAGAATCCGAATTTGACGACCCGAATCGGCTTGAAAAATGTGGATTTGAACAAAATGAACAGAATGACTTCCACCACCGCCATCATTTCCACCATTATCACCATTAACGTAATTAATTACAGCTCCCTCGCCTGACGGCTCACTCGATTCTTTATTTGTTGTATCATTCCTGTTCCAATGTCTCGCTTTGTCTCGCTTCGCTCGACTGTAACATTGTACTTGCCCCTAATCACTCCACCACCGCTGTGTCAATGATATATGATATCATCGCTCATCAGCTCCTTCGCCTTGCGGCTCACTCGCCTTTCACATCATCGCTTCGCTCGACGTGCAACGTGCAAGTGGCGACACAACACAATCATCCAAACTCTACTTCGCCTCCGGCTCACTCCCCCAGGAGTGGTGGAGTGAGATAATGAGTGTTGGTTGTTGCGGTGGTGGAGGAGTGTTAGTTGTTGCATTGTGTATCATCATTGTGGAGGAGTAGTATATCTTCCACCGCCACCACTACACTACTCCTCCTCCACAACAACAATGATGAATAAGTAGTATAAGTACGATACCAAAATGGCGGCGGTGGAATGGAAGGATGGTTGATTGTCATTTTATGCCGAGCGGAGTCAAGGCCAGTTAATGATAACGCCCAATTGAAAGGAAGTGTGTTTCGCGAGGGCATTTGCCCGAGCACCGCTTATTTATTGGATGCGCGAGTAGTAAAGCTAATGTTATTCGCCGCCTCCAAGTGGTCGCTTTTTTGGATCTCACGTGTAAGGTACCAACAAAGAATGGATCTTATCTTCTTCAAATGGTCTCTTTTTCGCGAGGGCTTTGCCCGAGCAGTGATTGTTATTTCGATAGCAATAATGGTATATATCGATAGAGCTTGAAGAGAGCTTTCTAACGGTGGTCATATTGTCATATTTCAATATTTTGATTTTGACCTCTGCTTTGGAAATTCTGGCTGCAGAGCTGGATTTCAAGCTGTCGGCTGTCGGCGACTTTCTAGACCCGTTTTTGACCGATTCGATTCAAACAAAGTGGTCCAATCAATCTGATTATACGACCAATCGATAGACCTGCTCAACAGCTTTCCAAAACGCCACTTATCGCCCTCATTGGCCGTGTAGTAGGCAAGATACGACCGTTAGTGTCATTGTGAGTATATATATATGAGCTGCTGCAAGGTTGATGTTGGTTGGTTGGTGAAAAGTGAATGCCGGATTCTCAAATCAAGATGCCCGTCTCAAATAACATACCGCTGAGCAATCGAGCGAAGAGCTCAGATCTATTCATCCGCTTCGGCCCTCGATGGATAGGATCTAATGAGAGTGGTGGTGGTGGAGAATCCTCCTCTGTGTCGGCGGCGGATTCAAGGGGGGCACTTATCTCGGACCAATCAACAGCAATGGCAATGGCTATGACGAAAGCGAATGATTAAGTTTGCTGCATTCAATGCTCAAGAGAAGTGTGAACAACGTTTCCCTTTCCATCTGGACTTGTAATGGTCGTAAGAAGGCGATGAGTAGTGATTTGGAAAGCTCTCATTGCGCTCTATCGATTGGTTGTAGTTTCAAAGCCAAATAAATATCAATCTTTTGTCAGTGTACTCAACTAAAGCGACCCCTAGAATCCGAATTTGACGACCCGAATCGGCTTGAAAAATGTGGATTTGAACAAAATGAACAGAATGACTTCCACCACCGCCATCATTTCCACCATTATCACCATTAACGTAATTAATTACAGCTCCCTCGCCTGACGGCTCACTCGATTCTTTATTTGTTGTATCATTCCTGTTCCAATGTCTCGCTTTGTCTCGCTTCGCTCGACTGTAACATTGTACTTGCCCCTAATCACTCCACCACCGCTGTGTCAATGATATATGATATCATCGCTCATCAGCTCCTTCGCCTTGCGGCTCACTCGCCTTTCACATCATCGCTTCGCTCGACGTGCAACGTGCAAGTGGCGACACAACACAATCATCCAAACTCTACTTCGCCTCCGGCTCACTCCCCCAGGAGTGGTGGAGTGAGATAATGAGTGTTGGTTGTTGCGGTGGTGGAGGAGTGTTAGTTGTTGCATTGTGTATCATCATTGTGGAGGAGTAGTATATCTTCCACCGCCACCACTACACTACTCCTCCTCCACAACAACAATGATGAATAAGTAGTATAAGTACGATACCAAAATGGCGGCGGTGGAATGGAAGGATGGTTGATTGTCATTTTATGCCGAGCGGAGTCAAGGCCAGTTAATGATAACGCCCAATTGAAAGGAAGTGTGTTTCGCGAGGGCATTTGCCCGAGCACCGCTTATTTATTGGATGCGCGAGTAGTAAAGCTAATGTTATTCGCCGCCTCCAAGTGGTCGCTTTTTTGGATCTCACGTGTAAGGTACCAACAAAGAATGGATCTTATCTTCTTCAAATGGTCTCTTTTTCGCGAGGGCTTTGCCCGAGCAGTGATTGTTATTTCGATAGCAATAATGGTATATATCGATAGAGCTTGAAGAGAGCTTTCTAACGGTGGTCATATTGTCATATTTCAATATTTTGATTTTGACCTCTGCTTTGGAAATTCTGGCTGCAGAGCTGGATTTCAAGCTGTCGGCTGTCGGCGACTTTCTAGACCCGTTTTTGACCGATTCGATTCAAACAAAGTGGTCCAATCAATCTGATTATACGACCAATCGATAGACCTGCTCAACAGCTTTCCAAAACGCCACTTATCGCCCTCATTGGCCGTGTAGTAGGCAAGATACGACCGTTAGTGTCATTGTGAGTATATATATATGAGCTGCTGCAAGGTTGATGTTGGTTGGTTGGTGAAAAGTGAATGCCGGATTCTCAAATCAAGATGCCCGTCTCAAATAACATACCGCTGAGCAATCGAGCGAAGAGCTCAGATCTATTCATCCGCTTCGGCCCTCGATGGATAGGATCTAATGAGAGTGGTGGTGGTGGAGAATCCTCCTCTGTGTCGGCGGCGGATTCAAGGGGGGCACTTATCTCGGACCAATCAACAGCAATGGCAATGGCTATGACGAAAGCGAATGATTAAGTTTGCTGCATTCAATGCTCAAGAGAAGTGTGAACAACGTTTCCCTTTCCATCTGGACTTGTAATGGTCGTAAGAAGGCGATGAGTAGTGATTTGGAAAGCTCTCATTGCGCTCTATCGATTGGTTGTAGTTTCAAAGCCAAATAAATATCAATCTTTTGTCAGTGTACTCAACTAAAGCGACCCCTAGAATCCGAATTTGACGACCCGAATCGGCTTGAAAAATGTGGATTTGAACAAAATGAACAGAATGACTTCCACCACCGCCATCATTTCCACCATTATCACCATTAACGTAATTAATTACAGCTCCCTCGCCTGACGGCTCACTCGATTCTTTATTTGTTGTATCATTCCTGTTCCAATGTCTCGCTTTGTCTCGCTTCGCTCGACTGTAACATTGTACTTGCCCCTAATCACTCCACCACCGCTGTGTCAATGATATATGATATCATCGCTCATCAGCTCCTTCGCCTTGCGGCTCACTCGCCTTTCACATCATCGCTTCGCTCGACGTGCAACGTGCAAGTGGCGACACAACACAATCATCCAAACTCTACTTCGCCTCCGGCTCACTCCCCCAGGAGTGGTGGAGTGAGATAATGAGTGTTGGTTGTTGCGGTGGTGGAGGAGTGTTAGTTGTTGCATTGTGTATCATCATTGTGGAGGAGTAGTATATCTTCCACCGCCACCACTACACTACTCCTCCTCCACAACAACAATGATGAATAAGTAGTATAAGTACGATACCAAAATGGCGGCGGTGGAATGGAAGGATGGTTGATTGTCATTTTATGCCGAGCGGAGTCAAGGCCAGTTAATGATAACGCCCAATTGAAAGGAAGTGTGTTTCGCGAGGGCATTTGCCCGAGCACCGCTTATTTATTGGATGCGCGAGTAGTAAAGCTAATGTTATTCGCCGCCTCCAAGTGGTCGCTTTTTTGGATCTCACGTGTAAGGTACCAACAAAGAATGGATCTTATCTTCTTCAAATGGTCTCTTTTTCGCGAGGGCTTTGCCCGAGCAGTGATTGTTATTTCGATAGCAATAATGGTATATATCGATAGAGCTTGAAGAGAGCTTTCTAACGGTGGTCATATTGTCATATTTCAATATTTTGATTTTGACCTCTGCTTTGGAAATTCTGGCTGCAGAGCTGGATTTCAAGCTGTCGGCTGTCGGCGACTTTCTAGACCCGTTTTTGACCGATTCGATTCAAACAAAGTGGTCCAATCAATCTGATTATACGACCAATCGATAGACCTGCTCAACAGCTTTCCAAAACGCCACTTATCGCCCTCATTGGCCGTGTAGTAGGCAAGATACGACCGTTAGTGTCATTGTGAGTATATATATATGAGCTGCTGCAAGGTTGATGTTGGTTGGTTGGTGAAAAGTGAATGCCGGATTCTCAAATCAAGATGCCCGTCTCAAATAACATACCGCTGAGCAATCGAGCGAAGAGCTCAGATCTATTCATCCGCTTCGGCCCTCGATGGATAGGATCTAATGAGAGTGGTGGTGGTGGAGAATCCTCCTCTGTGTCGGCGGCGGATTCAAGGGGGGCACTTATCTCGGACCAATCAACAGCAATGGCAATGGCTATGACGAAAGCGAATGATTAAGTTTGCTGCATTCAATGCTCAAGAGAAGTGTGAACAACGTTTCCCTTTCCATCTGGACTTGTAATGGTCGTAAGAAGGCGATGAGTAGTGATTTGGAAAGCTCTCATTGCGCTCTATCGATTGGTTGTAGTTTCAAAGCCAAATAAATATCAATCTTTTGTCAGTGTACTCAACTAAAGCGACCCCTAGAATCCGAATTTGACGACCCGAATCGGCTTGAAAAATGTGGATTTGAACAAAATGAACAGAATGACTTCCACCACCGCCATCATTTCCACCATTATCACCATTAACGTAATTAATTACAGCTCCCTCGCCTGACGGCTCACTCGATTCTTTATTTGTTGTATCATTCCTGTTCCAATGTCTCGCTTTGTCTCGCTTCGCTCGACTGTAACATTGTACTTGCCCCTAATCACTCCACCACCGCTGTGTCAATGATATATGATATCATCGCTCATCAGCTCCTTCGCCTTGCGGCTCACTCGCCTTTCACATCATCGCTTCGCTCGACGTGCAACGTGCAAGTGGCGACACAACACAATCATCCAAACTCTACTTCGCCTCCGGCTCACTCCCCCAGGAGTGGTGGAGTGAGATAATGAGTGTTGGTTGTTGCGGTGGTGGAGGAGTGTTAGTTGTTGCATTGTGTATCATCATTGTGGAGGAGTAGTATATCTTCCACCGCCACCACTACACTACTCCTCCTCCACAACAACAATGATGAATAAGTAGTATAAGTACGATACCAAAATGGCGGCGGTGGAATGGAAGGATGGTTGATTGTCATTTTATGCCGAGCGGAGTCAAGGCCAGTTAATGATAACGCCCAATTGAAAGGAAGTGTGTTTCGCGAGGGCATTTGCCCGAGCACCGCTTATTTATTGGATGCGCGAGTAGTAAAGCTAATGTTATTCGCCGCCTCCAAGTGGTCGCTTTTTTGGATCTCACGTGTAAGGTACCAACAAAGAATGGATCTTATCTTCTTCAAATGGTCTCTTTTTCGCGAGGGCTTTGCCCGAGCAGTGATTGTTATTTCGATAGCAATAATGGTATATATCGATAGAGCTTGAAGAGAGCTTTCTAACGGTGGTCATATTGTCATATTTCAATATTTTGATTTTGACCTCTGCTTTGGAAATTCTGGCTGCAGAGCTGGATTTCAAGCTGTCGGCTGTCGGCGACTTTCTAGACCCGTTTTTGACCGATTCGATTCAAACAAAGTGGTCCAATCAATCTGATTATACGACCAATCGATAGACCTGCTCAACAGCTTTCCAAAACGCCACTTATCGCCCTCATTGGCCGTGTAGTAGGCAAGATACGACCGTTAGTGTCATTGTGAGTATATATATATGAGCTGCTGCAAGGTTGATGTTGGTTGGTTGGTGAAAAGTGAATGCCGGATTCTCAAATCAAGATGCCCGTCTCAAATAACATACCGCTGAGCAATCGAGCGAAGAGCTCAGATCTATTCATCCGCTTCGGCCCTCGATGGATAGGATCTAATGAGAGTGGTGGTGGTGGAGAATCCTCCTCTGTGTCGGCGGCGGATTCAAGGGGGGCACTTATCTCGGACCAATCAACAGCAATGGCAATGGCTATGACGAAAGCGAATGATTAAGTTTGCTGCATTCAATGCTCAAGAGAAGTGTGAACAACGTTTCCCTTTCCATCTGGACTTGTAATGGTCGTAAGAAGGCGATGAGTAGTGATTTGGAAAGCTCTCATTGCGCTCTATCGATTGGTTGTAGTTTCAAAGCCAAATAAATATCAATCTTTTGTCAGTGTACTCAACTAAAGCGACCCCTAGAATCCGAATTTGACGACCCGAATCGGCTTGAAAAATGTGGATTTGAACAAAATGAACAGAATGACTTCCACCACCGCCATCATTTCCACCATTATCACCATTAACGTAATTAATTACAGCTCCCTCGCCTGACGGCTCACTCGATTCTTTATTTGTTGTATCATTCCTGTTCCAATGTCTCGCTTTGTCTCGCTTCGCTCGACTGTAACATTGTACTTGCCCCTAATCACTCCACCACCGCTGTGTCAATGATATATGATATCATCGCTCATCAGCTCCTTCGCCTTGCGGCTCACTCGCCTTTCACATCATCGCTTCGCTCGACGTGCAACGTGCAAGTGGCGACACAACACAATCATCCAAACTCTACTTCGCCTCCGGCTCACTCCCCCAGGAGTGGTGGAGTGAGATAATGAGTGTTGGTTGTTGCGGTGGTGGAGGAGTGTTAGTTGTTGCATTGTGTATCATCATTGTGGAGGAGTAGTATATCTTCCACCGCCACCACTACACTACTCCTCCTCCACAACAACAATGATGAATAAGTAGTATAAGTACGATACCAAAATGGCGGCGGTGGAATGGAAGGATGGTTGATTGTCATTTTATGCCGAGCGGAGTCAAGGCCAGTTAATGATAACGCCCAATTGAAAGGAAGTGTGTTTCGCGAGGGCATTTGCCCGAGCACCGCTTATTTATTGGATGCGCGAGTAGTAAAGCTAATGTTATTCGCCGCCTCCAAGTGGTCGCTTTTTTGGATCTCACGTGTAAGGTACCAACAAAGAATGGATCTTATCTTCTTCAAATGGTCTCTTTTTCGCGAGGGCTTTGCCCGAGCAGTGATTGTTATTTCGATAGCAATAATGGTATATATCGATAGAGCTTGAAGAGAGCTTTCTAACGGTGGTCATATTGTCATATTTCAATATTTTGATTTTGACCTCTGCTTTGGAAATTCTGGCTGCAGAGCTGGATTTCAAGCTGTCGGCTGTCGGCGACTTTCTAGACCCGTTTTTGACCGATTCGATTCAAACAAAGTGGTCCAATCAATCTGATTATACGACCAATCGATAGACCTGCTCAACAGCTTTCCAAAACGCCACTTATCGCCCTCATTGGCCGTGTAGTAGGCAAGATACGACCGTTAGTGTCATTGTGAGTATATATATGAGCTGCTGCAAGGTTGATGTTGGTTGGTTGGTGAAAAGTGAATGCCGGATTCTCAAATCAAGATGCCCGTCTCAAATAACATACCGCTGAGCAATCGAGCGAAGAGCTCAGATCTATTCATCCGCTTCGGCCCTCGATGGATAGGATCTAATGAGAGTGGTGGTGGTGGAGAATCCTCCTCTGTGTCGGCGGCGGATTCAAGGGGGGCACTTATCTCGGACCAATCAACAGCAATGGCAATGGCTATGACGAAAGCGAATGATTAAGTTTGCTGCATTCAATGCTCAAGAGAAGTGTGAACAACGTTTCCCTTTCCATCTGGACTTGTAATGGTCGTAAGAAGGCGATGAGTAGTGATTTGGAAAGCTCTCATTGCGCTCTATCGATTGGTTGTAGTTTCAAAGCCAAATAAATATCAATCTTTTGTCAGTGTACTCAACTAAAGCGACCCCTAGAATCCGAATTTGACGACCCGAATCGGCTTGAAAAATGTGGATTTGAACAAAATGAACAGAATGACTTCCACCACCGCCATCATTTCCACCATTATCACCATTAACGTAATTAATTACAGCTCCCTCGCCTGACGGCTCACTCGATTCTTTATTTGTTGTATCATTCCTGTTCCAATGTCTCGCTTTGTCTCGCTTCGCTCGACTGTAACATTGTACTTGCCCCTAATCACTCCACCACCGCTGTGTCAATGATATATGATATCATCGCTCATCAGCTCCTTCGCCTTGCGGCTCACTCGCCTTTCACATCATCGCTTCGCTCGACGTGCAACGTGCAAGTGGCGACACAACACAATCATCCAAACTCTACTTCGCCTCCGGCTCACTCCCCCAGGAGTGGTGGAGTGAGATAATGAGTGTTGGTTGTTGCGGTGGTGGAGGAGTGTTAGTTGTTGCATTGTGTATCATCATTGTGGAGGAGTAGTATATCTTCCACCGCCACCACTACACTACTCCTCCTCCACAACAACAATGATGAATAAGTAGTATAAGTACGATACCAAAATGGCGGCGGTGGAATGGAAGGATGGTTGATTGTCATTTTATGCCGAGCGGAGTCAAGGCCAGTTAATGATAACGCCCAATTGAAAGGAAGTGTGTTTCGCGAGGGCATTTGCCCGAGCACCGCTTATTTATTGGATGCGCGAGTAGTAAAGCTAATGTTATTCGCCGCCTCCAAGTGGTCGCTTTTTTGGATCTCACGTGTAAGGTACCAACAAAGAATGGATCTTATCTTCTTCAAATGGTCTCTTTTTCGCGAGGGCTTTGCCCGAGCAGTGATTGTTATTTCGATAGCAATAATGGTATATATCGATAGAGCTTGAAGAGAGCTTTCTAACGGTGGTCATATTGTCATATTTCAATATTTTGATTTTGACCTCTGCTTTGGAAATTCTGGCTGCAGAGCTGGATTTCAAGCTGTCGGCTGTCGGCGACTTTCTAGACCCGTTTTTGACCGATTCGATTCAAACAAAGTGGTCCAATCAATCTGATTATACGACCAATCGATAGACCTGCTCAACAGCTTTCCAAAACGCCACTTATCGCCCTCATTGGCCGTGTAGTAGGCAAGATACGACCGTTAGTGTCATTGTGAGTATATATATATGAGCTGCTGCAAGGTTGATGTTGGTTGGTTGGTGAAAAGTGAATGCCGGATTCTCAAATCAAGATGCCCGTCTCAAATAACATACCGCTGAGCAATCGAGCGAAGAGCTCAGATCTATTCATCCGCTTCGGCCCTCGATGGATAGGATCTAATGAGAGTGGTGGTGGTGGAGAATCCTCCTCTGTGTCGGCGGCGGATTCAAGGGGGGCACTTATCTCGGACCAATCAACAGCAATGGCAATGGCTATGACGAAAGCGAATGATTAAGTTTGCTGCATTCAATGCTCAAGAGAAGTGTGAACAACGTTTCCCTTTCCATCTGGACTTGTAATGGTCGTAAGAAGGCGATGAGTAGTGATTTGGAAAGCTCTCATTGCGCTCTATCGATTGGTTGTAGTTTCAAAGCCAAATAAATATCAATCTTTTGTCAGTGTACTCAACTAAAGCGACCCCTAGAATCCGAATTTGACGACCCGAATCGGCTTGAAAAATGTGGATTTGAACAAAATGAACAGAATGACTTCCACCACCGCCATCATTTCCACCATTATCACCATTAACGTAATTAATTACAGCTCCCTCGCCTGACGGCTCACTCGATTCTTTATTTGTTGTATCATTCCTGTTCCAATGTCTCGCTTTGTCTCGCTTCGCTCGACTGTAACATTGTACTTGCCCCTAATCACTCCACCACCGCTGTGTCAATGATATATGATATCATCGCTCATCAGCTCCTTCGCCTTGCGGCTCACTCGCCTTTCACATCATCGCTTCGCTCGACGTGCAACGTGCAAGTGGCGACACAACACAATCATCCAAACTCTACTTCGCCTCCGGCTCACTCCCCCAGGAGTGGTGGAGTGAGATAATGAGTGTTGGTTGTTGCGGTGGTGGAGGAGTGTTAGTTGTTGCATTGTGTATCATCATTGTGGAGGAGTAGTATATCTTCCACCGCCACCACTACACTACTCCTCCTCCACAACAACAATGATGAATAAGTAGTATAAGTACGATACCAAAATGGCGGCGGTGGAATGGAAGGATGGTTGATTGTCATTTTATGCCGAGCGGAGTCAAGGCCAGTTAATGATAACGCCCAATTGAAAGGAAGTGTGTTTCGCGAGGGCATTTGCCCGAGCACCGCTTATTTATTGGATGCGCGAGTAGTAAAGCTAATGTTATTCGCCGCCTCCAAGTGGTCGCTTTTTTGGATCTCACGTGTAAGGTACCAACAAAGAATGGATCTTATCTTCTTCAAATGGTCTCTTTTTCGCGAGGGCTTTGCCCGAGCAGTGATTGTTATTTCGATAGCAATAATGGTATATATCGATAGAGCTTGAAGAGAGCTTTCTAACGGTGGTCATATTGTCATATTTCAATATTTTGATTTTGACCTCTGCTTTGGAAATTCTGGCTGCAGAGCTGGATTTCAAGCTGTCGGCTGTCGGCGACTTTCTAGACCCGTTTTTGACCGATTCGATTCAAACAAAGTGGTCCAATCAATCTGATTATACGACCAATCGATAGACCTGCTCAACAGCTTTCCAAAACGCCACTTATCGCCCTCATTGGCCGTGTAGTAGGCAAGATACGACCGTTAGTGTCATTGTGAGTATATATATGAGCTGCTGCAAGGTTGATGTTGGTTGGTTGGTGAAAAGTGAATGCCGGATTCTCAAATCAAGATGCCCGTCTCAAATAACATACCGCTGAGCAATCGAGCGAAGAGCTCAGATCTATTCATCCGCTTCGGCCCTCGATGGATAGGATCTAATGAGAGTGGTGGTGGTGGAGAATCCTCCTCTGTGTCGGCGGCGGATTCAAGGGGGGCACTTATCTCGGACCAATCAACAGCAATGGCAATGGCTATGACGAAAGCGAAAGCGAAAGCGACCAATCATCATCAACATCATCATCATCTGAACCTGAACGACATCCATACGATCATTCTCACATCGCCATGACCTACGTAGCACTCTGCACCCTCCAATCACTCGGCGATGATCTCTCCCGCATTGACAAACATGCCATATTATCCACCTTGTCGGGATTGCAAAAGCCAAATGGAAGTTTTGTCGCTCTATCACCTACGTCGACCAAGTATGATAAGGCGGATGATGTGGAAGCAGAGGATGATTGTGATTTGAGGTTCATGTATGCTGCTATTGCTGTTTGGTACATTCTTACATCACTTGATGATGATGACGACAAGAAGGACTACATCAACATTGACATTGAATCAGCAACAAACTACATCCTCTCCTGTAAATCCTACGAGGGGGCACTCGGACTAACACCCGGTCGAGAAGGACACGGTGGATCCACATTCTGTGGAATTGCCTCATTGTGTCTACTAGGAGTGTTGGACGATGTCATGTCAAGAGAGGAGATGCCATTGTCGACGACGGCGCCCCATTAAGAGTAGTGTATTTGCGAGGGCCCCCGGCCGAGCAGTGTTTATTGTCTTTGGTGTCTTTGGATCTTACAGCATTAAAGTGGTCGCTTTTTTGGATTTTAGACGTGCCAATTGTCATGTTGTTATCACCTGCATCTACGGTCGTTCTTTTGCGAGGGCTTGCCCGAGCAGTGATTGTTATTTTGAGAATAATAATAGTACCAATCGATGCAGCTTGAAAAGAGCTTTCTAACGGTGGTCATATTGTTCGATTTCATTATTTTCCATTTGACCTCTGTCTTCAAATTCTGGCTGCGGACTGCGGAGCTGGATTTCAAGCTGTCGGCGACTTTCTAGACCCGTTTTTGACCGATTCGATTCAAACAAAGTGGTCCAATCAATCTGATTATACGACCAATCGATAGACCTGCTCAACAGCTTTCCAAAACGCCACTTATCGCCCTCATTGGCCGTGTAGTAGGCAAGATACGACCGTTAGTGTCATTGTGAGTATGAGCTGCTGCAAGCAAGGTTGATGTTGGTTGGTTGGTGAAAAGTGAATGCCGGATTCTCAAATCAAGATGCCCGTCTCAAATAACATACCGCTGAGCGATCGAGCGAAGAGCTACTGATATTGATACTACCAACAACAACAACAACAATAAATGGATATGTGGAAGGAGATGATGAACAACCAGCAGGAATGGTAGGCCGACCGAACAAAAAAGAAGATACATGCTACAGTTATTGGATTGGCGGGACATTACATTTATTATCATCGTCACATTTGATTGATGGGTGGGCATTACGAGAACGAGAATATGTACTCACGTGTCAAAGCCCGTATGGAGGATTTGGGAAGGTTGTGGGTGCCATGCCGGATTTGCTTCATTCATTTTATTCCATGGCGTGGTTGACGTTGAGTACGGAGGATGGATGTTGTGATGATGATGATGAGGAGGAGGAGGGTGATGGTGAGGATGTTGTGTATGAGAGTGAAATGAGGAGTCAAGTTCGAGAATCAATTGGCAAACTTTCTAAACTGGACTGTGCGTTGGGAATGTGTGCCAAACGCATGAGCACGAGGTAGAAGTAAGTGTGGAGAGAGAAAGAATTGTATCGCTCAAGTGAGTGGTAATCATTCGCTGTAGTAGAAGTATAATGATTAAGTTTGCTGCATTCAATGCTCAAGAGAAGTGTGAACAACGTTTCCCTTTCCATCTCGACTTGTAATGGTCGTAAGAAGGCGATGAGTAGTGATTTGGAAAGCTCTCATTGCGCTCTATCGATTGGTTGTAGTTTCAAAGCCAAAAATACATATCAATGCTTAAGAGAAGTGGAAACTGCAATGTTTTGTATTCTTTCAACATCATACGCGATGCCGAATGCCGAAATCAAGACGAAGCGATGGACAGAACTACTGCTACTGCAACAATTATGACGTAGAGGACTAGTAGAAAATATGTCGCAGTAGTCAGTCCTCATATTGCGAGAATGTCAAGCTAGCACTCCAATACAGCAGTATCAGGCACTTCCATTTCAGTATTGCTTGTTGACTTGTACTAGACCAGACCAGCTCGGCTTGCTGGTCCGCTAGCCCACCCGGAAATGAGTGTGAAATAAGATAAGAAAGCATGAAACAGTAAGTATCCATGTTGTTGCTTGTTGGACGCGGCTCTTATGTACTTGTTGTTGGATGCAATGCAAACCTGAAGGAAAATAACCTAACGACCTACTACATACATATCAGGTTTTCTCAAGATGCTGACGTTGTCGTAACTTCGGGGGAGGAACCGACAATCTGAGTGTCGGTTAAAAATAAGCCCAGACAGACCTCAAAAACCCGGCCCGGGCCATTTTTTTAGAGATCACCGCCATGGCAGCCGCATGACTAGCCCCCATAAATGATTTCCAATAACTTTTACTATGAAGAAGATATATACTTAACCATTGATACTAACCTGTAGAGTATGTTTAGGAGAGCATATGGTATCCAAGAATCGTAGTAATATCTTATTTTCTCGCCGAGATATGCATTTTGGGGTTTACTATGAGCTTGTCTAACTTTATTGATGGACAAATTTGGCAGGCATGCCCATAGTAAACTCCAAAATGCATATCTCGGCGAGAAAATAAGATATTACTACGATTCTTGGATACTATATAATCTACTGAACATACTCTAAAGTTCTTCATCACTGGTTTAGCATATATCTCTGTTATAGTAGAAATAAATGTTACGGGTTAGTTAGGCGGCTGCCATGGTGGAGGGAGGTCTATAAAAAATGGGCCCGGGCCAGGTTTTGGTGGCGGGAACGGAGACTGTCTGGGCTTATTAGGTACGCTAGTTGTTCGCCGTAATAAAGGTACTAGTAAGTTGGCCCCACTTTTTGATGACCTTTTAAAAAATTCAGTCACGAGAGATCAATCTCAAAGCACGACGAACGCCGTACAAATTTTTTTACCACGACTCAAAAAAGGTGGGTCCGCGACACTCAGATTGTCGGTTCCAGCATGAAACTGCCATATATCCTGAAGAGCAACAAATCTGAAAAGATATGGTTTTATCCCTTTCAGATTTTCACTATGGTGGCATGATTATATGAAGTATTATGAAGATGATGCTTTGATATTACCTTGAAATGAAAAAACTTTAGGTAGGTTATCACAGCGGATTTTGACAAAATGTGACACGGGAACATCGACCACAATTTATTTATGTCAACTAGATCTCTATTAGTTGTCATTTAGCTATGCATCTATCAAATCAAAAGCAAGTGGTGTTCTCCCTAAGTTTTCTAATTTGAAACCGTTCGTGTTGTATACTTGACCACATCAAGCTGACACAAAGCTCATTCAAATTAAAGGAAGCATCCTCGGTTGGAAGGCTTTCCACCACTGACGCAAGTTCCACAGCAAGGTTCACCGGTGTGTGCACAAACAGGACATCCTCCAGTAGGTGGTGAGTTGGTAGGTGGAGGCGTGGGAGTAGGTCCTCCTCCACCTGAGCATGATGCCCACCAGCAAGTTTTTCCCCCCTTTCCACAACTGTTGTTAAGACCCGGAGTGGAACACTCACCGCTTGGGAGTGAACCGTCAATGCAAATAGTTGACTCAGCGGGGTTGTTCTTGGCACAGACATACTTTTCAACAGCCGGATTGGTCGGAGCTGGAGTGGGAGGTGAAGTGGGATTAACTGGAGCGTTGGTAGGAGGGGGTGTAGGAGGATTTACCGGAGCGTTTGTGGGCGGGGGAGTCGGAGCGTTGGAAGGAGGAGGTGTAGGAGGATTTGATGGGACGGGGGTAGGCGGGGGTGTAGGAGGATTTACCGGAGCGTTTGTGGGCGGAGGAGTCGGAGCGTTGGAAGGCGGGGGAGTGGGGGGATTTACCGGAGCGTTTGTGGGCGGAGGAGTCGGAGGCATCGAAGGCGGGGGAGTGGGAGGATTGACTGGAGCGGCTGTAGTCGGAGCCAAAGTTGCAACAACTCCATTGTCCTTCATGTAAGTCAAAACACCATTCCATGTTCCAGCACCTCTTCCACCAAAGAGATACGCATTGTAGTATCCATGGAAGAGTTGCAAACTGTCATCCTCGTTGGCAAGAGTGTTCCTGGTAGGAGAGCCTCCAGTCCAAAGTGCCTTGCCACCATTTTTGTGCGTCACGTAGAAAGACTGGGTTGCTCCAGCAGCAATCTGAACTGGCGCAGCGAAGTCAGGAAATTGGAGCATTGCCCAAGAGCCTGAAGTAAATTCAACATCCGCAATCTTGGTCCACGAGGCCATAGAAGTTTCAAACCCAACCATAGTTCCTTGCTTTGTCCACACCTCCACACCAAAGGTTCCACTAGCGCCGCTTAAAGCATAAGTTCTCGTTGCCAATGTAGTAATGGCAAGCGCCTTGTCTTTAGCCTTGACTTCAAACATATTCCCATCTTGAATGTAGCAAGAGCTGCACAATGTTGCAGAAAGGTCAAAGGGGCCATCAGCGCAATCATCGAAACAATAGTTAAAATCCTCTCCCGCTCCCGGTTCGCAAATACCATTGCCGCAGCAGTTCGCAATGGGAAGGAAGTTGCATGCCCCATCACAGACGTTTGTGGTACACTAAAAAGCAAAGGCAAGAAAGAGCGACAACATTTATGAGATATGATTTGTATGTGAGGCAAATATGGGATATAAATATGAATTGAAAGTCAACTTACCGCATTGTTGTCATCACATTGATCATTCGAGGAACAAAGGGCAGGTCCACACTGAATGTCAATTACAGCATGATCGGATCCAGAGATAGAGGTCACCGAAACAACGACATCTCTCCCAGAGCCATCATAATTCGCAATTGTATAAGATTGACCGGCTCCCAAATTCGCAATTTTCATGGATGCTCCCGTAGCGGCTTGAGTAGTAATGAGGACCCTGTTGCCATGTTCAACAGTGCCTGAATTGGAACCCTGTTTGCCATTGAATCCAATGTGGTAGTTTTGGCCACTAGTTGACTGAAGCTGGATCAAGACCGTGGCATCCGCTGGAGATGAAACGTAGGAGTCTTGGCCATAGAGAAGCCCACTGAAGCATGTACCTGCATCATTATTGGGATCAATTGTGAGAGACTTGTCGGCAAACCAACCAGACTGCCATGTTTTAGCTGCGCAAAAGGAAGAAAAGGCGATGTATTAGTAAATATGTGCGAGTGTACATCTATCATTTAATTCACACGTATTGAAACAGTGGTCAACTTACCTGCATTGAAACACATGACGGGACTATCATTCTGGGAATAACTGTATCCCATCATCCCGGATTGGTCACCATATTCCTGCGAACCTTCGCTAGCATGGCCAAAGTTGAGATTGTGTCCAACCTCATGGAGCTGCGCAGAAACGTAGTTGCACCAACTATCTTTGTACACTGACATCCAAGAATTCATGTAGGCATAAGCGATCCCTCCAAAGGTGTTGTTAGGTAAGCAGTCTAAAAAGTAAAAGATGAAAAAGAGATAGTGAGTAAAACATGTAAAATGAATGATATTTCGACAAAAAAAGATGATAATGAAAAATAATACTTACACATAAAGTGATCAGCAATCTGTGTGGGAGCAGACACACCAAACGCAGTGTTGATAGCGCTGGTAATCTCATTCCTCATAACACCATCGTCAGCGTCAGCTGTAACACAACGATTAATGTTGACGGTTACGATTCCATTGACAATATCTGATGCAACAGCGGCATTGCCGGAAGATCTGTTGGGAGGCTTGATAATGTTGAGTTTATCATGAGAGCAAGCCTTGTATTGCTTGGCGAGATTGACTGCATCGTCAAAGATATATTGTTGAAGATCAGCTGCGTTGCTAGTAGTTGAGTCATTACAAGAAGTAACGACCCTTACACCGACGACGGTCTTGTCTCCGGTGAGAGTGGCAAGTCGGCGGTCTGGACGGTTGCCTGCATTGACGGGCCTTCCAAGTGGCTTGCCTTGGACGTTGATCGTTTGCCCGCTCATGGTGGCTCCGGGAGGAAGCTCGACAGCATCACCCGATGCGAAACGCCCCTCGTCATCGGAGTTCAATCCCTCGATAGTAAGGATTTCTCCATTGGGCAACTCGAAAGCGGGATTTTGCTTGGGACCAGCCCCACTTGGAGGGCCGCGTTTGCCCTGAAGCTCACGAAGTCGACGGTCAACGCCAGCATAGGGATCATCAGCGAGCCCGAAGGAGTCTTCTGTGTACTCGGTCAATTGTACGAGGTATCTACCGGTGACTCCTTCGAGGACACGATGGTGCTGGTCAACATCTTCATTGGTGGCGGCGCCTCGGACGGAGGGCGAAGATTGGGCGGTGACGACAGCCAAAGGAGAGATGGCTGCCATTGCTGCGAGGGCAGCGGTGCAGTAGGAACGAAACAACATGTTGCTCAGAGACGATGAATTGATTGGTTGTTATTATCGATTGTCTTGGTAACTTTTTATGACAGCATTGCGAACAGCCTCATTGCGCTTTGGGGCCGCTCTGTTGGACTTGTTGACCGATCGTGCCGCGCTAAAAAACCCCGGGTTTTACAGATTTTAAATTTGTAAAGCAGTAGTGACTGTATGAATTGCAGATTTGAGAAATTGTAAAGCACTAGTGAAGAAAGACTTCATAGCTCACAGTACGGCCAAGGAAAAGCTATGAAAATGTACATTCATTTCTAACTTTTTACGAAGCTTAGAGGAAGAAGGCATTCACGATTATCCACTTTCGTTCACGGCTATCATTCACGACAAGATGTAAATAAGTCCTTTTGACTTGTTATTATGCCTTGTCTGTGATAGGCTTCATAATCGACAGATTGAAAAAGAAGATGTACGTGGGAGTACTTGATGAAATAAAGTTATTATCCTCTCAATGAAGCTATGTATGCGTGCAGACACCACACCTGAAAACTAAACAGGCAATAAAAAGATCGCAGCATTCAATTCACGAAGAATGTTTAAATGTCTCCAGTATGACCGGCAGCGCATTCTTACTATTACATAAAAGTCTAACGTGATTTTCTGATTACTAGGGTACACCGTGTGCGAGTAAAGAGAAGAGATAAAGCAGTACATAGGCGCATGCACGCAGCTGAAGCTGAAAGATGAGAAGCAACCTCAGGCATCGTTGATTTGATTTTCGTCGGCGGCAGATCGTTTACTTATGTATGTTGCTATTACAAGCTAATAAAATCCATTTCATTGCTCAAGCAGGCATATGAGCATTTCTTATTCTATCAATCGAACTGATCTAGTACGAACATAGTATGATTGTACACAAAAGAATCGCTGTAACATTCATAGCGATTCAAACTTTCGGCTAACGAAAAAATGTTGTGTGACGTATTGAACTTGATTGTCGGAATGCTTCGCAGACCGTATCTCAAATACGCGAATGCCTACGGTACCATACGCAAGGTCACCTCGACACTCCTTCTCATTGCACAATCTCTCTAGAGAGTGCTAATCACCAGCCACTAGCCGCACAACAACTTCAGCCGAAGGTATTCAAATACTACTTTCGTCAAATCCTTAGTGAAGATATCACCAAGTTGCTCGTGCGTATCAACTTTCACTACCTTGATCTTGATTTATTGTACCACGAAGTACAATTTGCTCCCTGAACCAAATAGTCTCGATGTGAAAAAACTTGGAACGAGGAGAGTATTTAGGAGGAAGAGTATTGGCCAAAACGAGAGCTCCACTGTTATCCTCTTGAACAGTAACATTGATTTTGGTTTCCATCGGCTCCAACTCATAGTAACTGGCGAAAAACTTAGCTAGATCAATGTCCCAATGAGCGCCTTCATGCAGTGAGCCAGAGCTGAGATCTCGGCTTCCATCGTCGACAAGGCTGTCTTAGTTAGATTGGAGAGTACTTTTCCAGCTAATGGGGCAGTTTGCGACAAGAGTGACGAATCCAGTTCTGATCTTGACGCATGCAGGATCATCAGGACTCTCATGAACAGTAAAGACCCTCAAAGTCTGCATCGGCATTGATATTCAACAACCTCCAGTTGGCTTGACGATGAGGCCCTTCGTGCGAGTTCCCTTCAGATACTTCCCGATCCTAATCAACGCTAACTCGTGTGAGCACTTAGGAAAGAACATGTACCTAGCACATTGGTTGACTGACTAGGAGAGTTCAGGAAGAGTGTGGCCGGTCAAATACAATTGTAATCGATTACTATCTTAGTCTTAGAGTTGTAACTTATTTGTCTCTAGAAAAGTGAGCTTTGTCGAGATGCTATGCTTCTGGTTTGTCGCGCATCTTGCTTGTCGTAGACTTGCTTGTATCTACAATCCGTAGTATTGATTTGTACCTTACAAGTACATTCCAACCTATCTGCCACACAAGAAGATGATGAATCAGTCAAAAGGCTGATGGCTGTATTTAGGAACGGACAGCTAGTCAGCGAAGATGTTCTTGCTGCTACTCTATGTCCACAGCAGGCAGCTGTACACGCAACCAAGAGTCCACAGAGAGAGGCAGCCGAAAAAAGCTAGCATTGTCATTTTAGTTCGTTTCATGATGGATGGATTCGCTCGGGATCTATTTCGAGATGAAGAAGCTTTAGAGTCCTAAAGTAGATAAGTAGCCGTAGCGACACTTTATTCAGCAACACACTCAGCCCAATATTCTTCTGATATCAGTCTCATTATTATTGCCTCTTCTACTCCTCTAAATATAAATACTTTCACTATTCATTCACTTTCACTCATCGTCCGCATAGTCGAATAGGTCAGGTGTGTCTCGCTCGAGAAATGATTCGTGTATCCTCTTTTAAGTATTTTTAATGAGGTGGAGGCTCGCTGCACCATCGGTAGCCATCCAGAAGCTAGATGCCATCTCAGAGATCTGAAATGAGCAACTGCAATGCTGAGAGAGCAGTGAGATATTGGGTTATCTCTGCCATGCAGGGATATGATTATTCAATCAAATTCATAGATGTATTTTTTAGGAGTGGGCAAGTCAGCGAAGAGGACAAGGAAATTTCCCCAAATTAGATTAATGAATATTCGTATCAGTATGACTAAACGATTTTCTACCCTCTCTTACTCATTTACTAATCCCCTATTCAGTATCCACACAATCACATCCTGCATCCACATCCTGCACAAAAATTTGATCCGCACTTGAAGCAGAACCTATATCCACATCGGCACTGCATATGCAAGCACCCTGAAATACGTTCGATTCCATTCCCACAACGTTGACATCGTCTAATGATATCGGCACTGATGCGGTTGACCCCATCATCTTCATTAACAGGAGTATGTGAGATGCCAAGCATACTGGATTGAGCAACATCCAATTCGAACTCATAATTATTCTCTTGCGCTTGCGTCTCTCTTCGTCTTCGCCTGACTCTTAGCCACCTTTGCATGGCTCTTCGTACGAAGCTGGTCACATCCTCTCCAGGCAGACGAAAGTAGTCTTCCATATCCATATCAGAATCAGAGTTACCTCGGTTAGTACGACGTCGGTACTGCAAGAAGGCATTTCTGATGATGTTTGCAGCTTGCCCTTGTCGCTGCAATTCTTCCCGCTGCCGCTGTAACATTTGCTGCTGCAACTCATACTCCTCACATGTGATTCCCTCGTGAAACGGCAACCCACATGATAGGCAACTCGTCCTGCCGCATTTGAAGCAATCACAGATGCGAGGAGGTGGAGATGCTTTGGCTTCAGTCGCTTGTCCTACAGCTGGCACTGATGGTAGTTGATGCACCACTTCATCGCCGCTATGACTACTATTAGCAGACGTTTCCGTTTCGACAACAACCCGGCACAGAACAATGCCATCACAGTCTGGTGTAGGACAGTGATGATAATCGGGGTTCTTCAATACAAATGCCGAATCTTTCAGGCGCTCCAATCTCTGAAATGATGTCTCGTCGAGAACTTCCTTCAGTACGTCCATCTCCACTGTTTCATTACAAAATGGGCATTTAATGTTGTCAGCATTTCCATTTTCTACTTCAGTTTGCACATATTTAGTGAAGCATTTAACGCAGGATGAGTGCCCACATTTTGGGAGGATCAAGCCGCAACCCGGATCTATCTGTTCTCCACAGCAGATTGGGCAGGAGATGCGATCAGGGTTGTAAAGAGACTGATAAGCTGGCTGCAATGCACGACCATCAAGGCCGTCATCGTCGGAGGAGTCATACTCATAAGAATAATCAGAATAGTAAGAAGCGTCGTCCTCCCCTTCGTTAAAATCGCTGGATGACATGGGCAAAAAGTTCTTCGTCTCCGAAGCTACTTCGTCCTTCCCAATATCGCTGTTATTGTCGCTGTTGGATGGTGATATGGGCCTCTTACGAAAAAGCAATTGCCTATGATTATTATTATTATTATTATTATTTATGAGACGCCGTGGCGTGGGCGAGTCGGGTCGGTCGTGCATGCTTAAGAATAGGTCGTGGTCGTGATTTCCCTTGTCGTGACCTTGCTCTCAGTTTCTTCATTTTAGATCGCAAGACTCAAATCTCGAGCATGTACTTGCTTGCTGATATTACATAATATTATCTGGTGCATAGACGAATAGGACAGCTAACTCTATCTTCCATCTCTATAGACATGATGAACTTAGACGATTTTGTAAATAATGACATGAGCAACTACAATGCTGAGAGAGCTGTGAGATATTAGTCTCTGTTGAAAAGCTCTCTAGCTACGTAACAGTTCGGTCTCTCTCTTAGTGTTCTCTTCTACAGTTGTACTCAGTAGATTTCTATCTTAGAGTTGTTTTACATGCTTTGTGGAGAGCTTTGCTTCTGGTTTGTCTGCACATGTGCATCTTGCTTGTCATGTCGTGGACTTGCGCTTGCTGTCGACTTGATTGTATCTACAATCCGTAGTACTGATACTCTTTTTTACGAGTACATTCCAAGATAAGTATCTCTGCCACACAAAGAGATGATGAATTCAGTCAAAAGGCTGCTCTCTCTAGAGGCTGATGGCTGTCCTCGTCCATTCACAATGCATGATGTTACGAGGGAATTTGGCTCCTTGTGCAAGCAAGATTTTACTCCTGGTGATGTTGAATACGAACCCTTTATCTACTCAAGAGCACTCAACGCACTACAGAAGAGGTTGCTGCCGCAGCAAATGATGGCTTGCCCGAGAAATAGTTCCTGAATACCATGCCATGCTAAACTACCATTTATTTTATGTTGAAAAAGAAATAAGTAGGGAGCGGACAGCTAGCTAGTCAGCGAAGATGTTCTTGCTGCTACTCTATGTGCACAGCATTAGCAGGCAGCTGTAGATGCGACCAAGAGTCCACAGAGGGAGGCAGCCAAAAAAAAACTATGTAACATTGTCATTTTAGTTTGATTCATGGTGGATGGATTCGCTCGGGATCTATTTCGAGATGAAGAAGCTTTAGAGTCCTAAAGTAGATAAGTAGCCGTAGCGACACTTTATTCAGCAACACACTCAGCCCAATATTCTTCTGATATCAGTCTCATTATTATTGCCTCTTCTACTCCTCTAAATATAAATACTTTCACTATTCATTCACTTTCACTCATCGTCCGCATAGTCGAATAGGTCAGGTGTGTCTCGCTCGAGAAATGATTCGTGTCTCCTTCAAATATTTTTAATGAGGTGGAGGCTCGCTGCACCATCGGTAGTCATCCAGAAGCTAGATGCCATCTCAGAGATCTGAAATGAGCAACTGCAATGCTGAGAGAGCAGTGAGATATTGGGTTATCTCTGCCATGCAGGGATATGATTATTCAATCAAATTCATAGATGTATTTTTTAGGAGTGGGCAAGTCAGCGAAGAGGACAAGGAAAGTTCCCCAAATTAGATTACTTTAATCACCTAAGAATTTTCATATCAGTATGACTAAACGATTTTCTACCCTCTCTTACTCATTTACTAATCCCCTATTCAGTATCCACACAATCACATCCTGCATCCAAGTTTGATCCGCACTTGAAGCAGAACCTATATCCACATCGGCACTGCATATGCAAGCACCCTGAAATACGTTCGATTCCATTCCCACAACGTTGACATCGTCTAATGATATCGGCACTGATGCGGTTGACCCCATCATCTTCATTAACAGGAGTATGTGAGATGCCAAGCATACTGGATTGAGCAACATCCAATTCGAACTCATAATTATTCTCTTGCGCTTGCGTCTCTCTTCGTCTTCGCCTGACTCTTAGCCACCTTTGCATGGCTCTTCGTAAGAAGCTTGTCTCATCCTCTCCAGGCAGACGAAAGTAGTCTTCCATATCCATATCGGAATCAGAATTACCTCGGTTAGTACGACGTCGGTACTGCAAGAAGGCATTTCTGATGATGTTTGCAGCTTGCCTTTGTCGCTGCAATTCTTGCAATTCTTCCCGCTGCCGCTGTAACATTTGCTGCTGCAACTCATACTCCTTACATGTGATTCCCTCGTGAAACGACAACCCACATGATAGGCAAGTCGTCTTGCCGCATTTGAAGCAATCACAGATGCGAGGAGGTGGAGATGCTTTGGCTTCAGTTGCTTGTCCTACAGCTGGCACTGATGGTAGTTGATGCACCACTTCATCGCAGCTATGACTACTATTAGCAGACGTTTCCGTTTCGACAACAACCTGGCACAGAACAATGCCATTACAGTCTGGTGTAGGACAGTGATGATAATCGGGGTTCTTCAATACAAATGCCGAATCTTTCAGGCGCTCCAATCTCTGAAATGATGTCTCGTCGAGAACTTCCTTTAGTACGTCCATATCCACTGTTTCATTACAAAATGGGCATTAATGTTGTCAGCATTTCCATTTTCTACTTCAGTTTGCACATATTTAGTGAAGCATTTAACGCAGGGTGAGTGCAAACATTTTGGGAGGATCAAGCCGCAACCCGGATCTATCTGTTCTTCACAGCAGATTGGGCAGGAGATGCGATCAGGGTTGTAAAGAGACTGATAAGCGGCTGCAATGCACGACCATCAAGGCCGTCATCGCCGGAGTAATCATACTCGTAAGAATCATCAGAATAGTAAGAAGCGTCGTCCTCCCCTTCGTTAATGTCGTTGGATGACATGGGCAAAAAGTTCTTCGTCTCCGAAGCTACTTCGTCTTTCCCAATATCGCTGTTACTGTTGGATGTTGACATGGTCCGCCTATGATTATTATCTACTATTATTTATGAGACGCCGTGGGCAGGTGGCCGGCGGCCGGTCCTCGGTCGTTCAGTCGTGCAATCGTGCATGAACAGGGTTCTTTTATTCTTCATGTGCTGTACCATATGTGTGTGTGGGGCTTCAGGTTATTCAAAAGTGTGCTGAAGTACTTTTGTGCTCTAGAGCGCGCCAGATCTCTATCCGAGATCCGCACGAACAAAACACGACTCAATCACATCATAGGGCGTGGTCGTGATTTCCCTTGTCGTGACCTTGCTCTCAGTTTTCTTCATTTTTTAGATCGCAAGACTCAAATCTCGAGCATGTACTTGCTTGCTGATATTACATAATATCCATAAGGAGTAACTTCCCTGTCTGTGACCTGGAAGTGCAAGAACTTCCCTGTCGCTCACAGGGAAGTTTGCGCCTAAACTATGCAGCCGTATTACACCCAATCCAAGGGCATAGCCACGTCGAGTAGGGTCTACTGAGCAATCCTACCAAGTTTGGTTGCTTCGAAAGGTCTATTACCGTTGGTAGAGCCGGTAACATAATCGACATTTTCTGTTCCCCGTTCTCCTATTTTTTTAAATCCCACCTCCACAACCATCATGGCGATGGCGTGCTGCTCTCCTACGAAGTCCCCTAGCCTCCTCCTAAGCATTGGGGTCGTCTCTATAGTAGTATAGGTTGCCGTTGGCTTGCTGCAGCTGTTCATCGTGGTGATATATACTCATCGTCTGCCATTGTGTAGTACAAGATATTTGACTTGATACGTGACCTCGACATAAAATGTCAGATGATGACATGTATGGGAATGACGCCGATCGTGATGCTGCTGCCAATTACAATGATCCGCAACAAACAGATCATCGTTTTGAGGAGAAGAGGGGTATGATGACTACTTCGAAGAGGACTATGTGCCGGATGGTTTGTATGAAGGAAGGAAGTTCCCTCCAAAACCTACCGTCTGTGATGTGATTCCAACTACACAACTTCCCGGAGTATCAATTGACATGGCACGTAGTAAGTTTTGGGATCATGGAAAGAAGGAAATAGATTTCTTTCTGAATAAAGTCACAGAATTAAGAGATAAATATCGCCATAAAGATGTTCTCGATAACGTTGTTCATTGCTGTGCGACCGCGACAGTGACCTGTACCAAGCGTTCAGAAAAAAAATCGGGAATAGGGAAGACTAACCACGAAGAATTCTGCACATGGTTGTCTACATTCCTTCGTTCAAGTCGGAGGAAGGAGAATTTTAACAAGCTATGCCAGGGCAAACGAATTGATGCAAGTGATTTTATGAGTGAGGATGAATATGCAGAGATTTGGAGACAGATTAGGTATCATGGAAAATGGAAAGGGTAGTAACATCCACAAGCGAGCATGGGAGGTGTTTCAGGATTCCTTTATCTCGACAATGAAAGAAAACTTCGCGCCTGATCGCAAAAAAGATGAAATCAAAGCGGTATTTTGTGTGGATGATGACAAGGTGTTGCTGTCGCCTCGGCTTCGCAGGGAAATGGCTCCAGATGATGATGCAGGCATTGCCGTGCATCATCATGTGAGAGACAATAGAAAGGGTCATACAGTTCATGCAGTGACCTTTGCAGCAAGTGGTATGCCTCTACATATTGCCAACAGAGTGATGTGGGTCTATTTGACACGGTGGTGGGATTATTCGAGGAGTTATTTAATGCACCGGGGCCGAACACTCCGCCAGACCTTCCCAACTGTGCAGCGTTGAATGCCGACTGTAGCGCATCAACCTACTTGCTTGGTGGCTGAAGTGTGGAGGTGATATCCTTGGCACTGTGATGAGCTCAGATTATTTTTACGTTTGGAGGTAGCGGTAGATCCAAACGCAGAAAAACATTGCAACCAATGAATATCCATCGGTCGATCAAGCAACTCTCAGCCACAATCTCGGGAAAACATCAGGCGAAAAGGGAAGCAAATTGACAACTACCGCATATTCATCCGGAATCGGCTCCACTATCAACATGACGCTTCATTCTACAGATCACCATCGACACTTCGACTGTATTGTTGCGAAGCCAAGTGATTTGAAGGAGATGCAAGGGTGGAATACAAGTATCAACACACGATGAGAGGAGTAAAGTTAGTAGCGGGGAAAGAGGACCCATTCGAAAAGTATATGCATTCTATGTTGAAGGAAGGAAGCAATGATAACGAGTCCCATGACTCTGAGGATTCCGATCACTCCTCAATCCGAGTTTGATGGTATTTACAAGCGTAGTTTGGTGGCTCCTCCGAAAGCTTTCTATTACATCATCCACAGTTGACTCGCTATTTAGAGCAGTAGCGTCCATTACAGTTGAGCACCCAATGAGGAAGCATTTTGAGATGGTGTTCGAACTGGTCAATTTATTGCACCTTTTACTTGATTTAGGTGGTACCGAAAGCAAAACTGATGATGCTGTGGACGAATCAATGGACTCAGAAGACGGCTCTTCTGTACCACTACAAGTATCTGATGAATCTAAGACTCTATTTGGCACACTCCTTCGTGCATTGGGATTGTCGCCAGACCCCGCTAGTTCATGCAAGAGACGTGACGACGGGATGACGACGACGAAGAGGAAGTAATGCGTATCAGGGGAGGAAATGAGAGTGATTCCGATAGTAGTATTAGTAACGATAGCAGTGATTCCGACAGTAGCAGTGGCAGTAGCAGTAGCAGTGAGTCCGAATCGGACAGTTACTCATCTCTTGAGGAAGAAAATATGAATGCAGAAGATGATGACTATGTGGTTGCTGCAGATGTAGTTTCTGAGGAGGAGAAGCTGAAGATGGATCTACTTAAGAAATTTCCTCGTAGGTTTACCCTCCGAGAACCAGTCTTGAAGGATCGCAAGCTCTAACAGATGAGGACGGCGAGCCCTGTCATGAAGATAGTATGGTGAGTACACATGCAATCACATAGCCCGCTTGGAATGTTGGAAGGCATGCTGCCACGAGAACACAGTTGAAGTCCAGGCAGCAGTCATACAACAAAAGGAGAAAGCCGAGAGGGATCGTAAACGCAGAGAGGAGGAGCAGCGGCAACAACAGCAGAGCAGCAGTAAACGTTCTCGTCGTAACAGCACTGGAAGACCTGCTGAACCCAGTGTATTCCGCTAGTATACAGTCATAATTATGAGGAGACAATTCGTTCGATACCTAAATTTATCAAGATATTCATTGCTGCATTTGCCTGTGTGTTTGCGTCCTGTTTTGGGCGGACAATGCCGTCGTAGTAGTCTCTAAGATCGAATCTCGCATTTTTTCATTTTATCGTAGGTCGACAAAAAAATAGAAAATGATGTTGCTTGGGCTAGAATTGGCCGATTGCTACGATTCAAAGTGCTCACACATCCTAGTATAACCTATTAGAGGTGTCGGGAGCATTGGTTACGCCCTACGGGGCTCGTTCTTGATGAAGCACAAACCTCCCGGTCTCTCACGGGGATGTTCGTGATTTTCGCGCCAAAATTCTCCTCATGGATATTATCTGGTACATAGACGAATAGGACAGCTAACTCTATCTTCCATCTCTAAAGAGACATGATGAACTTAACGATTTTGTAAATAATGACATGAGCAACTACAATCTGAGAGAGCAGTGAGATATTAGTCTCTGTTGAAAAGCTCTCTCTACGTGACAGTTCGGTCTCTCTCTTAGTGTTCTTTTCTACAGTTGTACTCAGTAGATTTCTATCTTAGAGTTGTTTTACGTTATTGCTCTCTTAGTGAGCTTTGTGGAGATGCTCGCTTTGCTTCTGGTTTGTTGTGCATCGCCATCGTGCATCTTGCTTGTCATGTCGTGGACTTGCTGTCGACTTGATTGTATCTACAACCCGTAGTATTGATACTCTTTTTTACGAGTACATTCCAACATATCTCTGCCACACAACATACACACAAAGAGATGATGAATTCAGTCAAAAGGCTTATCTCTCTCTCTCTAGAGAGGCTGATGGCTGTCCTCGTCCATTCACAATGATGTTACGAGGGAATTTGGCTCCTTGTGCAAGCAAGATTTTACTCCTGGTTATGTTGAATACGAACCCTTTATCTACTCCAGCACTCAACGCACTGCAGAAAAGAGGTTGCTGCCGCAGCAAATGAAAATGATGGCTTGCCCGAGAAATAGTTCCTGAATACCATGCCATGCTAAACTACCATTTATTTTATGTTGAAAAAGATAGGGAGCGGACAGCTAGCTAGTCAGCGAAGATGTTCTTGCTGCTACTCTATGTGCACAGCAGGCAGCTATACGCAACCAAGAGTCCACAGAGGGAGGCAGCCGAAAAAAACTAACATTGTCATTTTAGTTTGATTCATGGTGGATGGATTCGCTCGGGATCAATTTCGAGATGAAGAAGCTTTAGAGTTTCGAGGCCTTAAGTAGATGAGTAGCCGTAGCGACACTTTATTCAGCAGCACACTCAGCCCAATATTCTTCTGTGATATCAGTCTCATTATTATTGCCTCTTCTACTCCTCTAAATATAAATACTTTCACTATTCATTCACTTTCACTCATCGTCCGCATAGCCGAATAGGTCAGGTGTGTCTCGCTCGAGAAATGATTCGTGTCTCCTTCAAATATTTTTAATGAGGTGGAGGCTCGCTGCACCATCGGTAGTCATCCAGAAGCTAGGAGTAGATGCCATCTCAGAGATCATGAAATGAGCAACTGCAATGCTGAGAGAGCATTGAGATATTGGGTTATCTCTGCCATGCAGGGATATGATGATTCAATCAAATGCATAGATGTATTTTTTATAGGAGTGGGCAAGTCAGCGAAGAGGACGAGAGAGCCCTAAATGTGCTAGGAGAGAGAAGAGATATATAAGCAGTGTAGGCGCCTGCACGCCAGCTGAAAGAGAGGCGGTAACCGCAGGAAGTCAGGCATCATCGATTTTCGAGCGCCGACCCCATGCCTGCGAGAGGCAGGCGATGGGGTCGGCGGCAGTGGCCGATGACTACAATACTCTATTTATGTTGCTATTAAAAGCTATTTCTTTTCTTTCGCATTGCTAGCAATTTTATTGCTTAATCGAGCAGCATTGCTTTATTCGATCAATCGAATTGATATGACTGTGCGACGCGAAACGACTGTAACATTTGTAACGATTCGAATTTTCGGGTAACGAAATGTAACAATAACGTAACACACTAGATAAATTTAAAAATCATTCGAAACTTCGAAATAAGCCGTTCGCGGACAACATGAATCGACAGGTCCGTTCGCTAGTTCCCAGATTTTTTTTTTCAGGCGCTCGCGGGTCCCTCCCCGCACGCGCCGGTCTTTCGACGCCATCAGCGTAATTCACAGGGGGGGGATAGGCGATTCGAACAAGGAAAGTTCCCCAAATTAGAATTAGATTACTTCAATCACCTAAGAATTTTCATATCAGTATGACTAAACGATTTTCTACCCTCTCTTACTCATTTACTAATCCCCAATCCAGTATCCACACAATCACATCCTGCATCCAAGTTTGATCCGCACTTAAAGCAGATATGCAGTAGTTGGTTAACCCTTTCAACACTCTTAGCATATCCGTTGGCGTTGGTTAACCCTTTGAACACTCTTCCCATATCCTCTTCAGCTCGACGAAAGTACTCTTCCATTTCCATATACATATCAGAAATATCCATATCAGGATCAGAATTACCTCGGTAAATACGACGTAGGGACTGCAAGAAGGCAGTGGTGTTTGCAGCTTGCCTTTGTCGCTGCAATTCTTGCAATTCTTCCCGCTGCCGCTGTAACATTTGCTGCTGCAACTCATACTCCTCACATGTGATTCCCTTGTGAAACGGCAACCCACATGATAAGCAACTCGTCTTACCGCATTTGAAGCAATCACAGATGCGAGGAGGTGGAGATGCTTTGGCTTCAGTTGATTGTCCTGCAGCTGGCACAGATGGTAGTTGATGCACCACTTCATCGCCGCTATGACTACTATTAGCAGACGTTTCCGTTTCGACAACAACCCGGCACAGAACAATGCCATTACAGTTTGGTGTAGGACAGTGATGATAATCGGGGTTCTTCAATACAAATGCCGAATCTTTCAGGCGCTCCAATCTCTGAAATGATGTCTCGTCGAGAACTTCCTTTAGTACGTCCATCTCCACTGTTTCATTACAAAATGGGCATTTAATGTTGTCAGCATTTCCATTTTCTACTTCAGTTTGCACATATTTAGTGAAGCATTTAACGCAAAGTGAGTGCCCACATTTTGGGAGGATCAAGCCGCAACCCGGATCTATCTGTTCTTCACAGCAGAATGGGCAGGAGATGCGATCAGGGTTGTAAAGAGACTGATAAGCTGGCTGCAATGCACGACCATCAAGGCCGTCATCGTCGGAGGAGTCACACTCATAAGAATCATCAGAATAGTAAGCGTCGTCCTCCCCTTCGTTAAAATCGCTGGATGATATGGGCAAAACGTTCTTCGTCTCCGAAGCTACTTCGTCTTTCTCAATATACTCATAAGAATCATCAGAATAGTAAGCGGCGTCTTCCCCTTCGTTAATGTCGTTGGATGACATGGGCAAAAAGTTCTTCGTCTCCGAAGCTACTTCGTCTTTCCCAATAAATTCATAAGAATCATCCGAATAGTAAGCGGCGTCTTCCCCTTCGTTAATGTCGTTGGATGACATGGGCAAAAAGTTCTTCGTCTCCGAAGCTACTTCGTCTTTCCCAATAAATTCATAAGAATCATCCGAATAGTAGGCGGCGTCCTCCCCTTCGTTGATGTCGTTGGATGACATGGGCAAAAAGTTCTTCGTCTCCGAAGCTACTTCGTCTTTGCCAATATCGCTGTTACTGTTACTGTTGGATGTTGACATGGTCCTCTTACGAAATAGCAATTGCCTATGATTATTATCTACTATTATTTAAGAGACGCCGTGGGCAGGTGGCCAGCGGTCTTCAGTCGTGCAGTCGCATGAACAGGGTTCTTATTCTTTTACCTTTGTGCCCTGATCCCTGATGCATGAATACAAGGTACCATATATAGTTGTGGTGGTTTGTCCAAGCTTCGTTCAAAGCTTGAGCTTGTTTAAATGGGTTAGTCGAGCGAAGCAGAGCTTACCTGATGATGCGGTCTGTCGTGTCTCCACAAACAAACAATATCGTAGCCTAAACTAACTCAGTGTGTTTGTTTGATCACCATGCAATCCGCATCGCTGCTACAGGTTCATGAGCCCACTACGGGCTTGGACCAGCCGCTCCGCTAGACGTGCGGTCCATAGCCCTCCATGTATTCACGTATGGGGGAAGTCAGCAGCAGTTGGATCCGAGCCACTTCCTCTGCAGTCGACTGCTAACGCATCCGAGATATTTTCACAACGTCATCGTTGTTCCTCCGCCCTTCCTACACAGGAGTCCCATCGTCGGAGTGTGACCTCCGACATTACACCGTCGTGAACTTATCATACTCCTCCTGCATGGCGTTTGGAGGCCGCTATTTGATGCGGTCTGTCGTGTCTCCACAAACAAACAAAATCGTAGCCTAAACTAACTCAGTGTGTTTGTTTGATCACCATGCAATCCGCATCGCTGCTACATTACCGGTCATTTCGCTTGAAATTCCTGTCCGTCCGTCCGTCGTGGACAAAAATCAAACCCTCTGACAATTTGGTGGGAAGGCCAACCCAAAATCAAACCACCTGAAATTTGGCGCGACATCAGTCCGAAAAGAATAGATGAGAAATGAGAAATGAGAAGATGGAATAGAGAAGCAATAGCATGTTGTGAATAGAGGGATTAAAGATATATAATGCTTATGACATGGACAACGGTGTATCGCTTGCAGATATAAGGAGAGAAGCAACACTCAAAGCGAATTGTGATACTTATGCGCAGAAGATGTTGTTACGCTGTACTTCAAAGATGGAGAAGATGTATCAAAAGTGACCAAGGAAATTCAATTCAGCCACCGTCTCATTAAAGCAGAGACATAATAGTAATATAGCTCATCACCGTTTACACAAGTTGTGTCTTTACGAAGCTTGAGCTGCTGCGTACAATTTGCTAGTCTCATCGGTTACCACTCGGGAATACCAGAGTTTTAACTCTGACACTTCTCTGTATCCGAGATTCTTTCTCGTTTCTCGATCGACTCCGAGCGGTGTCAGAATTCCGATCCTGCAAGAATTCTGCATCTCCGGAGGCAGGGTTAGTTGTGTACCCACGTGAAATACCCCTGGGTAGGTAGGTATGGGTAGTATCCAAATGTTCACCCCAATAGGTAGGTGGGTGTGGGTATTTACCCATACCCACCTCTATTTTGCTGGGTTTTGGGTAGGTGTGGGTACCTACACAGATCTTCAGTGTAGCACTGTCAATTCCAGCTCTACGTGCACCAAACGCCTTCGTCGAGGGTTTCTTAAGTACATGCCCCTGGTTTGATCATCATCATGTGCAAAAATTGAGTCCTCATCGTCTTATTTCTCTCGGCTGTAGATTCTGGTCTGTGGAGGAGAATGTAATATGCATTCATTTTGTATGCAGTTCAAGTGAAACTGCATCGAGTTTACTTGCAATACACATTTTCACTACTCCTGTTACCTCCTCCAGCACCTTTTGCGTCCGTTTGATCCCTTTTCAACGTACCCATCCAGTGTCCAAAAGAGCGGTGGGTACACAACCCTGCTCCGGAGCCTACGTTTTTCACCATGATACAAAGCCGCTACTGAATGGATGGATTTCATTTACTTTGTTCACTGGGTGCTCGTCGCGTAAGAGGCTGTATAGGTAAAGTATTGGTGGAATGGACCGCGCCGGATCTATTCAATCTCAAAAGAGAGATAGTATCTTTGATTGCTGCGCGCCGACCGACTAACCCTCTCTCTAGAGAGCACGGGCATTGGTCAGTAAACAACAGCTCCCAATACTGTAGCGGTGGCGAATATAATATTGCATTATTGCAGTGGAGGTAAACCATGAGCGAAGTAGATATTGCGACAGCAGACTCATCGTTTTGCGCTTCCTGCGGCGTCCCAGACATTGTTGATGTCAAATTATTGGAGAAGTGCACCCACTGCGATCTCATTAGTTATTGCTGTGATGAGTGGTGTCAGTATCATAAATCACAGCATGAGGTAGCTTGTAAAAAGCGAGCGGCTGAATTGCGTGATGAATTGTTATTCAAGCAACCAGAAAGCACTCACCGTGGGGACTGCCCGATCTGCATGATCCCTCTGCCTGTCAACCGAGAAAAATTTACATTTACCATAATGTCGTGCTGCAGTAAATTGATTTGTCAAGGCTGCGAACACGCCAATCTTTTGAGAATGTATGAAGGGAGCCTCGAACGCGTATGCCAGTTTTGTCGACACCCTTTGCTCAAAACGGATGAACAACGCTGTGAACTACGGATGAAAAGAATTGAGGCGAACGACCCAGATACGTTGACCCACGAAGGATCAATGCAACGCCGGCGAGGAAACTATCAAATTGCATTCGAGCGTTTGAAAAAGGCTGCTGAATTGGGACATCCAGAGGCACATTATCAATTGTCATTTTTGTATCGTGATGGGCATGGCGTGGAGAAGGATGAGGGAATGGAAGTACACCATCTGACTGAGGCTGCGATTGGTGGCCATCCAGGTGCGCGGCACAATCTTGGATGTGAAGAATGTGAAAATGAAAATTTCGAGAGAGCTGTGAAACATTGGATCATCGCTGCCACACAGGGATATGATAATTCAGTCAAATTGCTCGTGAAGATGTTCAAGAGGGGGTATATCAGCGAATATATCAGCAAAGATGTCCTTGCCGCTACTCTGCGTGCACACCAGGATGCTGCCGATGAATTCAAGAGTCCAAGCAGGGAGGCAGCCGCAAAATTTCGGGAGGATTGTGGAAGGTGAGATTCGGAATCGTTGCTATAAGGATAAGGAGTATGAGACCGAGAATTTTTATTAGAGCCTACACGTAGCTGCACTTGATTAAATAGAAGGTATTTCATTGTCAACTTTCCTCCCCAAATGCGTCTCTCTTGCTTCTTGCAGCATCAATGTTCCTCTCCATCTCCTTCTCCTCTCACTCCCACTACAACTTCGTGTTCGTGTGAAATGCTGTCTATCCAAAATCAATGTACACTGAAATGCAGAGCTTTAGTTCCGATACTCTCGTCTTTTCGCAACATGTATCATCTTCAGCAGCTTGGGATCATTCCTGCTAACATAATCTTATGATAGCAGCAGAGACAACAGAAGATCAAGAACAAGAACAAGCTCTCTTGGCTTGGATGAAGTACAATGCAAGGATGCCCATCTCATTTTTCTGGCGCGCCATGTCACTGATGTAGCTGAAAGATGAAAAAATACGTCATCTGTCATCTCCATGGTGCCTCCGGCCCTCTACTCTAACACTCTTTAGGCGACAGGCCAAGCATTCCTTCCTCTTCGATCAATCATGAAGAATCATCATCATCTCATCATAGCGGTTGCATCTGTGCTATGCTGCTTGATATTACCATCATCAACAACGGCACTCCTTCTTCCTTCACTGACACAACATTCCATCCAACACTCTCATTATCGTCATCGTCATCAGCTATCGATCACATCACTCCATGCCACCACATCATCCGTCAACGAAGATGATCCACGCATCTTGATTCAAAAAGGGATGCAATCCTTCCGCAGCGGAAATGTATCCACGTCATTACAATACTTTGACAGTGCGAATGATTTAGTACCCGATAACAAACTCACACCGTACTTATGGCAAAGAGGTATCTCGTATTATTATCTTGACAAATTCCAAGAGGGACATGAACAATTCTCATTAGACGTAAGAGTGAATCCATTAGATGTCGAAGAGATCGTCTGGGATATTGCCTGCCTGGCAAGAATGAATAATGGACAAGAAGTGTTTCCAGTCGAGAATCAAATGTCACTTCCGAAGGGAAAGAAGGATCGACGTAAGATTATGTCGACGGTGTATTCTTTATTCCGAAACGATGGCGCTACAGAATATGATTTGAGAGAGGCTGGACATGATAGTAATATCAGTGATGAGTTTTACTCATTGTTCTATTTGGGATTGTATTGTGAGATTCGGGGGGAGATTAGTAAGGCTGAGATGTACATGAAGATGGCAGAGAGGAGTAAGTATGCTACTGGGGTAGGGAGTGGTGATTATATGAGTGCTTGTGCTAGAGTTCATTGTCAGTTGAGAGGCTGGGTGTAAAAAGAGCAAGATGAGAGATGGAGAGTGAATATGTTCATCCTCTAGGAAGTAAGCAAATACGATGCACCTAAGAAGCAAGCAAATACGATGCACAGTATTATCCATTTAAGATGAAAAAGAGTCATGTGACAAGAAGATTAATTTAATCATCGCTTCGGAATTGTTTCTATCCATTCTACTTATCTATTAATAAAGGGTTTGCAACGTAAGAAGTTATTCACGTTATCCTCATCCATTCATGATTTCGGCAGAAATTAAACTCAGTGTTACAGCCGTCTCCATACGTAACACCACCATGCCATATTATCGGATTATAACGTTCCTCCATTGAAATATTTCCAAAGTGATCACGAAAAGAAGTCATCAAATGACTGCGGTGTCCTCCACTTCTCTGCTGTAACGTGTCGTATCGCCCGCTTTCATGTTGACTCGTGCAGACTAGGTTGCACCAGAACGATCTCGGAACGCATAGAGTGATTATCTTGACTTGCTTTGATGCCAAGACATAGGACATTAGCATATCTTCCGCTGTTGTATGTTCGTCTACATGAGTCAAAAGCGGAGTCAAGGAATTATCAAAAAAGTCACTGAATCGATCCTTATGCACAAGCCCTCCCTTTGTGATGAATAAAGTATTTCGATTGTAAGGTTCATAGTGAGATTCATCAAACTTGTAATACCGTTTATCCGGAGGTAAATACCTCGGAAAGAATCCAACTGCAGTATGAGTTTGATTGGGTTGTTTTTGCCACGAATCCATCGTCAACTGAAGCGCATCGCAACTGTACGACATGTCCACATCCATATTGAATACTGCATCTGTCGCGAAATCTCTTGGTAGGAATCGATGACTTATATTGTTCGGCAGTACATCAAATATTACTGGAATGTTAAAGTGGGTATTGTTTGCAAGTAATTGTGGAATGGGGGATTGTTGGAACCAGTTGATACGAATGTTGTCAACCACTGAACATTTTTGAAGGTGATTCACGAGACGGTGTAAACATCCGGTTTGGTTGTAGGTGCTGATCAATACAGTCAATTTTGAAGTGCTGCTGCTGTTGCCACCGCCGTACTCATTAATTGCATGCGCATTTTTAATTGGAGAATCAAGGGTAATATTATGATAGCCTTCCATTTTTTCTCCGATACTGGGCGGGTTGCTTGTCACCATGAATTTCAGAGAAATGTATGGCCCGAGAAACGCTAAGAGCAATGCACAGAATAGTAGACGCACTTCAATTTTTCTACATATTGATCTCGCTGGTTTGACGTGATGTTGATCATATTCTTCATCATCTATTTTGCTGTACCGGTGAACTGTATTCCTCTCGAGGTCAAACCTAACCGATGACGATGTTGTCATGTTGCGTTGGTCTGTTCTTCCTTCGTCCTTCGTCCTTCGTCCTTGCTTGTGGCACCGCCGACAGTCACATTGCAAATGAGCAATGTAATCCCTCTATCATCTCTTTCATTTAAAACTATGTATGGAACTCAATTGCGCGCCGCCCGCCCAACGCACTCATTCAGTTGACATAAAACCGATATTGTCGTTCTCACGCGACTGCGGTTCGAAAATATTTTTGAAATGTTTTTTTAGAGGACGTCTTTTTGAAGTCATTTTTGAGCACTTTTGTCAAAATCATCACTCTCCGCCCTACTGCTTCGGCTACGGTGGGTGCATCCATTCGACTAAGGCATCGTTGGATAGGGAATGATTGACTATACAAGACTGCCGCCTCGTATCGAATCTAATTCTCTTTTATTCACTTCATTTCAGACAGCCCAGACAGCAAACAGCGCTGATATCTGTTGCTTTCTGTGCTGTCGGGCGTCGATGTCGATGCAGAGGAGTTTGCAGCCCAAAATAGTGCTCTGATCAATCGGAATGGTGCGATGAACCTCCCTGGGCGTGTTCATTCTTACTTGAAGAAGCTCGAAGTTGCTCTCAGCTACCAATCTGCCACATTTTTGTCGCCATCCCCCTTTCACCCTGAGAGTGTCAGGCTACTACTTCCTCACTCATATATTTCTCGCAGCACAACAGTCAGGAGCTATTGATATGGTAGACAAATATAGCTAAGCATTAGCATGCTGTAAATAATACTATTACATAGAAGAAATTTACACTTGACGAATGCGATATGTATACCTATACTTCTATATATATATGTAAGATAGAATATATTTAGAGTCGCTTGTCCTTCTCCGTCAACTAGAGAGGCATCTGAATTGTATCCATTCGTGTTACCTTCTTCTGTGCGTCTGGTATGGCTAGCTAAGGCTGGGCGATCCACCGCGAAGCTCTGGCTATTCGAGCGGAAACTTGAATAAAGGAGATGTGATTATGATATCCATAGTTGTTCATCCTCCAAGACCAAGAAACATGGCAGCAACAAAGAAACGAAGTGTGAAGTGTCTGCATAGTAAGATAGTATGGTGTGCAATGTTTGCGAGCTACCATTACCATACTCGCGAGTCGTCCCAATCTACTAGCGCGTGGTCCGTCCACAGTCAATAACCTTGACAAAATAGGTTCACATAGCTGCCTAAATATGATAAGAAAAAAGAGAATTAGATTCGATTCGAGGCGGCAACACAAAGCGGTCGATCATTCCCTATCCAACGATGCCCTAGTCGAATGGATACACTCACCACGACAAAAGTACGAATGACGGAAGAGGTGATTTTGACAAAAGTGCTCAAAAATGACTTCAAAAAGACGTCCTCTAAAAAAACATTTCAAAAATATTTTCGAACCGCAGTCGCGTGAGAACGACAATACCGAGAACCGTTTGAGAATGTTTCAAGTCGCAGTGGTACCAACATTTCAACACCCATAGTTCTGTAAGTGAAAGTATCGTCCATCATTCTTCCAAGAGCTAATCTGAATGACATTCGAGCGGTACAAATCGTAGCCGACGAAGATGACTCGACCTGAAAAGGATGTGATACACGTCGACGATTACGCTGGGTCTGAGTCGTCACGTCAGCTGCGCTGCTTTCGAAGGACTGTCTTTGGTAGTGGGAATATTAGAGTAGTATAGAAAAAGATCTTGTATCTTGAAGACTTGGAGGTCTTCTTCGCCGAGATTCCTTGTGTCGATCATTCTCTTCGCCTTCGGAGCTCCGTCGTTTGGTGCCACACCTTTCGTTGGGACGGTGAAAGTGGATACATACTCTCCATGGAAGTGGAAGGCGGCGCCAGCAGTGTCGGCGTTCCTTGTATGTTGAGGTAACAATTCGTTACACTAAGTGCTGGCAGTAAGAGCCAGCTCCAATATTCCATGAGAATAAACCGTTGCAATCTCTTTCACAAACTCCTGAAAGTCAACATGGGCACTGTCATCGGCTGAATCACTGATCACTCGGACTATACTTGAAAGGAATGTCATGCTCATAACACACCTGCGCTACAGCTGCCCCCTCCATTTCAACACAGTAGCATTCAGATAAATCGTTCCTTAGTTGATCCAAGTCTTCTTGGCTGGCGAAAAACTTGTCACCACTAGCAGCCAAGCCTACTACGACCTTGGGGTTTGCTATGTGAAACTTTTGACGTTGCTCATAAGTTGTCATGATGCTCAATCCAGCTTCATCTGAAACGAATTTATTTGCCGCCCACACCTAAAAGAGGAATCTCAAATCGCTTGAATATCGGCGTTGCATTCATATCATGCTGTACCAGTCGGTCTGCAACCACCACATCACCAACGTTCAAACCATGTTTCACTCCTCCAGCGACACCTGTAAAAATAATCTCCTGGCAATTGTACCTCTCAATCAAAATGGCCGTTGTTGCCGCAGCGGCTACTTTGCCCCATCGAGAAAAGACAATGACAACATCGACCTTGTTGAAGAGTCGGCCTTTGTAATAGGTGCGTTTGCCATGCACTTCAGATGTATGATTTGAGAGCTCTGATAAGAGAGAGTCGACCTCCTCGGCCATGGCTGACACTATGCCTAGGCGTTGTTCTTGCTGGATAGATGACATGTTCTTTACTTTGTCTCTGTGCCGTATAGAATTAGATGATGAGTATGCATGCAGCTGTGAGGGCGATTGTGGTGTGCGGATGGGTAGGGCGGCAATAGCGCCATGGCGTGGCGAATTGAGGGGACAGTCTGTATGGAGTCCTCGAAGTCCTCGTCGAGTTGCTGACTTGGGACTCTTGGCGGAAGTACTAGAAATGTTGGGGGTCTTGGCGGAAGTCGAGGAAGCTGAAGAGGAGAAACTCGTCGAGTAACAGCTCTTACTGCTCTTAGTGCAGCTCTTGCTGCTCTTGGAGCACGATGATCCTAATTAGTAGTGTGAATGTAGTGAATGTAAACGATGAGGAGGTTTGTTAAGCACATAACATCGAAGCACACTTTAAGATGTCGGAAAATTAGACTCACCGGTGCCACTATCACCACTACAACTATCACCACTGCCGCTACTGTGGTGATTAGCCGCAGCACCAGCAACTAGAGTAATCAAAATAACGTGAAAGATCTTCATACTTGTTTCAATGTTTCAGTTTCAATACCTTCCATAACTTGCTTTATGCACACATGGCTTGACGGCGGTTCATGCTTCGAGAAGGAGTGTTGAGGTTACTAGCATACCTCATATCATTGTACCTAATCAAAAGTCCAGTAAAGTCGTAGGTACTGGACGAGTGGCTGCGCACCCCGTTTTAGTTATACTGACGCTATTTACGGTACCTGTGCTTTGTTCTTTTGTTCTGACTAAGCTATGTACATTTTACTCTGGAAATCAGGTCGTCGATTGGACGTGAATTGAAGAGGACTACAGCTCAGCCTTAGCTGCAGTCAGCTTTAATGGATTGCTTAATCAATCTAGTCTATTGACCGAGATCGTGGGATACATAGTAGATTCGATGGAGAAACAAAGGCAAAGAAAGAACGAGTTTTTCATGCAGCATGTACGTAGCGTGTGCTAGAGAATCAAGCGTGTAAACACCGTGTACATGGTCGAGGTCCATAAGCTTCTTTTACACGCTTCTATGCTTGTACACTGTGCTTACACGCTGCATTTTTGTTGAAGTCACTGGCACTGGGCCTCGAATCGTTCCAACTTCCAAGGTCGAGTGGTGGAAGCTTCACTAAAGTTTGCAGTCAGTGTACCAGATCTAAATCTAAGATAAGTTATGTTGTAATAATCTCTCTATCTGATCCCACGACAGGAACTCGATACGCCGTCCAACACACATCATTTGACACCGCCGATACCGATAACCGTTTGAGAAGGTTTGAAGTCGCAACGGTACTAACCACACCACTGGTACATCCTCGCGAGAACAATGACTAAAGGGTAAGCAACGATAGTGATGGATCGTTTCTGCATCAGTCTATGCATTTCTCATGTGACGGGTCGGATCAGGAATGCTCGAGGAAGAAGATAGTAAGTAGATGATAGTGATGGCTTGAGCATGAGCAGAGTGTGGCAGAAGCAGAATGATGTGCCATGCGACGCGTGCGACGATTGCATTACTGTGTCCACGCATCAAATTTATTTTTGCCAAATTTGACCTCGCTTGGCCAAATTTTACCAAGTAAAATTTGGCCAAAATTTGCCCTTACAAATTTGACTTCTTTGTCCACGCACTGGTAAATTTTAAGTTTTGCCTTTGCTGTGGTTTTCTTTCTGAGGGGCATCGCCAGCCACGTTGGGCAGGCTGGCATTTGTGAGAGAGGAAGCCCTCTTGCCCCCATTCTGTCTTGAGAAGGTCAAATTTGGAGGTCAAAAATGGAGCTTGGGACTTTTGATCTATTATTGGCCTGCGCGCTCCTCCCGCTCTTTTTTTTTGAAAAAACACATCTCACAAAGCCCTCTGCCTCGACATCAATGGAGCAGGAGTCCATATTATCACAATTGTTTCTGGATATGATTCATCGGTGATACATTTTCTAGACTATATTTTGATGCAGAATCCAATGGTGTTTTCGGAAGTTTGCCAAAACTCTTAGTCACAGACGTATTTGCGGCTATATCTCAGGCATCGATTTTTGGTCTATTTTGGTGGAAGCTGCAAATATTGTCGTAGGGGAAATACAATAATCGATTCATAAGGCCCCCCGCGGCACTCCCTGCTTTATATTGATATAGATGACCGATATGGGTGGTCATAACGCCATGTTATCCGCCTCGGCGTTGCTAATAGGCCATGTCTCTTGAGGGTGTAATATTTTTATGATTGTGAACAGATTCATGTGTGGGCATCACACCTCAATTGATGGTATTAAACTATGCAATTACACATAATATTGCACTCTCCTGCCTAAACTATTAATATAGTGTCTAGTGTCTATGTGATAACGCAAGATCAAAGCCGCTGTGCTCTTTATTATCCACTGCAGCCTGTACCATATCATTATCAACATGTAATCTAGCAGACAAGGTAAGTGCTTGTGTGAAGGTTGCGTCTACAATGATAATACAACCATTAAAATGAGGTTTATTATATGAATGTTGTTCTACATTGTTATTATTATGTTGATTGTTGAATAGGTCGACAGGAAGACACATGTTACACCCCAGATGCGTCCAAAGACTATCTTTTCTTTAGTTGACAAACCTCCTTAGACAATGTCGCCACACCCTCCATCCAGTGCAGTACTTCTCAACAAACGATTGTCAACTCTAGTTCCAAATTGATAACTTCTACCAGAGGTTGCGTGTATTGTTTTTGACACCCTATTCATCTCTTATTTCAACAGCAGATTCGTTCCGTGGTGGATTCATCTAGTACAGAATGCCGCCTCTTTGACTCGATGATTTACAATGGGAATCACCGACTCCTTTCGAAGATATGGCGCAGTTATCAACACTCATGTTGCCGCTGCTGCTGAAGCTGAATAGTAAGTCACCCGATATCTCAGATTGATTGTAAGCTTTTGTGTCCACTGAAGCCGTAGTATTGCGAGTGATGATGAAAGGAGTACCAGCAAAAGGCAACATCAATGATAGTCCATTAAAGTATAATGCACTTCAAAAGCTTATCATATTGTTGCATGTTCCCGCAGTCCTGATCATTATCCCCTCCGTCGCTCAAAGTACACAATGCCCTCCCTCAAAGTGTTGTGTACTGATACAAGCTACCACAACAGGCCATATGCCACCTGGACCACACCGCACGGAGACGAGACGCCGCTATTTCCATCAAACCCATTCTATTGTCGTATTGTGATTATGATCTTGCTCTATTTGTTGTAGTATCCCCACACCTCTCCTCTTGTACGTTGTGCTGTATTTGTGCGATATGACACGCGGCGTCGTTGGACAATCAAGGGGTCTCATATAGGCGGTTCCTCACCGATGAAAACGAAACCGACTCGTCAATTATTGTTACATCATCACCACTACCGGATAGGATAGTAATGGAAGGGTGAATATGGCCAAAAGGTCCTCTGTTCATGAGTGGGCGGTGCAGTTGTTGCATTGGTATCAAAATAACGGTCACTTTTGGTAGGCGACACCCAGAATAAAGGCTCTGGGCACTTTGACAGAAATTCCTTCACATCATGACGTCATATCGGTCCACTGAGGACATCGCAGTCGGTTGTTGGTGATGCCGGCCGACGTTCCGCTCCATACCATAGCAGCCGCCTCCGCCATGGTTCTGGTGTGCAAAATGATCTGAATTTGAAAAGTGTGTGAAACGGCTAGAAAAATGATGGACGGGACGCCCCGTTTCCCCGCTGGAGTGACCCCTGGAAAAGGCGCGCAGGCCAAGAACCCGAAATGTCCCAAGCTCCATGAAATTTGAAATTTGACCTCGGAGGGCAAAATTTGCCATCAGTGGTCAAATTTCAAATTTCAAATTTCAAATTTGACCAAGCGAGGTCAAATTTGGCAAAAATATGAAAAATTTGGAGGTCAAATTTGATGCGTGGACACAGTATTATTGGGCAGGTATATCCCTACGGTTTTTTGTGCGTATTTTTATCGCGGTAGGAAATGGCGGGAGGGACAGAACCCGCACATAGAAAGAGTAAGTAAGTACGTAATATTAGCTAACTTACTCGTAGAATAGATACCACCAGAAGATCTTGACCATTGTAGACCATGTTGTCCACTGCAATAGGAGCCTACGCACTACGCATAATGCTTCTATATCCAGAACTAATGATCTTCAACGTCAGCAGGTATCATGGGCTTGCTATTACTATAATTTCAACTGATACTTTGCCCTCGATGGCGTTGATATTACCTCTACTTTAGTGTTGAAACATGCTGGAATGAAGATAAATCTTTGCATTATATGCAATTAGGTGCTCTGGACAATGAATTGTATACATTTCACAGTGCCTTATTGTACTTAATACTATTGTGGATGATTCTATTGACGATCATGACATTTTATAATCAAATGGGTGTTGTTTCAGCGTAGTGAATAATTTTCACATTTATCCCCCACAAGTAGATATCATTCAGCATTCACTCCACTGTCCATGATGAACGACTACTTCCAACACAGCACTTCCCAATCCCCCTCAGTTCGCACTATTTTCGCCACAATCCAATATTTAAACATGAAATAACACTAATCTTCTCCGTGTTTGCAGAAATAATACGCGCTTTTTTGAGTTGCCCTTCTGAAGACGACTTGTTGACTCATCATAACAGCGATAGTTGTGTCCATTCCACAAGCCCAGAGCATCCATAATACTTTATTGTTCAATTTGGCTGCCCTCACTATCGTGTGCTGGCCATCTAAATCATTTCATTTGTCGATGATCGACGATTATTATTGTGGAAGGAAAATAATACCGAGCGGCGATTATCGAATTCAGCATGAATACAAGCCCAAACCGAAGGAATACTGCCACCGAAACATCCCCATATATATAAAGTATCATCGCGTGATGAAGGGGAGACGAGACGGTCGTTTATGGTTCACGTAACCATCACCACAACTGCTTGGCGACGGCGGAAAAAGATGATGGCCGGTGCCGTGTGATGAGGCTACATCACAACCCCACACACACTACCGCGGCCCAAACCAACGGTCAACATTGATCATATTGGTCCAGTTGATGATCCCGATGCAGGGGTTAGACGGTTGGTGGCGTCTATGGCATCCATTAGCGGCACATTGCTAAGTGGGGTTGTAACCCGCACATAGATTCTAAATGCGGGTTAGAACCCGCACATAGGGGTAGGTAGGGGGTAGGTAGGGATATAGGTCAGCTCAGGTGGTGGGTGGTCTTGGGCGAGTGCCATTTGCTTGCTACTCCCAAATAAATTTATTGACATACAAAAGGATTCGACGACACGCGTCGATTATGAATAACACACATCTGATCTAAAATCTATCCAATGCAACTTACTGGCTGGGTTCTGGGTTCATTACAACATAATAATAATAATGAGGAGACTATTGCACCTCTCTTGGCATAGAACTAATCGCTAATAAATTGCTGTGCTTCGATAATAATATCTCCCGTCACGATAGCAAAAAACAACTACGTGCATGATGAGTGTTCAAGAAACAGCTGAAGACTCTCCAGCAGAAGTTGCTGCGCTGACTTGCAACGAAACTGAAGCTTTACTCCAGGTAACGTTCAATATCACAGAAGACGAGTGGAATAGCTCGCGACCTAAGCACAACATAATCGACCTAACCGCTAGGGAGCCCTTTCTACATCTAAACGGCAATACGGTCAAGTATTACAACAACTTTGCAAGTGTGGGAAACTACGAGGCGTGCCTTCCTAGAGATGAGTGCTCTGAGGTAGTTGTGGGCGGTCTTCCTACCGATGCGTATGGATTCTCGTTTGATGGGAAAGCAGTCGATATCGGCCAAGAATTCTTCTACGATGGCACAAATCCTGTCACTTCAACTAAAGTGGGCGCTTGTACCAAGCCTATCTGCAAAGATACCGAGGCTCTCATGGAGATTCAGTATTGGACAGGACAGTATGACTTCAATAGTAATCATTTTCGTGTTGAAAACAAAGATGGTGGCACTGTTCTATTCGGCAAACCAGGTGGGAGTGGGAGTGGGAGATACACTGTTAATCAAATGTACGCTTGTCTGCCGAAAGATGACGCTTGTTACACATTCCTAATTGGTGGCGAAAATCAGTGGTCTCGTACTATCAGGGTCCCATCTTCTTACTCTGTCATTTTTGATGGAAAGCTTGTTCGCAGAAGTGATAACTGGCTATTCGACTCGGTTCAGTTTGGTGGAAACTGCAAGCCCCAATGCAATCAAGACACTGAGTCTCTTGTTGAGTTCTTTCTCTATGACCGCAATTGGTGGGACTTGGAGTATGAATACGAATGGGATCTCAATGTTAGAAATGGCGACTCCTCTTCTACGGAGGTTGCAAGTGGAGTAGTGCCTAGAGGACTTAGCATCTCCCCACTTACTCACAAGATCATGTGCGTCCCGAAGGGCGGCTGCTCATCCTTTTACATCTCGGCACCAAAGGTTACCCGGGAAGTAGTAGACGCGAATTGGATTAATAACACATGGGTGAATGAAACCAGAAATGAAATAGTCTCGCTCCGTCCCGTGTACACTCTGACCATGGACAATGTTACCTATCGGAAGGTCGAATGGCGTTCACCTGAAAAAGATGAATTTTCAAGCGATAACCAAACTACCAACATGGGCAGTTGCACTGTTGAAGCCTTATGTGATGAGGAAACCCAAGATCTATTTGATCTTGAATTGCGCACTGCAGCAAAGTGGACTTCTTTAAGCACTCGGCGGATGAGTTGGAATTTTGGTTTTAATGAGTACGAGCGTGGTGATGATTGGGAACTTCAGCACCTCCTTCGAGACAACGAATTCATCGGTGTTGCTTATGATCTCGACTCAAGCTACTCAACAATCGAGTGCGTTCCAAAGGACGGATGTGACTTGAGCTTCAATATTACTTCAACAGCACTAGTTGATTCTTTTACGGTGAAGAAGAATGGCATCCAACTTGAAAACGAACAAGTAGCAGGTAAATATGGTGGAGAGTTGTCCATGACGCCATTCGGACAGGAATGCAACCCGCCACCACCTCCTAAATGCAACCCGCCTTTGTCTGGAGGTTCCATCGCTGGCATTGTGGTTGCGTGTGTCGTTGCTGTAGGTGCGATTGTATTCGGCTTGGTTTGGCATAAGAGACGTCAAAATCAGTCTTCCAAGGAAGGAGAAGAGGATCCATTGCGTGAGAGTCTCCTTTAATGAGGAGAAACTTTTGTACCGTGACTTAAGCTTTGAAATGAAAGGTGTTGATGGCGATGAGAATCGTTTGCGGCTTGGAATCTTGGATAATAGACAAGGTGTTGAATGTTTTTTGCTTGCGTGTTGATCTTCTTTTTCTTCATCTTGAAAGCGTTGAAATGTCTTTACCTTACTGATCACTACATAATCTATATCTATTATTTTTTGACATTGCCGATGCCGATAACCGGTTGAGAAGGTTTGAAGTCGCAACGGTACTAACCACACCACTTGTATGAATATGTATACAGACGTTTGGAATTTGTCACCGCCCAGTCATTGATGGTGACAGAATTGGTAGCATCAGTTGTCAACTTCTTTACTCTCTATGCAGATGATTTGTGGCGGTGCGTGGGTCAACTTTTTCTCAGTATATGCTGTGATGTCAGTGCGGTAATACTTATCAGCATCAAGATCGTGGTGGTGGAGATGGAGGGGAGAGAAAACTTGTGATTGGACCGAAGAGGATGTTTGGTCCTGCTGAGCCTTTGCCGTGAAAATTTTCAAGTTGGTAGATGAAAGATACGTTGATTTTTCGACTCTAACTCATTACGTCAACTCATAGGATTAGGATTGGGGTAGTACTGATTCCGACTTGTTCATGTGCTACTCATCTCTACCATACCTCTACAGCATACCGCTCGTGTTCACTCTTGTGTCGATATCTCCGATTTGTGACTTGCCTCACTGCTAGAAAGCTGAATATAATCTCCTGAATCATGAGCATGAGAATGCCGAGCTCTTCACTCTTTTCAGCTTGACATTGTTGTTGAAAATAGTGCTGGGGGATACGGGCGTTATGACCTTCCTAGCCTCTCTGGTATCCGTTGCTTGTCTCGGCGTGGGGCTCCTCCACGGTGGCTAAAACTGGCTACTGCATGATATGATATCAAAGCAAAAAGTCCTAAGAACTTTGTTGTTGTACGAAGAGGACGTGGAAGTTGTTTGGCTTGGTGCCGCGCAAATAGTAAAGTTGATAGAGGATTTTTCGACTCTAATTGAATTAAGTCAAATCATTAGGGTTTAGGGTTAGGATTAGATATCATCCTTTGTAGTATCTAATAGAGGTTCATTATCTAACGAATTAAAGGTTCAACGATGCCAACTCTTTTCTCAACTCTTCTTCTGTCGCTAGTTTCTTCCTTTGATCATCATTCAACTCAGTCCCACTAGCTGCCTTGGATTTAATTTCATCAATTTGCTTCAATGTTTTTCGAATTTTCTTCGCCCTCTTTTCTGGATCGGCCTTGTTGGCCGCCACACGTGCCAATTCTGCCTCCTTCTTACGTTTCTCCTCTTCGGCTGCCTCCTTCTCTGCCTTTTCTTTGGCAAGGCGTTGTTTCTCCCTCCTCAGGGCGCTTTTGCTCTTTCCTCCATCATCGTTGGTGGCACTTGAGCCGACAGGTCCTCCCGTTACACTTGCCGCACCAACGGGACCATTGCGCTTAGTGACCTTCACTGCAGCTACAGTTGCTGCACTCCCCTCACGTTCTTGTCGCATACGTTCAGCTAGACTAGACCCCCCTCCACTACGTCCTGCAGCACCACCTCTTCGTGCACCGGGGGGGACGTAGGCTCCACCACCACCTCCTCCCGCTTTCCTCGCTGCTGGTGGGACATAGGCACTAGAAGCAGCAGCAGTTTTCGCACCTCCTCCTCCCTTTCCACCCGCTTGAGCAGCCTGTGCATCACGCAACTTATTCAATGCAGCAATGGCAGCATCACCCTTCAACTCTGTAAACCTTCGTGGAGGGGGACTCTGTGGTCGATCGGGATAATAATGAAATTCCTTCTTCTTCTCTTCCAATGGGAATGGGGCAGGGACATACTCGGCACTCAACAACTTATCTGGACGATATTTGGCATTATCCCACGGTAGGGCACTCTCCTCGATCAAACTCCCATCGTATCGATGAACCTTTACCCCATTATCGACATTCATACGAGGGCTTGTGGTGCTTACCAAATAAGTTCGACTATCCGGACTCCACTGATGACCAACAACCGGACTTGAACTGGTAATACTCAAATCAGCCGCCTCCTTGATTGTAACATACTTTGTATTATCCTCCTCTTCCTTCAACAGAATACGACGTGGAATCATCTTCCCTTTATTCCTATCCCAAAAGTCCATCCCACCGGCAAGATTGCCATATCCCCCACAAACAATAAACCGTCCATGTGGACTCATATCCATTGTATTCCGATGTGCCCGTCCCAATAGAAATGTTGGTTCACCCGTAATACCATGATGGAGTGATGCCAATGCCGGCATACGGCCCGAAATAACACCAAAGGGGACTATGCCCGTGATGGATGGGTTGGGAAGCCATTCGGCCGAGACGATGGGGACTGTTCCTGATCCATCCTTGGTTGATTCTTTGGGTAAGGGGACGACAATGCTGGAGCCAATAGTGGGGTTCTTGGCATCTTTTTCCAATAGGAGAAATAAATGAGTAGATCCATAGTACGATTGACCAGTGTTATCCACTGCAGTTTGTGTAAGGAGCAATGCTGCATCGGCACGGGGAGACCATTTCACATTTACTTCTTCGGCATTAAAGAGTGATTTGGATGTAAGTCCTGGTCCAGAGGGGACATTGGTGTTGTTGTTGTTGTTGTTATTTGTAGTGGAAGAATCACGTCCCATTCGATCTGGATAACGTAACAAATCGACACGTGCCGGCTTTCCCTTGACTCCTGGAACAAATGCCGTCAATAGATACTTCTCTTCCTCCTCCACCTTTCCAACACTACTACTTGCATTTGGATCCACCCCCTTGACACTTGGCAAAGAAAAGGACGCAACACCCTGACTACGTACCTTCCCCACCCTCTTCCAATCACTTGCTGTATAAATGTGAATTTCATTCGTGACACAATGAAACACGATCTGTTCATCATGTGTCCACTGCACAGTGTCCAATGTGGCCTTTTTACAACTGAAACTTTGAAGGAGTTGTCCGTTGTTGGCTGACCATACTTTGAGATTGCCGTTATTATTGTTGTTGGAGTCTTTGGAGGGACGTTCCCATGTGAGGAGATAGGAACCACGTGGAGAACATTTGGCAAGTTGGATGGATTTGCTATTTTGTAGAAATGGAGTTGCTGTGCTGTCAGCAGCAGTGCCGGAGGATGAGGATAAATCGCACTTGATCAATCCGATAGAAGCATCATGAATAAATGCAGCTGATCCATTGGGACTTAGTAAATGAAAGGTTGTTTTGCCCTGGTATAAAATTTGTCCTCCCTGAGATGGCTTGGTGGTTGGCGGTGGTGGTGAAGAGGACGAAGTTTCGGGAAGCGTGTACAATTCTACGCATTCCTTGGAGCGGAAGAGCAGTTGGATAGGGCGCTCTGTGGAGGACATTTTGATGCTGTTGGTAATGGATGTTGCGGTGAGAGTCTGCTGATGCTATTGCTGTCGGCAAGGAAGCATCATCTTGTGGCTCGGAGGAGGAGGAGAAATTTTTTATGCGCTTTTTTTACAGCCGGTTTCACGGTGGAATTAATACCAACTTTGGCGGCAAAACCTCCCTCTCTACGACCTGTTCATCTAAAAAAAATGAGCTGACGTTGACGATGAGGAAAAGAAGCGTCCTTTCACCAGTAGCGCTGCTGCTGGTGCTGCAGGCAGCGTTACTGGTGGTGGACTCACTATCATTGGTGCCCGATCATATCAGCCATAAAATCAGCCATATCCATCATCATTCAGATAGACGAGCATTTATTGCAAAAACTTTGCTCACATCATCATGTTGTGCACCTGCACTTCTCCAACCTACACCGTCATTCGCTGCCGAGGAAGCAACAACTAATAACAATCGAAACGGCAAACCATATGCACCACTCGAGGCACTCCTTCCAGCTACACGACTAAAACTATGGGTGGACGATGTCTACACACTATCCAAAGAATTATCCACCCAAACTAATAATAATCGACAACAACAACTACTACTCACACTCCAACAACTAAACCACCAATTATCCACTCCACCAAAACTATTCCAAGGAGATGAAACCATGCCCAAACGAACCAATAATCCAACTACCGCACAATTAACCACGTCAATCTCTTCCGCCAACAAAAATCAATACCAACAAAATCGCAATGGACTCAATTTAGGTGACAAGGTTATCGCCATGTGGAATCAAGCCGATGTTGAACGACAATGGGGTATGATCCAATATGCCGAATTGAAACGTGAGGAGGGGAATGAGATGAGGGCTGCGTTTAATTTCTATGGGAGGCAGATACAATTTGCGGATGAGTATGTATTGACTGCTCCGAAAGAAAAGAGGAAGGAGATGATACGGAATGATGCGTTGCCCTCGTTGACGTCCGTTGTGGCGAGTGATTTGGATAGGAGAGATTTGTATAGGAATACATTTTTGACGGCGATTGATGATGCGGTGGCGGAGGTGGCGTATCAGGTGAAGTTGAAGGAGGAGGAGGTGGATGTTACGGATGTTGTAACTTTGGTGAATGAGGCTCATGAGGCGTGTGAGAATTGGTTTTCGTTGATTCCAAGTCAAGATGTGGAGGAGGCTGTTGCTGCGGTTGTTGGGATGAAAGATGCGGAATGATCTGTCAAAATGAATAAGCAGTGCAGCCAGCAGAGGACGGGTTGTTGGGATGAAAGGTGCGAAATGATTTGTCAAAATGAATAAGCAGTGCAGCAAAGGACGGGAGAGGACTCTCACCTGAACTGGCAGGCGCAGATGAATGGGAGGGAGGGAAAACACGCCATTCCCCAGTGTAGATGATAAGAAGAGTGAAGGACTCGTTCCAGTAAGACAGGATATGAGCAACACTCTTCTTATTACCTGCAATGGGCAAGTTCAGATCCAGCTTGCCCCAGAGAGATAGAGTTCTTGAGTACCATGCTAAACTAATTCCATGTGTATATAGTTGAAAATTAAATCTATGCATTAGACCGTAGTATCTATCTAATCTGATTAACTTTGTATTCAAATATAAATTATCCATCCACGATGAAATCTTCGAGATCTACAAATGCATCAACATCATTGTAGCGTTCCCCTGGAGCTGAAGCAAAGTTTTCATCATCCATTGTAAGCCAACTGTCAATCGTATCATTCCGACTGCGCAAGGACATTCGCCGTTTTCGTCTCGGTCCGAATTGCTGCTGCTTCAGTCTCTTTCTAGCAATGTCTCCTTCAGCGTCAGATTCTGCATCTTCGCCGTTACCGCCGGCTAATACAGCGCTCTCAATACCATCTATTTTCATCTCCTTCTTGCGGCAGTCCAACAATCTAAGATATTCTTCAACAAGCTCAGAAAGACGTTTATTTCCTTCATTGCCATCTGTAAGGTCGTTTGTCATTTGATCCAAAAGAGATATCTTTTCCTTCCATGCTTTCACACTAGAATCGTTTAGAATGAGGACAAGCTTCCCCAACTCAGCTTCCAAAACTTCCAAACGATACATCAACTTTGGCAGGCGGTTGAATACTGGGTAATCTTCACTTCTTGCAAACATGACGTTGAGTCTTTCTTTCTCATTTGCATACCACTGAATAGCACCAGTGATAATATCATGTGCTGCTGTGCCACTCTCCTTGGCGGAAGAGAGCCATCCCAAAACGCAAATCAGCGGCTCTCTCAACTTCATCGCATCAAAAGTTTTAGTCTCGTGGCGTTGCCTGCGCTGCTTTCGATCATCCTGAAAGTATTGATTTAGATTCTTGATCGAAGAGATGAGAGTCATCGTCACAGATTCCAGCAATTTGCATAAAGTCGATTTCCCCTGATACGAGAACAGCTCGGCAAATGTCAACGATGCCTTTGAGGATGGGTTGATCTCCTCAAAAACTTTGCATGTCGCGGCAAGTGCGGATGACAACTCGTGTCTCTTGCGAAGCGATAGCTTGCCTGATCGTTCCTGACTGGGAGAAGTTGCATTCAACTTGCTGCCTCGTGGGAGATGCTTGTAGTAATCACCCCACATCTTCTGAAATGTTGTAATAACACAGGTATATACCCATTCGACGGATTCAGACGAGATATTGAGCATTGCCACTGGCTTCTTCTCTTCCTTTTCTATCTCAAACTCTCGCTCCTCACATTCCTCTTCGGCTGGCTGACTAGTAGCAGTTGAAGCTTTGTCACTGTCAGGAGTTGGCTCGGGAACGCGAGCTTTGGCTTCCAACTTCTCGGACATTTCATCAGTTTTGATTTGTAACAAGCACTGCTCTAACATAGTGATGGAGTAGTTGCTAACAGTATCATTGATGAAAGCTTCACCTACCAAACTCTCCAACCTACGAAGCAAGTGTGGCATTTTGTCTATGCAAAGGCGCACCGTCCCTTTGATGTGATTAGCCAAGCCATACAACTTTTCTTCATTGAAAATGCTCCAAACAGTTGAGGTGGAATGCAGGACATTCAGGAAATCATCTTTCATTTCAATCAGAACCCTTGATGGCAAATTGTCAATGTAGGACGTGATAGCACCCATGCATTTGTCAACAGTTTCGAGGAAATTGCCGAAGATAACTTTGTCCATACGTCCACTGAGTCCATGGAATGCTGCGCGCCAATCCTTGCATAGCTTGAGCAACAGTCTGATGCACAAACGAAGATTAGTAACTCGTTCTTCGACCGACGAAACAGCTGTTGATTCTGCAATGGAAGTTAGGTCCTTCGATATTTTCTCTACAATGTTTGTTCGATAATATCTCACATGTTCATCAATAGATTCCGGCGAGTTGATGAAAAGAAGTGAGGCGTTATCATTCCCTTTTGCTTTGGCACTTCTACATCTACCTTTATCGAAGTAGTGCTTTTCGATGCAAGAAATCAATGATTGTGATGATTCCTCGTCGAACGAACAATAAAGTTTCCAAGTTGATTGTACGGAAGGAACCAAGCACTCCGATTCGTCACAAAATTGGATAACTTTCCTCAGAACCAAGTCGATTTCGGGTAATTCTGAATTGGAGACAAGCAAGCGTTGTAGTTGTTGTGAGGATAAATCGAGTAGGCACCGGCTCGGATCATCAAAGGAGGCAATATGTAAGCTATTTGTTGAGTCCCTATCGCTGCAAGCTTTTCGTCTTTTGCCAAGAACGTGATAAAGACATTGCAACGTCTCATCGCTGGATTCGTCGAGCGTCTCGTCTAGACGGAGGAGAGCCTGGATCACAATATCACACATCGATGCGTAGAAATGCTTGTATTCATCACTCGATTTCAGGTCATCAACTACATGATCAGGTAGCTCATGGTATCCGTATCTAATCTGAGCAGTATGGTCGACGTCAAGCCAATTCGGGCAGGAACTCTTTTGCTGATTCTCGGCACGAAAATGATCTCTTTCGGCATGGACCACGTCATGAATCATTTGTTGCGAAATACTGTCTACATTCACAGCTTGTGCAAATTTATCATTTTGTACTGTCTTTGCAACACCGCGTAGTAAGTAGCTAACACAAGCACTATCGATATCATCACTTGATTGGTCGCTTCCATCACTCCCAGTAACCTCATTGCTGACTCTTTGTGAAGTTTTTTCCATGAAGACAGTTATAAGTTGTTGTTGTAGCGATGAATCGAGGGCAGCCTTGCCCTTGTTCAAGGAATTTTGGATCGACATCATCAGCTGCAAGATAGCCAACACGTCTGTATTGATTTGAAAACTTGCCCCATTGTTGGTAGAGCGAAAGACTCTCCGAGTCATCAGTGAAGGAGAGTCACTGCTATCTTCAGACTCAAAGAAATTCATTAATGCAAAGAAGCAAGACCTTTGCAACCGGTACAATACCCATTCATTTAGCCTGGACTTTTTCACAGCCGTAATAAGTTCCTTCAGCAGCCGAGAAAGAATTACCCGAGGCACCCGCGCAGAACTCATTTTAACACTGATCAATGAACTGGAAGAGCTCGATGCAATGATATCCGAGATCATCCCTAGAGCTTCCAATCCATATTCATCCGGAACAGAGCACTCATTCGAAGGGTCGTGCTTCTCAATAAGATTGCAAAGGCAATCGACCGCAAAGTTAAGCGCATCTTTGATAGCTGATGGAGTACTTGGCATAGACTCAGAGAACGGTATGATTTGAGCCGATGAATAGCTGTATGGCGAAGATGTTGCCGTCAAACGCAGATGCTTTTTAGCCATGGAGAGAATAGCTTCTCGACCTGAAGAGATTGGGATTAACGATCGAGAAAGTTGCTGCAACGCCCAATAAGACAGGCTTGGCTTCTCGGTGTCCAACAATACATCATACACTGGTGCCGGCGTTGTAAGTAGGTTGCACAGCGGGCCCAACACAGCCTTGATCTCGTCACTCTTGCCACCTTTTCTGCGCACGAAATTCAGAGACGAGTTTCTTTCATAATTTGCAACCATCGACCATGCCAGAAGCGACACCAATAGGAAACACTTTTCGCTTGCTCTTCGTTTCGAGCTGTCGTTACTTGTCCGAGAAGAAGAATTTACGATTCTGTTATATACTGAACGAACAATGTCATGTTGCGACGTGGGTACTTCGCAAAAGACAACCACAATAATGGTTAATGCCATAGCAGTTCCATTTGGGATGCTGTCATTTGATTTGCGTGAAGACCCTCTCTCTCTTGATTCGGAATTAGTCATTTCATCTAGCAGCATGTAGGCCGCTTCGATCCACGTTTTGGCAGTTTCAGAAATGGACGACTCTGACGACTTGATTTCTCCAGAACTATCAAGTTTGCCCTGATTTAGACTGGAGCAAACCAAGTTGGCATATTGAGTGAGTGTCTTGTGACCAAGTTGAAATGAATACGGGCCCTTCTCCTCTTGTCCGCACAAGTATTTATGGCAAAACTTGCCACTTCCTGCATAGTAAGTATCCCCAAGTACATCAAGGGCACATTTGTCTGCATCTGCATTGTAACTCATCCCGTCCGAGCATGACAAACATCCACTACCTTCTTCGCCTCCCCCGCCCCGTATTGCCAACAAGACTGTCAAAGCGTGACCAATTTCATCATCACTGCCAAGACCTATTCGTTTCTGTTTCTCCGTCACACTCTTATCATTACTTGAAGCCACCCTACGCATAACATCCGAGGCAATCCGAAACACGGCACGAGGTCCAAACGAAGAGGAGGACGAGGAACCCATTGAATTGGAGAAGTTCGCAGATCGAGCTCGCATGATCAGTAATACAATGCCTGCAATGGCCCAACTTGGTGTCGCAGCATCAGTTGTAAAACTCTGCCACCAAGTTGTAGTCCCTGACATTCGTTTACACGATAGACATGATTCCTGTCGGCACGAATCTAGAACGGATCGAATGACCATCACTGACGCCCCCGTAAATGAAGGGAGGAGGACATGAGATTCCACTGTTGGGAGTGTAGCAGAATGATGATCTGATGCGCTACTAGTTCTTCTTGGTTGGAGTGATTTGATAGATGGTAATTTTGCAGATACTACTGCTGCTGCGTGATATAATTGTAGCAGGAGGGATTCCCACCCCAAAGAACGCTGCGAGTTTTTGTTGCTGACATGGGAGGAATTTGTAGCTATCATTCGAAAGACGCATCGAACCATTGCTGGATAGTCCGATGGTGCAATCAAGTGCATCCCCTCATCTCTCGACGCTTCATTAATTATCTGCTCCTGATCATTATCCAACTCTTTTTCATCATTACAGTCATAGCAACGCAAATTAGATTGAATGACATGATGAAGAGACAACGCTAAACAATCCCAATACGTAATATCTCATCACAATCTGCATACAGATGGTACAGGTCATGGCCATACGGATCATGACCGAACATCATCGATAGCTAATGCTAGTAGAGGTAGGGAGGCATCCTGCTCGTATTGACCTGTGAAGATTTGTCGAATTTGTCTAGTCTTCCATTGCTATTATTGTTGTTGGCAATGAATGGTACGTAGATTGCCGAGAGGAGCTTGTCGTTGTAGCGGACATGATTGTTGCCGTTGTGTTCTTGAACACTGCACTGGCTATCATCATCATTATTCGCATTATTGATCATCTCCACATCCACATCAACAAGTCCCCGATGCTCCCACTCCACCTCTTCTTGTTGTTGACCCTGCTGTTGCTGCCGCGCAACAATCAAATCAGCCAATAAATCATCCAACGTATCCAAAGAGGCAAGTATTCCAGGAATTAATTCTAACGGTAACAGATAGGAATGTTCTCGTCTTGTGTAGTTGTGATTGTTGCCTTGATGTATTTCCTTGTAGTTTATCCTTTTCAGTCCATGATGGTTATTGCAGTCATATCGTCGAATAAGAAGGGGGGCAATAATCACCATACCCAATTCCAAAAGACAGCCCAAAGTGTTTGTCACATTCTCAATACTCTCATCTTCATTATTGAAGTTGTGTCTACGCAAATTTGTTATAAATTGACGAATTTCTGTAATCATTGCCATCTCTTCTGACACTGAATTGTTATTATGAGTTGCTCTTTGTGAAGATGAGTATTGTATGGATTGGATAGCGGCAATGGCTGCTTCCCACGGTAATGAACGTAGCGTATTGCAATTATTTAGATGATGCATGGTTGGATGAAGTAGGGCGCGTAATAACAGATGTGATTTGATGGCTGCTGGAATTATTACTTCGTCGATAGGAGAAAGGTTGTTACAGTTGGTTTTGCCGATATCATTGCGTCCAATGGAGAAGTAGAACACTTGTAGTATCTGCTGACATTTTGAATTATCATTTCTATTTTCATTGGTGGGAGTTTCATCATCATTATTGCCCCCATGATGATGTGCAGATGAAGTGTTCAATAGAACTGGCAGCTGTGAATATTCTCTTTGTTCCATCGCCTCACATACTTTTTGGGCGAGTAGAAATAACCCATCGGTAGTGTTCATGTTGCTTCCGTTGGCGCTCATCCTCTCTCCGTCGTCGTCAGATGATGATGATGTTGTTTGGGCGGCGTTTCCGTTCCCCCCGTCAAAACTCATTACTTTCAGGATCATACAAAAGCTGAATAGGAGAGCAGGGATAATATTCCTCCGGTCTATCTCAAAGGATGCACGAGCAATAGCACAGTGACATGCCCATGCCTGTCATCGTCATGGCTTACATAGCTTGCTGGATTGCTGGTGAAGTGAACCTAAATAATAACCCTACTTAACCCTACTTCCGTGAACAATTGACAGCGCTCTCCACCCAATCTTCAACTTGAACTTCAACTTATTACTCCTACGAGCACTTTGACTGGACCACTCTTTCATCTTTGATACAGAGAGAGGATACTTTTGTCTCTCTTGTTTGCTCGACCATAGCTTGGGAGAGCAAATGATGATCACATGTTTATCGAGACTTTGAATTTTGCCTATTGGTTCATGAATCATCATTTTGCATTGGAATTAGCTTATCTTTATCTAAGTAATATCAAGAGGAGGACGAGCAGGGTAGTCTTGCATTGTATCTTGATCTTGCTGTATGTTAATCGTTGTGGCGGTGAAGGAGGCATTTGCATTTGAAACATCGGAGGATCTCCACCTCCATAGATAGACATTGGCTTCATTGAATCATCGTTGTCGTTGAGTGACGAGTGCTGCATTTTGCTGTTGCTGAGTTGCCATTGCCATGTAATTATTATTCGTTTGTGGTATGCCTATGCCATCACTAAAACTTGAATCTTGAGCTTGAGCAACAGACATTCCAGGCCCGGAGTACATTCTGCTTCCTATTCCTGGGCCAACAGCAACAGGCATTTCGCCACATGAAATCGGTGGCCTCATCACAGGACCGACCGACATTCCAATTCCGCCGCCAATTCCAGTACTCACTGGCATGCCTCCAAGCGAACGCGCGCTACTCATCACAGGCATGGCATCAGTACCTTGACCTCTTGCAATCAATTCCGCTGCACTGAGAGCGCGACCTGTGAGGGTTTTGTTTCAGCATACCACGCACCCATTCTCCCTCGACAATCAACCCGAAGTTATACTTCATAATGCCCCTTCCATGAGGTTCTTTGTAGTTATTCACTTCACCAGTGTATCGCCCCGCCTCACCAATGAAATCTACCCACTCCATACCTCTCACATTGGTCTTATCATTCTTGTCGTGTTCATCATTTTTATGAGCATTCCAAGGCAATGTTTGTCCACTTTTCGCTGCAACTTTCCCCTTGCCTTCCCACGATGTAAATCCACCTCGGATACGATTGTACTGCGTCAATGCCTTTTCCTCTTGACTACCGTCTACCCAAGTTCCCTCATAGAAGATCCCATTGTTGTACTTCATTGAACCCTTGCCATCAGGGCGACCATTCTCATTGACTTGACCAGTGTAAATGCCGGCATCTCCGCAAGAGTCCTGTGAATGGCATATCTTTCACAGCCAAGTGTGTACGATCATTATGAGTAGAAAGTTTCCCGGGGATCTTGCCAGAGATCTTGCTCTTTCTTCGTTCTTTCTTCTTGGAAGAGTCTGCATTATGCCTGGCAGAACATTTGACCGCATAATTCGTCCATTCTACATCTACATCCTCTTTAGCCGACTGCGACTGTTGCAGTGAGTTTGGCAGCATTTGATGCTGATGATACACTTGTTGCTGCTCAGGTACTTGGATTTGATGCATTTGAGGATGGCAGTTGTGCTGCTGCTGCTGCTGCTGCTGCTGCTGCAAATGATTGGAGTTGGACACAATCTTCTGTGACGAAGGAGTTGTCTTTCCCATATCAACTGCTTCTGAACTATTTGGTGGAGGCGGAGGCGAGGTTCGAGATTTGATTTGCTGCAGCGCTAATCCCACCTCAGCCTCATACAGATCAACGCTATTTACCTGACGTTCGTTACAGTCAAGCTTTTCATGGGCTCGGTCAAACAATATCTGTCCAGCACCACTTCGATCCCTGGACCTGGAGACATTTCTTCCAGTTCCAGAGCTGCATGTCCATATTCCTTTTCTTATGTTCCCTTGTGGCGAAATTGCTTCATTAGAACTAGACCCACGGTGTCGGTCGATGTTCCTGCTGCCTTTAGCCAAGTATTTCTCCAATTTTCTTTCTGACGTACCTTCAAACGTATCTTGGCATGATGGACTAGACGTAACAGTAACAGGATGCTGGTCATGCTTCTCCCAAGACATGACAGGAGGAGGAAGTGGACGAGGAGATGATTTGTTGCTGAAAGGGGCATTGTGCTTGGGATAAATTACACGAGGCCCATCTGAAACTTCGTAAGTCGCAACGGAATGGATAACTGATGCCGATGAAGATTTTGGTGGTGGTGGGATTTCATGTGTTGCGCCTCTAGCTTCGGTATTCGACCATTCAGGAGAGGTGTCTCCACTAGTATCTTGGCCACCCCTCATCTTCCTCTGAGCATCTTCGTCGAAAGGTTGCCCCATTTCATCGCGGTCAGATTCTACCATTCCTTCGGTATTCATCGACCTTTGGGGGGAGGCTTCTCCATTGATGTCTTCACCACCCCTCAGCAACATATCCATCATCTTCTTTGTATCCTCGTCGATGTCAAACTTCAAATCATCGTCTTGGTGCACATATGGTCTGATCTCTTGTGAAAAGTTCAAAGATGTCGGCACATCAGTAGCAGTATTGGCCGTGCCACGACCATTTCCTTGGGCACGCTTCAAACTCCTGCCCCGACTTCTCATGTTACAGCTTCTCCTTCTGCTACAGTGCTGATCTCTGCTTTGATCACGAGAGCCATGCGTTCGCGATTGTCGCTGTCTTTCTCGATTTCTACGACGATGCTGCTGCTCCACTGATCTCTGACGAGATCTCCGCGCTGGAGGGCTTTCAGTTTCAGCAGACCTATTACGTGATCTCATTTGATTCCTACCTCCTGCCGAGGTATCATAGTATTCATCATCCTTATCCAAGCCAAGATCAGTTGGCATCTGAATTGCACTCGGACTCAGGCTCCTCCTCTTCTCTCTGCTGAGACTGGTACTACTACGACCGGATATTTTTGATGAAGCTGAAGTGCTTTTAGGGAAGCGATCACTTTGATCCATATCCAGATTAATTCCATCATACTCATACTCATCTTCGGCTGCATCACACCATGATACGCTGGAGCTAGATCTACGTCGCTTTTCGCTAAGATCATTTGAATATGGACTCATCAACTCACCAAGACTACGTTGTTTCCTCGAATCCAAAGAGGCTGATCTAGGTGGATGTGGATTAGTCATACAATGATATCCTTTGCCATCATTAGACACAGCTGGAGCATATGAGACATTGAATTTGATGATACGATCAGCTAGCTCGTTGGGGTCTGCGATTAAGTTGCTTTTGCTGTACAAATTCGGTGTAGACGATTCAAGGTTACCATTACCATTACTATTGTTGTTGCTGTTGACATCGCCACGGTAATGAAAGCTGAAGTCGAAGCTGTTATTTCTCGGCCTCAGCGTTCTAGTTCTAGTTCTAGTTTTGTTTCTAGTAGCTGGGGCGTCATAATATGTGGAAGAGCGGCGGAGAACACCGATAGAATGCGGTTGCGGCCTTGGGCTTGGGAATGGGAGCGCCCCTGTGGATGAGCGACGGAAAATGCTAGCACTAGCACCAACAGGTTGTGGCTGTGGCTGTGGCTGTGGCTGTGGCTGTGAGGATGAGGAGGGTGTACGTGTAGATTGCTTCATTCTCTTCTCATATGAATCGTTACCATATTACTCCTCCAACATGATGCAACTGATCAACATTTTTTTGTGGCCGTGGAGTTATGGCATTTGAAGTCATTTACATCGTGGACATTTTTGAAGAAGTTATTTTTGTGTGTGTGTCTTTATGTAGGTCATCCACATGAGATCATAATAACTACCGTGACAGGAGGAGCGAGAAGGGGGGAACAGCGGAACAACAAGTGCGGGGTCATTTTCGATAGGAAAGGCCGTTTTAGTCGTGTGGTTGCGCTCAAGCACGCGCTTTCATAATATTATGTAATGGTTTTATCTTTTTAGTACCGTGAGGACAATCGTATGGTACTAGTCCTAAGTATTTTAGTACTGTATTAACTACTTTAAGTGAAGTAGGATCACATACATAAAGAGCGAGACACTACTAGAGATAGAGAGAGTGTTGACGAAAGGACTACGATTCAGTCGCCATGCCAAGATAGGTATACATGCCAGACAAAAGGCACTACATAGCTGCAGCTGCATGGGATGATCAAAGTCGAAGTCGAAGTTGAATCATTCGGCCCAGGGCTCTGGTGCTCTTGTGTCATGGTCATACATGGATACATAATCATAATATTGAATAGCTATATAGCTACAGCGCCAATGCGATTGTGCATGTGCGCTTCGTAGAGAAGTAAAAGTCTCGCACCATTTAAATCAACCCTCCACATGGCCTTGTGCCACGGTGTAGGATCATAATCATAGTTGTAAATGTAAAGCTAAAACCCCTTCGGTTTAAGGTAAGCCTTGATGGCAGCAGTGGCAACGTCGGCCTTCTAGAAAGGTACATATCTCATGGAACAAGTGGTGAGCAACATGAGTAGATCCAGTCTTGTGGTGGAAAAAATAAAAAATTCCAGAGGGGCGATAGGAGCTCCCTCACCTTCACCTTCACCTTCACCTTCACCTTCACCCAAGCCCAAGTTCATTCGCCAGGTCCGTATTGAGGAACAGATGGGTCATTGTGCTGCACCCAAGAGTAAAGAACGAGCCAGGCCTGTTCCCACTCAAGTGGTCCCATGTACCAAAGGTGAACTGGAAGCACACCATATTCCTGAGCCGCGAAGTAAAGTCCCAGTCCCACTCATGATGCAATCACTCCAATTGTATATAGAAACGGCAATCTTGGCACGAATTTTGGCCGGAAACATCTTCGACCAGGGCCTGTAATAATCAATTATGTCTCCATCAAGTGGCTTGCCATAATTTCCGAGACGTCCAGTACCCCTTATTATTCCCATCAATACAAAGGCCATCCAATAACCAAGTCAGCAAGAACCCAAAGAAACACAAAAGGTCCATCGCCAATAGTCTCATGAATAGCAGCAAAACCACCACGACGCTCAAGCTCAACTTGGTTCTTTAACTTTAACCCCATCTCATCCCTCGTCTTGGGCGTGTGTGGCTCTCCCCATCCACAGTATTATTGGTTTGGTGCGCCTGTGATGCTTGGCGTGAGTGTACTGCTTGCAAAGTAAGGCACTAAAAGAGCCTGATGCATAATTAACATTAACACCCAAAAGTCATTGTATGTCTGACTGGGAGAGAAGGCGCCATGTCCACATTCATGGGCAAGGACCCAGTGACCAGTTAGAATGCATCCCATCTAAAAAGCATAAGTGTTCCAGCCGAGGAACCATTTCAATCCATCTGCGCTCGCCAAATCCGCCAGTACGAGAAGAAAGAATAAGTCAAGGTATGCTTTTGCTTTATTAGAAGAAACGTGATGGTAGTCGAGCTTCAAGCCATGTTTGTATCAAAGCCAGACGAAGGCAACTATAGTCATCTACTTCCTTTGACTGAGCTGCTCTCCACAAAATCGATTTCGTTTACTTTTGTTTTATCTACATCTACACGGACACGGATGGATAACCCGCATCTGAATCTTCAGAGTCAGAGGGAGCCACCTACCTCTGCTCCCATGCAGCCTTGTTCGTGCCAAATCCGGACTTCATTCTGTCCAAGTTTTCCAAATGGACTTCCCCATATCCATGGATCCACTGCCCCTCATACGAATGGCCTGTTTTGTACCTCATTCGGCCTTGACCGTGAGGATTTCGATCAAAGTCAACTTCGCCTGTATACCAGCCAGTCTCTCCCATTGGAGTAGTGTAAAGCATTCTCGATACGCTCGTATTTTGTAATTGTAATTCCTCTGGAATCTTGTCAATAATGCTTTGATTTGGTGCTGTAGAGTCGCCACTGGCAGTACCCCTCGAGAAGGAGGAAGACCTTCGAGGTCTAACCTCTGTCTTTTTTGATAGAGGCATGGAAGCGTCTCCATTGATTCCTTGACTACCCCTCAGCAACATATCCATCTTCCTCTTTGCATTTTCGTCAATATCTTGCCCACTCTCATCACGATCACGGTCAGATGCGCTCCCCACTTGAGCACATAAAGGGCATCCATTCTGCTTGATAACCTCCCAGCTTCCAGGTTTATGCCGACTTCTTTGCCAAAACAACAGAAGGGTGCTTCTTACATCGTCCAGTTTTCTTGTCAAAGGTCACCTTACTAGGTACGAATGGATTATTGAAGTCAGATTTCTGGTTTGGTCTTCCAGCGTAGGACGAAGACATTCTGTCTCTGCTACCTCCTCGCTTACCCTCGTCAATTGCGTGAAGACTCGTCGTATCAACCATTCTCTGCTCCTTATCCTTATCTGACAATCGCATCGTCCTACGACTACGACTACGCGATCGAGATCGATGCCGCGACGAGGTTGACTCAAACGATGAAATATCCATAGTGAGTTTTGAGATTGAGTATTCAATCTCATCCAGGATGAGATTGAATATTCAATCTCATCCATCGCCAGAAGCCGTTATCGCGTGTTTTTGTCGCGGTAAGAAATTGGCGGGAGGGTTGGACTGGGCCGGCCGACTCTCAGATTGCTGCGGTAGCTCTTTTATGTGCATGCACGTGAGCTACAAATACTAATTTTCAGGCAGATGAGATTGAATATTCAATCTCATCCACAAAAATAGCCCCCCAAAAACTCACTAGGGATATGAGTAGTGAGCTTCTCACGAATATTCCCTAGGGCATTTGCCAAACCCTTTCCCCGACTGCTGCTACGGCAGCTTCTGTTGCAGTCGACATCTTTGTTTTTTGCGTGAGGACTACGTGTTCGTGATCGACGCTGCCTTTCTCCATCGCCACCAAGATGGCGCTGCTGCTCCACTGATCTCCCCCTCTCCGTCATCATTCGGCCAAGACCCATTTTCGATGTGTCAATACTGTCATCCTCAATCAAGTTAGGATTGACTGGCGTCCGATTTGCACTCTTGCTCCTCCCCCTCTCCCTACTTCGAGGAGACATCGTCGCTGAAGCTGAAAGGCTTTTGGGATACGCAGAGTTGTAGTTGTTATTCAAAGGTCTCGTTCGATCCCTACCTCGTGTTGACGTATCATAGTAATCGCCATCCTTGTAGACGCCAGGATCGATAGGCATTTGATTTGGGTTGTTGCTCCTCCTCATTTCGCTGCGAATAGAACTATTTTGACCAACATTTCTTGATAAAGCAGAGGAGTTTTCAACAATAGAGGCTGTACTAGAATGGCAATCTTGATTCTTACCACGCCATTTCGGATTATAATGAGACATGGCAAAGCACATAGGACACCTATGTCCCTTCGGCAAATTCTGGTCGCACAATTCGTATTGTGGGTGGAGTTTACATCGTCCCCGTTCAACACAGTTCTGAGGCGACAAAGGTGTGACATCAGCGTAGCTAGGAGTTGAAGATCGTCCCAATGATTGATGACTGTTCAATGGGGGTGTAGATAATGAAGATGTATTCATTATTTCACGGCTTCGCAAACAATCTGGACAGTGTTCAGAGGTAGAGGTAGAGGCACTCCCACGGCCACAGCCGTAGCGACCACTTTGATCCAGTAAGCCAAGATATTCTTCGTCAGCTGCATCGCCCCATGACTCTTCAGGTGTATGTCGCTGTTGTTGCCTGCGATCTAGGTCTAGGTCCTCTGAAGATGGTGTCTTCAATGCTGATCATATGCGAAAGTCGTACCACTGAGCCACTAGACGTCTAGTGGCTCAGTGGTACGACTTTCGCATATGATCAGCAAAAGTACATCAAAGTGCAGGCGCTACTCATGCTTCTGGCTGGCTATCAGCATTCAATTCACCACAACTACGACTACGTTGCATCATCAAACCTGAAGCAGAAGTTGATCTTGACGAATGTGGCGTAGTTAAGGACTGATATCCTTTTCCATTATTCCTATTTGACGAAGAAGCATAAGTGTTATTGAATTTGATGATACGATCAGCAAGCTCGTTGGGGTCTCTAATTAGTTCGAAGTTGTTGTTGCTGTTGCTGCCCAGATTTGGTGCAGATGAATTAAGGCCGTCAAAATGATCATAACCATAACATCTGCTGGAATCTTCATGAAAGCTACTACTGCTATTTCTCAGCGCCCTATCTGGTGTATCACAATATGCAGTATCGTTCGTGTTGTGGGGCAATCGATTGAATGGCACTGCGGACGTGGAGCTGTTGTCATATCTGGACGTGCTCCCGGTGGCTGTGGATTTGGATGTGGAAGAGCGGCGGTGGCGGAGAATGCTAACAGGTTGTGTTTGCGAGGATTCAGCACTCGCACGACGTCCCGATTGCCTCGTCATCTTCATTTGTCTCCACTGAGTCCAATTTCAGATTCAGATCTATCGCATGATAGAACGATAAACAACAAATAGGGTCCTCTAGAGGAGTACAAACGACAAACGACAAACGACACTCTCGTCCAAGAAGAGGCCAAAGTTTTGGGTAAGGAAGTAGGATTACATCATACGCACGTGGTAGAGAGGGTATTAGGAATGTCTATATACAAGACATGCACACAAGACGTTTAAAGTGGTACTCTGAATGATGGAAATAAGAAAGGATTTCCTTTACGGTACTCTCAATAGGACAATATTTTTGCTTCCTGTCCCCAAACTGGTTTTGGTTGCGAGCCACGACTGTGTTCTCATAAAAGAGTTGAAGTTGCATTAATTCTGAAGAATCTATTAGGACAGTTGCAATACCTAATACCTAGTACATACAAAATAGATGGGAGTCTCACATGGTGGATTTCTACTAAGTAGGGAGCTTGGTGGGTAAGCAGCCAGGCAGAACCTCAATATTACGGATACGCCAGAATAAAAGGAACGAAGGCATTTGCTCCAATAAAATCATTACACTGTTAATATAGACTTATGTCAACGGAGATTGGGATGAATCCCGCCCTCTACCTTGTATCATTGCCTATCTTTTAGCATGGCATAAATTTTCTTCGTTGGTTTCATTTAAACTCTCTTATCTCGTCCATCGCAACATCGTTATGAATTCCTTTCTCAAATATACCCTCTATATAGTCTTAAACAACCTGCCGTCTCGAATATTTCTGGCGAGTTGCATCATCTTTGTGATCACATCGAGTGAATTGTATGGCATGTCTTGCTCCCATTCCGACCAAGTCTATAATATTCAGTCCAAAAGGTGCAGCAGCATCGGGCTGCTACAAGTATTGCTGGTTTCTACCCCTCACCGCATGACCATGTGACTGCACACTTCACATTCCTTGCTCGAGCATCCATTTGAATTTGAGAGCCTTGAACTCAAACACGCACTCACCATCTTTTTCCATGGAAGACTGTTATGAAATCCATAAATTAGGATTAGGAAGCTTGATGCTTCCCTTTTTCTTTCATTGTTGATTTATTGTAGACAGTGAATTTCAACTCGCCTGCATCGAAATCGACGGTGCCTTCGTCCACACCGAAGCTGCTGCCGCCGCCGCTGCCCGCCGCCACAACACCAACCGGCGGCGATGTCTTTTTGAACTTGGATTGTTGCTAAGATGCGGCGGGCCGCCGCGCTCTAACAGGCGGCTGCTTGTTCCTCCTTCTCATTGCTATTCGTCGACGATGCTGCTTTGACCATGGTGATGGTCTTGTGCTTTTGACGTGATGCTACGGGCGGCTCAAAATAATATTATCATGATAGTTCCTACCTACGAAGACAGTTGTCACTTTTCTGGCAAAAAAAGTTACTCCGACAGCCTCAACCACACTACAGGTCTCGGCTAACTCTGCTCAGCACCAGGGAGGATCGTTTGGGATGATGGGAGGGGGCGAAACAAGTGATTTTGTGTAGGTGGTATCTATGATTATGTACTTTAGTGTATGTAGGGTGCTGAGACTTGAGACTTCGAGTTAACCTCTAAGGTCTCGACCGTCAAAACGGGTCCTCTGAGACGACAAATAAATAACACGGCGGCCGCTACGGTAATCTCGCCGCTGCCGAAATAGACCAACTTAATCATCGACCTACCGGCCGATCGATGGCTGAACGTTACTATGGAATACTATGATCATGTAATCGTGCTTGGATGCAGAAGAAACGGCCATTAAGGTGTTCAATAACCCCTGTTCGGCGACCGGCGAGCGCCGAACAGCGCCGTTATAATCTGTCGCCATTCTGCCTCTCCTCGATGGATTTGGCAGCGGCGAGGGCTTCAACACTTACATAATAATCCATAGTAACGATCAGCCACCGATCGGTCGATAGGTCGATGTTTAACTTGCTCTATTTCGGCAGCGGCAATGTTCATCATGGTTGTCGTCATTTGCCATGGAGCGGCGGATCTCCTGTCATCGCGTGGAAAGCTAGTGAGGATTTCGACACGCGGGCAACATTTTTGGTCAAGTCAGAGGACCCGTTTTGACGGTCGAGAAGCTAGAGCTTTAACAGAAAACATTCCCCTACATACCCTAAAGTACCATAATAGTACATACTAGTACCACAAAATACCATCAAATGCACTCATTTGACATCCCTTGTTCACTACAATCACTTCTACTACTTATCCAACCAACCGTCGAATGTTTCTGTTGAAGCGAGACCTGTAGTGTGGCCTCAACTTACCCGCCTAATGTATCGCTAGCAAGTTTGGCTCTAGATAAGTATGTACAGTCGTCGTACACATGCATTGACACACGTATAAATTGACAGTACACATACATTGACCCAGCAGAGCTGGACACTACCTTCTCGTATAGCTGGTTTCCCCGCTTCTCCTGAGAGACGACTAGAAGAAAGACTAACTAAATTGGTGGTACCTTAGATTACGTACGTAAGTGCCCTACATAGCTGTAATACCTTTAAATTGACAGTACACATAGATTGACAGGCTGTGTCAGCGCACTGGGTGTCAATCTATGTGTACGACGACTGTAGAGAGCGTAGACAATGTGACAGAGTATTTGGCCACCTAAATCGCCAACTAACAAATCTCTAGCTTTGAGAGACTTCCATACTTCATACCGGCCATAAGCCATAATGTGATTTTTGTCACATTTCCGGCATAACTTCTATGTAATACCTTATCGGGAGCGAGCGTTACCTTCTTACATTTTCACTCCACTATGATCGAAAACCTGCTTAGATCTCTACGGATTTGATCTCCTCTCACTCTCAGCTTTGCAACACAATGTTGACCATTTTCAGAGGTCAAGTAGTATGGTACTCGCTGAGAACAAACATGCTAGATTAGCCATACATATTACCTAACCTCTTTCTCTAGTCTCTCTAGAGAGCTAGAATGAAAGAGAGACATCATTGCTTTCGAGCACAGCTGAGACATTGACATTGTTTTGAGGACGAGAGAAGCATGTGGGTGCAATCTGGTATTGTTATTGTCCCAATACTTACGTATGTGTTTTTGTTGAGGATAGCGATAGACATCTTGAACGATAGAGATGAATTATGAATAAGCCCACCATCCAAATTTAACATCAACATTTCTGTTATGTGCATTAATAAGTACTGACTCTGGGCAGTGGAAAGTGTGTCACGTGTCGCGAGTGAGAGGATGAGTAGATACTCGCTTCGAGAGACTGCGTCATACAGCTCACATGTAGATATGGCGACATATCTCTATGCTAAGAAAAATGATAACGAACACGTGCTGCGATAGCTATTTCCCAGATCGCACCCAACTCACATGCACGTAGATGTAGACCCTTAATCACACCCTCACAGAGGCGGAGATACACTTCTGGCACGTTAGGTTGAATACTTTAGTTGCCCGTTGAGAAAAGAAGTCATTACAATAACTGGTTCCTCACTAAGATTTTGTCTCATCTTACATGGGTGGATAACCCTGCATCTGATAACCAGGCTGACCGGGCATTCCAGTACTTGCGTACCACTGACTCATTGCCATCTGTCTCTCTTGAGGAGACATGTTTGCCCAAACGTGCTGCATTTGCGCCTGTTGCTGTTGCAGCTGCATCTGTTGTTGCTGTTGCAGCTGCATCTGTTTTTGCTGCTGCATTTGTGCGAATTGTTGTTGTTGCTGCACATGTTGTTGTTGCTGCACATGTTGCATTTGAGCCGATGAATAGCCCTGATTAGACGATTGTTGCTGATACTGGTGCACTGCAGATCGCGATGTCACTGATTTTGAAGCATCAGTAGCAGCTTTCCGGACAGAAGGAGCCATCTCACTTTGATTCCATGCAGCCTTGTTCGTGCCAAATCCGGACTTCATTCTGTTCAAGTTTTCCAAATGGACTTCCCCATATCCATGGATCCACTGCCCCTCATACGAATGGCCTGTTTTGTACCTCATTCGGCCTTGACCGTGAGGATTTCGATCAAAGTCAACTTCGCCTGTATACCAGCCAGTCTCTCCCATTGGAGTAGTGTAAAGCATTCTCGATACTTTATTACCTCGTATTCCTTCTGCAGGAATCTTGTCAATAATGCTTTGATTTGGTGCTGAAGCGCTGCAACTTCTTGTTTCGACACTCTTCGACCATTGAGGGGAGGTGTCTCCACTAGTATCTTGGCCGCCCCTCAACAGCATATCCATCTTCCTCTTTGTATCTTCGTCAATATCTTGCCCAATCTCATCACGGTCGCGGACAGGTGCGCCCCCCGCTTTGGCACATAAAGGGCATCCATTCTGCTTGATAACCTCCCAGCTTCCAGATCGAAACTTTGACTTCTTTGCCAAAAGAACAGAAGGGTGCTTCTTACATCGTCCAGTTTTCTTGTCAAAATTCAACTCACTGCCTTCGTGCACAAATCGGTTATTGCCCAGGTGTTTCTTCTTTCGGACTTCTGTTCCATCGTACGATGAAGATGAAGACTTTTTGTCTCTGCTACCTCCTCGCTTACCCTTGTCGGTTGCGCGCAGACCATTTTTTTCACAACTCTTTTCGACATCCGTACTCCGATCTGACAATCGCCTCCCCTCACGACTATGCGATCGATTTTGTCTCATTGGTGGCAGTGGCGGCGGATGCTTGTCACGGATACCTTCGAGAGTATTGGTAAAACTCTTCCCGAAACTGTTGCTGTTGATGCTGTCGTGCATATCATTGTCGACTCTGCGCGCCCTTGGTTGTCGCTGTCTTCTTTCTGCTCTATCGGCCGATTTTGATCGTCTCCTTCTTGTTCGACCAGGACTCCTTGATTTCAAGGCATTAAAATCATCACCCTCATCAAGAAGGTTCGATTCGATTGGCACCTGATCTGCGCTTTTCCTTCTCCCCCTCTCTTTGCTGCGACTCCTATTATTGCGACCAGCAATCGTTTTAGAAGGATTATTATCCCCCGATCCCGTTCGATTATTCTTCGCCTCTAACTTTGCATCACACATAGGACAGGTGCTAATGAACTCATACCCCCCCAGCAACTTCTTTTTGTACAATTTGTATTGCGGGTGGTATTTACACCGCCCACGTTTATCACAATTTTGAGGAGTAGAAGATACTATTGGCTGTGATGTCTCCAAGTTTTTGGGTGCATGTGACAAAGTCGATAGACTGCTGGCCATGGTCATTTTTGGTTTTGTTGGTGGCGTGCCTGCGTCACTGCTGTCTTCGAATTGGCTGACCCTGACTGGACGTGGGACAAATGACTCTTTGCCACTGGTAACAGTAGTGGAGGATGAATTGAATTTGTTGCTGTTGACACTCACGGAAGATTCACTAAGATTCCTATTGAGCTCATCGTTCCCAGCCTTCGCAGCAAATGGCAATTTTGGTGGCGGAGGAGGAGATGAGCGAGCAAACTCATTCATTTTTGTTCTTCTCAATAGTTCCGAGGCACTAACTTGAGAAGAGACACTCAATTGAGGAGAGTCATCTTGTTGATCGAGGTTAATTCTCTCCATTCTGCGCACATACTCATAATCTTCGTCGGCTTCATCACAATATTTTGGATGGTCGACATCCTTTGCAGATGAGTTCACCCCTTTATTACGTTTCTTCCCCGAAGAGTTTGATCTCGGCGGAGGGGGGGGAGGTCGATGTCGTTGCCCCTGCCCCCCTCTCATGGGCGCAGGGGAATTTTTTCCATCCATCTGATTCATAAAATTATCAGCCGCATTTGATAACGAAGAAGCATACGAGCGCTGATAATTAAGGATACGATCGGCAAGTTCATTAGGGTCTGTAATGGGTGTAAAGTTGCTGCTGCCGCTATCAAGCGAGTCACCACGGCCACGGCGTTTATTGTTCACGTCGCCGAAGCTGTCATCGCTCGGCCTTCTAGGTGGTGCATCATAGTCATCATCGAACGTGTGGGCCGATTGACCGAATAACGCCGCGCCGGGGCTATTATTTTTCTTCTTTTTGACTGCACCACCACCTGCGGATGTTGAGCGGCGAAGGATGCTAACAGGTTGTGGGAGGGGGATTGATGCGTCGGGTTGCGCCATCTTTTCATCACACTTTTGCAATCTTTGCAAGCGGCAAACTGTTGTTAAGTATGTTGATATAAAAACCATGTAGGTAGTGCGTGAAAGGCCTTGGTAATGTTGAAAGGGCTACCGAACTTTTCTTATGGAATTGCCCTCTTGATTATACCTTCCCTACAAGCTTCAAACACACAAACTCAATCCTTCGTTCCCGTGATACATCAGTTTACAACAGCCCTCTTTTTGTCGAAAAGGTCATGCCTACTTCCGAAAAGGTCATTACCTACAATTCTTTCTTCTAAGTACCGGATGCCGGAAAACTGCTGTCTCAAAACTTCCCGTTTCAACACTGAATTTGTACTTATCCTCTTCACTCTATCTATATATATAGAGTAAACACACTAGAGATAACTCAATGTTTGGTGTTAATAAGTATTTAGCAAAAGAAAAGTACGCGCTCAGGTTGCATGGGGAGATACCTACACTCTACTTACACTCGAGAAATTGGTGGAGTAAATACATTCAAAAACTGGCTGAAGACATCCGTATTCCGTCCATCTCCGAGGACCAATATTTTATCATATTCAATGACAGTTTCTAACCTGTAGCCTGCCGTTTCGTCAACAATTTGTCTTTAACTACATCTCATCAGAAAGCACATTGAAGAACCCTCTTCGCAGTACATATTATCACTTGATAATATTATGCAGATGTAGTCCGCAGACAGAAGATCTGTTTGCTACCGCGCAAAAAAATTGCTCCAGGAGCATTTAGGTCCCGAGTTCGCTAGTAAAAAAAGTGATTAGCAAGCACTTTAGTCACGAGTTCCAACTCGAACTCGCACAAAATTCCTAGCAACCATGTCGACATATCCACTCCGTAGCCTGGTAAGTTTCTTGGTATACTTGTGCACTAGAATAACCAGGTGCTATGTGATAGCACACATTATTGGCTGTCGATGGAGCCACTGGTCAACATTGTAACTGCTGTATTCGTCCTGAAGTGGTTAATTAGCATGGGTCAGATGGGTTGTTTAGGCGATTTTACCTAGTGATTTTAACTAGTAAAAATGTTGAAAATCACCCAGGAACAATTGAAGATAACTCAATGAGGACTAGATATAGATGGGTCATCCAAGGAATAATTATATTCGGATAATGTTTAGTTTGGCATTCCCAATCGCCTTTTTTGTCGAATGTGTATTATTGGCCATGGTGGAGGGGGTGTGCTGACATGGTTGTAAGCTACTTTTGTGCGTGAGAGCGCGCTGGAACAATTTTTTGCAGGGAGCAATTTTTTTGCGCGGTAGTTTGGGGATAGCAAGAAGACAACTGTACTTCTTATGCGCTCACTGGTCGCATGTGGAGATACCTACAATCGAGAAATTGGTGGATGTACTTACATAGTAATACATTATCACTTCAAAAAATTTTATGTTGCATTATTGCTACCTGTAGACATCTCAAGCGCTTACAAGGCCAAAAGTTAGGAGGTTGTCATCTGTATGTGCTACGATTCCTGGCTCTCAATCTGAGAGTATTCGCCATCTCATCTCCTGTGTCATTCACCATGCTTGCAAATGCACCATTGCGCTCGATAAGTTCGTGCGGACTTCCGTATTCTAACACACGTCCATCTCCAAGGACCAATATTTTATCATAGTCAATGACTGTATCTAACCTGTGAGCGACGGCGATGATCGTGGCATCTGCAAAGGACTTCGAGACAGCCTCTTGGAGTAACGTATCCGTACGTGAGTCGACATTGGCAGTTGGCTCGTCGAGTATTAACACCTTGTTTCTCCGAAGAATGGCACGAGCAAGGCAAAGGAGTTGGCGCTGCCCAACGCTAAAGTTCAAGCCACCCTCTGCAACAGTTGTGTCTAATCCATGGGAAAGCGAAGCCACAGCATTCAGCATGTGAGAATCCAAGAGAGCGCTGTTAATTTCTTCATCAGTGTGTGCATGAAACGGATCCAAATTGTCTCTCAATGAACACCCCCCGTAGAGAATCGGTGACTGCGGTATCACAGATACCTTGCAGCGGAGCTTATGCAATCCCAGGCTTGAAATATCGACCTCATCAATAATTATTTTGCCCGATTCGGCTTCCAACAAACGCAATAGACTTTGGACTAGTGTTGATTTGCCTCCTCCTGTGCGGCCGACCACTCCGACCCTGGATCCCCCGTCTATTTTGAATGTTAGGCCTCGTAGAGATAGCGGCAATCCCCGGCGATATCTAACGCAAAGATCCTCCACCTCGATTTCGCCCTTGCTTGGCCAATTATCAACTTGGTCATCGCCGTCTGAAACAAGAGCAGCTTCTGAAGGTAGATCACGGAATCCGATAACACGCTCAACTGCAACCATCTGATTGACAACTTCTGCGCTCTGGCGAACACACCACTGAAACAAGCCACTCAACTGAATCAGCAGGGACACGGCTAATCCCAAAATTCCCGGATCGATCTTAAACCAGTTTTCTTGATGAACAACTACAGCAGCAAAGCTTGCGATGGTGAGGAATATGAACATCAACGCATCCATTCTGAAGCCTAGCCACCTCGAACAAGCTATAAATGCAAAGAATGCTCTCGAGTGTCCATCGTGCACTTGACGAAATTTACCCTTGAAGAAGTCAATTGCACCATTTGATCTGATTGTTGCAATGCCACCAAGGGATTCGCTCAGCATTGCGAAGATGGGAGATCGAGCAAGACCCTCAAGACGTTTCAGCTCCCGGCTTGTTGTGACGAAAACTCTCCTCACCCGAAGGAAGTACCAAACGAGGGGCGGTACGAAGCACAATGTCACTGGGAGTACAGACACAGCACTGATCAAAGCTCCAAGAACGAGGAAGCCAACCACAAGGAAATCGAACGATGTGACCGGAAGTAAATCATCATTACTGCCTACATCACCTGAGAAGCGGTTCAGGATTCTTCCGAGAGGATTTGTATCAAAAAATTCAATCTTTGCTCTGAGTACAGACCGGGTCATGTCATCATGTAACTTCTTCGAAGCCTGAATGCACAAATGGAAGCTCATAAAAGCACGGACGAGCGCAAAGAAAGCTACAGCAGTCACGAGACCAACAACAATTCCCAGAAATTGACTTGATGCTTGATTTTCGGGGGGAACTTCTGACCATTTTCCGACAGCTGCAATACAAGCCAAGACTGAACCTTGTGTTACAATGAACAGCATAAGCATGAAAAAGCTTGTGCAAAGGCCACCAGGCATTGCTTTTAGGTAGTTGAGAAATGTATCGAGCTTGACCTCGCCAACTTGGCTGTATTCTTTGTGATCATTCTTCTCTTTTCTGTCTGTTATTGCTTTTCCATCTTTGATATGATTCATTGCACTTGCACTCTCTGCAGCATCGTCATCCTTCTTTTCCTCGTCTCCATCTTGAGGCGCTGAAGCAAGCTTTGCAAGGTCGTTCGATGAATTATTTTGCATAGCAAATGAGAGGCTACCGCCAGAGGCATCCACGCAATCTTGATATGTTCCAACACACGCTATCTTCCCTTCACTCATGATTACGCATCTTGATTCTGCGATGAACTGGTGTTGGTGTGTGACCAGGACGACGCATTTCCCTTTTTTCAGTCCTAGATCAAGAATTGCCGAGTAAAACAGCAACCGACCTACTCGCGAATCTACAGCTGAAAGAGGATCGTCAAGTAGAATGATGTCGGTGTTGCGATAAAATGCCCTAGCCAAGGCGATTCTAGCACGCTGACCACCACTTAGCTGGACACCTCTGTCCCCAACGATTGTCTCTTCACCGTAGCGCAGCTGGGCCAAGTCAACATTCAACCCACAAGCATGTATGACATCATTGTAAAATTCTGTATCATACGGAAGACCAAGTAAGATATTTTCTTTCACTGTTCCATCCATGATCCACGGATCTTGGGGGGCATACGCGATATTGCTACCGGCCCTTCGTTTCACTACTCCTGTTGATAGTGGAAGTTCCCCAGCGAGCATGCTAATGAAGGCCGACTTTCCACTTCCCACCGCTCCTATTACACATGTCAGCTGTCCCATTTGAAATTCAATATCAACACCATTCAGCGCAACGACGAGACCTGTAAAGTCACTCTCTTCAACATTGCGGTCGTCATTAGGGGATAGAACGGGGTTGCTACTCCAGTGACATGTGACATCCCTAACAACAATTGCCGTCTCATCACCAGCCTCGGGCACAAACTCATCTTCAATCGTTGCTAGTTCCGGAGTCTCAATAAAGCGTTGTATCCTCGACACAGATACCCAACACTCACTAACTCCCATGACAGCCAAACTTAAATGCTTCGTTATCTCCATTTGAGACACATTCACCAAGACCATGGTGGTAAAGACATTCCTCGGAGTAAGTACACCTCCACTGCCAACATGAATCAGAAATATAATGACCGACGTGGCAACATTAGACACGAAGAAAATTGCTTCATTCAGTGCTCTGTACGAATTCACTTTCTCAATCTGTTCACATTCTTCCTTTCGAATGGAAGCAATCCGCCCTTCAAAGTTATCTTCCCACCCCTGCATTTTCATAACTCGCACTCCTGATACAGCCTGTGAGACCAATGTGACACGTTTATCCGTAATAGATGCAATTTTCGATCTCATGATGGCAAATCTTTTACTGAGCCATAGCTGCAGAGGAACAAAGAATAATATTAATATTCCAAACCCTGCTGCGAATGACCACCCGATCACCCACCATCCTAAAGCTAGAATTGCCATGGATTGTAGTGGTGCCCAGAATAGGTTGCTAGCGAATAATGTACATAGCATGAATCTTTCCACGTCGTTAGTGGCAATATTCACAATCTGTCCCGACGTTGCAGATGCCTTGTCATCTGTCTTTGACGATCCCTTCTTCGAAGTTGATGACGATGATTGAACCGCACTAGATATAGAATTCAACCTCAACGATTTATCATATATGGCAGCAATCGATGAGATTCGATATTGCATCCCCCGTCTCCATGTATAAAAGAAGACGTGATGATGTTCCATCAACACCACAAACCCACTTAACACTAAAATCCCCGCCCATAAATATCCATTACCATCAGTATTACTGTCCACCTCGAATGATTGGAGGAGGTATCCGAGTGCAAGTGCCTGTACCAACTGTGCAGTGGAGGAAGCACACATGGCCGGCTGGACGAACCAAAGTGTGGACATGAAATCACGTACGAATGCTCGATGCAAACTTGGATAGGCTGCTCTTGGAATAGCTCGTGGATGATTCGGATTCTTCTTTTGATTTGCAATGTGTTGTTCCATGACCTTTGCCGCACGACACTTTTCCGCCTCCCACATCTGTTGAAATTGTCGAAAATTTTCTTGAGAGGAATCTGCCTCGAGGCAATCCGGTAGATCCGATTCTAGAATGAAGCGCTTGTTAGTGTCATTATCAGTAACTTCGCTCGTTCCACTCCATTTCTTCTTGTCCATGAAGGAGTACGGCCATATGAAGAGAAGTTTGGAGAGTAGCGAGGCTGTGGTGAATGGATGAGGTGGGCGAGTCGAGTTATGAGAACAGGTATCGTTTTGACTGTCACTCAGGGTCATCGTGGGTGTTGGTGGAGACGTTGTAGCATCGTCGATAGCAGCCACCGTTGGATGGACCTCCTCTTTCTGCTTGACGTTCATTGCTGCAGGCGTACGTAGATAATGAATCTCTACTCCTTCATAGTGCGTAGAGGCATTCAACGAAAGTGCCTCCGTGTTCAATCAAGTGCGTAGTGCGTCGAAATGAGTCAGAAGACCATTGTGCAATTTTGAGTGGTGAGTGGTAAGTGGTAAGTGGTCGTGGATGGAGAGCTACATACCATAATATTCTCACATGTATGTGGGCAGCGCCCAAATGTTGGCCCCTCAACTGTGGATAATCGGGAATATAATCAGCTCAAAATACCCGTATAATTTCAAAAAATACCCTCATTATGACCCCAAATTTCCTTGACCTCTCCCTAGGCGTATCGGGATAGTGGGCGCGTTGGCGTGCCCACAAGAGGGACTGGTTTGACAGGAGGCTTGACGGGAGATTTGGGTGATTTTGTCGCGATATTCTTGGATTTTGCCCGCATTTTAGCTCATTTTCACCTGATTTTTGCAGTTGTGGGCCCCACGTGGGCACCGCCCACAAGAGGGTATGAAAAGCGCCCACTATAAGCCCAGACAGTCTCCGTTCCCGCCACCAAAACCTGGCCCGGGCCCATTTTTTAGAGACCTCCACCATGGCAGCCGCCTAACTAACCCGTAACTTTTATTTCTACTATAACAGAGATATATGCTAAAACAGTGATGAATAACTTTAGAGTATGTTCAGTAGATTATATAGTATCCAAGAATCGTAGTAATATCTTATTTTCTCGCCGAGATATGCATTTTGGGGTTTACTATGAGCTTGTCTAACTTTATTGATGGACAAATTTGGCAGGCGTGCCCATAGTAAACCCCAAAATGCATATCTCGGCGAGAAAATAAGATATTACTACGATTCTTGGATACCATATGCTCTCCTAAACATACTCTACAGGTTAGTATCAATGGTTAAGTATATATCTTCTTCATAGTAAAAGTTATTGGAAATCATTTATGGGGGCTAGTCATGCGGCTGCCATGGCGGTGATCTCTAAAAAAATGGCCCGGGCCGGGTTTTTGAGGTCTGTCTGGGCTTATCCGATACGCCACCTCTCCAGACGATGTTGTGGGCACGCCAACACGCCCGCTTCCTAGTAGGTAGGTAGGCCTATCAGTGGGATGACCTCTACCAGATACAAGACCTATCAGATCTACATCTTATTAACCCCAATAACCCTACACAAACGTTGTTGAGCCGGCCAAGCAAACCGCCCAAGCAAGCACTCAAGCAACTAACCTACTTCACCTCAACCAAGCCTCAACTGAAAACAACAGCAGGCAAGTGACGAGCAAGAGTGCACCTTCTAGGGAATACAGATGCCGCTATTATTATACTAAGATTCTAGTCACTTTCATCTTGCCTTCCCCCCCTAAACTGATAGATATAATTCACTCCCGTTAAACTGTGTAGCTAGCTACGCCTCAGCCCAGATGAAAGCTTGGAAGACACGTGGATCAAAGGAACTATTCTCCTCTCGAAAGACGTGCTCGTCGCAGAATCGTTTCTCTTCATCAGAGAACTTTGACAAGGCATAATGACGAATAAGAGTGTCCACGTGTCTCACATCTAAGCATCGAACTCGAACTGCATTACGATTCTGTTCATGATAATCAAATCTATCCGATCGTTCCCACATTTCTCCAAAGTTACTGTCACTGGAACGACAAGAGGTCTCTGAAGGCTCCCTGTCTTCGAAGTAGCTTGACGTGTCAAAAGATGATGATTGACGTATTTTCCACGTCTCATGGTTGGGTAGTGAATCAATAAGCTCGATATGATCACACCCCTCATGATTGATATGATGGAATGCTATGACGTGTCCTGCGAAGAAAAACGTGGCACCAAGCCTTTTACCCCTCAACCGTTTTCGTTCTCTTTCATCATTCAGCAACAGTAGAGTTGATTTGAATGATTCGATATGATCATCGTCCAAAATACTCCCACCACAAACTCCCACAAACTGAGACGTGGACAAAAGACCAGTATCAATGAGATAATCATGGACGTCACTCGGAACGATGAACGAGTCTCGAGGAAGACTCAATTTACGACGTACTTCTGGTAAAACGCTGACTGTGTGGACATCAATCACTTGATTGATCATTTCATCAGCGATACCATTCATTGCATCAGTTTGATCTGATGTGAAGTAGTTGATGCACATTAGCGGTGCCACAACTGTGCATCCATTGGTACTGTCTGCAATCCTACCCTGATACGTATCGAGAAATCTTACGTGGATTGACCCGTTTTCTCTCAGGGACTCATACTTTTCTCTGTATTGCTTTGCAACCACTGAAACGGGTACCTGTTGGTCTCGTTTAGTTCCATCGTCGCTGGTGGGGATTGTGGAGCTCATACTCTCTGCTAAGCTCATGCTCAACGCAATCTTTAAATCTTCGTCCAATTCATCGCTTCTTGGATCTTCCACCTGAGATTGTCTCAAGTCTGATTTGACTTCATCTCTCGTGTCAGTCAATATTTCTACTTGCTCAGTATCGTTCAATGTTTCTACTTGCTCAGTATCATTTGATTCGTGTGATGTGGTTTCTGTTGTAATTATTGGCGTCTCTTTGTCACCCAAGGCTCCTTCATTACTTGGTTGTTGAGAGTGCTTGATTGAGTCATCAACTTCTTGCTCCTCACCTTGCTGTTGCGATTCCTCACGTTCAAAATCACCCGTTCGTTCACTTGTTTCAGGTGCACTATCTTGCCTCTCCTGAAATAATTCTGCTCTCTTGGATGCGTTGTTGTTATTTTCCACTACTTCATCCTGCACAACTTCATCATTACCCATTTCTCCACCACCAAAAAGTGTACAACAATTATCAGGCATGGACAACACACTCTCGACGCTGCCTTTGTTGCCCCATTCCTTCCAGAATAGTGATACTTGTTGGGCAACATCCCAATCTTGACAATGTAACGGAGTAGTAGTGCCACCATCATTATCAGTGTTAGTGTTGCTATCATCCTTCAGATCATCAATAGCCTCATCAAATGATCGTTGTGCAAGTGTAGCCAACTTTTGCAATTTTTCAATCTTTTCAAACCCACAGCCGCAACTACTGTTATTGCCATTATCACTATTATTAATCATCATCTCTTCATCATCATCATTCTTCCATCTCATCCACCATCCCCCCCAACAACTTGGTAACTCTCAAAGCATCCGCTGCACTCTTCGCCCGTTCCTTCCTGTACTTCTTACTCTTGAAGTATCCATTCTGTGGTATTTGCAACAAAGCCACCTCGACAAACTTGACACCGGCAGCATAAGCCACTGAGAATTGATCTTTTTCGTAGAGAGTGGAGAATAGTGAGAGGAGTGTTTCATTTGTCGCGTAGTGTTCGGAGAGAGGTGTGAGTGAAGCGTTGACTCCCCCTTGAGCTGTGGTATGGAAGTAGTAGTCTGATGGGGAGTAGGATCGCGGATTCTTCGTTAATGATGCGGCGATACAACGATGTCGGTTGTTTGCTGTGATGTGATGTTTCCAGATTGACTGCGTTCATTATTTGTTGCAACATCATTGTTGCTGTCGGACTTTTTGCGTGAGAATCGGAACGATCCACCTTTCAAGATCTTCTTTTTGTTCTTCTTGAGCATGGTGCGGAAGACTTGTGTCGCTAGATATTTTGATGTCAATGAGATTATAAGCTTCTCTCACTACATGCTACTCATGATGTCATGGCCGATTGCAGCGAACAGCAACATCAACATCATCTCCAAGTGCGTCTGCACCAGGCCTGCTATGCATCCAAGTAATCTTGTAAAGCGAAGACAAGAGGCAGGCGTTGGCGATCTTAAGGGAGAAATTGTGTACCGGTTATACAGGGGAATAAATAGGCATGGGATCCTCACGAGAAAATGGCACCTTTTTTGAGATTGGTATCCACAACCACAACCACCAACCAGCCACCAACCTCCTCCCTCGGCGCCTCCTCGATCGGCCTCCACCTACCTGTCGTATGTAATTGTTGAGGAAGATCTTGTCGACCATGCAAATCACCACAAGCCAATTCACCGATGCCCTCGCCCGACACATTGATGAATCGAAACCTGACCCGCTGGCAAAGAGCCAGATGGAAAGCCTGTGCCTAAATTGGGAACAGAAACAACTTCTTCTGGATGGTGAAGTCGATGACATAGGACATGTCGCCACAAAGACATCATCGTCGTTGTGTGGTACATTGACATTGTCATCTAAATATATATCCGTTTCAATACATGTGCAATGCCATTGGAAAAAGTATAATCAAAGTGACTATAAAAATGATGAGAGAGGTTGTGAAAGACGTGACAATAATGATGATGGCGACGTCGCAACAGCGAAACAATTTCAAGAGGAATTATTTTTCAAGCTTACCGCAAGTGCCATCGAGAGCAAGGGGGGAACAAAAGATGACGCAAAGAAACAAAATCGTAACGATTGTAAGGCGAGAAAAAAGCTGCGTGCCGAGATGTTAAAGAGATTACGTTCTGATCATTACATACAACGACTATTCGCTGACAAAAAAGAAGCAAAGAGTGATAGTGATAGTGCGCTGCTATGTGAAGCGCTCATACAACAAAACTTACGTTCCGGCGATGTAACGAGAGGGGTTTCCAATATTGATGAATTAGAAGAAAGAGTAAACGTAGAAGAAGGCACATTGCAAGGGATAAAGAATGCGATCTTTAGTAAAAGTGAAGACAATTTGGATGTGTTGGAAGTATTACTCAACATGCCGTATCTGCCAAGATCTTCACCACCACCATCATCTGATAATGATGAAGGAGACACAAACGCAACATCGAACCAACAATGGCCTACCAAACTAGCAGAGAGGGCCTATCTTAGACTCTTGGAAGATGCAATGTTTGATGCTTGCGAGAAGGAGGGGGAAGATGAATTATTAGATGATTTGAATATTTCTGAAACGAATCAGTACCGGCATACAGCTGCGAAATCAGATGAGGCAGGGAGTGGTAGGAATTTGTCATCAAAGAGAACGCGAAATAAGTAATCCTTAGTGTACGGTATTATTTTCGAAGAATGATATGCATTCGTTGCACGTTTCTGTCGCAATCTTCACACATCGATTCATATTCCTTTCATCCCGTTTCTCTACAACCTCGTCAACCTTTTTTTGGCAACTAACGCCAGACTACGATCTATGGGCTCCTCCTATTGTCCATGTCCATGAACATGAACTGTGAAGTATTTCTACAAAAAAGACGCTACATTGGAAAGAATCCCTTATTCCTCTTCACTGGGAAGACATTCTCGTCTCAGATCACTTCAATTCTGAATTATGAAACAATAAATGATATCACCTGCCTACGCGACTCCTAAGTAGTACTTACTCTTTAGGAGTACGATTACTATATACAATTGGCGTGCGGCGGCAGGGCAAGCTTCTCCCGGCTTTCGTGCTTCTGTTCTTGCTGCACGAAATTCTCTTGCTGCACAAAATTGAGCATAATAAAGCATTTGTTTTTTGGGTAGGTGCTTTCACAGATCCAAAAGGTTCATCAAGTAGAGATGTTTAATGTATTCTCTAGTTGTTGTTATGGACTTTCTGATTATTACTAAAACTCTTCACTGCATTGTATCCATCTCTGCATTCGATTGGTAACCCAACATGTCGAGAATTGGTCATTCTTTGGTGTCCTTCAAACGTTGCTCGAAGCGAATGAGATTTTCAGGAACATTGAAGCTGCGCTCGAGGTCCAATGGTTTCATTAGGTAGAGTCCAGCTAGTGTTCTCACCCTTGACAAGACAACGTATATCCAGTTCACGCATCGATAGTTCCAGTCATTCACAATGAGGATGTCTTTTGACATTCCCTGCAGCTTGTGGCCAGTTGTTGCTGTGTTGGAGTTGACAGGAACCTGCTTGACTTGTGCATTGCCCACTGTTGTATTTATTGTTTCAGTCAGAGGGAACTTGATAGTGGCCGAAAATTCTTGTGGTTTGAGCTTGAAGGTCCGTGCTTTGGTGCCAGTAGTCGGGTAGTGCTCGAACTCTACCCACTCCACGTCGTCAACAGAAACAGTCCATACCTTCTTTCCATCCCAATTTTTCCACCTCCTCTCTCGACCATCCTTTCTGAGTTTGACTTTCAAGCATTTGCAAAGGGTCCCATTGCCTCGCCCTTTGTCAAGATCCTCATTCGTTATGCACATATGGTGGGATCCGGGGTAAATTCGTAGGGCAGGCTCAATTTTAGCTCCATTTGAGGCAAAGTTGGTCGACCTTATGTCATCATCTCCCAGCTGCGTGGTAATGGTGTCGTGGAAAGCTGCAGAAACCTTTCTGCGTTGCATGCACCTCCGTTTTGTCCTCCTCTTCTTGGTTTTGGTGTTGGCTCTTTCATCCTCAGTATCAGAATGGGTTGCTTTGTATATTGATGCCTCAATTATGAGAGTGTGGTCAGGTGGTGGACTATCATCAACAATGGTAGGGTGCGTTTCTTCTATGTGCATTTTGAATGTTGCTGCCGTGATGCCGTTTCTTTCTTTGTTGGTAGAGCATGCGAAACATGCGTCAGGTGAGTGTTCTGGCAATGTAAGCGTGGAGGTTGAGCTAGTGCTAGTGCTCACTACTCGCTTGTTTATTAGGTTTCTGTCTTCACGTGTGTCCTCACCCATCCTCATTCTAGCGAGTATTTCCCGAAACTCGGGGTCATCTTTGAATCTGTGGCTGTTATCAAGAAAGATGGCACAGTTGATGGTATTCTCCCAAACCGAAGCTGCATTGGAGTTTGAGTAGAGAACATCATCTTCTGCACAGATTGGCTTTAGTTGGTGGAAGTCTCCAGAGAAGACTATTGACACCCCCCCATACACCATGTCATACCGGCCAGTGAGCTTTTTCAGTTGCTTGTCAAGTTTTATGACATCGCTTGCCTTGAAAAAAGATATTTCATCAATAATGAGGATTCGCACAAAATACAATACTCAATCTTAATCTACAGTGAAAAAAAATTATCCAGGATATTTCAATTTGAGGGGCCGAACAGCTGCTACCTTCTTGGAGTCGCAGAAGCGCAAGCCCCCCTAACGCCAACCCAATTAAGACTCGGCAAACAAAATATCCTAAGGGATATAATTATATAAACTATAGAGTGTGGTAGAGAAAGGTGTTAAAATTATGCTCAACACAAATTTCACCCCACAGTTTTGTATTTGCCCCAGTCTATTCTCACATTATCCAAAGTTTGAACTAACCAAAAAGCGAGAATAAGGCCTCTTTGGGGGGGAACCCTCTATGTACAAAAAATCTGGCTAGCTGATTCCTACCCATGTACAGCCCACGTACAGAAACGTTACATACATACAAGCGGCCACGCCCACGCGCCCACGCTAGAGCTCGTCAGATTTCCGCAATAACTCTAAGCTTTGTCGAAGCTTGGATAGAGATGGCAACCAATAAAACGAAAAAATAATTCCGCTACTGGGACTCGAACCCAGGTATCCTGCGTGAAAGGCAAGTATGATAACCACCTACATCATAGCGGATTGGCGATTATTGGCGAAAAATTTAGTATTATACTTACTACAATTTGAATATCGCCCTCTAGAGAGATAACTAACTGGCTCCTGGCTCCTCTGTCTTCTCTCCCAGAGACTTTTGTCTTACCTCCTGTACAATCATTAATAATTGCAAATTCTGTGTACCAATTATCATCGATGGACCGATGAATCGTCCAAGATCAATAAAATTGAGATAAAAGTCATCGTCCTGTTGCATATGAAGGTATAGGATTATTGCGTCTTGTTTTCTACTGCTGTTCGGGTCGATGCGGCGGTGCAATATGCTTGCTGTACATTGTTGTGTGGTTTAATGTTCGGAAGCACTGATGTGTAGAACTTGTGTTCCATCACTCAACATAAGTCGAATCAAAACACTCTCTCTTGCATGAAGTCAACAGCAACCCCCCACGCGGACACCGCTTATTGAATCGTAATGACACGATATTGTGCCCAGTTTATTGTTGAATAGGCATTCCATTGCCATGATACACAAAGGATAAGGCCGATCTTTTGAGAACTACCAAACCGAAGTTTCCATACTAACGAAGGCCTAAGATCATAGACGGCTCATCCTCAGCGGCGATTATTGCAGCATCCTATTAAGAACTTTAAGAATGTTGCCTATGCATGCCATTTTCATTCATGTTACTCATTTGATGCAGTGAAGACCGTCATAGGTGAGAGAGTCGATGTTGTGTCATGACAACACAACATATAAAGGCAGCATTGGCGGACACAATCGCAATATATACGCACTTTCGCCTCACCAACCGACCATAACAATCATGATAGACGTGCGGAGTAATAATTATCGCTGGATTGCCTCTCCCAATCAATTGTTGTTGTGATAACACGTGCCGACTATCTCGGCCCATCTGGTGGGCGGCCGACTAGCTACATGAAAAACAGTACTATTTGATCGATCGACCGCTTTGACCGCACTTCCACTGCATACACGTTCTCATATGAACCAATGGGAGTCGACGATGCGATATTACGGAGATAGCTTCCGACATTACAATGGAAAGGGGAGCAAATTGGTCGCCATGGTTGGGATGTCCAGGGATGTCATTGGTTTTTGGAGGTCGAAGGTCTAGTTTTTTGAATTCCTACCGTAGAGTTTTGGTACATATTTCTGCGGCAAAAAAAATTCCACACAAGACTCAAGGGCATCATAGTGCCCTCTTGAAAGGCACCTTTCAACCAATATCAATGCAAACCCTGGAAGGGCGGCCTGCCCAGACTATTGTCGAAGGGGTCGGTGTCCTCTATTAGGACATTCTGACGGGTCTTGTGCACAATAGGCAGGGTCGTGTAAGGGGCCTTTTCTGCTAGTTAGGTGGCCATCGCTGTCATGCTTGGAAAGCCCCACAAGCGGAGCTGAGGAAAATGCACGCCCGGGGATGTACGTCATGTGGATGCCAAATGTACGTCATGTGCATGCCAAATGCACGTCATGTGTAACGCTTTTTCTGCAGTTTCATGTCATGTGTATCCAATAACTATTAGTTTTTTGCCAAATGCACGTCATGTGTATGCCAAATGTACGTCCAAATTTAGCGCATAAATAGCGATTATACAATCACCGTTCAAACCGCCATTAGATCCCACTGAAATTCACGTCCACCGGGATCTTCGCCCAACTCAAACTCAAAATGCCAAATGTACGTCATGTGCATGCCAAATGCACGTCATGTGTAATTCTTGTTGTTTTGCAATTTATCAAAACGGCACTGCCCATTGTAGCAGTACCCATAGCCCTCTAAGTATGGCGGGGAAGGCAGTGACGGCATGCACTCACATCTCACATCCTCTCAAAACGAACCTTCGATGCTCCTTCGATGCATCACCAACCACCAACACGCACCGGCCCATCAACAACTTGGCTGGCACATTCAACATGACATCCTATGGATTATTCTACTTTTTCTGCTGTTGATAGTGTCCCTTAGCTTTTCGGTCCAGCGGTTGTGAGTGAGGTGAAAGAGATCAATTTGCCAAAACAACAAGCAGCGACTGGGCCTTAGATGCTTGGTTAATCCTTGCGTCTACCACCTCATAAATCGAGGTTTATTTAATGGCTTTGGCTGTGTCTGTTTTCAAATAAAGTCTCAGCAACATCCTCGTCAGTATGCGCTTGAGCCGCTTCTAAAGGCCCATTATGTTTGGCGGTGATAGGGCACAAGCACATTTGCACTGCTCAGACGGAATGTATAAGTAGAAGCGATGCTACAGCCTCTTAGCTGATCTGAGAGGTCCACGTTGGCCCAGCCGGCAGCACCACTTCGAATCATATCGTATGTATCGTCGTCAGTAAGCGTTGAGCCGCTTCTAGAGGCCCATTATGTTCGGCGGTGATAAAACGCAAGCACATTTGCACTGCTCAGACAAATTTCTGCAGTAGAAGCGATGCTACAGCCTCGTAGCTGATCTGGGAGGACCAACTTGGCCCGGCCGGCAGCACCTCAAACTACCAAATCGTATGTATCGTCGTCAGTATGCGCTTGAGCCGCTTCTAGAGGCCCATTATGTTTGGCGGTGATAGGGCACAAGCACATTTGCACTTCTTAGACTGATTTCGGCAGTAGAAGCGATGGTACATGTTGAAACGCTCTGCTATCCTACGTTGGACTTGTAAGCAGACGAATACTACCCATAACCGTGAGGTGAAAGAGATCAATTTGCCAAAACAACAAGCAGCGACTGGGATTTAGATGCTTGGTTAATCCTTGCGTCTACCACCTCATAAATCGAGGTTTATTTAATGGCTTTGGCTGTGTTAATAGGACTTACCAATAAGCAATAAGCAGTAGAATGAGGCTGTTATACATAAGAGTAAAGTTACCAAATAAATATTTAAAGGATAACCCTTCAAGGACGTACATCACAAGAAAGTGGACGTGCAGGGGACGTACATCCCGGACGTGCATTTTCGTGGTGCCCACAAGCGCCGCGCGTGGAGGAGAAGGAGGCTCCGCGCGCTTGGAAAAAACGAATCCATCTATCACTTGAGCCGGAGGTAACTTTTACGCAACCTTAAAATCAGACACCACTAGGGTTATTTTCCAAATTATGGATTCCGACGTTAAATAAAGAGAAAGGGTCAGCTGTGTGTAAGAAAATTTGCCTAACCTTAATGAAAAACGTTACCGTTTTAAGGCTATTTGCGTCTAATGTAGCTTACACATGAAGACGGTTAGAAGAAGATTATGTGTTTTGAGAAAGCACAAGCAAGTCGACTGAGGCTGTCCCTGCATGCCGTCCTACCTCCTACCTCCACAAAGTTTGGATCTTCATCACGAGGAGACATGCCCTTCAATTTCTCCCATTCGGAAACACACTTTGACAACGCCTCGCTCATGATTGCGGAAGGCTCAAATGCACGGAGTCATCCCATTGCTTCCAGTAGATCTGCCTGCTCCACAATGTGCAACGTGCCAAAGCAAAGCCGAAGTCCGAAGTCATCAAAGACCAAAGAATGTTATGCCAGCAATTTCAAACCAACGAAGTAGTGTCCGATGCTAATCAGTTAATGATGAGTTTGGATAGGTTTGTGTCAAGTTGAGGTCCTCAAAAATGCATCCAAGACTGATATAAGAGACAGAGAAGCACAAAATTACAACGAGAACAAGAAGAGCAGAGAGAACAACAAACTCAACAAGTCAAACTCCAAGGCTCTTAAGGATGCATTCACCTCTTCCGGCTGCCGGACTATGCAGTTAGCAGTAAAGGATCAGTAGTACCTGTTGGCGATGATCAAGAGGAGGTCTTGGCAGACAAAATCCCTGTAACAAAATGCTGCGATGTACGATGTAGAGATGAGCTTGAATTATCAAGGTCGGCGAGTAACTCGAACAGTATCAATGGAAAAGCAAGAAAACAAGCGCAAGGCCACTTTTCTTCTCGAAATATCATAAACTGTCTCTGATAGCTCTACAACTATCTATAGTAATGCATGGACTTCTTCTTCTACTGTGACCTGTCGGATCACATGCGCTTGATCTTGATGAGCGAGTGTAAAACGACTGAACTGCTTGCGCAAAGAATGGCGCGAATGGAGGAACGTTTGGGGCATCTTCTTCAGTGCATACCAGTGTCAGTTTGCAAGCTTACGCGTTCTTGCCTCAGAGACTGGAGGCACGCCTCTATCCTTTTTCCACGTATCTGGATCCTGATGCATCGTAGCAGAAGAAACACGGATGCCTTCAACAAATTCTGGGTGGAGAAGATGGCTGCAGGGGTTTCCTTCATATGCAATTCTGATGGCAGTGGCAAGCAGATTGATGCAACAGTCAGGCATTTCCGCCTCTTGAAGAATGGCAACTTGCCACGCAGCTTAAGGAGATTTAAGGATATCTTACACTTTGTATCACTTCTTTTATTCTCTACTGTGTCTGTAACACATGCACGCCCGCAGTGCCAAAATAGAGATCTCTAATCCGCTATTTACGATGTCGTCAAGAAATCGCATTTCCTCAACCAAAAAGACAAACATCTTGGACGGAGGAGCAGGGTGTCCTCCGGATGCAGCAATTGCAGATTCACAATGCATAATTGATTCTTCTACGCACAACAACTTCAACCTACCAAAATTACTACTATCACACCAGCTCCAAACCCAAGCAGGCATCTCTTCGTGTTGCCTCTTGTCACCTTGCTAGTCACATAGGCCCGTGACAAGCTCCAACCTATCCACTAGAGATAACTGGCTCTTCTCTCTTCTCTCCCAGAGACTTCGTCTTCTCTCCCAGAGAGAGAGAGGGAGAGAGGGAGAGAGGAGCAGTTGCAATTCTCAACGGTCCAGATAACACTCTCTAAGCAAGGGCCTCTAGAGAAGGACTAAGATAAGCTAAAAGGAATCGAAGAAATCGATCTTCACTGAAAGCAATTCCAAGGTCTGAGAGAGGGGACAAAGGTTAGGTAAAAGGAATCAAAGAGATTAACTCCTTTGGAGGGCTCTGGAGCACATTTCACTTGCCCAGATAACACTTTTTCAGATCCTGGGTAGGGCAAAGATTAGCTAAAAGGACGCGAAGAGATTGCGTTAATAAGTTGTAGCAGACTTGGCAGCAACACTCATTTTGCCCTATTCACCCATCCAGAAGACGCAACATAGGACATGCAAAAGACAGAGAAACACTATAACAGAGATGTGGTTCGTGTTAGTGTAGGTAATGACAAGCAACCTCGGAAGTAGGAAGTAATAGGGAAAAGATCAATTATTGTTGAGTACTTCGTGGCTCTCCAGTACATAATAAATGAAATAAACAATTCACACATCGATTCATATTCATTCCATTTTCTGCAGGGATCTTCTCCAAATCTTCAGGCTCTTTATATTATAAATTTTATATTGAAGTACATACATAAACTATGCGTGCAAAAAGATTCTACTTTGGAAAGCATTCCCCTTGATCACTGTGACATTCTCGACTCAGAGTCTGTTCTGAAGCTTGTACAATAACAAAAGAGGCAAACCCACATCTGGATAAAAAATGTTCCGCTACTGGGACTCGAACCCAGGTATCCTGCGTGAAAGGCAAGTATGATAACCACCTACATCATAGCGGAAGTGCGACCTTTAGCGAAGACGCTTGAAGACGGGGTCAAAAAAGAACTATGATAATATTTTTGTGGCAGTAGAGAGGAGGCCATCAAACTTGTTTTCATGACGACCCAGTTGGACCGACCTAGTTCTATCTTGGTTGGACATAGCAGTAGCAGCCTTGTCAAGGTTATGGGTGGCCCTAACTGCTGCGGCACTTGTCTTGAGACCATTGTTGGTGCCCTCTTGTGGTGAAGAGCAGTGGGCATCGAGGCAGAAAACTTTAGAGCGACAACAATGTAAGTACGCTGACTCGTTTGTGAACACAAATTTCTTGACGAAACTAGCAACACTTGCAACCACATATTCATCATTCCCAGCCATTTTGAGAGCATGCTTGCTTGTCAGACATGCAAGGAGGAGATATTTACTGATCTCATACTCCTCTTTACTGTCACAATATCCAGGCCTTACCCAAGAAAACATCCATGCCAGCATCCGACGCTTAAATCCATTCCATGCATCCCTCTTCCCTTGATTTGAATACTTAGGGAGTGCAAAGACATGTCTGTTCCAACCGATTACAAACATGTGAAAAGAGCATCCACCACGTGTGGCATTGGGAAATAGCTCTTCTATAGCAATCACAAGCTCCAAATTCTGCTGCGGATCGCCATCGCAGATGGTAAAGCGAACTCGACGGAGGGCATGAGCTGGTAGAAGTTTTGGCAGAGCCTCTTGGAAGACGTAACGGAAAGAAACTCGTCTCTGATCTGGCATCCATACACGGCAGAATACAACCTGCTTATCAATGCTTGTGCGGCATGAAAATGTCAGAAGACAAAATCCAGAGGAGTTTGTGTGACATCAAATTCACGAAGCTTTCTTATTGTCCCTTCCTTCAATTTCTGGCCAGTTTTGAATTCTGCAAACCCTTTCTACCACCCCCTACATTATAATATGCCGAGACCTCAGGAGGGAAGAATGTTGTGAGATCATGTTGCGTTGGCAACCATTGAGAATCTTCTCTACCAGGCTGCTCATGAAGATCTAGACAAAGACACGGGGTATCCCACTCTTCCCTGTCCTTCAAGGCTTGTTAATGCATTCCAAGTCCATGTTCAGTATTACTAAATGACTTCATCAAATCCACCACCAAGAAAGTTTGCTGCTTGTCTTCGTCATTGAAGGACGGAGCGAGCCAGAAGCGTTTCCAGCCCGCCGGCTGTGCAAAGATGATGCCTTGTATTGTGACGTGGGGCTGTTGGTGGAGGACAAGATAGAGAGGAGATGAGAGGAGCTCTTGAAGGGAAAGGCCTTTCATCAGTAAAAGTCACAGTGACGTAAAAGACAGTTTCTGCTTTCCCAACTTCAAGTGGATGGCTGAGGATCAGCTCCCAAGGCTCCCAGTTAGGAGTACCACATGTGCATTTTAAAAAAAGTCATCATCTTCTCGCTTCTGCTCCCCTCGCTCACAGGTCATTCATGACAATATTATTTTTTTTGACTGATAAATAAGTGATTAGTTTAGGATGGTATTCAGGAGCTGTTACTGGGCAAGCTGGATCTGAACTTGCCCATTTTAGGTAATAAGAGGAGTGCAGTCTAGGTATCTCATAGCGTAATGGAATTTCACCATTTTTGGAGGGGGTTGAAAATTGCAGGTTGAAATTTCAGAAATTTCAGAAATTTCAAGGGATTAAATTTCACTCTAGCTTATCCTGAGATAGTCGTAATACTTTGCACTCTGCAGTCAACACATCACTCTAAGAGAGACTGTCAGCAAGCTTCTTTCCAAGCATCTTCTTCGCATCCATGATATGACGGAGGTTTTCCTTCCCTCGAAGAAGTGCAACACCAGTTGGATCCTTCATCCTATTCCTATCCTTCACAAGAATGCTGTTCTTCAGAGGTTTGGCCCTACGCTCACAATCCATCGATCCGACAGTTCCCATAGACATTAGAGGCTTAGCAACCAATCGATAGAAGTCAGATGATCCTGCATAACATTCAAACCACGTGATGCGACCAGAAATAGCACCAGTTGATTCCACATACTGTACCACATTTTTGATACTAAAAGACTTGTTGTTCTGTTGCAGCTGTTCCAAAGATGGAAGCGATGGAAGTGGAACGTCAAAAGAATGAAACCAGTCATTGTTTTGAGTATCAAAGTCCTCAAAATCCTTTTTAACTCTCCTCCGCATCTCATCAGAACCATCTTCACCCAAAGGCACATACCACTCGATCATCTTCCTTACGAGCGCAGCCTTGTTAGTCTGCAGGTAGAACAACTCCCTCCACACACGAGAGTTTGGGTCACAGAGGAAACACATCAAGTGATGCTCATCGAGTAAACCAACCTTCAGTCCGCTGGGATCAACACCATCCATATTGAAACGTTCACGGATCATACCAGCAACTTCTGCTCTTGAGCCCTGACCAAGAAGTTCATCAAACTCGGGAGTGAGACACTTGTTAATATCATTGCGCAGCGCTTGAACCAAGAGGGGGTAAGCACTAAGTGGCATATCCTTGCGGGAACAAGCCAAATGTGCTTCCTTGAAAGGGAGCGTGAAGGCAATAACAACATCAAACATCTTCCAAATATTTTCCTTCTTGAAGTGCTCCATCAGCTCATCCAACTCAGCTTGCTTTGTTGCAGTGCGCTCACTACGATACTTTTGATACTCCGCCTTGCCAGGAAGTACAAGAAGAAAGTCACGACACTTGCGAGCGCTCACAACAACGTCATGTAGAAGGTTCATCCGTGTCTCCACGGGGCAGAAAACTTTGGAGTAAAACACGAGCTCATCCACTAGAGCTCAGCGACGGCAGCATCGGCAGTTGGGGCCGCAGCGGTGAGCTTGTGTTGGACACAGTGAAGACACATGAGAGCGGTATGGGAGTTGGCAAGTGTTTTTGCATGATCATTAAGATCCCCTGCAGGGTTTTTGTAGGATGGGTTGCCCACAATTTCCTCACAGTAGAGTTTACCGCAAAGGGCACCATGAATTGGTCCTTCACACATCATGCACTGATGATCAGCCGGGTTGTTGAGGGGGGAGTTCTTCATGCCACAAAGGGCGTTGGCGGCGCATGTCAAAAGCATTATTGTTGAAGATTATTGAATTGTTGTTGTTATTGCCAGGCAAACTATGACAGCGTGGTAGACGGCAGAGTGAACAAAAAGTTGATTTGTGCACATACCCGCACCCAAAATAAGAGCCATCCGCGCCCAAAATCATCTGGTACATGCCAATGCAGGAACACGCATGTAAGCTGAATTACTACGAAGGAATAAGTAATACTGCATTGTTAGTCGCCAGCATTTTGGTGAAGAGTTACTCTCCGCTGAGTTGACAAACTCATCATCTGGATGGTGCGTGGTGTTCTTTGGGGTTTGGTGGTTGGTGGAATGAAGGGTCTTAGGTTATTTTTGTGCTACGTGTTGGTTCAGTACCATCCGTTCGCGCCAGAATTTTTGTGAAATTTCATTGTTGGCCAAAATTGGTGCAACTTTCACCCTGTAAATTTCACGAAAGTTGCAGTAGTGAAATTTCACCCTTTTGAAATTCCATTACGCTAGGTATCTCTAGTTCAGTGGCAAGGGAGTGTATTTGTTGTATCTTCCGCTCGCAGACGGCCGGCCGGACCCACCCGGCCAACCGCAAAGGGCTGTCCAAGCAAAGAGAGCTGGTCTAACGCCCTGACCAACCAAGTACCGAGAGCAGCAACAATAACATCACCATGGCATCCCGCAGACAGAGGCAGTATTGGATGCAGATGCAGCGGCAGTCTTCCGACGAGAGCTACTCGTCATCTCCGACCTCGTCGCCCAAACCACATCGTCGATCTTCATCCTTCAATGTGTTGCCGTCCCCCGAACTCGGAAGCCCCGGCAGCAATATCATCACTAAGTCATCTCTTAGCAAGACCGATAATCCTCTTCAAGTGTCTTGGAGCAATGGCGCCATTGCGTCGTCAACAGCAAATCCGTGCTCACCAGAAAGTAAGATGATCAGACGCAAAACGGTTGGCGGCGGAGGAGAAGATACAAGCTTCCGTGCATATGAGCTAATTCGGCAGCTATCATTTAGTCCGCCACAGACTGAGACCAAGAAGAGGGCTAACACTGCCGAAACGGAGGTAGGATCATCCTTTGATTCTGACTCTTCGTCTGATAGGCACCCCATCGGCCTCGATCTTGAGCTCGATCTCGATATGGATCTCAAACAGGGTTACACTCTGAGGCGTGGGCGGTCACCAAGTCCTTTGCTGGGTCTGAAATATTTGCCAGATGAGGAGGACATGTTCATATGACTTTTTGTCAAGTCGTAAATATCGAGCGCATCTTTGGGAAAGTTGTCTTGTTGTAATCTTAAGTTCTAGATGTATGTTTAATTATTTTATGTTCATTTTTGTCACGCGACAGTTGATTAAAGTACATAATTCATAGTGAAAATGATACGCCTACCTACGCAAATTTTACAGAAGCACAAATATTGCAAGAAGACGATCAATCTACAAGAAGTTTCTCTCATGTCCAAGAATTGTAGCGAGTCGACATGATCTTTCATTCAAGTCAATCAAAGTCAAAACAAAACATGCAAATGCTCAGTCGCGTCAGCAACACAAGCAGCAAATAAAGTTGATAGCATCTGTTTGCGAGGTAGCAGTAACATAATATGTTTTTCATTCCGTAACTTGAGTAATTTTCTAAAAGTTATTATTATTATTACTTGTTTGATTGAAACATAGTCAGTTGAAGTTATGCCAGAATTGTTCCATGTCGCTTCCCTTCTCCACTTTCTCGTAAATCATTTAAACTTGTTGAGACACATTTAAACCTGTTTAAACTGCATATTTCTTAGCTCATTTCGTTTCTCTTTTCGGATGTTCCCTATTTCAGCCCACGGGTTAACCCACGCACATCTTTCACAACAGAAATGAGATTTGTTCGACACTGTTCCTGGGTACGTATTGGTAGAAATCTATTTATGTAGGGTTGAACGAAGTTTCAAATAGAAATTTCTGAATCAAATAAAATTTTGAAGATGGAGCTTGGGACATTTCGGGTTCTTGGCCTGCGCGCCTTTTCCAGGGGTCACTCCAGCGGGGAAACGGGGCGTCCCGTCCATCATTTTTCTAGCCGTTTCACACACTTTTCAAATTCAGATCATTTTGCACACCAGAACCATGGCGGAGGCGGCTGCTATGGTATGGAGCGGAACGTCGGCCGGCATCACCAACAACCGACTGCGATGTCCTCAGTGGACCGATATGACGTCATGATGTGAAGGAATTTCTGTCAAAGTGCCCAGAGCCTTTATTCTGGGTGTCGCCTACCAAAAGTGACCGTTATTTTGATACCAATGCAACAACTGCACCGCCCACTCATGAACAGAGGACCTTTTGGCCATATTCACCCTTCCATTACTATCCTATCCGGTAGTGGTGATGATGTAACAATAATTGACGAGTCGGTTTCGTTTTCATCGGTGAGGAACCGCCGATATGAGACCCCTTGATTGTCCAACGACGCCGCGTGTCATATCGCACAAATACAGCACAACGTACAAGAGGAGAGGTGTGGGGATACTACAACAAATAGAGCAAGATCATAATCACAATACGACAATAGAATGGGTTTGATGGAAATAGCGGCGTCTCGTCTCCGTGCGGTGTGGTCCAGGTGGCATATGGCCTGTTGTGGTAGCTTGTATCAGTACACAACACTTTGAGGGAGGGCATTGTGTACTTTGAGCGACGGAGGGGATAATGATCAGGACTGCGGGAACATGCAACAATATGATAAGCTTTTGAAGTGCATTATACTTTAATGGACTATCATTGATGTTGCCTTTTGCTGGTACTCCTTTCATCATCACTCGCAATACTACGGCTTCAGTGGACACAAAAGCTTACAATCAATCTGAGATATCGGGTGACTTACTATTCAGCTTCAGCAGCAGCGGCAACATGAGTGTTGATAACTGCGCCATATCTTCGAAAGGAGTCGGTGATTCCCATTGTAAATCATCGAGTCAAAGAGGCGGCATTCTGTACTAGATGAATCCACCACGGAACGAATCTGCTGTTGAAATAAGAGATGAATAGGGTGTCAAAAACAATACACGCAACCTCTGGTAGAAGTTATCAATTTGGAACTAGAGTTGACAATCGTTTGTTGAGAAGTACTGCACTGGATGGAGGGTGTGGCGACATTGTCTAAGGAGGTTTGTCAACTAAAGAAAAGATAGTCTTTGGACGCATCTGGGGTGTAACATGTGTCTTCCTGTCGACCTATTCAACAATCAACATAATAATAACAATGTAGAACAACATTCATATAATAAACCTCATTTTAATGGTTGTATTATCATTGTAGACGCAACCTTCACACAAGCACTTACCTTGTCTGCTAGATTACATGTTGATAATGATATGGTACAGGCTGCAGTGGATAATAAAGAGCACAGCGGCTTTGATCTTGCGTTATCACATAGACACTAGACACTATATTAATAGTTTAGGCAGGAGAGTGCAATATTATGTGTAATTGCATAGTTTAATACCATCAATTGAGGTGTGATGCCCACACATGAATCTGTTCACAATCATAAAAATATTACACCCTCAAGAGACATGGCCTATTAGCAACGCCGAGGCGGATAACATGGCGTTATGACCACCCATATCGGTCATCTATATCAATATAAAGCAGGGAGTGCCGCGGGGGGCCTTATGAATCGATTATTGTATTTCCCCTACGACAATATTTGCAGCTTCCACCAAAATAGACCAAAAATCGATGCCTGAGATATAGCCGCAAATACGTCTGTGACTAAGAGTTTTGGCAAACTTCCGAAAACACCATTGGATTCTGCATCAAAATATAGTCTAGAAAATGTATCACCGATGAATCATATCCAGAAACAATTGTGATAATATGGACTCCTGCTCCATTGATGTCGAGGCAGAGGGCTTTGTGAGATGTGTTTTTTCAAAAAAAAAGAGCGGGAGGAGCGCGCAGGCCAATAGATCAAAAGTCCCAAGCTCCATTGAAGATGCGTGAAGATTGCAGATGATTACTTATGATTTATGGTGTTGTCACTGACACTTCACCTCGCACCACGCCACCAATTTAATCTGTGCTATTGCATCAGTCTCCAGAGTGCGGCCGCAATGGTAATGCCTCAATAGGAAGAGGCTGCTGCCGCTCCTGCATGCTTAGCAATATAGCCTTTCTAACAATCACCGGCGAAGTATTTCAACATTTGAAAAATTGACATCTCCGCCGACGGCATCAAAAATCGACGGCATCAAAAATACTCCTAACAAACTATCTACATACCAATCACACCACACAAAACAAAGTAAAATGATGCCCTCCCCCCGACCCCGAATGGACCAAGTATTCTACTCCGCCCACTCCAAAGCCTCCCACTACATCCTCCGGCACACCTCCCACCGCTTCCGCGCCATAATTGAACATGTCGTGCTAGGCCTGGCGATATGTGCCTTTTGTACAGTCATTTTAAGTCATCGGGCGTTTGTGCATCGGGGGGATATTGCGTGTATTTCACATCATCATCATCATCAGGATAACAGTGGTGGTGTGGAGGATGTGGAAGTTTGTGGGAATAATATGAGTTTGTATTCAATTTTGGTACAGGTTGTGAGAGGGGGGTACATGTGGGCGGTACAACAAGGACCAACGAATAATAAATCTGCATCATCGCTATCATCGAATAATAACAAGCACGTTGTTCCTTTGATGTGTTTGAAGAGTATTCCTGGATTTCGGATGGATGCAGATGTAAATCATATTTTGTATCAGAATAACAAGGGGGATGACGAACAATCAATATCAGATGGTGGTGGTGATGGTAGTAGTCGAGCGTTTACAATTTACAGGGGACATGATAACAACCGATTGGTTACGGGATTTTCCTTCGATCAATCAAAGCCACAGGAGACGTGTGTTATTGATACATCTGAAACAACTTCGCAGGAACAGCAAAGGCAACGCACATTATCCGAACGATTGTGGGTTAGTGTTGGTGGGCAACAGATGCAACAACAACAACAATACAATCCATGTTCCGAGCAAATGATGACCTTCCTATCGCAACACGGCTACCTCCCCACTGATGAACGTAATAATCAGCAACCACCACCAACAGCTGCAACATCACTCTCTCCAATCATATACTCCTACTCCCACTCTCACGGTCTACTCTCCCTCACACCAAATCTCCAACATGCACACAACGTATCAACTCAATTCATCATCCCATCCACCACTGATGAAAATTGCTTCGGTGAGCCATTCCTTAAATCCATCATCTTTCGATTAGTTGGTGGTGGTGCAGATACAGTTATTTTGAATTGGATATTGGGATTGCAACATTATACTAATATGGATGATGATGTTGTTGATGGGAATGGGAATGGACGACCGATCAGATTTGTGTATCATTGGAAGGGGAAGAAATTGATTGATTTGAATATATTTGATAAGGATCATTATGCATTTTCAAGTCGATCTTCGTCGTCGTGTGGGGATGAAGAAGAAGCAGCAGCACGAGACTCCAACAAAAGTTATTTTTGGTGGTGGTCGTCGTCCAAGTCAATCCACGCAATAGTCTCCAAACTCCAAACACATCCAATACATCGATTCTTGAGATTCCTCACATTCCGACTATCCGTGCTCCTATCATCCCTATTCATATTCTTCCTCACCACATCATTGGTGTCATTCACCCTTCAAGAAACTCAAGATCGAATGCTCGAATTTACATTACAACTCAAAGACAGGGTGAGGAATCGTCTACCACTGGCAGGGTTGATCGTACGTCACGTATTGGAGAATTTAGTCTTTGTCCCCATCATGGTGGGGATGATATTTTTCTTGATTGAGTATTATGGGGGAGATAAATTTTTGGCGTTTAGTGTGTTGAGTATGGTTTGGTTGTGTGAGGTTTTTTCGGCGATTAGTATCCGGACTGTGGAGGGGATACACTTCTTTCCGAGGGTGTTCTTCCTTTACTTTACGCTTTTTCATGTGTACTTCTTTTCATGCCCTGTTGGGTTTACGTGAGTAGAATGATGATGCAGTGTCAAAGAGTGATTTTGATTGATCGTGTCGTGTTGTATATCTCACACTTGTATATCATACCTCCCTCTCTCTACCTATTGAATCACCAGATACGCATCTCTCGCGAGTACAGTCTTATTTCTGTTTCACACGATATTGTTCTTTTGGAACCGATACGAATTACCTGCGTTGCATGCGGGTTTGATTACATCCCAAAGTCCTCGTGCAAATATTGATCCAATCGATGATAGGGGAGTGTGGATTGGCAACAACAACAATAACAATAATAACATCGGCGAAGGAACAGAAACGACGGCATCCTCCTCCACATTTATTCCTCAACCTCAACCTCAACCTTACCCGGTCATCGAACTGGGAAGTCCAATGAGATCTGCAGTTGCTGCTGCATCAACTTCATTGCAATCAATCCGTTCGCTAGCATCTATTCATTCGCTATCATCACTAGCAGAACGGACTCCCAATCTCCTCTTTCATGGGGGATACAACTTGAATGATTCAAACGACACGGATGGAGAAGACTCTTATATCGAACGAGTGGGTAGATCTCCACACAGCGATTTCAATAGCTTCCATCATGACAATAGTTGAAAGACATAGGATGTCTTTAACATTCAGCAGGCAAAGTGTACAAGCAATAATATACATTTTCATAATCATGGGATCAAAAGCAGCGCGCTACTTGAGCTGCAATAGTTGTTTTGCAAAGAAAGAGGTTACGTCCCCGGGGCTTCTAGCTAGCTATATGTATCAAAGAGTCTATTTGAATTGTATCATCAGCGTTTCGGTTAATGGTCTGATGAGAAGTCTATTCTATATGTTAAAATAGTTCCATATCAATCGTATTGCTTCGTTTTCTACCAATTGAGACCTTTATGGCGACTTCCGTATATAGTGTAGTTGAGGGAGTCAATGGCTACCATCACAGCGTTTGAAGCTTCATTTGTAGCGAGTTTGGCAGCGCGTTTCTACTGTTCCAATACTGATAGCATCAAATGTCACCGCAGCAGCATTTTCGAAGACACCAGCTACATCCAAGAAAGATGTTGCTGCAAAGGCCTCAGCCTTGGCTACAGTGGATGCTGTTTTGTAGTTAGCCTTCGGAATTCTGAATAGCATTCTCTGTCTTGAGATCGTCGTCCTCGTTGATGACCTGTTGTGTTTGTTGTTCGGTCTTGCGATCTCCCTTGTTTGCTTGTTCCAGCCTTTTCCACTGCTGTAGTAGAACATCTGCTTCGGCTCGACTGGGGCTAGGTGGTTAGATTTGTAATTGATGTTTACATCGTACAGCAGAGCCGTAGACTTCTTCAGCTTCGTTTACAGCGTCATCGCCCAGAGACTCCGCCACTTGGACAGCTTACAACACTTGATCTTCCGCTTCCACATAGGAGGTAAATCTTCCAAAGTGAATAGATCCATTGCTAAGCTAAACGTAGCAAAGCTCAAGCCAATGTCAAGGATACACTTCCAGACACTTCATCCAGATTGGGATACACACTAATTAGGTCATTTAGGCTCTTGGGGACTCCCCGCTCCCCGCCGGCCGGGGAACTTCACCTTCTCTGTACGCTTTACTAATTCCCACGTTACATTGTTAGCAGTTCGGTCAAAAAAGCGTTGAGTTGAGTGATGCGATGCGAGCACACGGCCACAACCTTTACGATACTACGAACTACGAAGAAGACTGAGAAGAATAGCACTCTGTGATCATAAATAAGTAAAATACTCAAGAGAATTACGTTACGTCAACTCAGCAACAACACTTGTCCTCTATTTCAACGTCAAGTTTGTCAAGTCATTAACATTAACACTAATAATATTATGATAAGGTCGTCTTCGAGATCGAGATTCCTCTTCAGCTTTCTCCTCGTTTCCACCGCTCAAGCAGTATGTTACACAACTGCGCAAAACGAGGCTTGGTGTGAACAAACCCACCGGAATAGATACGATTGTGGTGATGATAGAAGGTGCTATTGGGTGGGCTTTAACGATTGGAGTGGTACTTGCAAAGCAAAGCAAACTTGTACAGCAGCCACGATGTTCCAGTGCCAAGCTGCGGCACAAGATGAGGTAAGAAAACTCCACCACCAACAATTCAACAGCAAGTCAACACTAATAAGATGAGCTCGTGTTCGACATTTCTCTTCAGGCGTGGTGTGGACAAACACAAACCCACCGAAATAGATATGATTGCGGTTATGATGGAAGGTGCTATTGGTTGGGCTCTAACGATTGGAGTGGTTCTTGCAAAGCAAAAGAAACCTGCACTGATAACTTGGCTATGACTCAGGGTGAGAAGGTAAACACCGGGCTCTTATCGTTACTTCTTGCATTGATGGTCCTCATCGCCGTCTTTTTGATTTTGATTGGAAGGGCCGTGATTCCTTTGAAAGGTAACGCTGTTGTAGAAGAAGCCAATCTTGATGGCGTCGACGGGAAATCAGGTGAGAATGAGGAAGCATCAGGCGAAAAGCGAGGCTGTTGCTTCGGATGCAAAAAGAAGGTGCAAGAAATCGATGAAGCAGTCGTCTCAAATGAGAATGAGAATACAGCAGGCAAAAATGAGGAAGAGAAAGCAGTAGAAGGCAATGAGGATGCCGTTTGAGTTCAAGTCATTTCCAACACATGACGGCACGTCATTCCGTGGTATAAGTATCTGTATCTGCCGATGTGAGTTAGAGTTGAGCATGCGCAATGGCATAACAAGTTAGGAGAGTAGAAGTAAGCCAGTACCTACAACATAGTAGTAGTATCAAAGATGAAGTTGAAAATAAGAGTTAACTTCATGTTTCTTCCATTCTGTATTGCAATAAGTTACCATGATTGTCTTGCAAGAACATGAAATTCACCATCTGCACAAGAAGAGTTTGAAAAAACACACCAGCATAAGTGCTTGTTTTTGCACAGCCTTTCTACCGCTGTAGTAGAACATTTGCTTCGGCTCGACAGGGGCGAGGTGGTTAGATTTGTAATTGTAATGGATGTTTACATCGTACAGTAGAGCCGAAGACTTCTTCAGCTTCGTCACAGCGTCATCGCCAAGAGACTCCACCACTTGGACAGCTTACAACACTTGATCTTCCGCTTCCACATAAGAGGTAAATCTTCCAAAGTGAATAGATCTATTGCTAAGCTAAACGTAGCAAAGCTTTAAGCCAATGTCAAGGATACACTTCCGAGACACTTCATTCGTGCTTCGTGCTTTGATTTGCTTGCCAGGAAGATTTAGAGTTATTATTGGGGTATTATAAGATGCGTATCGTTTGACTTACCTTTGTACTAATTTGCCTGCAAGTAGGAACACGTAGAAACATACTGATTCCGATAAATACAGATGTATTTTCAGCTCATGGCCCACGCACCTCACCATCACCACCATCGCCGCCTTCGACTGCACCCCTACCATGCCACAATTAGCAATCTGCCAGCCCCAGGTTTACTATCAACTTAATAAGCAATAAACAATGTCTGAAGAACGCGGAGGTTTCGGAAGAGGACGTGGACGCGGAGACCGTGGTCGCGGCCGAGGACGAGGACGTGGCCGTGGACGCGGACGTGAGGGTGGACGTGACGAAAACGTGTGGGTTCCCGTCACCAAGCTCGGACGTCTCGTGAAGGAGGGAAAGATCGGCTCCATCGAGGAGATCTTCCTCTTCTCCATCCCTGTTAAGGAGGCCGAGATTATCGATTACTTCTTGAAGGATAAGCTTCAAGATGAGGTTATGAAGATCATGCCTGTGCAGAAGCAAAGTTCGGCCGGTCAGCGTACTCGTTTCAAGGCCTTCGTTGCTGTTGGAGACGCCAATGGACACATCGGTCTTGGAGTCAAGTGCTCCTCTGAGGTTGCCACCGCCATCCGTGGTGCTATCCTTGCTGCCAAGCTTAACGTTGCCCCCGTCCGTCGTGGATACTGGGGACGTAAGAGTGGTATGCCCCACACCGTCCCCACCAAGGTGACTGGAAAGTGTGGTTCCGTCCGTGTTCGTCTCATCCCTGCCCCCCGTGGTACTGGATTGGTTTCCTCCCCCGGTGGAAAGCGTTTGTTGTCCATGGCTGGTATTGAGGATTGCTACACCTCAACCCGTGGTCACACCCGTACCATGGGTAACTTCATCAAGGCTCTTTTCTACGCTCTTCGTAACACCTACGGTTACCTCGAGCCTGATCTCTGGAAGGAAAATGCTTTGACTGCTACTCCTTTCCAAGAGCACACTGATTTCCTTTCCAAGAAGCAGATCAAATAAATAATTGATCTCTATCTGTGGAATTGAAAGAAGTGAAAAAAATAGCAAACCGGCAGAATTGTGTTTGGAAGAGACGTATGATTGGGAGAGAAGCTTAGGGGCAAGCGGAGCTGCGTAGGTGGCCACTTGACTATGAATATGGTGCTCGATAAGTTGTTATAATTTTGTTCAAGTTTGTAACATAAATCTCATTTGATAATGAATATATGAATAACAATATCGTTTTTCATGTTATTAAGAAAGCTTTTCAACGTTTGACAAACCATGATGAGCACATGTTATGCGCTCATTGCAGGTGGTGCATTACCCTTGCACTTTACTAAAGTTTTCACCGTTGGAATAGTCTTCATTTTTGATTTCATGGAAGTAATCCAACAGTGACAGTTTGAAGCAATGAAGAAGAGAATTTTTTGATTTTTTTGGTCTGTCGTCTCCTCGTGGAGCTCTCCTAGCTCTCCTCCTCTCTTTTCAACGATTCAAGGAGCGTTTCTCTTGTGCATTGATCGAACCCATTGTGTTGATCAAAACACAACCCTATCAAACAAACTAAAACAACAGCTAACCATGTCGGAAGAAGACAAGGCCAACGAGGAGGCCGAGCTAGCCGAAATGCTCGACCTCACCAAAAAGAAGAAGAAAAAGAAGAAGAAGGATAAAAAAGAAAAGGACTCTTCCTCCGGCGACGCCACTGGTGCCGCTGCCGCAGATGACGCCCGCTTCGATGAACAACGTCGCCTCATCCTCGAACAGGAGAATGCTCACGGTGAGGAAAATGACACTTATGATCGTAAGGCCGAGTACTCGTATGAGGATATGCTCGATCGTGTCATGGGCATCCTTCACGCTCAGAACCCCGACCTTATTGAGAAGAAACGTCGTACCATGAAGCCTCCCCAACTTACCCGTGTCGGTACCAAGAAGACTCTCTGGGTCAACTTTCAGGAGATTTGTACCATGATGCAGCGTAGCCCTCAGCATGTGTTTCAGTTCTTCATGGCGGAATTGGGTACCGAGGGAAGTATTGATGGTAATCAACGTTTGGTCATTAGGGGCAAGTACGTCCCCAAGTATATTGAGTCTCTTTTGAGGAAGTACATTGTGGAGTATGTGACCTGTCAGATGTGTCGCTCGCCTAATACGGAGCTGACGAGGGATGCGGGAACGAGGTTGAACTTCTGCAAGTGCCGTGATTGTGGGAGTCAGAGGAGTGTTGCCCAGATTAGTACTGGGTACCATGCTACCAGTCGTGCGGATCGTCGTGCTGCTAGGAATGCTGCTGGGTAAAAGTAGAATGGAGGGGCGTCGATTAGCGTATAGATTATGGAGGGTGGATGTTGGTTAGATGATTAGAGATGTATGTTGCAGTCGAAAAACTTTGATCTGAATGCCAAGAAAAGAGAAAAGTACATTATGTGCTTGTTTTGAAGTGCTTGCCATTGATAATTTAAGTAGATGATAAACAAAAGCAATATGTAGCGTATTTTCACTTGTTGCGTTCCTTCTGTCCATGAGAGTGTGGCATACGGATGTTTGGTGGTGTATCTTCCGCAGTTGACGCAGTATTCTACAGGATGAGGTCAAGAAATTCAACGCGCGTTCAACTAAGTCCAAGAAAAAAAGTATGTGCATAGATCAACACGCAAGCAAACAACATTAAACAATAAGTACGTTCATTAACCTATCTAAAATTCCAAGCCACAAACGATTCTTCGCCATCAACACCCAAGCAGCATATCAACGCGAAGAATATACGAGAAAAGAGACTGCTCAAGTCACAGATATAAGAGCCGCCTCACATTCAAGGGGACTCTGGCAATGGATCCACTTCTCCTTTGTTGGTGGAAGACTGATCTTGACGTCTCTTATTCCAGAAGGCAATCGCACCTACAGCAACGATACACGCAACCACAATGCCAGCGATGGCACCTCCAGACAAAGAACTGTTTGGTGAAGTGCAGTTCTGACCGAATGGCGTCATGAACAGCTTTCCACCATCTTCCGCTTGCCTGGTATCAAGTTGGATGCCATTTTTCTTCACTGAGTAAGAATCAACTGGTGATCTGGAAGTTACGTTGAAGCTCAAGTCACATCCGTCCTTTGGAACACACTCGATTACTTCGTAGCTTGAGTCGAGATCATAAGCAACATCGTTGAAGTCGGTGTCTCGAAAGAGGTGCTGAGGCCAAGAAGGACCAAATGCCCACGTCATATAGTCATGAGAAATCGAAGTCCACTCAAAAGGAGGCCAATCATATTCTGCTGCAGTGCGCAATTCAAGATTAAACAGATCTTGGGTTTCCTCATCACATAAGGCTCCGACAGTGCAACTTCCCATGTTGGTAGTTTGGTTATCGCTTCCAGATCCATTCTCATTTTCAGGTGAATACCATTCGACCTTCCGATAGGTAACATTGTCCATGGTCAGAGTGTACACGGGAAAGAGCGAGACTATTTCATTTCTGGTTTCATTCACCCATGTGTTATTAATCCAATTCGCGCCTACTACTTCCCTGGTCATCTTTGGTGCCGAGATGTAAAAGGATGAGCAGCCGCCCTTCGGGACGCACATGATCTTGTGAGTAAGTGGGGAGATGCCTGGTCCTCTATGCACTACTCCACTTGCAACCTCCGTAGAAGAGGAATCGCCATTTCTAACGTTGAGATTCCATTCGTATTCATACTCCAAGTCCCCCCAATTGCGGTCATAGAGAAAGAACTCAACAAGAGACTCAGTGTCTTGATTGCATTGGGGCTTGCAGCTTCCACCAAACTGAACCGAGTCGAATAGCCAGCTATCATTTCTACGAGCAAGCTTTCCATCAAAAATGATAGAGTAAGACGGCGGGGCGAAGGTGGGAGGAGAAATCTGAGATTTGCTTCCAATTAGGAACGTGTAGCAAGCGTCATCTTTTGGCAGACAAGCATACGTTTGATTAACAGAGTAATCCCCAATATTTAGTGTATCACCGAAACCGAATAGAACAGTGCCACCATTTTTGTCTTCAACACGAAAATAATTGAGAGATAGATCTCCTGTCCAATACTGAATCTCCATGAGAGCCTCGGTATCTTTGCAGATAGGCTTGGTACAAGCGCCCACTTTTGTCGAGGTGATAGGATTTGTGCCATCAAAGATGAACTCTTGACCGATATCGACTGCTTTCCCATCAAACGAGAATCCATACGCATCGGTAGGAAGACCGGCCACAACTACCTTCTGGGAAGGCACGCCTCGTAGTTTACCACACTTGCAAAGTTGTTGTAATACTTGACCGTATTGCCGTTTAGATATAGAAAGGGCGTGACTGAGAACTTAGTTCGCGAGCTATTCCATTCGTCTTCTGTGATACTGAACTTTACCTGAAGCAAAGCTTCAGTTTCGTTGCAAGTCAGCGCAGCAACTTCTGCTGGAGAGTCTTCAGCTGTTTCTTGAACACTCATCATGTAGTAGTTGTTTTTTGCTATCGTGAAGGGAGATATTATTATCGAAGCACAACAATTTATGAGCGATTAGTTTTATGCCAAGAGAGGTGCAATAGTCTCCTCATTATTATTATTATGTTGTAATGAACCCAGAACCCAGTTGCATTGGATAGATTTTGGATCAGATGTGTGTTATTCATAATCGACGCGTGTCGTCGAATCCTTTATGTCAATAAATTTATTTGGGAGTAGCAAGCAAATGGCACTCGCCCAAGACCACCCACCTGCCCAATGCCATCGTCGCACGCGTCGCATGGCACATCATTCTGCTTCTGCCACACTCTGCTCATGCTCAAGCCATCACTATCATCTACTATCTTCTTCCTCGAGCATTCCTGATCCGACCCGTCACATGAGAAATGCATAGACTGATGCATAAACGATCCATCACTATCGTTGCTTACCCTTTAGTCACCGCCAGTCTTCTCATATGTTCATTTATTCTGCAATGGAACAACAACATCTACTTTGCTTCAGCTTTCTTCAGCGGCTATTGCGCTCGCTGCAACAAATGTCACACCCTTCCTACCACCGAGGAAGCGAGAAATGCAGCGCTTGATCTCAGAAAGCGTATGATTGAAAGCGGTCGGATTGATGTGGATGAGCTGAAGCTACGAATAGATCATGGTGATAACAATGACATCTTGCAACATGACTTGGACCCTTCTCTTGCAATTCAACGTTTGTACGAACGCCGAGGTAAAATGTTTGGTGTTTTGGTGTGCCAAATACCCGACAAAAATCGCTTCTATTCAGGCTCATCCAACAACTTGACAAGCGGTGATACTGTAATACTCAAGGCCTACGCTGGAAAACTCGGAGGGAAGTGGAATTTGCCCGGATGGTCACCAATCATTGGTCAAGTTCCAGAGAGTTTATCTGTGACGAAGCTTTTTGATGAGATTGATGCAACAAATAAGTCGAATGCTTATTCATTTGAAGAAGCATCTTCACTGAAAAAGCAAAAAAGTATCAACGAAGCAAAGGTCAAGCATCTCACAAAGAAGCGTGCCCGCCTCGCAACCCTTGCACTTGACGAAGTACGTTGCCACCAACTCGTGTCCATGTGCCATCAAGAAGCAACTATGCACTTGTTCTGATCCTGGAACCAAGAAGCGATGCCAAAACTCAACTAGTACTAGTCTGAAGGATCGGGTCCAAGAATATACCCCAAACGGGGAGTAGTAACTCTCCCGCACCCCCATGGTGGCAAGCTGTCGAAGAAAAAGGCCGAAGAGGAATCTAAGACAGAAGCCATTAAGGAGGACAAGAGGCCACATGATGATATCCGGAATCACTTCACCCCACGCCTGTCGACACTGCTGCGGTTGACCCATCTGACAAAACGTAAAACACTGAAGTTGAAACTGATTCAAATGACCAGTCCGCTCTAGCTGGCCGTGACGATTCATGAGAGGAGATATCTGATGCAGATGACTCATCATACAGCGACCACTCGGCCACTGATGATGCCTCAGATGCAGAAGAAGAGCACAATTTGAAGAGGGGACCTCATTTGGCAAACTGTGGCAAAATCGACAGTACCAAGGCAGCCGGTTTGATCGTGGACAATATTGCCCACGGTGTCCGTGAAAAGATACCACCGGATCTTTTCTACGGCCCAAAGCAGGCCCTAGCCATGGATCTTGTTGCATCAACCGTTAACCGGGTGAACTTGATTTCAGATTGAGGTTGAGAAATGGAGACCAGACGTGGCCGGAGATGGATGAGGAGGATGATATTGATGGAACAGCTGCCTCTCCTGAGGAGACAGCAGGAGTGGAAGAGAAGGATGAAGAGACGGCAGGGAAGGATTAAAGCTCAAGCAAGGGAAAGTGGAGAAGGCGGGAAGGATGATGGCACAGGAGGGATAGAGGGTAATTATGCCTAGAAAAGAGCTTACGGAGGATGCGATCACAGCGATCTGCGGTCAACTTGCAAAGAAGGATGATGAACTTCAACTTCCTTCATGGGCAGACCGCAAACTTATTAGTGTGTACGGTGATACAATCCATCAGAATAATGGCACTCATCTACACGGCCAACTATCTGCAGTGGAAGACAGATACTACCAGAAACTCTATTCCAGGGTGGTGAAAAGTATTGCTCCCTTTTATGAGGTCTACCGCAACGGAGTTGGCGCTAGGTTTCTCAATGTTCTTACAACCGAATTCAAAAACGTCCGAGAGGGCAAAATGAATGCAGAAAGAGCTCACATGTTCCCTGCTTGTATTCTCACACGCAAGAGGGGTTGCTCCAGGAGCGCAGACATCAAAAAGTTGATCACAACTCGTCTTGACCTCTGGGAGAAAGGAGATATTCTGTTGCTGGTTATAGCAGTGGAAATTGAAGGACAATCGGGACGATTGAGGGGTCGTCCCATGGGATAGGCGAGTTGGTAGCTCGTCGATTTGCAACTACACTTCAAAATGGTCACATTCGGAAGGCAGTCCGGGAGGTGACGGATGATGTCCTGAGGTCAAAGTTCCCCTCCCCCGTGACTCCAGCTGAAGGTGACCCCCTCGTTCTCTAGAAACCCCCGGACTTTGAGGAAGAAGATGTAGGTGCTTTTGTTTATGTCGATGCGGATCACATTGAGAGTCGCTCTAGCAAACTTCATGGGGCTGCAGGCCCTTGTGGAGTGGATGGAATAATGCTGAAAGCGTGGCTTACCCGACACGGAGCAGCTTCTTGATGCTCTACGAGTTGTTGAAATGGCGGAGTGGGCTACATGGCTTGGATGCGCACAACCGGATTACGCCAAAATCCGTGCCCGTGCCCTCTACCACGTGCGACTGCTTGCAGTGGATAAGGAGTCGGGGGTGAAAAATCTGGATGCGGCTGATCTCTGAAACAATCCTTGATCAGTGCAAAGAGCGAGCGCGAGACGCCTGCAACAATGTCCAACTCTGCGCTGGACTTCAGGCGGGCATAGAAGGTGCAATCCATACCATTCTGGAAGTATTTCCAGAACTGGGTGGGTGGTTGAACATGCAAGGGGCGGCGAATAAGCCGGAGACGGAGAACAGAGATGGAGAAGACGGAGCAGATGGAGATGGGTTTGATGACAGTGTGGTGGAAAGTTCAAGTAAGAATGAAGAGCCACCGGCGGATGCCTCAACTGAGGAGGCGAGCACTGACCCAACACCCCCACCCTTCCCTGAATATCCCATCTAACCTGACACGGAAAACTCACACTACATCCCAGGGAGTGGCTATGGCCTACTCCTAGTGGATGCTCGCAATGCTTTCGATGAACTCAATATTGATACAACATGTTGTGGGAGGTATACCATCGATGCCCCCCACTCGCACAGATAGCTTACAACCGCTATCGCCACCATAGCCTTTGCTATATGCGGAATAAAATGGGAGAAGATCCTACCGTCATTGCGTGCAAGGAGGGCATCACGCAGGGGTGCTGCCTGTCTATGGTGTGCTATGGCATCGCCCTGATGCCACCAGCGGAATGGTGAAGGGAAAAGTCCCTGGAGCTCTCCAACCTTGGTATGCTGATGAACTCGGTGGTGTCGGTACTGCACTCGATAATGCTATTATTATATGCTTCAGCTTCTCAAAGAAAAGGGGCCCTATGTTGGATACTATCCCGAACCAGATAAATCCCACTACATTTGTATGCCGCAAGATGAGGATGCTGCACGAGCGGCCTTTGAAGCGGCTGACATACCGGAACTGAATTATGAACGCTACCACCGATATCTTGGTGGAGTGTATGGTGATGCAGCGGAGAAGGAAGAGTGGGTATATTGCGTGGAAGTCCTTGGCAAATGTGCCTACACACAACCCCAGGCGGCTTATGCAGCGTTTGTACTGTCCCTTCAGAATGAATGGACATACGTATCGCGCATTGTGCCAAACGTGGGGCCCCTTCTTGCTCCGATTGAGGTTGCCATTAGAGAGAAATTTATCCCACCTCTCTTTGGCATCTCCCCATCGGAATTATCTGGAGAGTTGCGACACCTGCATCCCCTTAGTGTGAAACATGCAGGCTTAGCAATCCGGTTCCCTGTGGAACAATCTGAGGATTGCTTCAAGACGTCGCGACAAGCGGTGGAACACCTGGTTGAAACGCTGGTCAATCGTCGGGAACTCTGCCCGAAAACCCACCAGTCAGCTATGATGGCTAGAATTGGATCGCAGGAATCGAAGAAGCTTGATGCTGAGTACCATCTCACCCAGTGGGGGAGAGAGAAACCAGGTGATAAAAGAGGAGGTTGGAACGGATCTGTGAGACTGGATGTTGGCTGACGGCTGTCCCAAACCGCCTCAATGGCACGATCCTATCGGCTGAAGAGTTTCGAGACAACTTACGTCTCCGGTACAACCTGAAGCCGATGGACATGTCAGACCTATGCGATGGATGTGGTGCAAAAATGACGGTGGAACATGCTCTCCAATGCAAGGTGGGCGGTCTCGTCCATTGCCGCCACAAAATGATGTTACGAGGGAATTTGGCTCCTTGTTCAAGCAAGCCTTTACTCCTGGTGACGTTGAGTACGAACCCTTTATCTACACTAGAGTACTCAACGCACTGCTGAAGAGGCAGCGAACGACGTCGGGACTTCACCCCCCTCTGCTTCACGGCTGATGGAATGCCAGGTAGAGAGACCTTAACAGCTTTCCGGGTATGTGCCCATATGTGGGCACAATTGCTCAATAGGCTTCGTTCTGGTCCCATATCTCGGCGAGATATAGACTTCAGACAACGTTTGGTGGTGATTCTGAAAGCTGAAGTCAAGCTCTTTAAAACTGGCCTATCTACAAGATAGATGTCTCAATTCTTTTCATATCTATATTAGCCGAACTGAGACTCAAGGTTTTGCCCATATCTTCGGATTCTGGCCCTGCCAGGGGCTGCACTGTAGAGTCATCGGGGCAGCTCAGATTGGCCCAAAATTCATAGATTTCTTTGACCAACCTATTAGAAGACTTACTAGTGTACCAGCCTCCATCAAGCTCATAAATTGTATCTACTAACATACCTCTACTATGATCTATGTTGGGTGGTGCTGAGTTGGGCCCTACCGCTGCGCTAGCTGAGCAGGACGTCTAAAATGTGTGTGTACCTATTCCTACGTGGGATAAATCCATTTTTCTACTGGTACCTGCCACCTATGACACAGATGGGCATCTTGCCCACCTTCTCCACTGTCGCGCCATTTTCAAACTCCTACGGCATCATCTCTCCATTCGGTATATAGCTCAAAAATAAGCCTGTCTTTCGCCCGTCTCAGAGGAACAAAACCTTTTTTTAGACACCTCCACCATGGCGGCCGTACTAACTAGCCCCGAATTTTATTTCCACTATGGACAAGATATAGACAGAACCAATGATACAGCCCTTTCGAGTGTGTTCGTGCGGGTCTTGCGTATGAAAGAATCATATAAATATCTTATTTCCTCGCCAAGATAAGCATTTTTGTCGGCCCATAGTAATTACTGGACAAATTTGGCTAACAAACTCTAGCTTACAATGGAATCACTGTTTCTCGTAGGGCTGATGGAACCCAAACTAAATGAACAAGATTTAACATCGTGAGATATAGCCGAAAACGATCCTATCGTCGTTTCCGACATAAAGTAGAGTACATGTGCCAGCCTATCGATCTCCCTACGGCCAAGTTACCATGGTATGGTGGGTGTGTGTGAAAAAATGGTTTTGTTCCTCTGAAGGTTTTGGCGGGTCAGGCTTATGAGCTTTTCTGGGCTTCTAGTTCCCTCCAAAAACCATTTACCCGGAAAGCTGTTAAATGCGATGCGTCAGCTGGGTACACACTTGGCTGAAAAAAATGGGAGCGTCAGCGTAGCCAGATGATATTCTAAGTATGTGCGGGTACCTTGCCCTATTCCGGGCACAAACTCACTCCTGCTCAGAGGGGTAGGGACAGGCACCACCGCATCCGGCCACTCATTGAGAATGGGCCGGGGATGTCCAACTGGCACACCTGGAGTGGGAGTAATCCCCTCTCCCCCACCTCTGTGGTGGCGGAGGAAGAGTGAGGACCCTCACTCTCACCTGACGAAAGCAGTTGAGAGAGGAATGGAGGGAGGGGGAACATGCCATCACCTACGAGACAAGAGGAGCGCGGACTTGCTACTCAACTACGAGATAAGCTGCGCTCCTCTCATTAAACTCATATTACCTAAAATGGGCAAGTTCAGATCCAAGGAGCTATACCATCCTAAACTAATCACTTATTAACATCATTTAACACCTTGTCTATTTTCCCATCCAAAATTCCAAGCCGCAAACGATTCTCGTCGCCATCAACACCCTTCATTTCAATGACTATAAAGCTGAAGTCACAGATGCAAAAGTTTCTTCTCATCAGAGGAGACTCTCACGCAATGGATCCTCTTCTCCTTCCTTGGAAGACTGATTTTGACGTCTCTTACGCCAAACCAAGCCGAATACAATCGCACCTACAGCAACGACACACGCAACCACAATGCCAGCGATGGCACCTCCAGACAAAGGCGGGTTGCATTCCTGTCCGAAGGGCGTCATGAGCAACTCTCCACCATATTTACTTGCTACTTGTTCGTTTTCAAGTTGGATGCCATTTTTCTTCACTGAGTAAGAATCAACTAGTGCTGTTGAAGTAATATTGAAGCTCAAGTCACATCCGTCCTTTGGAACACACTCGATTGTTGAGTAGCTTGAGTCGAGATCATAGGCTTCATTGTTGAAGTCGGTGTCTCGAAGGAGGTACTGAAGTTTCCAATCATCACCATTAAAACCAAAATTCCAACTCATCTGCCAAGTACTAAACATAGGCCAATCATATTCTGCTGCAGTGCGCAATTCAAGATCAAATAGATCATGGGTTTCCTCGTCACATAATCCTCCAACAGTGCAACTTCCCATGTTGGTGGTTTGGTTATCGCTTCCAATTCCATATTCTTCAGGTGCATTCCAGAGGACCTTCCGAGAGGTAACATTGTCCATGGTCAGAGTGTAAACTGGACGGAGCGAGACTATTTCATTTCTAGTTTCATTCACCCATGTGATATTGTTCCAATCTGTCACGTTTCCAGTTTCAACTGGAACTCTTACTATTACTTCCCTGGTCATCTTCGGTGCCGAGATGTAAAAGGATGAACAGCTGCCCTTCGGGACGCACATGACCTCGTGAGCAAGTGCAGAGATTCCAGATCCTCTAGGCACTACTCCACTTACAAGCGTATGAGAGGAATCGGTATTTTTAACGTTGAGATCCCATTTGTATTCATATTCCAAGTCCCACCAATTGCGGTCATAGAGAAAGAACTCAACAAGAGACTCAGTGTCTTGATTGCATTGGGGCTTGCAGCTTCCACCAAATTGAACCGAGTCGAGTAGCCAGCTATCACTTCTGCGAACAAGATTTCCATCAAAAATGACAGAGTAAGAAGATGGGACCACGATAGTAGGCGACCATTGATATTCGCCACCAATTAAGAACGTGTAGCAAGCGTCATCTTTTGGCAGACAAGCGTACGTTTGATTAACAGTGTATCTCCCATTCCCATCTGGCTCGCCGAATAGAACAGTGCCACCATCTTTGTTTTCAACACGAAAATGATGATAATTATAGCCATACTCTCCTGTCCAATACTGAATCTCCATGAGAGCCTCGGTATCTTTGCAGATAGGCTTGGTACAAGCGCCCACTTTAGTTGAAGTGACAGGATTTGTGCCATCGTAGAAGAATTCTTGGCCGATATCGACTGCTTTCCCATCAAACGAGAATCCATACGCATCGGTAGGAAGACCGGCCACAACTACCTCAGAGCACTCATCTCTGGGAAGGCACGCCTCCCAGTTTCCCACACTTGCAAAGTTGTTGTAATACTTGACCGTATTGCCGTTTAGATGTAGAAAGGGCTCTCTAGCGGTTAGGTCGATTATGTTGTGCTTAGGTCGCGAGCTATTCCACTCGTCTTCTGTGATATTGAACTTTACCTGAAGCAAAGCTTCAGTTTCGTTGCAAGTCAGCGCAGCAACTTCTGCTGGAGAGTCTTCAGCTGTTTCTTGAACACTCATCATGTAGTAGTTGTTTTTTGCTATCGTGAAGGGAGATATTATTATCGAAGCACAACAATTTATGAGCGATTAGTTTTATGCCAAGAGAGGTGCAATAGTCTCCTCATTATTATTATTATGTTGTAATGAACCCAGAACCCAGTTGCATTGGATAGATTTTGGATCAGATGTGTGTTATTCATATATAATCGACGCGTGTCGTCGAATCCTTTATGTCAATAAATTTATTTGGGAGTAGCAAGCAAATGGCACTCGCCCAAGACCACCCACCTGCCCAATGCCATCGTCGCACGCGTCGCATGGCACATCATTCTGCTTCTGCCACACTCTGCTCATGCTCAAGCCATCACTATCATCTACTATCTTCTTCCTCGAGCATTCCTGATCCGACCCGTCACATGAGAAATGCATAGACTGATGCATAAACGATCCATCACTATCGTTGCTTACCCTTTAGTCACCGCCAGTCTTCTCATATGTTCATTTATTCTGCAATGGAACAACAACATCTACTTTGCTTCAGCTTTCTTCAGCGGCTATTGCGCTCGCTGCAACAAATGTCACACCCTTCCTACCACCGAGGAAGCGAGAAATGCAGCGCTTGATCTCAGAAAGCGTATGATTGAAAGCGGTCGGATTGATGTGGATGAGCTGAAACTACGGATAGATCATGGTGATAACAATGACATCTTGCAACATGACTTGGGCCCTTCTCTTGCAATTCAACGTTTGTACGAACGCCGAGGTAAAATGTTTGGTGTTTTGGTGTGCAAAATACCCGACAACAATCGCTTCTATTCGGGCTCATCCAACAACTTGACAAGCGGTGATACTGTAATACTCAAGGCCTACGCTGGAAAACTCGGAGGGAAGTGGAATTTGCCCGGATGGTCACCAATCATTGGTCAAGTTCCGGAGAGTTTACCTGTGTTTTGTCGGCTTAGAGATGATGTGACGAAGCTTTTTGATGAGATTGATGCAACAAATAAGTCGAATGCTTATCCATTTGAAGAAGCATCTTCACTGAAAAAGCAAAAAAGTATCAACGAAGCAAAGGTCAAGCATCTCACAAAGAAGCGTGCCCGCCTCGCCACCTTAGCACTTGACGAAGTACGTCGCCACCAACTTCTTACAAATTTCCGAGGAGATCCTTTACGCCCTCTTACCACCATATGTACGCGAGGTCCGACCAAAGTCCCAGGAGGTACTGGGGATTGTGCAGCTCCGAAGCTGCTAGCCGAGGCAGCAAGGTTGGGATTGCGGCCGACTGGAATTGCTGAGATATTTGTTGGTGCTACTGGCGGGATGAGTACCGGTAAGGGAGATGGAGAGTTATATGATGCGTGTAAGGATCGGTGCGAGCAGATTGCAGGCTTCATGCTTTGTGGTCTTGATGACTGACGGTTACGTACTTGGATGTATTCCTCCTTCACGAGATGGTTATATCGTCAATATCTAGGTGATGCACTGAAAACCGAGAAAATAAATGAATCTGTCTCAACCAACCATTGCTGATGGAAAGAGGAAACAGAAACAAGTTTGATTATTATTCTTCATCTTCAACTTTTGACCTCTTTGAGATCGTTCCTCTACTCTTTTCATGTCGTCCATTGAGAGAGACTGTAAAACCTTCTTTGCTTTGTTAGAGGACAAGGAACAAGGGCACTGAAACATGTTCAAGAAGTTGGTGTCATTCTGGCAGCAGCAAACGCAGCTTTGTCATTTTACAAGACGTAGCGTAGTGTTATTGTAGTGGAAGATGCGCGGACAAAAAATCCGTCTTATCTTAAAACATATCACCATAGGGAATATGCATATCTATTCTCTTGCAACAAACATTTCGTGTACTTCTATTGTGTTGGTGCAAGTAGATGACTGCAACGAAGAAGAAATCGTCTCTTGCTATTGCTCTAGTGTACTTCTTAGCTCGCTGGTAGCTATCGAAACAAAGGCAGTAACTTCAGATCCTCCAGCACAACCACCGCTAGGTGCCATCTAAATCTTCCCCATCATCCTCCACTTCTTCAGAAGATCGTTGCTTCGATACCCGCACCACCTCGTTGACGGCATTGGCTGAAAAACAGCACCCGAACTCAAAAGGATCCTTGTCTCTGTCCTGATGTTTGGTGTTTGGACCGAAGGAGCAGAATTCACACATTAAAATGGATTTTGGTACCTCCTCTTCGGCAGACTTGCGTCAGCGTTATGGCTTATTGTAGGTGTTTATCGACTTGAGGTAGCAGGATTAGGAGATTGTTTCCGACCTTGCACGAGCTCTTTATCTTTGTGTTGGGCTTTAAGGTTATTTCTGTGCTACGGTAAACTACGTATCACCGGTATTGTAGACAAGAAAGCATTTGCGGATGGTCGAGCGAGTTGATGCCCACAGGATGAACAAGATAGAGCTTGCCACTGAACTAGAGATACCTAGACTGCACTCCTCTTATTACCTAAAATGGGCAAGTTCAGATCCAGCTTGCCCAGTAAACAGCTCCTGAATACCATCCTAAACTAATCACTTATTTATCTTGAAAAAAAAAAAAAAACAAGATAGAGCTTCTTCTGATCTCTAATTGCAATGCAAGCGAGCTCAATCACACGTACGCGTTAAATAATCTAAGAGTCTCTCCCAAATACAATAAACGCACGCAAGTGAACGTTGAGATAAAATCTCTGGCTTGGAGCAAAGGAGTATCGTAATATAGTGTTGTGGAAAATGTTGCAAGAGGCTGCTGGACAGTAGAAGTATATTTCGATTTATTTATGTATTATCTATTCTTTAAAAAGGCAATAACTTGCATTCGTCTTCAAACAATGCCCTTGAGAGCTTTCTCTGCGTTGATGAGAAGATACATCAGGATGCCAAAGACCCTAATCGTCCATCAGCTGCAGCAGCATTAACAGCGGCGGCGGCAGCAGCATCGATCATTTCCGAAACTGGAGTAGGGGCCACATCACCATCTCCCCCAATCATCATATTGTTTGCAGAGCCATTAATAAGAGCTTCCTGAAAATTGTGCTGAAGTCTGTCTTGCTCTTGATGTGCTGGCTGAAGTTGCAAGTTATTTGTGGAACCATGATGCGACGGAGGTGGCATGGAGGAAGCATTACTATTTGGCGATGCAGCTTGGAGACGAGGCGAAGAAGACACGTGCACACCATTATTTTGAACCGCTGCAGACTGCTGCTGCTGATGATGATATTGCGTGGACTGAGAGAATTGATGATTTCCATGAGGTGATGACACGGCAGCACTTTGCGGTGGTGGTTGTTGCTGCTGCTGACTCAAGAACATGAAATCTCTTGCGAGCATCAACGCAATGTCGGCAGGTGTCCTCCCCCCGGCCTTGTAACTAGAATAAGAACTGAGCATAGTGTTAACGAGGTCTTGTTCTTGAGCTCCTCGATTCTGACGAAGGAGAAGGAGTCGGAGGGACATGAAACCTTGTAGGTAGGCAAAGGCAGGACTACTAGGATCAGAAGGCATGTGTTCTCCAAAGATAGAAATGACTTCCGATGAGAGAGCCGCGGGATCTTCACCAGGAGATGCAGCAGAGGAGTTTAGGTCCTGTTGCTGCTGTTGTTGTTGCTGTTGCTGATGTTGATCCTGCGTATTGGCAACGTGCTGTTGCGGTTGTTCCTGCTGCTTCCCCACATCCACAACCAGCTTCCACTTCGGACTTGGCAACAACCTCGTAAACTCATCCGTCAGCCGTATCACCATATCATGATCCTTCGGCCTATCATGCCTCGAATACAAAATCACCACAACTCGTCCCACATTCGGCGATGGGACAGGAATACCCACCACAGTCCGTATCCCCCACTGTTGGGATCCACCAACACGTTCAAAGTGATGAAGTGGGGCATTATGAACGCTTTGTTCCCATGTTGGGACGCCCATGTGATAAACACGTCCCGGGAGGCCACATCCAACATCAAAGGAGAAACTCTCCGAATAATCACCAAATGCCGCGAGATTGAATTGATCATCGGAGGATAATGGGACAGCCCTGCGATATTGGTTGGTCCCATCACCTCCCATGATAACTTGCTTGGCGACTATCGATCCAGCAAAGCAGAGACGACATTTGGGCTGTGATGACTGTTGCTGCTTCTGCTCACCACTATGGCTATGAAGGTCCACATCCGAATCTTGTTTAATGTGCGTCGTAACCGACGACTGCTGCGATTGTTGTCCCGATGCCACACTTTCCCCACCCCCCTGACTTGTACCATCTCCACCACCACCATTTTCCGTAGACGAGTCCTTGGCATCTGGAACAAATGACGGAACCCAAGCATCCACATACTCAAACGGGATATGATGCCGATGAATAAAACTAATAATCCGATTCAAAAAAGGTGATGACATACTCTGTCCAACTCCATCCAATGCAAACGAGAGGGAACGTGCACGAGCTCGTTGTTGTGGATCCATATCGACAGATGCCATCATTGGATCATTGGTCGTATTGCTCACGGAATAGGAGGAGTATACACCATTACAACTACTCGAATCCATCATGGTACCACCATTGCTCCCACCACCCACACCACCACCACTACTACTCCCTCCACCACCAACAGTCGTACTACTCTCACTATTCACCTTATCAATCACCACACCCCGATTGGTATTCTTCAAATCATGTCTCAAGGCATGACCCATCATCATCTTTCGTCGTTCCATCCTCGCTCGGTCCTTCGCCCGATGCACACGTCGATCCATCTCATCAATACTTACCAACCATGCATCCGCATTCAACAATTGACCATGACTGACACAATACGTACTAAATGTCTCTCTCCACTCCTTGCGTGTATGAAAGCGCATCTCACACCTCTCCAGCTGATTCTGCAATGAGTGAAAGAATGCATCCTCTGCCTCACTATACTCCCGTGCCTCCAACTCACTTGTCAAATATCCCGTGGTCCTCCGAAACGTCTTGCTGCTCAATTTGGCATTCTTCATCTTTTTCGTGAGACGACTTTGCTTCGATTTGAGCATACTACTTAAAAACTCATTGAGTTTGATCCCATCGGGGAGGGGGAGACGACCCGCCATGAATTTGGAAACGAGTGTATCGCAGTAGTGGGTTTCTTCGGCGGTCCATCGGCCTGTGCGGAGGTCGGGGGAGATTCCACCGTGGAGGATTGGTGGTGCAGTGGTGGTGGACAATGATGATGTGTTGGTGGTGGATTCGGTAGAGGTTGTAGTGTGCATCATTGGTGTAGTGGCGGTGCTGGACAATTGATTGTCGGGGGTGGGAAGTTGATTCTGATTCTGTTGTTGATTCTGATGTGAATCAATGGATATGTCATCTGGATATCCACCATTCCCCCCACCACCATCTCCATTAGTAGTATTAGTCTGCCCCTGCTGCTGTGATGATTGACCAGCCATTACAGTCGATTCCAACTTGGCCTTCTTCCTAGCTCGTTGCTTCTCCTTGGCACGACGGGATGCCGCCTCAGTTAAGGTTGCGACACGTCGTGATTCATCAAGTTCATCAAATTCCATTGGGATGAGTTCGAGTGGATGAGAGGGACGATTTGATGAATCGTTACCGGTGCCATTATTGGAGTTGTTGACGAGTTCCATGCGTGGGTGGGTGCATCTTGGATTGGGGCATGTTCGTATAGGGATCTGTGGGATATGATGTTATTCAGAATGAAGTATAATCTTGTGAGTCAACAGATAGCATTTTCATTTAGGATGAGTGCACGTAAGTCCAGTCCATAGACCAGCCTCAGCTAAAATAAATAATAGCGCCCCACCCTCCCCAGAGGATACTAAATGAACACAGATACAAAACAAAACAAATCAATGCATAAAATTCAATCAATATCTACAAACGTACCGGAGCACACCTCGCATGCAAACAACAACGACAAGCCGTAATCATCACATCACATCCGGGATATCCACATCGGACACATGGACGTGATCTTTGAGGCATCATATTATTGGTGTTGTTGGTCGCTGCCGTCGCCTGTGGTTGCTGCTGCGGTTGTGGTTGGTAGCCCATTGCTGCCCCTCCAGTGGGTGATGGATTGGTTGCTTGATGATAGGAGAGGATGGATTGTCCACCCACGCCGTTGTTGGTGGTGGCGGTGATGGGTTGAAGTTGCTGAGGAAACATTGTTATTATTATTCGAGGCATAGGCGACAAATTGTTGTGATTGGTCTTGGAAGACACCTTGCTGTTGCTGCTGTTGATGTGTCTGCGACAGATGGTGTTGTTGCTGTTGTTGAACAGCACCATACTGTGGATGAAGTTGTTGCTGTTGTTGCGGCTGACCATGTGATGTGGAACTTGTGTCGTCCACAGTGCCTGTAACAAAGAATGAATTAATAGTATTATCCATCATGATGATGACATACGTCCTTGAAGGGGGACGGATCGGATACCAGCAGTTCGAGTTGACACCTGCACTACCTTACGCCTTCTTCCTTGCCGTATCCTTTACTAGCATCAGAAGTTGGAAGTTTGATGGCGTAATTTCAATGCAGTTCATTGCAATGCCGGCGGTTTCAAGGTAGAAAGGCTGGTGAAAGTCGGGGCTTGGAACGGAGGATGGAAGAGGCGGGAAACGGCAGGTGGTGGGACAGCTGCTCATTGGTTTCGTGTGTTTGTATGGATTCCTACTCTTGGCATTGTGATATGAGAAAGTTGAAGATCTAAGTAAGAGGTATCGGGGGTTGACCTGCGTCGATATACGAATAATTTAGATTAGGTTGACACCTGTGTACTTTAAACCTTGACCATGGCTTGCTTGCATGCTCTACTGCTCGCTTGCTGACTACAATCATAATAAATACTCCATCTACTAATAATAATTAACTTAGATCAGCAAGCCAATACGATTGCCGCTGATGAAATTACCTAATTCGAAAGGATTTGTCGTCAATAATCCTTCGGCGAAAGTACTGGGATAGGTTACATCTCGAAGCGTTCGCTCGCTCACATAGCGCAATCTTCGTAACAATCACGATATCCAGGATATCCCGGCCATTGCTCTTCAGGTTCACAAATACCATTGCCGCAGCAGTCCGGAATACCATTGGCGCAGCAGTCCGCAATGATAGGGAATACGCATTTTCCATCACAGATATTTTCGGTACACTTAAAAAAGCAAAGGCAAGAAAGAGCGCACAACATTTTTACCAATCCCAATCGTTAGATGATTTGTATGTGAGGCAATATATACAAATATGAAACGAAAGTCAACTTACTGGATTGTTGTCATCACATTGATCATTCGAGGAACAAAGGGAAATGTCAATTACAGCATGATCGGATCCAGAGATAGAGGTCACCGAAATAACGACATCTCTCCCAGAACCATCATAATTCGTAATTGTGTAAGATTGACCGGCTCCCAATTTCGCAATTTTCCATGATTGTCCATGAGTGGCTTGAGTAGTAATGAGGACCATGTTGCCATCTTCAACAGTGCCTGAATTGGAACCCTGTTTGCCATTGAATCCGATGTGGTAGTTTTGGCCACTAGTCGACTTAAGCTGGATCAAGACCTTGGCATCCGCTGGAGATGAAGTGTAGGAGTCTTGGCCATAGAGAAGGCCCACTGAAGCTTAGATCTGCATCATTATTGGGATCAATTGTGAGAGACTTGTCGGCAAACCAACCAGACTGCCACGCTTTAGCTGCGCAAAAGGAAGAAAAGGCGTTGTATTAGTAAATGTGTGCGAGTACATCTATCGCTATCGTCTAATCCCCAGTCGTCTTGAAACAGTGGTCAACTTACCTGCATTGAAACACATTACGGGACTATCATCCTCTAAATAACTGGCTCCCATCATCCCGGATCGGTCACCATATTCCTGCGCACCTTCGCCAGCATGGCCAAAGTTGAGATTGTGTCCAATCTCATGGACCTGCAGAGAAACGTAGTTGCACCAACTATCTTTGTACACTGACATCCAAGAATTCATGTAGGCATAAGCGATCCCTCCAAAGGTGTTGTTAGGTAAGCAGTCTAGAAAGTAAAAGATGAGAAAGAGAAAGTGAGTACAACATGTAAAATAAATGAGATTTCAACAAAAAAAGATGATAATGAAAAATAATACTTACACATAAAGTGATCAGCAATCTCTGTGGGAGTAGACACACCAAACGCATAATTGATAGTGTTGGTAATCTGATTCCTCATAACAATGTCGTCTTTGTCAGCTGTAACACAATGAGGAATCCTGACCATTGCGATTCCTCCGTCAATACATATCTGTTGCAACATCCCTTCGTGTCCTCCGGGAGCTTCGCCGGAAGTTTTTTGGAAGTGCACGTCATGTGAAATGACTTGTTGTAATTTGGGACAGCTGCTCATTGGTTTCGTGTGTTTGTATTGATTCCTACTGCTGGCATTGTGATATGAGAAAGTTGAAGATCTTAGTAAGAGGTATCGGGGTTGACCTGCATCACTGTACGACTAAGAATGGATAATTTAGATTAGGTTGACACCTGTGTACTTTAAACCTTGATGCGCGCATGGCTTGCTGACTGCTTGCTGTCACAAGCAAATAGGACCGGTATTGATTGTGCAACTAGAGCCAGAAGAGACCACTATGTAGGAACACGGATATCATGGTGACTAAGCTTAAGAGCTAAAGAAGAAGAGTGGGCTATTCCCAAAGGTGATGAAGGAGCACCAACGTGCGACGCCATCTTGTGTGAGAGGATCAATCACGGGTTCTTACCGTGGTTGCTACTTGACGCGTGTGAACAGGAAGAATGACTGTCGTAACGGTATTGGGATACCAGAAGAGAGTCATATCCTGTGACATTCTCCCCCGAACTTGTGTGAACCAAAAACGAGCTGTCAAGACTGGAAAACCCATGGCAAGCCATCCGGATAAAAAACCAGTCTAACAGATAGAAACCAAAACCCAACTTGGGAAAAAAAGACCTCCAGGCAATGTCAATTTCGATCGAATCAAGGACGTAAGTTCTTTTGTGATATTAGAGCAACCAAATGTACTTTCCTTGACATCGGTTGTGTGTGCATAGGATTTGGTCAAGACGTCGTTGTTCAACGTTCAGTTTCCATTTCCAATTCGAATAATTTCTCTATACACACCCCCTGTACTCCTCAATACTATGGGGTCTTTATCAATTGTTGTAGCGCTCACTAGACTAAACTAACTGAGGCTCGTTTTTGTATCGTACAGTTCCTTTCGTGTCAACTTCAGCCGCTTGAAGAAGAGACCTCCGTTGGAGTCTCTGCTTTCGGCAGATTTAAGACTTTAAAAACGGCTAGATCAAAGCCTACGAACCAAATCAGTATTTGGGATCGCGACGCTTCGAAGTTCTTTCGAGCGTTTGGAACTATCCACCAATTTCTTTCGGCAGCGGCCATCCTGGCGACCAGAGTATAACAAGTGTCTATCTTGGACAACGCTTTACTGGCTTCGCAAGGCTGCGTTAAACGGTGTGGTACGAAGAGACCAGATTGTCTTCCGGCTGCATTCGGATTTGACGATCGGGCTGCATCAACAGGTTCACAAGTGACTCTGTTTTTGCGGCAGTAGTACTGCGGTGGGTGCATTGTAATTGTAACAAGTACATATTGCACTCCGTCCAGAGAGGTTGTATCATCTCTGTATTCTTGAATATCGTGACTTACGTGTTGGAAGAGTATCACTGGCTTCATGTGCATTCATCACTTCTGCCTAAAACGATTTAATCAAGAGTCTTGAAGAACAGGTAGAGAGTCCGCTTGAACTTCACTTGAAGTGTGAGAAGAGGAGTCACTCTATCTCGCGGATTCACCAACATCCCGTTCGAATCTTTGGTAGTGGGAAAGTCAACCACTTTGAACGAGCCGTGGAAGGTCGATCATAGTTTCACACATAATAATGGCAATTTGAATGTTGCAAAGGGGTAAGCGCATCCTGAGCTCCCTCCTCAGCCTTCTTTGGCACCTCTACCTCAATCGAATCTAATATCAGATCAGACGATAGGGCAACAACAACTGCATGCACAACTGCATAACTTCCTGATAAAATAAGCGTACTTGCATCAGTACCTGTCAGAACCTCGTTGACGTAAAGTGCGTTCTTACGATCCATCGGCCTAAGGCACAAAACGGTCGTGATATACCAGATCCCCTAAGCAAGGTCTTGGATCTTGGATTGAAGAGCTGCCGGAATCACCACAGAGGTATCTCCTTTTGCATCGTTGCATAGGCTCTGCATACATCATCTCTGTCGAAGATCATTAGAATATTTCTCGATCCCATTAGAATGTTGCGGCAGGTCCAGGAACATACGTAGCTAGCTTTGCTTCATCAACGTTTATATCAGAACACTATCTTCTACTTCCATGTCGTGTGTGACTATGCGCAGTCACAAGAGCTTACCATTTGTCTTCGTCATCTTTAGATCAGCCACTCAAAGAGCTGCTGTCTTCCCAAGTCTGCATTATAACAGCGCACTCCAATGAGCTGCTGTCGGTACCTCTTCCTTTGTAGGTGTGGCATGTGTCGTGAAGGATGACGCTGTCAAACGCTGGTAATGTATGTACTACTTTCCTTTACGCTGAAGCATCACACCCTCGACCACTGAGGATCTCAACTGAGGCAGCGCAGCCTCGCTAGCACTAGCCCCGTCGCAGTCGTAATATCTTCCCCTTGCAATTAGTTTGAGGTTGATTTGATAAATATGAGTAGAGATTGTCTCCCGGAGGGTATGGCGGCCCTCGCCCTGTCTTTAGACCGGAAGAACTCCAGGCACAAATGCCGAGAGGAGGTGATAGCACATTACTCACCCGCACTCCGACACGCGCCCTTGAACTTCTTTTCGAAGTTCAAGCTTCATCACTTCATCTCCTGTTGTGCACCACGACAGATGCCAGTCGATGAGTGTCTTCAAGAATCGATACTCCCCCAAGCCTTGCGCTTGAATGAAGTAAGCTCAGCCAAAATGCCGATCAACTCTGAATTTGGAAACGCCTTAGACATGCATCTAGTCGCTGGCGATTGATCATGGGAACGCTTCCTTGTTTGGTCAGCATCCCTCCTCCCCGTACCATATTGACCGAATTTCGAGGAGGCCCCACATTTGCCACTAAAAGCAGCGGAGCAGATCTATTGGTAGTCTTGGTACAACACACAAGAACTAAGATGGCAACCACCATCGTCGAAAGAACAATTTCCAGATGGTGTATCCAAGTGTTAGTCACTTCCTGGGCATGGTAAGTGTCTTTTGCAGCATTTACTTGGAAGCCTCGAGAACTGCCTTGAGCACGCTTCTCTCTTATTTGATCATTATTACCTGCGTTGTGTACACCAAACAACAGGTCGTTCCGATAGAGTTAAACACTTTCTCATCATGTATTACAACATTTCAGTAGAAGATGTCCGGGTGCAAGTGTAGCTCCCTCGATGGCCTGCTCTGTACTGAACCCTCCATGACGCAGGCTTGGCGAGCTCTGTCCCATCTGAGTATCCAATAATCAGGTCACCGAACTATGAACGAAATTTACCATCAGCCGATGAATGTCTCACGTGCATTGGAAGAAGGTGAACCTCCCGAAACACGGTGAGCAGTCGGCTACGGATCTCAGCCACTCTCGGACTGTAGGACGAGCATTGAGCAAGCAGCCAGCTTTCTCGCAAGTCCTCCACTAGTTGTCTTCAACAACAGCGGTTTAGAAGGACGATGTCTTGTAGTTATCATCTCGTTGTGCTGGTATGCGCCTGTTTGCGACCCTGCCTTGATTTCCGCATGTGCTTTTCCACTTGCTCGAGCAATCCTTGAACGTCCTCTCATTCACGTGAGAAGTACATCCAGCAAGGATAGTTAAGTCGGATGCATCGAGGTGTGTGCAGGTTCCTTTTGAACACCGTAGGTAATCTGCAGCAGCATGGTTCCAACCACAATCATATTCGCCGACGCGAGATTGCGTTGTGAAAGTAGTCTTCCTTTTCTAGGCATGACCACCGTATTAGTATTGATAGAGTAGTCTCTCCTACGAGACCCACCACTCCGGATAATGTTTGAATTTGAGCTTGCGCAAGAGATTCCTTTCGACTGTCGCGTGTAAACAAGACAGAGAATCAAGGTACGAGATTCGGGACTCGGGACACTTGCCACGGACACAAGGTACCAAGGAAGTCCCCTTCCCTTCAGACTAACATCTGAATTGCTCATTAGTATTTTGGAAGATCTCTTTGGTGGAAGAAACGGCACACCAAAGGATATAATCCGATATCTAGGAGAAGCAGAGTAGACAATCGTTACTCCCCCATGACCTTGTCTTCTGAAATATGTTAGGCATGATTGCCACGTTGGCCAACCACATTTAGAGAACATGGACAATCCATGGCTGCCACAGCGGCACAGACCATTTTGGTTTGGTAATTCCAGTTCAGATTGCTCTTGAATTGTTTCTCTCATTCCTCCTCCTCCCACAATGCAAGCAAGAGGCTGGTCATCCTAGATGCACCAGTGAATAAGGATGAATTTCGCTAAATAGTTCGTCGCTGGATAGAAATGACTTGAACAGTACGCTGTGCGTAACTGAATAGACATGACCTTTCTTTGAACAGCACGCTGTGCGCAACTGAATAGACTTGATCTTTCTTTAACCAGGGCGTCGCTGCACATGTTGAATCAACAGGGACAAATAAAGGGACAAATAAACACGATTTGCTTTCACAGCAATATAATTTTTATTAATTAGGGTAGGTGGTTCAATTGCACGTTCGACTTCGCCCAGTGGGGTATAATCGTCTCGTCATCCTGAGGTACTCGCTTGAGCAAGGCGTAGACTACCTCGGCAACACTGTGTAATAACCAACAATCCATCAAGGCTAAGCGGCTGCGACAATCACAATCTGTACAGAATGCGTCGACAAACATGCTCTCAATAGCTCCAGCTACATGCACTATCATGCTGTAAAGATCAAAACTCTCCACACCTTCTCAGAGGTAGACAAGAGAGTGCGTATTTTTCCAATTGCGACCAGCGTCTTATAAGGAATAAATACTTCTAAGTCTGCTAACTATATCCGCAAACTCTGTTGTTGTGAGGGTATCATCTCGCCTAACAGCAGATGGCTCTCGATATGTGAGGGTTGGATGAGAGAACACTTCTCCCCCCACACGTAATTCTAATCGTAGTCCATCGCTCAACAGCTGATGTCCTTTGGATTTAGATGACCGTAGTCTTTTTATTGGAATGAAATTCCTTATTGTGATGAGCTGTGCCACGGTGCATTCTCGCCATGGGCACTTCCTCTACATGAGGAGAATCGAAATTCTTTTCTCACCTCCGATGCACTTCTGTCAACGTCGAAACACACTTCTATCGCACGCCGTCACATCTCCATGGTAGCACGAAACGCCGAGCGTTCATCGCACATCCATGTGTTGACGAAATGGATCTTCTAGAAGCCAATCGATTTTGTTGTACTAGCTCACGGTTCACAAACCCACCAATGTGGATATGCGCTGAATAATATTACTTTTTTCTTCTCAAAGGTCGATCTTTCCCGACCGATGAAGGATTCTTTTGCTTTGCACCCAGTAAACTGGATGGAAATATTTATAAATAATGTCACAAGCAAATAGGACCGGTATTGATTGTGCAACTAGAGCCAGAAGAGACCACTAGGAACACGGATATCATGGTGACTAAGCTTAAGAGCTAAAGAAGAAGAGTGGGCTATTCCCAAAGGTGATGAAGGAGCACCAACGTGCGACGCCATCTTGTGTGAGAGGATCAATCACGGGTTCTTACCGTGGTTGCTACTTGACGCGTGTGAACAGGAAGAATGACTGTCGTAACGGTATTGGGATACCAGAAGAGAGTCATATCCTGTGACACTTGCTGACCACAATCATAATAAATAATAAATACTCCATCTACTAATAATAATTAACTTAGATCAGCAAGCCAATACGATTGCCGCTGATGAAATTACCTAATTCGAATTCTAAAGGATTTGTCGTCAATAATCCTTCGGCGAAAGTACTGGGATAGGTTACATCTCGAAGCGTTCGCTCGCTCACATAGCACAATCAACGAAACACACCACAACCACACCCATTCCTCTTCCGGTTCACAAATACCATTGGCGCAGCAGTCCGCAATGATAGGGAATACGCATTTTCCATCACAGATTATATTTTCGGTACACTTAAAAAAGCAAAGGCAAGAAAGAGCGCGCACAACATTTTTACCAATCGTTAGAGTTAGATGATTTGTATGTGAGGCAATATGGGAATGGGATACAAATATGAAATGAAAGTCAACTTACTTGATTGTTGTCATCACATTGATCATTCGAGGTACAAGAGACTGGAGAGAGTGTAGGTGTATACGTAGGAACCGAAGTCACAACAACAACAACTCCATTGTCATTGTGCTTCTTGTAATTGTAAGTCAAAACACCATCACCATTCCATGTTGATGTTGCCTTTCCTCTTCCACTTCCACCAAAGGGATACACATTGAAGTATCCATGGAAGATTTGCAAACTGTCATATCCTCGTGGGAAAGAGTGTTCCTGGTAGGAGAGCCTCCAGCGCAGTGGGATCTTTGCCAGAAGTTTTTTTGGAAATGCACGTCATGTGTAATGACTTGTTGTTTTGCAATTTATCAAAACGACACTATGTGCATGCACTGCTTCGAACTCTAGGTAGCAGTACTCATACGCCCTAGGTACTTAGATATACATAGGGCGAAAGCAGAAGGCAGGGAAGGTAGATAGATAGATTATTTTACCTAGGAGTACTATACTTAGGTAGATAGATTATTTTAGTTGCTAGGTACTCTCTAGGCACTATTATAATATTGCCAGTAGAGAAAGGTGAACTTAAACCAGGCGGAGTTCGGGCTGGTCCCGAAGGCGCCTGTGGTGCCTGCTGGGCAGGAATTTAGGTATGTAGGAGTATAGGTACAGTGGATAATGGATGGAATAGGTCGAACTTTCCCCCCCGCCCCGGGGGGGACAAAAATTTTGGCTAGCCTGAGAGATCCAGATCCAGATCCAGATCCAGGTCCAGGTCCAGGTCCAGGGCCAGGGCGGGGGGACAATCCAAAATCGACAACCATCATTCTACGTTGAAAGTCCACAATTGGGAGCAGAAATCTAGCACAGCATTGCAATCAAGCACATTGCCATGCTTTTAGCAATATATTTTCGACGAAAGTAATAACCGAAAGCTTCGTGTCGTGAAGCCATACGATACCGATATACCGATACTTCAGAGTATGGAGCAACTACAACTACTCTTGCTCTTGTTCGGATGGCATTCAAAGCCTACGAACTTGATGTTCCCTTCATCTGCGATAGACACCATTGCTGAGTCGCAGAAGTTTGAATGAAAGAGAGTGGAGTGACAGCCCTTCCATCCATACTATCAGTGCAAGGTCAGAACATATAAATATTACAATTACAAGCTTGTCATTGTCAAGAAGCATACGAAAGTGAATTTGTCGAATGTAAGTCACGCACAGGGAACAAGACATGTGCAAACAAAATGTGTAGGCAATGCTGTTTGCAACATTTGGAGCTCCATGTACTGCTACTTCACGAAAGAGAAGTAAGTTCTCAATCTCAAGCAATAAGATAGATGTACATGTATTCAATGGACACTAACACTAAGTGTTACATAGAGCAAAGACCCTGTTGGTGTTGGGCCAGTGAGGGAGGGACAAACTTGCACTAGGCTGAGATTTGGAGGGTGGGACAGTTCGACCTATTCCACTGTAACCTTCCGAAGCCCTTCGAGCGATCTCCCATAGTCTCCCATCCATCTCCGATGCTCATGACCACTTTTGTCTGTGTCGGCATCTGCAAGATCCGGGCCTGTGTCACGGAGTGTCTCATGGAGTGTGCCATTGAGTGTATCATGTAGCTGTCTCGGCGTGTCTCGGAATGTCACGGAGTCTGTCTCGAGCTCGGAGTGTCTCGGAGTCTCTTGTAGCTCTAGAGAGTGAATGAAGCGAGTTGCGGTTGCATCACACATGATAACTTACAGTTAGATGGTCCCATTGCAGTAACTCACTCTCCAATATCCTTTCTGTGAAATAGTTTCCTTATTTACTCATCAACCGTCGCCGCCCTATGTATTATTACAATTACACCAAAGTAGACGCATCGGAAAATGACGAGTTGATATCAGTGTGATAGTGCTCTTCCTTTATTCTTCGATGAATAGTTGGAGTTGCTCTGTCATTAACCTAGTTTGTACTCCTAGACGCAAACTGGATGCTATTAGGCGACGATCTATATCTTTGAGAGTGTGGCTGGGTATTCCATGACGCATGCAGTGGCATGGTGATGGTGCTTCGTGCTTTTCGTTTTCGGACGGTGTGGTACGCTTTTTAGCAAGCAGTACCTACCAGTTCCTACAGCTGCTTGTTCTGGAAGATTGAATCGACTCGAATAATCTCTATTGTTTACTGATGTAGCATTGTGCATAGTGGAAAAGCGCATCTATTATTCATTGCATCCCTCCACCATTCTATTTCTATTCCTCCTTCACATCACACAACACTGCTACCATTACTACTAGCCTCCGAAATCCGACTCAACCGTTGAAATATCAAAGGAAAGGCTTGACTCAAACTAAGCGGATGTTCCGCAAAACAAACATACACCGCCTTTATCGCTGCACGCAATGGTTCCAATGCCGTAAAGGTAATACAATAGCATAGAAAATACGAAGCCAATAAAATCTCAAAGAGTGAATAATCCGAGAGTGGCTCAGAGGCAAAGGTATTCCGATGGGTAGCCAACAGTGACCCAAAGACAATCACGATTGATCCAGATACGACATGTCCCAATGCCGAACACATTTGGGTGGTAATATCATCATGAATGATACTTTCGACTCCAGAGGCTTCAATCAACCCTGCAACGTCATTTGCAGCTCGTTGGTATGTCTTGTAATAGGCAGCTACGTGACTCATGGCTAGGTCGGAATGACTACGGACAAATCCACGAATGGCAACATCAAGTCTTCTCCACCAATACGCCACTGTTTGCTTCCATTGTCGTGCATTGGTAGGGAGACCAGTACCACCACCGCCACCGCCGCCACCACTAGGATTGATGGAAATGTCCATCCGTCGCATGGCACTACTACTATTCGAAAAACGTCGTTGCAAAAAGAACCCCGCAGCATCGATATTACGAACGACACTCCATAGGATTTGAGCTAGACCACCCACTAATCCACATTGTGCGACTGATCCAAAGCTGAAGGTACACCCAGCTGTCAAGAAGTTCATTACGGTGGAAGTACTACTTGAACTTTGGGAGGTGGTGGTAGTATTGCCGCCTGTAATAGTAGTAAATGGTGGAGTGTCAAAGTCAAAATCATCATCATCATCGTCGTCATAGTCATCGTCTAATCCATCGTCAAACTGTATGGAGGAATATGCGGATGCATCTGCCATTCGGTATGCTTCGGGCATGGCGTGACGGGCTGCTCGGGCGGCAGCTCGATTTGTATTGTAATCGGATGAGGCATTACCGTCGGTAGTAGTAGCAGTGTTGTTGCGATCTTGATCATTGGTAGAAGAGTTGTCTTCATCATTGCTATTGTCTCCCATTGCTGCCATCTCCACCTCTTGCTCCTGCTGCTCCTGTTGTTGTTGTTGTTGTTGCTGTCTAGCCCTCATTTCTTCAATCACAACCGACTGCTGGGCAAACCACGATGCTACACCCCCCGAGGCAACAAATCCAAGCAATCGTGCCACAGTCCCCGTAGCCCACTTCCCCGCCACCAACGCCGCCAACAACCATACCCGATGCATCAACTTCGTTAGTACTCCATCCTCCTCGAATATCTCGACGGATAATATGACAGTTAGTGCACCCCACCAGATTGACACCATGATGAATTGGACTAGTAATACTATGGATGCCACACGTACGAATGACTTGCGACGGAGTGAGCGAGATAGTATATCCAATGCGGCACATGCCAATGCACGAAAGAATGTCTTTCGATCATGAGAGGAGGAAGCACTTGTTCCTGCACCCCCCCTTCGCTGCTGTTGTTGTTGACTAGCAGCAGCAGCAGCACGACGACGACGAAATGACGAAGGTAAAGCACTCCCCATCTTCTTCGCCCTCCACCAAACATCCCGTACCATCAAAGCAAACGGTACAACCATCATTGATCGTGCAGTGGGTAACCAATACCAAATCATAAATGCCAATACTGGATTCATCCAAACACTACTATTCGCCGACAATACTAACGTACGTGTCACGTTCACATGTCGTCTATCCTCCCCGTCACCCCCCCCCGGATGGAGGTATAATAATTGCAATAGTCCCATGGAGAGTATGGTTGCTGTAAATGTGGATAGTAACATAGTCGAATGACTGGAGGGGGATAGTGCCATTTGACTAATACTGGGATGATTGGGGGTGCAATTCTCACGAAAGTCGCATTTGTTGTGGTGTTCAATGTAATGGTTGGAGTAGTAAAAGTGAGGAAGGAATAGACCGATGGGGAGGAGGATGGAGAATGCTGCTGTGTAGGGTAGGTCGCGGGGGTAGGGTCGTGTGCGGTTATTGGAGAGGAGCAGTGATCTTCTTCGTCTAGTTGTTGGTGGTGATTGTTGTCGTGGTGAAGAGGATGGTGTCATATTGCTATTGTCGTTGATAGAGTTGCTCCTGTTGTAATTGTTATTATTGCCTCCCGAAGTAATTCGTGTAAATACTCGTTCTTCCTCTTGCAACTCTGCCACTGGTGGAAGTATCCCCCCCGCTGATGAACGAAGTGTTATGGAAGGTGTAGAAGTAGTTGCAGTATTGATCTCGTCGGTAGCTGTATCGAATGAAGATCCCTCCCCAATCAAAGGCATGGGGGGGACATTTTGCATCACCTCTTCTTTCGATGGACCTCTCACAATATTACTATTATTATTATTGCCCCTCCCCGCAGCCATAATGGCAAACTTACTATCCGTCCGTGGAGTAGTCTCCATCTGCGCCTCGTGTAAATCCAAAGTCATATCCGCAAAGAATGTACTTCCCGCCGATGGAAATCCTCCTCCTCCTCGGTCGGTATCGCTCTGAGAGGCCCAGCTTTGTGTGCTGGGAAAACTTGTGTGGCTGCCGCACTCTTCATCGGTGGTGGTTTGTTGGAGTTGTAGTGAGGAGGAGGATGACATTGTGTCTAAAATATATTATATTTTATGCGATGATGAAGTTGAAGTTGTTAATGTGATATATCTAGCGTCGTGTGTCGGATGTTGCAATGATCGTCGCTGCTGCTCCACTCTCTAGCGCTAGAGATTGCTTTATTATCAGTTGCTGCGCCTTCGCTCGACTGTGTCGATTATTTTTTTACAACTATCAATCTACGACTATGGTACGCTACAACAGGCTACAACGCACCATGGTGCGTGTTAGTCTCTTTGATTGATTGTGTCGTAAGTATATAGGGAGGTTGCCGGTGTCAGAAAGTCAGATACTTGTGCTGTGTTTGTGTTGTGGTGTGCAGTGTATCCAAAGAAATTGCCCGCGGGATTGTCAGCTCGTGGGGGCGGGCAAATATCGTGGACGGGCAATCACCAAAACGGCATTTGTTAGTGTCCGGGATTCTTGTGTCCGGATTTCTGAGCGGGCAAATACTGTGGACGGGCATTTACTACAATTTCGAGATCATTTGATTTTTACCCCCCCAACTATAAAATCTTCCTATTGAATTCCTACGCTAAAATTCTACGGAAAATAATTTATTTTCACCCCGATAATTTTTTCTACGTGAAATAACGAAGGAATTCAATAGGAAGATTTCATAGTTGTAGGGGGGTAAAAATCAAATGATCTCGAAATTGTAGTAATAAGGTGGGCAATTTATACACACTGTGGATCGTTTTTGTGATGGACCAACGTACTTATGTTGTAGGTGGTACTTATGGTACTTTCACTTGGAAGTTGAAGTACCCGTGGTAAAAATACGTATGCAGGTTGTGTAAACTCCAAACTGTCTCTTTGAGCCTACTTTTCTCCTGTGGCTCTCTCGTGGTATTGAACTTTTATGGCAGTCTTTGAGGCATTGCTTGAAAATGACCCCCTTTAGTTGAACTTTTGAGATGGAGCATCTGTCATATCTCACCTATAATTGAGTTCCAACGCATGTAGAATTCGGTGTTTGTCACGTGGCGAGTCCTCGGCTAGGCGTCACATCAGCAGTTCGGCAGATGGTGTGTAGTTTGGCAGCAAAAACACGTCATTGAGTGATGATTAAGAGGTATGCAAATATTGATCTTATCATTCAAAATAGAAAATACAGTACCTTGAATCAATACTACACTTACTCTATGAGATATTATAAGAGTATTTACTTATAGCTAATTTTTCAAAACTTACCACCACATTTTCATCGTCTGATGTGTTTCGAGGCGAAAACAGAAGGCTTTGCAGTCCATACGCACCAAAGTGTAGCCGTGTTTTCCCTCTAAACAACACCATACCATCATTATGGCGGCCGTAGCAGCTTGCACACGACCATCGTTGGATGCTGCAGCATGCTCATATTATTTGCAGAGTCAAAACGAAACAGTCGATATTGGTTGCCCTTCATCTGTTGAAAGTACAATGAACGCAGCATCAAATACTAGCAGAGATCATCATAAGAACGATACTACCAACATGGTGCCCAATAACTCCTTAAGCGGCCATCGTGTCCCATCACCCCGTCATCACAATCACATGTCTCACAGCATGGTGCTTACGTCCAAAGTTTCTCTCATAGACAACACCCTCGCTCAAGGGTACTCTCTGAAGCGAGCCCGCTCCGACTCCAATGTCACTGGCATGAAGAAGTCAAATTCTGATGGTATGATAGGTGCCAAGAGGATGAAACTACCGACCTACTGTCCCACGACTGTTATGATATCCTCATCCAGCATCACCTCAAGCAACTTTGCCAAGGTCGATCCTGAAGAAAACTTGTGTCCTTACTCCTTTATTAACTCAATACTGCTAGATGCTAGTAATAGTAGTAGCTGTAGCGAGGTAGACGGAACATCATCATCATCAACACCCCTCTCCAAAGAAAACACCGAGCCACTCTCCGATGACGACTTCACACCACCTACACCCGAACAGATTGAAGCCTACAGCATCGATGCTCTTAGTGCCGTCCGTACCTCTAACGTACACAGTTTACGTCAATTACACTCTGCGGGACATTCATTAGAATGTTGCAATCGATTCGGTGAATCGTTATTGCATGTGGCATGTCGTCGATCAAGTGCTGAGATTGTATCGTTTTTGCTAAATGAGGCCAAGGTATCACCTCGTATCCGTGATGATTATGGACGTACACCGTTACATGATGCATGTTGGAGAGGCAATCCCGAATATGAAATAGTAGAACTGCTCTTGTCAGTGGAACCACGACTGGCGTTCGTCAAGGATGTTCGTGGTCACATGCCGTTCCAGTATGCTCGACGAGAGCATTGGAGTGGGTGGAGAAACTTTATAGACCAAAAGAGAGAGTTGATTCTGTTACCAAGGAGCAATAGTGACGGTGCCTTAAGTCAACGTGCTTCATGAAAATGTCAACATAAGATAATGATATAGAGAACTATAATTGTACATTAAATTTGCTGAGGCACTTATTTTGAATGATGCAGCTTTTGATCTACACAATTTTACTTTGCTAACCTTATGCTTCTTGAGCGTTTCCAAAAGTCTCAACAGACCTCACGACATTTTCAACAAATCATGCACGATACTTATCGAACATTCTTGCCTGAAAGAAATTGATTGCATATTGTTCATTGTTCTCATGACAATACTAAAAGCATTTCACACTTCAAATCATTCTGCCTCTCATCGTTTCCTCTCTGAGACAAGAAGTTCAACAGACAAATATTTTTCAAGCTTAATGCAATACAACTTCGTCTTTACCTTTCTGTAGTGGGGTCCTTCGCAAGCCAAGGCGAATATGAATACGCTGCATACAAAAAAGATGATTTGATTTATACAATCATCAGTGAAGCACTCAGCTCTGGGCCTTTTTCAAAATGCTTCCTACACACTCCTCCCTGTATTTAAGACAGCATGATTCGTGCAGCCATCTGCAAATCATTCACGTTTTTCCACCGCGTCAAATGCACAATCATCCATACCTTCACCTTGGATGTACTTTACAACTATCGATGTATCAAATCCTTCTCTTTTTACAGCATATTCGCTGCTGCTTCCGTTCAAGCGTGCTAGCTGTCCTTTCGTTTATCTTGATTTCACATCCATAACTGCCGCAGCATTTCCTTTTGAACTTATTACAGCATGGTTTCCAAAGTCTCTCAACTGCAGGCTCTGCTTGTACATTCTTTGAAGATTTTCTCCGCTAGATACCTTTTACATCTTCCTCCATTGCATTATGAAATCTGATTTTCACGTCCTTCTGCGTACTACAACATCAAGGTTGTTTGGCTCTGCTGTTCGACTCAGCCTCCAATATATACGATACATCTCTTCTCAAGTATTACTGGATGCTTGAATTCATGGACTGCTGATTATTCACTTTTATATTTGTCTTGGAACCTTTTCCTTCGTGGTCTGTCATGATGTAATTATCATCTTCCAGTTTTTCCAGTTCTTGCTATGTCATGCCTGCGTGCTGCTGCCTCTTGGTAGGGCAACTGCACGCAATCCATTCAGTAGCAGCCCATGAGTTCTCCATAGACGTTAGAGGACCAATGCCATGAACCGACGCTGCTGCCGACTGTACTGATAGTGGTACGTGGTTGATTGCTCTTCAATCGATCGGCTTGCATTGCTCTCGCTCTCGCTATCTTTTTTGCGCCAACAACACGCTCCGCGGGCCCGCCAAAATCATCTCTCCATCCTCCACAACATAATTCACATTTTACTTCTGATCATGATCTTCTTATCTTCCCATGTCATGTCGGCCGCCAGCCGCCGGGTGCGAGGCAGCCATGAAGCAGCTAAGTTTGGGGGTGTCCACTACGCTCGCATGGTCAGCATCCATCGATATCTTGTTCAGTCACCACCAGAAATTCGCTATGGTAGTAGCCGCCAAGGAGGAAAGTTGTCGCTTGAAAAGTGCTCACGGAAATCCCCAAGCGCAGCTCCGCCACATCTTAGCCCTCGCGGATATCAACTTAACAACATTATTTGCGAGGGTGGACAGAGCTAGAGCGAAGGAAATAGTTCTTACTTCTACTGAATCCGGGTTTCGTCTTTCTAGAGTCAGTATTCTCTTGCTCCGCTTTGGAGTTACACGAAACGACATGGTCGTCGTTCCATTGGCACAAGCTACCAGTTCAAATGACATTTCAATGCTAACAGCATCATGTAAGTAATCTACGTTGTGACCATTGCATGAGCACCCAATTTTCGACGAAGAAAATAAAAGACAGACAGGGTCGAAAAGCTAGTAATAGAATTGTTTGGCAAAAAGAGGGTCATCTGCTTGCATATGTTCAAACTCAGCGCTTACGGGACGAATGATAGAAGATAGCACACCTAATGGATACCGAGATATTATGTTAAACATGATTGGTGAGGTGAAATACTTCCTCCGGATAGAGACGAGACCAACTTTCACAATTGCATGAAACGAGGGGTGGAGGACTGCCTCTCTTCTAGCCCTTTTATCGACGCTTGGATTGCATGCAACTTAGCCGAGGCTACTTACTATGATAAGCCCACCCCACTCGATGATTTTGAAGACGAAATGAGTCGATTAAGATGGTTGAATTGGCTCAAAAATGATGAGTAGATGGATAGGTGGACGGATGGATGGTAGATCATGAACGGATGAAGTGAAGAAGGCTGGTGCTAATTTCCAAACGCTTTAGTAGATACACCGTATAACTGATGAAGAAGTGGTTTGAGATGTCTTGACACTTGAGATATCTTGACACGGCAAGGAAGAAGGTCGGTGACATTAAACGTCAAGAAAAGACTTGGTGGAAGTCTGCCCCTCTTGTAGGAGAGAAAAGCCTTCGCAGTCGACGGAAACGCCCTCAAGCACTTTGGATTGCAACTTAGCTGAGGCTACTCTGAAATCCCACTCCACGACGACGAGGAAAACGCAAAGAGTCGAATAAGATGGTTGGATTGGCTCATCAATGATTGACGGGTGGATGGTAGATAGGTATGGATGAAGTGAGGAACAAAATTCCAAACGCTGAAGTAGACACACCGTGCATATTATGATGAAGTGACTTGAGATGTCTTGACGCGACGATGAAGTGGGTTGGTGATATCAAACGTCAGAAGCGAACTTTATCGTAGCCTCAAGGAGGCGGTTGAATAGATTTGGTTGTCTGTTGTTGGTTTCCACTTCCCCTCGAGAGAGAAAAGTGTACTCATCCTCCAACGCCACGTAAAGGCCAACAGATATGATGGAGGTGGGCCATTGATCCCCGAAGGGAAAAGGTTAGACTTAAAGTTTAGCGGTACCCCCAAGGTACCTGCCTGGGAACTGTGCCCGGTCTTTGCCCGTGGCTCTGAACCGATGCCCTTTGCCTCCAGACGCCATCGTCTCTAGGAGCACCAGCCCGACGCTGGATTGAGAGTGAGGCGAAAGAACATGCCGATCAGCCTGGTTACTGATATGAGGCGAAAGAACATGCCGATCAGCCTGGTTACTGATACCATCATTCCTCCAGATAATCCAACCCGCAGTCCGAACCCGCTCGTACTAAGTGGATGTTGAGATAGAAAGGGTTATAAAGGAGAGAATTGGTGTTAATGAAACAAGCATCGCAAAGTGGACCGAAGAATGAAGAACCATCATGCATACAAGGAAACGTACCTCCCCCAATTCAACCGCCGATACATCGCTGCTAAGAACAAGTAATTAGAGAGAAAGTGGAAGAAGCAATGTTAGAGTGTGAGAACCCCCGACAGAGTTGATCAGGCACCACCGGAGGAGACGAACGAAAACAAAAAATGATAGCACACAACTGCATCCCGCCACTCTCACCGACTCAAACCCATCCGAAACCCAGAACCCGATCACCCTATCTCACCGCCAGCTCACAACGCACGACCCGCCCTTCAGACCTAAAGAATATATAGAGATAGAAAACAAAAATAAAGAAAGAGTTAATGAACAAGCATAGTAGAAAGCAAATAAAACTAGCGAACTCACCAAGGAACCTCAGCCCGAACCTGCAGGCCACCCAACAATACCAATCACCCCAGCCTACAACACGATCAATGCACCCCACCTGACCCTACCCGCCTGGATGAGATAGACACAAAGAAGAGGAGAGTTAAGAGTTGTTGTTAGCGAAGAAGCAAAGTAGAAAAGCAAGCGCACATCGAACTGGAAACTCTAAACGTACCTTCCCCACTCCGAAACTAACCCACTCGAACTCAATGAAGGATAATGAAGGACAATCAAACAAAGGACAATCAAACAAAGGACAATCAAACAGACAATGGCGGCCCTCGGGGAATACAACCACGAACGAGCAATGCGCCTCAAAGCAACAGTGATATGAATATGGTACACGGTCCCGAACCACCTGGATGAGATAGAAGCAAAGAAGAGGAAAGTTAAGAGTTGTTGCTAGCGAAGAAGCAAAGTAGAAAAGCAAGCGCACATCAAATCGGAAACTCGAGACGTACCTTCCCTGCTCCGAAACCAGCCCACTCGAACTCAATGAAGGATAATGAAGGACAATCAAACAAGGGACAATCAAACAAGGGACAATCAAACAAGGGACAATCAAACAAGGGACAATCAAACAAGGGACAATCAAACAGACAATGGCGGCCCTCGGGGAATACAGCCACGAACGAGCAATACGCCTCAACGCAACAATCAAACAGAAATACGGATTACGGTCCCGAAAAAGCACACCACAACCAAAAGAAGCTCAATCCCTCTTCAACTCAGCAAGGCACGCCTACTCGATCTTCAGCGCTGCAAAATACAGTGATGGCCCTGACGAATCAGCGACCACGTACCATAGCCAACAATCCGAAATATCAAACTTCTTCTCCACCTCTCCACCCCCACAGAGAATACTCGCTAGGGCTTGTATCTCTCCGGTTGCCGACGGACTCTTGCCCCCCTCCTAGAACGACTTGGGGTTACCCAGTAGCTACCCAATTCAGAACTGAGTTTCGCAGCCTCGCTCCTCCTGCGACGGCGCTTTACACTAGGCGCAGGAAGGTCTTCCTCCCCTTCCTCACCCTCTTCCACAGTATCCGGCTGATCGAACGCTACTGGCTCCTCCGCTGCCAGCACTTCTACCGGTGCTTCAACTCGATCTTCCACTTCAATTCGAGGCATAGCATCAGCTTCTTCCTGTGCCCGTGCACCAATAGGTTCAACAGCTGCTTCCTCGATGAGCTCCCTTTCCTCCATGGCATCCGGCTGATCGAACGCTACTGGCTCCTCCGCTGCCAGCACTTCTACCGGTGCTTCAACTCGATCTTCCACTTCAATTCGAGGCATAGCATCAGCTTCTTCCTGTGCCCGTGCACCAATAGGTTCAACAGCTGCTTCCTGAATCACGATGTCAGCATCGTCAAATACCGCATCTTCCCATGTGCGTTGGACGATTGTCAACGATGGGGTAGGGAGCAATTCAGCCCGAAGCTTCATTTCAAGAAAGATCATGTCAATACCTTGCTCATAGAGTTTACACTCTCTGAACATCAACTCGAAGTCACTCCAGCTTCCAAGGCGTAGAGGGTGGTTCCTCCTGAAGCTTTTAAAGAGTGGAACGAGGCCCTTTAGAGCGCGCCGGGCTCTCCATTGTTTCTCGTAATTTCCATCCACCATGGAACAAAGCTTCCTGAAAGCGGTACGTCTACCAGCTTCCTTCATTGACACAATGTGTCCACTAACAACATCTTGCGCCCAAGATACTTGTAACACTAGCGGGAGACGGGCGATATAGTCGGAAGATTCCGATGTATCAGCGGGAGGAAGAGGAACAATGTTTGATGCGATAGCATCAGTGAGTACATCGAACCCGCGTAGGGCAAGCTGAAGGATCTCATACAATAGTATGGCGGAGGAGGATCCAACAACTACAATCAATCCAAATATAGGAAGATTGGTAGGCATGACTTGGAGGAAGTCTTTTACCAACATCTGTAGAACTAGCGGAGCTATGATCGAACGGATGAAGTTGACAATCAAACGGGTGACGAAACTGAAAGTCCGGAGGATAAGTCCCATGATGCGGCGAATCAAGAGGAAGACAATCTTGATCATCAATGGGAATCTGAGGAAGGCAAGCAGATACATTGCGGCAACAACAAGTACTGCTATGAACAACTCTGGGCCGAGGAGTTCAACGTTACAGATCTCTTCGATGACAAAAAGAGATGTAACCCACGTTGCGATGACAAATAACTTGCCAAGATAGGTGCGGACGGACAGCACTCTATCGACTAAGATCAGGGTGGGGATCATAGTCCACATCGCGGTGACGATGGCAACATTGATCATGTGAAGAGCATGATCCAACGAGTACCACGAGTTGTTTGGATGGAAAACCCACACCAGAAGATCCAAACACATATCTGGTGACACCATTGCGAAGGCAACGGCGGCGAAGGCGACGAAAAAGGCGACGATGGCGAACATGTTGATAACAGTTGTAAACAAACGATTGATAATCGATTTATGAGCTGATATCGTGCTTTTTCAAGAGAGGAGTAAAATGTCAGCTGAGAAATCTCGCATGATTGATGGATTTTCTTGAAATTTTGAGAGACGTGTCTCATTTCTCTTTCCTCACCTCACCCTGCACCAGCCAGCTACTACTGCAGCCACGCACAGAAGATGATGATGTGCTCATTTTTTCAACACCAACCATAAAGCTGCCGCAAGTAGCTCCGCCGACGAGGAGGTATCATCTGTCTAACTACTATTTAATGTGTGAATTCTGTTCCTTCGGCCCAAACACGAAACATCAGGACAGAGACGCCAAAGATCCTTTTGCATTCGGTGGCTTTTTTTCATCCGATGCCATCAACGAGGCTGTGCGGGCATCGAAGCAGCTTCAGCAAAAGAGAAAGGATGACGATGGATCTTCCAATAAAGAAACGATGGATGACGGAGAAGACTCCGATGGCACCTAGCGGTGGTTGTGGTGGTGGATTTGAAGCTACAGCGTTTGTTTCGCCGCCGGCTAATCGAAGTAGAATGATTTCTAGTTCATTACTGTCATCTGCTTCTTCCGCTGCAGCTGTATCATATAATGATGAAAACAATAATAGCGACTCAATATTTCATTCGCGAGGTGGGCATCAGTCGCACCAATCAACAGAAATCCAACAGACACAACGAGTTCCAAGATCCGACGAACCAAACCTCTACGATATCCCATCAGACATATATGCAACATATCGGCCACTACCTTTCCTCGTGAGAATACTGATTAGTCTATCATCAGCTGCAATCAGTTGGAAAGAATTCATTACCTTGAAGTTTAATGTCCATCACCGACTCATTTCTACTGCAATCAAGAATGCAATGATCATTTTGGTTCGATATCTTCTTGTTTCGTCTGTGGCAAAACTATGCTTACAAGAATTGATGTCACCTCCGTCACGTGTAACAACGAAATATTTGGCAGATAATAATTTCCTACCTTCCAGTCTGTCGAGATATCAGTTCGTGACACCGTTGTCAAGTCATAATGTAATGAGTGGTGATACAAGTGAAGAAAATGGTGTGGAGAAAAAGGCTATGAGTTCCATTGGAGTGCACTCTCTTCGGTATACCAATCCCAACTATGTCAGCGAGGTTAAATCGGATCAAAATCAGCAGCAGCAGCAACTCAACTCAAAGTCGATTGACGCATTATATCTACATCATGGCTTCGGTGCATCCTCGCTGTCATGGCTACCAGTGCTTCCATCTCTGACAGACCAATTGGGTGCACGTGTGGGAGTGGCACATGACTCTGTTGGCTTTGGGTTCACCGATCGTCCTGATTCGTTGGAGGCGTATAGTTCCGAGGCCAATGTAGGTATTGGACTGGAATTGTTGAATGATGGCAATGATGCAAAGGCTGTTGACGAGGGCAGCGGAGAAAATGAGAAAAGTGATACGGGAAGTGAACGAAACATTGCTATATTTGGTCATTCCATGGGTTCCAAGGCAGCCTTAATCATGGCACTCGCCTGTTCCAACAGGAAGGATGTACGACTGAATCCAAGTACTGGTGGTTCTTGTTGCGCCTGCGTTGGAAGGGGTCGCTCTGCCATCGAGAAGAACTAGTTCTTCGACTGAGAAGACAGCTTCTTCTCCATCGTTTATATCGAAATTGTTGCGATCGATCTGGGTCGCGTGGAGAAAGATATTCTTGGACCGCCCCTTTCGATATGGCCTCAAACGGCTAGTCGGTGGCTCACCCAACTTTTGGAGAAAAGGCCTTGCATCGGCATGGGGAGACCCGAAACGCCTATCGGACAGTGATGTTCTTCGTTTCCAATGGCCCTCAATTGGGATGGGTTGGGAACAGGGCTTGTTGAATTTAGTGCGTTCCAAGATATCTATTACTTCAGGATTGAATGATGGGGAGTTACTCCAGCAAGTTGTCAACTTACCAAATACCAAGGTCGTAATAATCTATGGTTCCAAGGATAGAATTGTTAGATTCGAAGGTGCAGTTGCAGAAAAGGTCAAGAAAGCGTTTCCAACAGTTCACATTGTCCGAATGGAAGGGTTGGGACACGATCCGTTTGAAGAGGATGTCGATGGTTTCCTCCGTGAGATCAAAGCAGTCATGGAGAAGTGAAATTACGTAATAGAGCAGTATTTAATTTAATGTGTCAAATAATAGGTAACAAAAAGGAAAACAGCTACTGTTGTTTATCTCTCTATTTTTTCTCTCACGAAATGCATGCACCCATAATTGATCATACATATCATTCAATATGCAATTCTATCAAGTCAGTTGTTGTCAACCTTGTACTCCACTTCACATGCATTCTTCTCAAGATTTCTCCCCCCCTCCCCCTGCTAATTAGTATTAATCACTCTTATAACGCTCTCCCCCCCACCATCAATTTTCACCTCTCTCTCTCTCTCTAACTCTCCAATCTCCCTACTTATTTCAAAGAAGGATCATCCTCCTTGGCATGCTTACACCAACTCTGACTAGGGATATGCTTATACGGAGCAATTGGCCTCCGTTCCTTCTCGGCACTAATTTTGAAAATCATGGAAGAGATGACACATACCGTAAAGGCGCAGATGGTTGTGTTGCGTTTCCATGCTACGGGTGTTGGCCACCATCCTCCTGCGGGGGACCATACCTGGATTTATATGATGGATTGGAGAGAGATGGTATTGTTGTTTGGGTGAGTGAGAGGTGATTTGATTAATAAAATATTACTACATTGAAAATCATTTTCTGCGCAGCCGATTTTGAGTGCACATGATGTTGTGTGCTGTTCCTCAATGTTGACCTCCTCCTGATCAAGCAATCCATAATTGACATCAATCATTGCTTTGATTTTCCTGTATCGTTATTGCTAACACGAATCATACGAGCCCAATACATGGCTCATGAAAAACAAGCCGATACATCAGTGAAAATTGTGCATTAATCGCCTTTTTCTGCTTGAATTTCCTGCTATTCTGATGTCTGAAAAATCATTTGCATGCACCCTATTGTTGTCACATGTATTTAACGCACCTTTGGGACGTAATACCAGCCTCCTCCTCCCATGATGATTCTATCTTGGTTAAGTATGAAAGCGATGACAGTAACTCCACGGCGTTGGAAAAGTGAAAAGCCGGACGTGGGCGGATAGAAGCATGGGCGCTTTTCATGGTGTGTTGAGGGCAGCGCCCCCGTTGGGCCAACAACTATGCAAAATCGGGTATAGATGGGCTTGCATTAACCCAAAAGTACCCTTTTATTGACCAGAAATCCCCACAATTCTCCTGTCATGCCTCTCCGCGTGTTGTTGCATGCCCACGCGCCCGCTAACCTCGGTTTGCCTTCTGCTCACTAACTCTCTAGCTCACAAATTTCAAAAAATTTCTTGACGGAAGACGGAAGCGCTGTTTCTACAAGGTTGGTAGCAACAGAGACAGAGACGTGTTCCCAGTAAGAAGTTGCTAGTAGGTTTGAGAAGAAGGTGAAGATGATGATGATGATTACCATCCTTTAAGCTAGCCGCCAGCAAACAGCAGCGGCTATCATCACTCCTCTTTCTCCTCCCAACCGCCGCACGGGCACTATCATCCACCTCATCATCTTCATTCTCTACCAACACTCCAATAATCAACCACCTCCTCCACCGTCCGCAGCTAACCCACTCATACTACGCACTCCGCCACGGCCAAAGTCTCGCCAACGTTGCGAAAATCATCTCCTCCGATCCTCAAATATCCACTGTACAGCATGGTCTATCCGATGTAGGAAAAGATCAAGCCTCACTTGCTGGTGAAATGTTTGCCAAGCAATACCTCAACAACAACAATGATGATAATGATAGTAATAACTATGAAGGGGTGGCAATATTCTCATCTGACTTTACCCGAGCAAGAGAAACAGCCACACTCTTCTCGCAACAACTACAACTACATACCTCTTGTCCAATCTACACCAACAATATTGTACTACAAACCAAGCTACGAGAACGATACTTTGGTGAATTAAATGGAGGATCAGATGATCAATATCAAAAGGTTTGGGATGTGGATTGTACAAATCCGAATCATACTCAGTTCGGTGTGGAGGCGGCGAATGGTGTTTTGGAACGGACTACGGGCTTGGTGCTCGAGTTGGACGAGTTGTTGTCTTCATCAGCCTCCTCTGAAAGAAGAAATGGAAAGTTGTATTGGTAGCTCATGGAGATGTACTGCAGATCATGCAAACTGGATTCTTACGACATGAGGATGCTTCTCGGCATCGTAGTCTGGAACATTTGGAAACAGCGACTATTCGAGAGTTGACATTGCTTTGAGCTCAAGCCTGATAAAGCGTGCTAGTTTGCAAGAGTTTTTATACAATAGAGTGATATTACTAGATATTATGTACAAAGATCACGTTTTCTTCAGAAACAACTATGTATCAAACATTCACAAATGGCAAGAGAAGAGAGAGAGAGGTTCTTGTCTCTTTGCCTCCTATCACTCTTTCCTATTTTCCTCTCATATTGCAACCTATTTCACTTCCGAAAATCTCAACTGGTAGCCTAGCAACATACAAATACATCAATAACCAATGCAACACAGCCCCCACCAAAACAAACACATGCCAAATCGAATGATCCAAATTGGTATTCCTCACAAAGAACGGCACACCACTCGTATACGCCACACCCCCGGCACCAAGAAGCCACACTGCTTCCACGGGCAACGCCTCCATTAAATCTGGAATGCATACCAAACAACTCCATCCTCCACCAATGTACATTGCCAATGAAAATTTGGGCTTGTGCTTCCACTTCCAGAGTGTGGCTTCGGTAACAATACCGCAGCATCCACAAGTGTAAATGGACCATAGTAGGTAGGAATAATTATGCTTCTGGAGGGCTATATTGAGCAATGGACTGTACGATCCAACCATCAACATGTAAATCGCACATCGATCAAATACACGAAAGATGAAACGGGTGCGTTTCAATGCGAAGAAGGAATGGTAGAGCGTGGAACAGGAGAAGAGGACGATGAGTGATGTAGAGTAGATGGCACAGGAGTTGATGTAGTGAGATGGTTTGTCCTTGACGGATGAGGAGAGGAGGATGCATCCAATGATGGCAAGGATGATACCCAGGCCGTGGGTGATACAGTTCATCACCTCGTTAAAGACCAAATTCGCTTCGAGATCAACGTGGAGGGAGTGTGCAGCGGCAGAGATTTTAACTCCCGATGGTGTCCATACAGTGGTGATTGCATCCTCATTCCTGCTGAGAGGAGGAGGAGGAGGAGATGATGACGAAGAAGTGATATTAGTATCAACAGCAGAGGCAGAGGAAGTAGTCATAATTGTACTACTACTAGCCTTCAATGCTCGTTCAATTTCATAACAGCCACGGAATCCAATTCGATTGGCACTGAAATCGACTTCTTCCAAAACAATCTCCTTCTTCTTCTTCTTGTGATTGCTCTTGCTGTTTTCGTCCTCGATAGAATCATTGCCATTCGCCTCCAATAAATCAGAGACAAATGACAAAGCACCACGTTCCCCAATACGACAACCTCTCATCAGCAACACCTTCAACACCGTACGATCATTCCTCCCCACGGAAGAAAAGATGGCACTTGCACCAAACGGTCCAACACGATTTCCCATCAAGTAAACTTCCTCAATGTAGTCACTCATTCCCAGCACTTTCGCCAGGGAATATGCACCGTGAGAGCGAAACCCACGCTTTCCGTTGCCGGATCCACCCCCGAAGGAAGACGATTTCCCCTCCTTGGCGGCAATACTAAAGTCGAGTCGAGTGATATACTTTAACGCACCGTTGCAATGACGCAATAGGATTTCCGAAAGGGCCAACATGTCAGCATCAAAGAAGTTACCACAGACACGTAATGTGGGTAGTTGGTAGCGAAGGGTTGTGAGCACTCCGGGATTGATACGGTTGTGACATCCGTAGATGGTACAGGCTGTGGTGTATTCGTGTAGGAGTTGTTCGATGGTAACATCCGTACTGACAAGTGTCGTGGAGGATGTAGTGTTGGTAGTCGTGTTGAGTGTGGGTGGGATGAGTAGACGATCATTGCGTAGGCTGCTGCTATTGTTGGGCGACATGTCCTCCGCATAGACACCAGAAGAGGTGGAGGAGGCTGGAGAAGAAGGAGCATGATGCTTGGTAGTAGATTCCAAAGAAGAAGATGATGATGATGATGGGAGAAAGGATGATGAATTATTATTAGCAACAACGGCCTCTGTTGCTAATGTTAATGTCATTAACCTCTTCTTCTTCATCATCATCGTCGACATCCACATGTTCTTCGGGAGCAGAATTCCTCGTCTTGAAATGAAGATCTCGATCGGATGACAATTTGATACCAGAAGTAATGGTGCTACTAGCACTACTGCCGCTGAAGCGAATGCTATTCCTTGTGTCCGTCATAGAAACAGTTCGCAACCGTGCATCCAACACACCGCCGTCGATAGCAGCAGGAGGCGAAGATGATCCTCCACCACCGCTGCCATCCATGAGGAAAGAATCATTCATCATACGACGACGGTGATTGCCCATGCCCATGGGATCATTCTCACAATCTGGGCAGCAAGAGAGAGTCCAAAAAGGTCGGAATAGCTGCATAGATAGCGGCACAACCGACGGAGGAGAGGCCTTCTTTTGAGAAGCCGAGGGCGCACGCGCAGCTTCTGGTGCAGCGGTAGCTTTTGCATCAACAACCTCTTCTGTCATCTTCTCCTCTTCATCGTCATCATCTGCGTCATTGGAAACATCACTGTCCTGCCGTTGTTTTTTCTTCCTTCGCCCTCCTCCACTGTCGGCCCCGAGGCCAAAGTCGCAACTAACGGAATGAATGAGAACATTATCTTCCTCTCCCTTCCACCTCTCCTCAGATTTGCCGATGTTACTATCGGCTTGACTAATTGAACGTTTACGTTGATTGATTGGTTGGTTCACTGCTGACATTCTTTTCTCAATGAGTCAAAAGAGAAGGATATCAATGTTGTGATATGTCGCTGACGACTGACGAGGAATGCATATGATAGGCTAAGACGGAACAAAGCTGGAAGTTTGCGCATGAGGGAGGCTTTTGAGAATTCTTCCCTCTTCCACATGTTGTGGGGTGAAAAAACACATCATCTTCAAAGTTCCGAAGAATGAATGATGATTGATGATGGAGAAGAGTTTAACCACGTTTATTATAAATTAAAGTGTGTTGAGCTCCACCAACCAAGACACTGTGGCCGAGTGGTTAAGGCGATCGACTAGAAATCGATTGGGTTTATCCCGCGTAGGTTCGAGTCCTGCCAGTGTCGTATATTTTTATTCATTTCCGCACACTCGCGGTATGAGACCTATTTTTTCTTCAAAGCACTTATTACTGATGTACTCCCACTTCCTTTTTTTCAAAGCACTCATAATATTTTGTATACCTCTAGAGAAGTAGGTAGTCTAGACTGCACCAGCTCGGTTTGCTGGTGAATGGTGGACATTGGATTGGCGTATGTGCGTGTACACTGTTGGCCACGTAAACGGAGTAAATTCGCTCGATTAAATTAAATATCGAATCGAACGAGGCCAAGAGTGAGTCGTTCGAGGCCCCGCGTTGAAAATTGATGAATTCCCAGGATCTGAGAAGTGTAAACTTTGGAGTGCAATTGTTCTTGGACAAGTTCTGCAATATGGGTGTGAAGCCAAGTGGACGATTGGCGAAACTTGTGGAAGAGGGCAAGGGAAAAAGAAGGGAGCACAGTCCAAATTGGACGATGATGATGAACCAAATGATCTAGTCAATCCAGAATTTGGAGAATTCACTGGCTTCGTCTTTAAGACACAAGCCAATCTCGGTGACTTCAGTTCTAACGGCTCAATCAATGAGGTATTCCCTCGCCATAAAGGAAAGGGGACGCATGATATATGATATCCCTCCCGAGGTGCTTTCTTTGAGGAGAACTTCTACAGGGAAGGCGAATGCAGTCCGAGAATGGCGCCGCTGCTCACAGACAGGCAGCAATTGTCCACAATTAACCGTATTTTGGAATCTTAGCAGCGCGAGGAACAAGCTGCAGCGAGGGCTCTTGCAGAGGTTGACATGGGAGGAGGCAGAGGAAAGAGAAAGCGAACTAGTACGGAGAAGGCGCAGCAACAGAAATCGACGGAAGTTGTCCCTCCTCCAAAGAAGAAGAAGAAGCGAGCGCCCAAGGAAAAGACCCAGTCACAGAAAGATGAGTCTGCTAAATTGAAGAGGGCTCGTAACGACCGTCGTAATGCCGTTAGGAGGGAGAATGAGGCCAAGGAGAGAATGAGTCGTTTACAAGAAGATGTAAGTACCATAGTTGTTGTTCGGTCATTGCCCATGCTATTCTCCGTCACCATGTCACCCTAACACTGCTCTGCTATCTATCAGAACATCACTGGGTCTCTTGTTCAGCCCGAAGCTGCCGCTGCCGCTGATGCTTCGGCGTCTGCCAAGGCTCTATCATCTAACAAGAGCAAACGGCGCAAAGTGGATATACTAAGCCTGCTAATGTTCGCAAATTGATGGACAAGACAGCCTGTAAGTAGAAGAATCGGCGTTCAAGAGTCTTAGCAACACTCTTACTCCTGCAGCTGTTGCTGAGGCTGGTGCGGATGCAAAGAATTACTCCTAACAAGTTGTTATCAGTCTAAACACTGTTGCGTACCAACGAATCGGTAGACTTTGTGGAGAAACCAAGAATAATACTATGAATGCTAATGATGCGCCATCGCCCGACATTAAAGTAAAGTTGGGATTATTGGATTAAAGAGTGAGTGGGATGATTTACACCGTATAATGTTCCATGCAGGTGCCGTTGAAAGTCTTCGTAGTCTCATTGAGCAGCATAAGGAGCCAGTTCGACCCAGTACAAAAGCAGCGTTAAAGAGACTGACGAGTACTATGCGGCGGAGCAGAAGTCTAGAGGGCGAGAGTACCGAAAGTTCTTACCAAGCTTGGTTCAGCTGCTACAACTCAGACTCGGCCTTTACGTCCTAGGAACTAATTAACTATTATATAGATTGATATCATGAGTATGTGTCTCACTTTTCGCGTAGATGCTTGCCTAGAGAGAAGAACTCCGACTCCATAAGCTCCTTTCTGGATGCATGTGTCACACGATTAGATTCACTCTGCCTCGTCAAAATTCCATCCTTCAGCTCTTGTGCTAGCTTTGGATAAGCTTTGAACTTGAACTCTTGTGACGCCATTTAATGAGGAACTCAAGAATAGTTTCTTTCTTTGTGTTCAAGTCCATCTTTTGCACTGGAATCTTCACTTTCTTCTTCGTCCTCAATTTATCTCGCTTGGTCATGCGATCTATCTCTACCAGAAGCAAAACTTTTTTTCAGTCTCTTGGCTTTAGTTCTTTTGCGCTTGTTGTAAATAGTTGCAAGTTTCGTATCCAATTCCACTGCTGCCTTTAGATCTTTCATCGCAGTCTTTACCTTCGCAAGACCTTTCTCAGATCTTTCAACAGCATTATAATTGTCGATGTAGTACGTGATAAAGTATTCTTCCAGCCTCTCATCCCATGATTGAAGACAGAGTCATCGCTGGAAGATTGACTCCTCCGGGCAGATTCAGATTGCCTCTTCATCTTCATTGGACGACAACATCATAATGATGCTCGCATGGCGTAATGAAGACATGATCAACGGTATTTGCAATTGCCTTGTTACAGCAGGCGCACCCCAAGCCATCATTGGGAGCACAACTTGTTCAGATTCATTTGGAGGTGGTACACTACTTCTCTCCTCCGTCCGCTGCAGCCGACCTAGCACGAAGACGTGCCTCACGATCAGTCAATTCCTGATCATCGCGAGAACTCTTACTTCGAGAGCCTCTACCGCCCGAATTAAGCCCTCCCCTCATGGTTGATAGGGGTGGTGTCCCTACCGTTTTGGACGGAGAACAGATTCCTACCGCTACTTTTCTCCGTAAGGGTTCCGATGGATGATTTCCAGAGGACTAAAGCTAAAATCAAGCTTGTTTACTAGCTTTCAGCGAGTTTAATTAGCGTTCATCAAATATTTAAAAAGTGCGACGGTGAGTCTACTGGCGTTTAAAACGCCAGCTGTCGCATGAAGTTGCTCCATACTCTGAAGTATCGAATGGCTTCACCACACGCTTTCGGTTATTACTTTCGTCGAAGATAAATTGCTAAAAGCATGGCAATGCTTGATTGCAATGCTGTGCCTGTGCTAGCTTTCTGCTCCCGATTGTGAACTGACGACGTAGAATGATGGTTGTCGATTTTGGAATTGTCCCCCCGCCCTGGATCTCAGGCTAGCCAAAAATTTTGTCCGGTCCCGGGGCGGGGGCGGGGGGGAAACGTTCGACCTATTCCATCCATATTATCCACTGTCCCTATTCCTACATACTTAAATTCCTGCACAGCAGGCACCACAGGCGCCTTCGGGACCAGCCCGAACTCCGCCTGGTTTAAGTTCACCTTTCTCTACTGGCAATAGTGCCTCTAGAGAGTACATCGCAACTAAAATAATCTATGTATCTATCTACCTAAGTATGGTACTCCTAGGTACCTTCCCTGCCTTCGCCCTTTACTGGGTGTATTTATGAGTACTGCTACCTATATACCTCTCTAGAGTTCGAAATGGCGCAGTGTCGTTTTGATAGATTGCAAAACAACAAGTCATTACACATGACGTGCATTTCCAAAAAAACTTCCGGCGAAGATCCCGGTCGGCGTGAATTTGCGAATTGAAAAACACACATTTGATCCAATGCTCTGCTGGACTGTTTCTTGCCATAAAAAGTTACGAAGACAATCGATAACAACATCCAATCAATATCAACTCATCGTCTAAACAACATGTTGTTTCATTCCTACTGCACCGCTGCACTCGCAGCTATGGCAGCCATCTCTCCTTTGGCTGTCGTCACCGCCGAATCTTCCCCCTCCGTCCGAGGCGCCGCCACCACTGAAGATGTTGACGCCCTCGTCGCTGGAGTCACCGGTAGATACCTCGTGCAAGTGACCGAGTATGGAGATACCTCCGGGCTCGCTGATGAACCCTTTGCTGGCGTTGACCGTCGACTTAGTGAGCTTCAAAGCAAAGCAGGCAAGTCCGATCCGGCTGCTGGTCCCGAGATGACTGCCGCTTTCGAGTTGCCCAATGGTTCAATCTTTAATATCGAGGGATTGAATCTCGAAGACGCGGCGCGTTTCTCATCGGGTGATGCGGTCGTCCTTCCTTCTGGAGCCTTCATGAGCGGAGAAACGATCAACGTCCAAGGTTTGCCACTTCTTGAGGCCCTCAACGCAGGCAACAGTCCAGGCCCCACTCTCACCGGAGACAAGACAGTCGTTGGTGTAAGGGTCATTACTTCTTGTAATGACTCAACTACTAGCAGCGCAGCTGAACTTCAACAATACATCTTTGATGATGCAGTCAATCTCGCAAAGCAATACAAGGCTTGCTCTCATGGTAAACTCAACATTATCAAGCCTCCCAACAAATATTCCAGCGATTTCAATATTGCATCAAATATTGTCGGAGGAATCGTAACCGTCAAGATTAATCGTTGTGTTACAGATGCCGATGACGACGGTGTTATGAAAAATGAGATTACTGCGGCTATCAATTGGGCGTTTGGTGTGTCTACTCCCACAGAGATTGCTGACCACTTTATGTGTAAGTATTATTTTTCATTATCATCTTTTTTTGTCGAAATCTCATTTATTTTACATGTTGTACTCACTTTCTCCTACTCATCTTTTACTTTCTAGACTGCTTACCTGACAACTCCTTTCAGGGGCTCGCTTATGCCTTCAAGAATGATTGGATGTCAGTGTACAACGATGTTTATTGCAACTACGTTTCTCTGCAGGTCCATGAGGTTGGACACAATCTCAACTTTGACCACTCCAACGAAGGTTCGGAGGAATATGGTGACATCTCCGGGATGATGGGATACAGTTATTTTGAGGATGATACTCCCGTCATGTGTTTCAATGCAGGTAAGTTGACCACTGTTTCAATACGACTGGGGATGAGATAGATGTACTTGCACATATTTACTAATACAACGCCTTTTCTTCCTTTTGCGCAGCTAAAGCGTGGCAGTCTGGTTGGTTTGCCGACAAGTCTCTCACAATTGATCCCAATAATGATGCAGATCCAAGCTTCAGTGGGCCTCTCTATGGCCAAGACTCCTACACTTCATCTCCAGCGGATGCCAAGGTTTTGATCCAGTTTAAGTCGACTACTGGCCAAAACCACCACATTGGATTCAATGGCAAACAGGGTTCCAATTCAGGCACTCTTGAACATGGCAACAGGGTCCTCATTACTACTCAAGCCGCTTTTGGGCAATCATGGAGAATTGCGAGTTTGGGAGCCGGTCAATCTTGTGAAATTACGAATTATGATGGTTCTGGAAAAGATGTCGTTGTTTCGGTGACCTCTATCTCTGGATCCGATCATGCTGTAATTGACATTGCCCTTTCTACCTCGAATACTCAAATATGTGATGACAACAATGCGGTAAGTTGGCTTTCATTTCACATTTTTTGTATTTCATATTGCCTCACATACAAATCATATCTAACGATTGGTAATGAATGATGATGTGCGCTCTATCTTGCCTTTGCTTTTTAGTGTACCACAGATATGATCTGTGATGGGGAGTGCAAACACCATACCCTTCCGACTTGCTGCGGCAATGGTATTTGCGAAAAAGAATATGGATATCCATATGAGGATTTTGAGAATTGTTTCAAAGATTGCGCTGATGGCCCCTTTGACCTTTCTACAACAATGTGCAGCTCATCTTGCTACTTTCAAGATGGGAATATGTTTGAAGTCAAGGCTAAAGACTGGAGGCTTGCCATTACTACATTGGCAACGAGAACTTATGCTTTACGCGGCGCTACTGGAACCTTTGGTGTGGAGGTGTGGACAAAGAAAGGAACCATGGTTGGATTTGAAAATTCTATGGCCTCGTGGACCAAGATTGCGGATGTTGAATTCACTTCAGCCCCTTGGGCAATGCTCAAATTTCCTGACTTCGAAAACCCAGTCATCATTGAAGCTGGAGCAACTCAGTCTTTCTACGTGACGCACAAAAATGGTGGCAAGGCGCTTTGGACTGGAGGCTCTGCTACCAGTGCCATGAACACTCTTGCCAACGAGGATGCCAGTTTGCAAATCTTCCATGGATATTACAATGTGTATCCCTTTGGCGGAAAAAATCTTGGAACATGGAATGGTGTTTTGACTTATGTGACTGACAAATCCCAGTACGAGTACGTGTAGGTCTGCATTCAATAATGTATAATGTACATTTTTACATCTTACATGGTTCCCGTGCTTACACTTACATCAACAATGACCTGATTCGTTTCATCGCTAAGTATATCTTGATCCAAAGCATCGTGATAGGCTGGTATACATCCGTATTGTCTCGGGAGCATTTCAAAAGGGTATGAAGGTGGGACATTCCCGTTCTAATTCTAAACCCGGAAAGAAATTCAACTGGCCCAAGCTCTCAAACACTGTTTGGATCAGAGCGTGAATCTGTTGAGGTGGCCTACCCCCTGGTGATTTTGCTATTGGAGACACTTTGTATACCGGTAACCAGAAGGTTGCTTTTCCGGGCATCCCATCCTTCTCGCCGGAAATCTTTGCATACATTAGAAATCCAAATCCTTCGTCTTATAAATCATTTACAAAGGGAATTGATCAGTTGCTTGCGGAGGGTGCAGCCCAAGCCTTACGGCAACGCAATGATGATGGAGGTGGGCCACTAATCTTGGCGGCCGTTGGTCAATCGCAATTTGAGGTCGTTCAAGCACGTCTCAAGGGTGAATACAACGTCGATTCCGACTTGGAACCCATATAGGTTACACTTTAGCACGTTGGGCTGAAGGAGGTTGGGATGCGGTGGACAAGGCAGAGGCAGATGCTGATGGTAAGCTGTTTGGTATCATGATTGTACAAGATAGGTGGGGAAGACCGGTGCTATTATTCAGGAATGGAAGGCTGCCGGAGTAGCTGAAGAGGAGAAGTATCTACAGTTGAAACCATGGTCCAAACCGCCTATGTTCGAGTAGATTTGACGAGATGATTGTGTAAGCGCAGTTCTAATAACATCTTAATACTTGGGATGAAGTCGAACATGCTAATTTTGCATGATTATGTTATTTTTGCTTGATTCTGACAGATGAACGAACACATATTACTTCGTCTCTGTCCCACCAGGAGGAGAGCCAAAGTCAATCAACTAATATAATCCTGGCATTTCTAGTTCCTCAGAATCGTCGCTGTTGCAGTTCAAATCATCACCTCCTCCTTCTCCTCCCTCATCATACTCCCCATTCATAGAGCTGTCATCTTTCTTTCCTGGTGTATCACTTAATCCTAGCATGTATAGTGCCTCTTCGCTGTTCAAATCATCATCTTCTTCATCATCATCTTCTCCATTAATAGAACTGTCATCTCTCTTTCCGTACAAAGTGCAACAGATAATCATCTCGTATTCCTCTTCATCAAGCTCTCTGTCTGGGCATCCGCAGAATGGACATTTTGCTGGTCGAGGATCATCCATGCACTTTAATGCACAGTAATCACACTGGACATCCCCGATCCAACGGTCCATGTATATGCGTTCATAGATAGCATTGAATTCTTCGCTCTCGTGGTTCACAACTTCATCTGGCACTCCAATATCATCAAGCATAGACCAAATCTCGTTCAACTTTAACGATTGTGGGAAATGCACCAGTCCATGCTTACATGCTTGTTTCGCTCTTGGCAATTCGCCGTACCCCAAATACGCCCTCGCCATCTCCTCCCAGCCAATCTCAAAATCGGAATCAATTTCTACAGCTTTAGTTGCCGCTTCATATGCAATTTTGAAACTATTCCGGGCTCCAAGTTGTCCACTGACTTTCTTCGTGCACGCATCCTGGAGAGCACATCCAGCAAGGTTGACGTGGTTTTGATAGTCCTTATCGCCGTTAGGCATCTGTATCACCTCAATGTATTTGTCCATCGCACGTTCAAATTCTCCCTGTTCCCAATACGATTCTGCTTCCAGCTTAAGCTCAGTTGCCATTCTTGTCGCCGCATCAACATAGTTTGGATCGGATCTTTCTCTTGCCACAGCACCTTGTATTAGCTCCATTGTCCTCTTACCATCAGGTGATTTCATTCTCATGGATGATTTGATGTCTGTTGACCTGTCCAGAGGAGTTTCACCATTATTATCACAAATATCTGCTTTTGCTCCAGCGTCAATCAACGCCTTTGCCATCGCATAATGTCCATAGCTACACGTAACATGCTATATTCGTGAGATGACAATTCTGCGCATGAACCATGAAAACAAATACATATAATGAACAACAACTCACGTAGCAGCTATATGAAGTGGAGTTTCACCAGCCATCATGCTACCCGCCTTCAAATCCAAATCAGCTCCAGCACGCTTAAACGCCTGAACAATCAAATCTGCGTCATATTCCGTCAAGTCATCGTAGAGAGCCAAGTTATGTAATACACCTGCACCATCTCCATCCAACTCATCAACGCCCAGTCTATACTTCTCTGGTCCGTCTTCGAGAAGGTCAACAACTTGTGCTGCATCGCGATCTTTGGCGGCTTGGAATAGTTCAGTCAAAGGATGATCGTACCAATCATCTTCGGCGCACATGCCAGATGATGATGAACCATGCCTCCGAACATCATCATTTTCATCATTAGTTCCTCGATACTGTCATCTCCATCGAGGAGCGTTTTCAGCGTTTCTACATCCATATTTTCTGCCTGATAGGAACTATAATTATCACGTCTACCCTGGCGAATGAGGGAAGGCATGCAGCCATGTTGCAATAGCTGGAAGCTCTAGAGAGCTATGCTATGGCTATGGGCTATGGCTACCAATTTTTGGAGGAGGACTTTCGCGGATTTTTTAGCGTAGGAATTCAATACCAAAGTGAAAGTGGCGCCAATGATCATCGACTTTTCCATCATTTTCACAATGGGATTTCCGCCCGCCCGATGATCGTCCTTTATGCTAGCTCTGGTATATCACAGATATTATCAGAGATATTTCAGCATGCTTCTATGGATATAGCTGTTTTACCAAGAAAGCATTCAATCCAGTCATCCCCAGAACGTAGTAGATCTCAGTACGTCGTACGTCGCTTTTCTCTTCGAGCGAGAGGTAACTGAATAATCTACACAACAACAAAATTATGCACATTCATAAACGGAAGAAGTCCACATCTCAGCCCCTCAGCGAAGAGGATTTAAATGTTTCGCCTGGTGATGGCACCCTGCCATTGAGAAGAGTGAAGTCGGGTAGCCAAAGTTCATCGGCCACGAGACTAAAATCTATCCTGTCATTTTTTGGCTTTGGAGTGCTAGCGATCGGATTTACTCTTTTCTTGCTTCAATATAACTTGGGAAAAATCCAACCGCATTATTGCTGCTCGCAATGAACAGACCATAATACCTCCTTATGTGCCCAGCAATACTCTTGATGACGTAGCGCAGAATCGAAGCATAGAATATGTTCAGCAACTTGCTTCTGATGATCATATCAAGCACAAAAGGCAATCTATGAAGAATACAACCACAACCTATGCAGAAGTAAGAAATGATAATATCAAAAACAGAAGGATATCCATGAATATAACCGCAACGAATATATCAGTGAAAAACGCCGTTGTCCACATTGGCCCACACAAGACAGGTTCTACTACAATTCAGGGATACTCAAAACTTCTTTCGGAGCAACTCTTGGAAGATGGATATGATATGCCTTGGTCTCACAAATTTGCCAATGGAACACAATCTCATGGCCCTCCCAATCAAGTGAACTTTGCTGCGTGCTTCATAAAGGGAGAACATCGTGAAACTAGATTTTTTCCGTGTCGCCCTGGCTTGCTTGAGGCAGGAAAGAGTATTGGAGATAGTTTCAACCATTCGATTTTGCTGTCCGCAGAAACTTTTGACAACTTGGTGGAAGACGAGGTAGCGTCTCTTTATGATTACTTAAATCCTACATGGGACAACGTGATGATTGTTGCAGTTTATCGACGCTTCTATGACTGGCTAGCTTCTTTTCACAATGAAGTCTCAAAGAATCACATGACAACTTGGCTCACCCATGATCTATGGCATAGATTTCAGCAAAACTCTTCCGATCATCTTGGCCGAAGTTTACTAGACGATTTCAATGCCATCCTACCACTGCAAGGAGAGGTGACAAGGGATATCGCTGTACCGTTCTCTATTGAAGAATATATATTCATGCTATACCACGTTACAAAATGTCCTTTGACAATGTCTCGATCATAAATATACACGACAAAAGTGTTGATCCGACCGAATCTTTCTTTTGTGACATGATTCCGCATGCTTCTAAAACTTGCCATGCATTACGTCAGAAAGTAGCTAAGGATGGGACGACACGACAACATAACAAAAGTTCGAAAGATATTGTCTACAAGGAGCTGGCATATGCAGCTCATCGGCGTGGGATATTTCATATCAAGACAAAACAGCATCTTAATGTGACTGTTCATGCCATACAACACTATAAGGAGATAGTTCTGAATCTCTCAGTTGAAGATTTCCCTCGCAAGTGCCTTCCACAAGAGATATTGGATAAGATATGGGACATATCCGAACAAGCTGAGCAAGAGTATGGACTCGTCTCTTACACAAGTGGAAAGGAGGGCCCTATTATTGCTGAAATGAAAGCTGACTTTGAAAAGAAGTCCAAGTCCGATTTATGTGAGGTAGATTTTGATGAAGCTATGAGGAAAGATACCTGGCGAGTTTTCTTTGAGAAACACGCTCCAGCTAGCTAGCTCCTCTCCTATCTCGAGATAGAAACTATGTTATGATTCGTATGCAATACCGAGATCATGCCTTGATCCTTTTGTGTGGCTATCAATACGTACCTCTAGGAGAGGCCTCTCTCATACTTCTAGGAGAGAGATGATTCTTCGGAGTCAAACCATGGCAAAAGTTAGCACTAATCCCCCCTACGGCACATGTCAACTACGCCAAACCTGCCGAGGGCGGTGGAGGAAATACGGCGGTATTTCGTTGTCAACCCCATCAATCGTCGTTATCCGTCGGAATTCCGCCACTAAGTGCTTTTGAATTTCCAAAACTAAAATAGATCCACCAATATGTCGTCCCATCGACGCTACGGCAACATTCGGCACGATAGTATCCACTCCTACACATCGTTGATACGGCTCTCGCTGAATTACAATCGTCGCAGACGCTTCACCTATCAATATACCATCGACGGCCGCCGGAACTCCGCCACAAACCGCCGCTTAATTTGATATCAACCTCTTGGTAGAAAAAGTCGATGAGGTTGACACGATTGTGATTGGCTATGGTCTGAACGATTGTACTTCGCGACTGGTGGAAGTTTCCAAGCATGAGGTGTCTCAAGGTTGCTCTTTCCTGATCCCTTTGAAATGAACATACAAGAAAGAAAATGAGTGTTACTACTATAAATTGTGTATACTATGTACTTCTTGTCCATAGTCTAAGTACGAGTTATAGTTTCTTCGATATCCGTGTGCCTTCTTCCGCGGAAGAAGAATCGCCTTGGACAAACTTTTCCGCACTTGTCGAACAACACTTGGCAATAACAACCTCTTTTCCGCATTGTACAGCAGTTACTGCTGCTCCTAACTTGGCTTTTAATCCACCAGTGACATCGTGGGCGTGAGAACTGCCACTTACGTCCATTTCTGCCTCGTTGTCACCACCACCATCGTCATCTATAGTAACTTCACCAGTGGTCACATCAACTTTTAACGATCGAATCAGTCTAGCATCCTTATTTATCTTTGGATCTGACGTGAATACACCAGCAATATCACTAATGAATATCACCTTGTTTACATTGTTTTTCATTTTCTCCGAGCAGACAAGGCCTTCTACCAGAGTGTCCCCTCCTAATATACCAGCATGATCATCATCTAACAAACAAGCATCACCATGAATCACTGGAAGTAAACCCGCATCCAACGCTTGATTGATAGATTCGCACAGTAGATCCATTGCGGCAGCACTATTGTCATGATTGATTTCAATATTGTTGTTGTTATTTTTGGTGGTGGTGGTGGTGGTAGAACTACTACTTCCATAGGCACGCATTCCGGGAAGAGAAACCCCCGGTGATATATTACATGCATTCACTCCATGGTCAAGTAGTGCTCCGACCATGGCAGCATTAAGTTTTTGGACAGAGTGACGTGTTTTGGAGAGTGCTTCCATTTGAAATCGCTTCCGTTTTTTTTGTGGGTTGTTGTTGTTGTCGTCACAGCACGTTTCATCATCATGGGCAGTAGTAGTAGTAGTAGACGATGACGAATCGCCATCATCATTACGTTTCAATAGTGCCGCCTTGCCACATTGCAATCCATACCGTTTCGCAGAATGATGTCCAAAGGACCCTGCACCGTGCACTACTACAAACTTTGGCTTTTCCCTCAACAACTTTGGCCTTTTCCTCCTACTGTTCTCATCGTGCTGTTCTTCTTCTTGCTGTTCTTCTTTTTCACTAAACAGAAACGATGTGTGCACAGAAGCAGATATCAGTTTGGCAAACCATTCGATTGCATCTTGATTGAGCGTCTCTTCGGTTGCCTTGTTTGTTATGGATGATCCACCGATTTTGATAATGATTACTTCGTCGTTTTGTGTCATTTGTCGTATATTATATCTGATGCAGAAATGCAAAAGTGCCAGCGGCGGAAACCTATGTATTTGACACGTGAAACCAATTGGCAAGAAGTTCAAGACACTGCTTCACGATGGTTTGCTTCAAGCCAAGTCCGAGCACTCTATCATCTATGAACTCATGCAATATGTGATATGTTTTGATTTTTGATGGAAGGCTGCTGGCTGCTGTACTTACTTATGATGAGGTGTGTGTGGCTTTGGTGCGTGGTGCGTGCTGTTCGTTGCCGCTTTAGGGGGCAAAGACGACGCGGAGTGTCGCATCGTGCGTCGCTTCAGACACAAATTTCGAAGAGTAAAGATTTGCATCGATCGATGATCGATGCTTTTGGTGATTTTTTATTTTTTGCATCGATGCTTTTGGAGTTGTTGACACGACAGTTAAGTACGCCTGATCTCCGCCTTTGCGCCGCCCAGTAAAATAAGTTATTGCCACCGCAGTCTTCAAGAAAAGTTTCTTCTCCGGAAAAAAAAATCTCTTCTTTTTCAAGCATGTCACCACCCACCGCCACCACAACAGCAACAACAACATCCGCAGCAGCAGCAGTCGACGATCCACACCTCTGGCTAGAAGAAGTCCTCGGCCCAACCCAACTCGAATGGGTCAGCAAAATAAACTCCGCCTGCATTTCCACAGTAGGTGATCCCACCACCACCACATCCACCTACACACGGATCAAATCCATTCTTGATTCCAAAGATAAAATCCCACATGCCTATCGTATCAATGACAAGTATTATTATAACTTTTGGCAGGATGATACGCATGTGCAGGGGATTTGGCGCAAGACTACCTTGGAATCATTCAAAAACAACGGTGCTGGCGGTGGTGATACGGAATGGACAACGGTATTGGATATTGATGCACTGGACCCTCCCACAACCGACACTGCCAAAACTTGGGTATGGCACGGGTCCATCTTGTTAGATGAGGGACCTACCAATACCAATTGTGATCGAGCATTAATCAAATTAAGTCCTGGTGGGAGTGATGCCGACATTTGTCGTGAATTTTGTTTACGAACAGAAACATTTGTCGATCCAGATGGGAGTGAACGAGGCTTTGCCATCACTACTCCAGCCAAGACGCGCATCTCGTACAGATCACGAAATGAATGTCTGGTTGGTACAGACTTTCACAATGATGGATCTTCGACACTTACCGATTCGGGATATCCACGAATTGTCAAATCGTGGAAACGTGGCACACCACTGAGTGAGGCAACCACAGTCTTTGAAGTACAACAGACGGATATTGCTGCCAATATGTATTCCTATCATGATCGTGGATATGTCCATGAATTTCAATTGAGGAGTATTACTTTTTATACCTCACAGTATTTTTATCGGCCACTGACTGTGGAGGGAGTGCAGAGTGTGAGTGCGGATGTGGAGGAATTGCCATTTCGGGAGGTCCCCATCCCGGAAGATGCCGAGTTGGGTACGTTTGCGAATACTGCGTTGATTACATTACGTTCGGATTTGACTGTGGGTGAAAATAATAATAATATTACATTCAAGGCGGGATCGTTGGTAGCGTTGCCCATGCCAGAGTTGATGGAAGAAAATTGGACGAATGCTGTGGCATTGTTTGTACCGACACCCTCACGATCACTTTCATCGTCCACAGAGACCAAGGATTACATTATCTTGAAGATATTGGAAGATGTACGTACCAAATTGGAATTTTGGAAATATTGTCCAGATACACAGTCGTGGTCCAAGCAAGTTTCTAGTGAAAATGATGATGAAGATGACGCTGGTTCAATTCCAGTCGGGCAAGACGTTTCAGTCTCTTCTCACTGTCGTAACTCCGAAGTAGATAACACACTGTGGCTATGGAGAGATGGGTATTTGGTACCCGATACACTTGAAATTGCAACAGCAGAAGACTGTTGCAAATCTACCGAGTTTGTCAAGGCCAAACCTGCCATGTTCAATGCGGATGGGCTCATTGTGGAGCAACACTTTACCACGTCAAAGGATGGTACTCGCATTCCGTACTTTGTCATGAGGAAGAAGGAATTGAAGATGGATGGAACGAATGCTGTTTTGCTCGATGCATATGGTGGATTCGAGATTAGCTTATTACCCGGCTATTCAGCGGGCGTTGGTGCAGGCTGGTTGGAGCGAGGTGGGGTCAAAGTGATCGCTAACATTAGAGGGGGCGGGGAGTACGGTCCAAAATGGTAAGATTTTTTGCTCTTCTTCGCCATGATTATTAATTGAACACGGCGAATCCGATTCTGACCAATGGATTTCCTCTTGACTCTTGCTTTTGTGTAAAGGCATCAAGCGGCTTTGAAATCGAAGCGATACAAGTGTTTCGAAGATATTGAGGCTGTCGCCCAGGCTCTCATTGATAGTGGACTAACTAGTCGTGAGAAACTCGCCTGTATCGGAGGTTCAAACGGCGGTCTGCTTGTGGGCAACTTGATTACTCGTCCTATTGCAAGCTCGTTGTTTGGTGCTGCAGTTTGCCAAGTTCCACTCTTGGACATGAAGAGATACAATAAGCTATTGGCAGGTGCAAGTTGGATGGGAGAGTACGGTAATCCAGATACAGATGATTGGAAGTTCCTAAGGAATCACTCGCCCTATCACCTCTTACGTCATGACATTCTCGGTAAGCCAGAAATGGATGAAAATGGCGTCCTTATGGAGCCCACCGAGTCTACCAACCCAGATTGGAAATGTCCAAAAACATTATTTACAACTTCTACGAGAGATGATCGTGTTCACCCAGGTCATGCTAGGAAGATGGTTGCAAGTTTGTTGGAAGAAGCTGGCAAAGAGAAGGCTCCCACTGTCTTGTACTGGGAAAACACGGAAGGCGGGCACGGAGGGGCCGCCGATAATGCTCAGAGGGCGCACATGTGGGCTTTGACGTATAACTTTTTGGCTCAAGCTCTCGATCTTGAAAGCAGTTAGATTTTGGTGTCGTTAAGCGAGCGAGCGATAATCGTCTTCAAATCCTATGTGAAAAATTAGACGAAAGACAACATAATCACAAGCCTACCGACTTGGATTCTCCAAGTTTTCTAGACCAAGATTGAGAATGAAGTGTTAAAATCGAATAAAGGAAACATCAAAATTTATCTTTACAGGTCCACGATACTAAGATGGATGCACACGTACTCATTGCGAAAAAAACATAGTTACTCTTCCTTACCAGTCAAACTTTTCCACGGCAAGATCAATGTCATAGCGCTTGGAGATGGCTTTCAAATCTTTTACTATTGCATTTGAGCCACCACAATAGAACATGCTCCACTCTTCAAGAGGTTTCTCGTCGCAGCTAGCATTCATCAGCTTATCCATATACTCGGTAGTATTGGAGCCTCCAAACACAGATGTACTATTACCATGACTATGATTGGTGGAAAAGTGGTGAGATAAAGTGTGCATAGAAGTTGTCAACGCTGCTTTCATATCGGTCAAACCAACCATTGTAGATAGTAACTCTGTGGATGATCGTGTATCGGTGATGGTCGCATGTGTGGCCACTCGAAGGAACGCACTAAATTCTGCCCGGTCGATGAACTCTGATCTATCTGTATCAATGGCATCAAAAATATCTTCAATATCGCTACGAGAGTATTCTCCTATGACTCCAAGAAACCGAGATATCATTGCATCAAGACCCAACAAGCTGACGTGGCCTTCAGGGATTACATCTAAGGAAGACTCCATGTTGCCATATTCTTCCAAGTGACCGGATTCCAAGTCCATGGCCATGGCTTGCATTCTCTTTGCGGCATTCTCCGTCTCTTTCACAGCGTAGGCAAACATATCATCTTCATCATATATATTTCTGACACGAGCCATCGCTATCATCATTCTCTTACGGAACGGAGCGTTTGCGATCTTCTTCTGCTTCTCATACAACTCCTCGGGAAGGCCTTCGCCAGAGTGAATCGCTGTTATAATCCCAGTTATAGTGTTTTCGATATTTGGCCTGGACCTAATGATGAACACATTGGCAGGGATATTTCTTGGCAGCGCTAGCTCACGCTCACCTGTGTAGAAGATGAATGCAAATGAGTTCCTAGTTATTGCGCTTATGTCAACTTTGTGAAGGATGAACTCAATCAGACCTGGATCACGGCACTAAACATGCAAGAAAGCACAAAGGGATGAGTATAAGTACAGCAAGTGGCTAGAAACAAAGTGGAAATCATCATCGACAGTTACGATGTACTCACCCCCCAGATAATGTTGATTCGCTTCCTGCCTGCATAGTTCATCATCAGGGAAAGGGTTGGGGTAATACCAATACCTGAAGCTACTGCAACAGCATTCGACGTTGACACCGCCGTATCTGAGAACTCCGTCATGAAAGGCCCATGCACGTACAACTGTCGCATACATGGCGCTTTAATCTTGTCATACAATTGATTAGTCCAATCGCCACCAGAGTTGATGCAAAGCATAGAATGGTTCTCTTTTGATGGGTCTGGAAACATCGTAAACGCATGCCATTGATATTTTGAGATCCAGGGACACATGATCAATACATACGATGTTGGCGATCTATCCTCCCACGACTTTGGATTCTTGAAATGCAAAGCGACACCCTTCTCACCGTACCGTTCAAAGTAGGCAGTCTCGATCAAATTGTTTTTCTTGACATATCCAAAGATGTAATCGGCAACATACACAGCAGCTGCAATACCAATGAGCCACGGTATCCTTGATGGAGCATGAAACAGAAGAGCAATCGCCCATACGATGGAAAGGTAATGAAGCCCTTTACGCACTTCGAACCTCATGCGCTGCTTCAGAAATGGGACTGCCATTGGCCAGCATATCAGAGGCGTGACAGCTGCGGCGATAAAACCGGTGAAACCAGCGGCACTTTGCCACAAGAGGCTCATCTCATTGTTCAATCCCCATCGCAGCAAGTGAAAGAAGGAATGAGACATAGTCTCTATGCCTACCACAATACCAAAAATCTTGTGAACCGTGTGCATATCACCGAAGTCGACCCATTCCCGCAACAGCGTACGGCGTAAGTGGTTGTTGAGATTATGATTATGAGCTTTGGATAGGAATAGCATCATGTAGAGAGGATAGTCGAAGAATGCGGAGCACCTAGCAAGTGCAAGAAGGATCATGGAGAGTGTATTCGTGGCGCAAATCGTCTTTCTGGGGCAGATGCATCGCTCCAAATCATCGTCGCATCCAGGAGCAACGCCTACTTCTGCTACCTCAGCCGATGTCATCATTAGTCCGTAAGGAGGTGGAAGTAGTACCTGGAGTAGACATGCGAGGAGGCTGATGGTGCTAAAGAAGAATACGGCGTGCCACCAATGTAAGTGTTTGAGAAAGGGGTCCGTCTTTTCGTCAATGATCTGGAGCTGATCCATTTGAGCTGATTCTAAATCATTGCTGAGTCTGAAGGTATGCCTGGAAGGCTGCCGCTTCCAAAGAATTGAGCTCGCTTGTTTCTTCAGATTTGGTCTTTCTTTGATTTTCTCTCGTTTGGAATGTTCTGCTAGAAGAGGTAGGTCTTGACCCAGCGAAGTAGGATTTGACGTCGGATGCCAGCTTTGGGATAAGTTGTTAGATCGACGTGACTTGCCACCTCGAATTCGTGGGTTCACTGCATCATTATCATCATCTGCAAATGGGGTGATGTTTGTGGGAGTGGAGGAGACTTCATCCACTACCACTACCTTTTCTCAACGTTTGCATCTGCAGCTGCAGGGAAACGAAAAGTTGTTAGGTCTTTAGCACAAGCACAAAGGACCACATGATGAGAGCATAGATGAAGTGAGAAATGTATCACAACTTACCAAGGTCGTGTGGGTGTGGAGAGGCATTAGATACTTCCGTAAAAGTCTTATTGGAAGGAATTTCCGCATTCTCTCTTTTGGGTTGTTCTGCTTGAGCAGGTACATCCCTGTCTAGAGAAGCATTTTGATCCTTTGACTCTTTTGTTTCTACCGAGAGCGAGAGTGTTCCGTCATCTTTTTTCGATTCTGATGCTGCTGGCAGCACTGCTGTTGTGTCTGAGCCCAGAGGTGGAGGTGGTAGCTTCTCGCCTATTTTGATATGACAATGACTTGAGCTTCGAGGCATTGAAGACTGGAGCTTGAGGGGCATGTCAAGAGGACTCGAACCGGGCAGGGGCAGGGGCTGATTCTCCGTGGCTACAATTTCGCGTTCTCCAACTAATGCAAATTTCAATGGATGCAAAGAAAATGGAGAGAGTATGTAGTTTGAAAAATGAAGTAAATGACTGTCAAGCATCGGCAAATTAAGGAGCGAATGACTCACCATGACCATCGTCGACAGCATGTCCTGCTCCTGCGTTGCGATCATCTGGAGCTGGAGCTTGTGTTGAGGGCGGGAAATACGGTTCATCATCTTGTCTTTTACGCAGGTCGGAATCTACTACATTGCATCGAGCAAGCGATACACGTCTTCGTCGTAGGTCTCGCTGCTCCGAAACTACTGTGGACGTTGATGACCTTTCTGGGGACGGTGTCGTGTCGCTGCTGCCGCTGCCGTCTCCTCGTGCATTGGAGGTGAGTCGAGAAGAGCAATGGAATCCTTCGCAGCCTTCATCATCTCTTCTACTCTACTTTTGCCTTTGTGTCTTTGCGTTGTCAATGCTCTGTAATGAAACTGAATTGGCGGGTTGTAGATACACTATTGTACTTCTCATCTGTCAATTGAGACAATACACAGACACTCTAGAGAGAAAATCGCGAAAAGATGAAACTATTAGGGAGCAGCTGGATGGTCGCTGTTCCACAAGATTGAATAATAGCTGTCTCATCTCCTGGAACAAAAGACGCGGGAAATTTTTGAATTGTATTTTTGTGCGAAAAGGAAATGCCGGATGACATCTTGTACAAGAGGTACGTAGGAATCTAGTTGATGGAGTCAAGGAGATGAGACAGCGAGTATCATATTATTTACGTGTATTTGTAATGAGTAAAAGTAAAAGATGAGTTTTATGCATTTAGACTGCATCTTGTACTGCGCGAACGTCACTAAAAACAGAAGGATATTTTGCAGTATCTACTGACAAGTCATTTGACCATGAACCGGTTTTCCTACGGAAAACCGGCGTCGATGATGAAGAGTAAGTAGATAGTTTGTTTGATGTCGTCTAATGATGAATTGAGCAATGCTCTGCAACATCTCGGATGTGAACTTGGTGCGGCACCATCCTCCAAAATGTGGAAATTTGACAAGGTCCTTACATGGGGTACGTAGGAATTAAACATACTGAATTCCTACTTGACAATAAAACGCGGTCAGACAAAAAATGAGGAAAGATTTTTCCACCTCCACCCAAGCTAGTAGTTCACCACGATGACAGCCGTCACTTCGCCCTATCAAAATCACTGCCACTTCGACGACATCGCTTCTATACTTCGAGGAATATCTCTTCTATCATGTCTTTGAAATATGAATTGACAACATGGTTACATTGGAGTATGGGATAGGTGCATAATATACAGTCCCTGGCAGCGGCCTTTTTATCGGCATATCATCGTGTCGCCGGTCCTGATGATCGGGGATATAGTGATGTAGAGAAGTCATACAAACACCATTCATCGACGGCAACTTCTTTTCAAGAGTATAACGGAGTCGTCTTGGCTGATTTCCGGGTCGACAACTCTGAATACACTCCACTGGGTTCAACATGCACCACCGACGGGTCATCGAATTTTGATAACGTTTCATACGACGGTGTTACAATGCGATGACATGATCCAAACATCATTTATTTCATCCCCGTCGCCTCTATATTGCTTATATGCAACTGATAGCGCAGAGGATTGATCCGTATCAGAGATATTGTTGGATAGAGACCGGATCAGACAACAATACAAGTTCTAATTGGAGCTAATACTTTGGGATGCTGATCGCCATTATGTGGGGGTACTCTGACTTTTCGCCGATAAATGCAGATGAACCGTGATACTAACTGGACGAAAGATGAGATAAACTAAAGTCGATGGGGGTGGAATCTGGTACAATGTCAGGAGACTTCTGTATCATTGCGAATTGACAATTTTATGTAGATTTTTGCCCCGCTTATACCCCCCTTTGGCATGAATACTAAGAACCACAGACTTATTGGGTAGTCACACGTTTTATAAAGTAAGATAGAAGCAGAATATGGGCTATTTGACATGTGTTCACTCACAACAGATTGTTATTTACAAGGATAAGGTGGGGATGAGGGTCCTGTGCAAGTGGCAGCTCTCATCTTAGTGGTGCCATAAATCACTATCTATTTTACCCCAAATGTGTGCCTTTCTGGATATGTGATTCGATATAGTGTTAACAGGAACATATCAAGAAAGGCACACATTTAGGTAAATTTTGGGTGTGTAGTATCATTACTACGGCAATAATCCCATGGTTTAGGTCGATTTTGCCCCTCTAAAAAAAGAATGAAAAGGTGGATGATGATGCGTGATCCGTCTGTCCGCCGTCCCACTTTGAATCGTAAAAGGTGGTGGCGGATGATGATGTCGTCGGCAGATAGATGGAAGATGACGAGCTTCGATCTTCACCAAGCTAGTTCCTCCCTGCGATGGGAAGTGAACAAGAAAGTGCGCGATACGCTCCGCTGAATCGAGGAAAATGGATAGGTGAAAGGCCGCAGCAAGTGCGGATCTTGGCTCCCTAAGTAGTACTAGACCGGACCAGCTCGGCTGCTGGTCCGCTAGCCCCCCCGAAATGGGTCTTGACGGACAATTATTCTTGTTGGTGCTCCGAAGTGGCTCTAACTTGTTGTTGGAAGCGAATGCAAATTTGAAGCGTCATGAATCTGGAAAGGGTATGGTTTTAACCATTTCAGTTTTGACCTTATTTGGCCTTACCTTGCTTGCTTTTTGGAATGAGAATAGACTCGTATGAAGCGGCTCTAACTTGCTTGCTAAAACGTTGCGAATGCAAATCTGAAAGGAAATGGTTTTATCCCTTTCAGATTTTGACTATGGTGGCCTGTAATTATGAGTATGATACGTTGACATTCAAGATGTGGATCTACTTCTGAACTACTAAAACAAAAAAACTTGCTAGTCGGCGCGCAATGCGACGCATGCGTCCCTGGTCGAGCCGCACGGATAGAAAATCCAATATCGAACACAACAAGGGTTATTATGGATTTTTATAGGTATTTTTCTCCCCAACACCCGGCCAAATCCTGTTGCGTCGCAGAAAATCTGGCATTACTACGCCAATATTGGCCAATAATATGCCGATGCTATAAGTTGAAAGACTAATAACTTTCTATTTATACTGTTTGGAATGCATATTCGATGTGTGGTGGTGGTGCTCCGTTCAATTGCCTCGATATTTGAGGTACTCACGCACGAAAAGTAAAAAAACTTGAAAAAGTGCATCTGACATGACGAATCCGAAGGCAAACCATAGCATTATCGATCCCCACCCTCCATCAACACTAGGAAAACACTCCCTTACCCAATTTTTCACGCTGATTCCGATTATGTAAGCTGTAGCGTCTAATTCAAAGTGGATTTGATGATAATTGCAGGTGACGCACACACACATGAAAGTCTGCACATACCGGGCATGTCAAATGATGCTCATGATTATGTAATTTAGACAACAGAATAGTAGTAGATCATTAATAACTCCATCTGTAAGCTATGATAATTGTTTAGCTTACTCGGATGTATTAATTACACGCAACATCTACGCCATCATGGAGTTTTATGTCCATCATTCGGCCTCTCATTCCATGAGACTTTGTAGGAATGGCACTGATAACAGTTGTAACGTTGTCTCCAACCGCAGCAAAAGGCGCACAATAGATGGATGTTGATTTGATGAGGCGAAAGGTTCCCAATTGCACATGGAGGAGACGTCATTATCATGCCACAACTCTCGTGTAGGCGTCTTCGGGTGGGCTTCTCATAACCCACAATCAGTAGTTTCCCAGGAAACCGAGAGTTGCAGTAGTCACTGTGGTAAGATGGAGCAGTCCACCTCAACAATCTTGATTATCATATAGTAGACAAGACCTCTATGATCCATGGTGTGGTTTCAACATGTTCTTTGTCATATATATACCCACTATTGATGGAGATTAATTGTGGAAATCTTTCTAAATCGACTTCATGGATTTGGTAGGTTGGATAGGCGTTGCATGAGACCCACACCCGGTTAATTAGCGCATATTCCGTCCATATATATAATATTGGTCGCCCCTACAACCTTACTTGCTGTTTCATGGACCGAAACGACTCCTTTATGCTACTGGCAACAGGTGATCTGCGGCGGAGGAGATGAAAATCACCACCGCTATTGTGGCGGTCAAACGTCTCTTTGTGCTGAATATGGCGAGCCACCGATAAAACCATTGAATTCAGCGTCAAAAAATGGTCTACAAAGTACATTATTACTTCGGAATGTCGACATTTAGTTGTGCAATGAGGGTAGTAGGATGTGAGGCCGTCATGGTGCGGCTCTTTTTTTGTCGAAAAGAGGGAATTTGCGTCGTGCGTCTCATTGCGGCGGTGCGTCGCATTGCGCGCCGACTAGCTTGGTGCGTGCGGGGAGTGCGTGAGGCAATTTTGCCCGTGAAACTTGAAGGGCAAAAAATCTGAAAGGAAATGGTTTTATCCCATTCAGAATTTCATTATGGAGGCCTATATTTTTGACGATGACGCGAACATATGGCAACTTGATCTACGCTTAGACTGCGAAAACGAAAAAATTTTAGGTTATCACAGCGGAATTTGACAAAATGTGACAAACACGTACGTACCGACCGACCGACGAACCACAATTTATTTATGTATTAATTAGATAGATGACAGGATCCAACACACACATAAATAGCAGTTTTCTCAACCTTCTCAACGGTTTTCTCAAGATGGAACCGGAAATGTGTGAAATAAACCGCACGAAACGGCTATTTAGAAGGGAAATGTGTGAAATAAACCGCACGAAACGGCTATTTAGAAGCAAAAATAAAAGGAGGATAAAAGAGCTCTTTTCGTAACACACGCGAGAGCGCCACGCTCCAAAGCGATACAGCTCCTCGCCACGAGGGGAGGGTGCAATGAATATCTTTGAAGGATATAAGGGCTCTTTTCGTAATATACGCAAGAGCGCACGCGTCCAAAGCGACACAGCTCCTCGCCACCATGGGAGGGTGCAGAAAAAAAAACATTATTTATTTATATTTATTAGATGAGACACAACTATTTATGAAACCTGAAGTCGCTCATTTTTGAAGTTCACTTCTATCGTTCCGGACCACATACATATCCCTGAGCCAAGGCTACAGAAATTTTTAACGTAGGAATTCTATATGTCAAATTTGAGCCATTGAAATGCGGCACAGCTGCCACATTTGACTTTTTGTTTGAGCGTACCAATTCCTACGTCATTACTCGCTTGACTCGCGCGGCCAGCTGATGGCGCGCATTTTGGCTTCGTTAGATTCCGAGGTGGACGGGCGGTAGGAATTAATTTAGCGATTCATGTACCAGAAAATTTCTGTTGCTCTACACAAATGTGGCATCGCTGCCACATTTGACCGGGATCTTGTCTTCTGTGCCACACGAAGTGGGATCAGGGATATAAGTATACTGAATGCTATGTTGACAATCAAGAAGTTCGATTAGCCTAGCCCGCCTACTTGAACTTAGGTACCACCTGTCGCCTTAAAATTCCGGGAGGGGCTACGTTGGGCACGGCTTTTCTGGGCACGGGTTGGGCACGCCCTATGATGTGACGATTCTGCCACGTCACCATACCACGCTCTCCCACCACCCCTTCTTTCCACCACAAGCCCCGCACACAGTCAAAGTTAGATACCCCAGTAACTACATCATAAGCCATAAAGTCACCGCGGCAACACCAACTAGCATAAATCATAGTCACTACAGCAAAACACTACCGCTCATTCCACTTTCGTCGTCAGATTTTTTCGTATTCTTGCCGCTGCTTCAATAATTGGTCATCTACGACCTATCGAATTTACACACAACATACCTTACAAACAAATCAATGTTGGTCGATTATTATGACCTACATCGATTCGAGTTGTTCCAGCAGAAGGTTCGCCGATACGGTGGCGAAGCAGCCGTCCGTCATGACTATAATATTTACAACAGAAAATACACTCCTCCACAATTGAAGGATCAAATGAAAAGCGGCAACTATTTACATAATCAGAACCTGAAATGGTGGCGGACAATAAACAAGAACAAACCTTCACCAAAAAAAATATCATTTTTGTCATCATCATTGCAATATGACTCCAAAAGAGACAACAAACGGAAGGCGATGGAACTTGACAATTCAACTGTTTCATTTCAGTTCAACAAAGTCACAGCAAAGAAGAAACGTAAAGCGGGGAAACACAAAGCACAACTCACCGCCAAACATTTAACTAACTCTCCTGCACCCCTCATTACACCACAATATGGGGACTTTGTTGAGGTTGAATTCTCCTCCAATTCAAGCGTTTATGTTCTTTATGCTCGCGCAGATAGCGAATGCCCCCTGCTTCGTGACATACATGAATGCTGCTATAAAGGAGCCGGAAATACTCTTGACAATTCTCTTGATGCTTTGCCCAAAAGAGCTTGGGAACAAGACAACCATGCTGGTGGGGGATATGCAGCATTTGGGATTGGATCCATGGATAAAAGACAAACTGGGCCCTTCTTTCTTATGAATCATCAATATGAAAAGGCAAAAGCTATTACTTCCTCTCTCTCTTCCATCTTTGGTAGAGTTGCGGCAGCCTTGCTGAACTACACACCTAATGTATTTAGGGAGAATGAAAAAATTAAGAGCATAAATGCAAACTTCTCTTTCCCACCAATTGGTTGCCAAGGTGCAGTTGGCTGGATGGCAAATCAAGTTGCGATTCGCCGCATAGGCAAGGGATGCCAGAAGAATGCAATGATAGAAGACAGTGTTGTGGCATTGCACGCTGACACCGGGGATTTGAGTACAATGCACCAGCTTGTATACATACCGCGCGGTGGTCCAGATGGAAGAGGTGGAATTATAGCAGATTCCCACTTGGTCATTGCGGAAAGCGAGACTGGTGGCAAATACATTCAAATCGAGACAAATGTGAGAGATACTGTCTGTATAGTGGTCTTCAATAGCGCACTGAATTTGCATGGGTTGGTCCAATCATCCCCTGAAGGTGAAACTGAAGATGCCTGGAGCACGAGGCTCATTCCATTCATTACAAAGCAAATGTATAACTTCATGTTAAAGAACAAATCTGCAGCGCCAATTGATAAGTTTAATGTTCTAAGAGTAAAGTAAAACACATCTTTTCCTACGCATATTTGCTCAAACATTGGTACCATACTGCCTCTGTAATGTGTGGAGAGAATTTTTTCTCTGAGAATGATCTATTCTATGTCATCTTCATTCCCAGGAATCACTGATTTTGATAGGGGATAAGCACCTATTGATTACCCCACCAATCACCCAACCAGTGAATTAGCAACTTTTGTTGCATAAAATGAAATAGTAAAGAAGAATGCTTGTGCTCAAGCCACAAAATTAAATCAGTTGTCTTTATCTTTACAGAATCATTTTCCATGAAGAAACACGTAATGGCTATTACTTTGTCCTTCTCTTGCCCATAGTGCAACTGTATTATGATCGAAATACATGGGTTGACAATCTTTCATGGCCAATCCCCTTAGAATGATATTCGCCTTGTATACCACACTGTTCAAAACAAACACCTTTCCAACAACTTGAATCCCAATCGCATCCTTTGCAACACAAGGATCAACATCAGCTGTTGATTTTGTTTCGTCCAAAACCGAAACAGTCTCAATCAATCCCCAAGTTGATTTCACTAATCTTTTCCCAATCTGCTTTGCAGCTGCGCAATTTGCCTTGTTGTGTCCAATACCCTTACAAAGATCACAAGTTGAAATGTGACGTTTTGCCGTAACCACTGCTTCCACTCCGCTTATCTTTCTTTTCATGCAAGTTCCACCTTCGCCCCGTTTCCTTGTAGAAGGAAGGATGCCTTGAGGGTTGTTGATGTTATTCTTACCATCCGCAACTGTAAGATCAAGGTACGACGCAGCTGCTCCTTTTAATTCTTCTTCCCCGACATTTTGAATATTAGCAATCATGTAATTCACAACTGGCAAAAGCTTCTGGTATGTTTCGTTGCTGCGCGATGCAGTACTGGCAAGCTGTTTGAATTTGTCCAACAGAATATTGTGCATTTGAGTCGAATTCAAACGTTTCGCTTTCTTTGCTGTATAACGTTTTGCAATCAATGGGTTGGCAACAAGATCTGACACAAATTCCCCTACACCTTCACCGCCAGCAACTTGTAGATTATCTGTTGCATTAGTATGCAGCTCAACTGCACCAACGACTCCCTTCTCATCTGGCAGATCAAAATCGGCACCCCCAAAATCTGCTGCAGGAGTGTCATCAATGGAAGAACCACCATTTCTTTGTGGTGCTGGAGAAATTGCAGGGATTGACTTCACTTCGGTATCATTAAGTTTCCAATGATTGTGAAACTGTGACTCATTGAATTCAAAATCGCATACTCGTTGGATGTGCTTGCATGGCTGTCCACTGTTGATGTCCCTTTTGCACCACATGCAGTAATACACACCGTCTCTGAATTCTACAACCCTCCTTGGTTGTGTCACTCTATCTGGACCTTTTAAATAAACCAAATATGCCTTAGTCACACCTCTTGCCTGTTGCTCAGCAGACAGTACTGCCATTTCCTCATATGAGTACTCTTGAGCTTCTAGGTTTGTCTTGATGAAGTTATCCACAACTTTGACAGAACATTTCATCGAACATTCTTGAGCCGCTTTTGTTCGCATGCCTTGGACATCATCATCGTAGACTGCAACTCGTGCTTTGACTCTTTGCTTTCGTTCCTCAGAAGTCTTATCCTCATCTTTCTGAAGGTGTTGCTGGACGACACCAGTAAAAGAATGAACTTGTCCTCCAAGATGACGTTGGAACGCTGAGAATGATCCCTCGACAACGGAACTTGCCTCCATATCCAGTGTGAAATTCTCAATTCTCCAAGGATTCCCCCACCGCTCTTTATAAAGGGAAAGTTGCTGAAGATATTCTGCAGCCCCTGGCCATTTGCGGCATGCTTCATTCAAGCGAACATCCCATTCCTGTTTACATGTGGTGTTCTTCACCAGATGTTGATACACAAAGGACTTGCAATCCGCATAGCCTGGGATGTGTTTCAAATTACGAGGGAAATCTAGTCTCATAATATGCCATGTACAGGCACCAAAGAATGTGACAGAAGGGAGAAATCGTTGTATAGGCTCCACACCAACTCCTACAAAAACAACAAAGAATTCGGTCGTAAGCAGCTCCTTGCATGATGTTGAGATGCACACATGAACAATGGTGTTGTATACTTACCCAAATCTGACATGGTGGCTTTCACAATTTCAGCAGCAAAGGGTGACATACTAACAAGGCTTTGCAGCACCCACGATACAGCTTCATTGCTAGCACACATAGTCATTGCTCCCATTACAGTTTGAGATTTGCCTTCATGATCTGAAACCATAACATTCCAAAAGCAAAAGTTGCTTGTATTGACACCACTCCTTGTGTCATCAATGAATATCATAGCACCATGTCTGAGAAGTCTTGCCCTCATCCTACCAGTCTGCCATGCAGTTCCACTGAATCTGTGTTCTGAATCAGTTGTAACTCGACTGTCATATCCATCTACTTCTTCCTTTAAACCTCTATGCAACATTAGCAGGTTATCAATGCTGTCTTTACTCCCGGCAGAAATCTCATTTGCTAAGTCTTCGTTATGAAGATAGTCAGTCCATTGACCTATCTCCTCCTTAGAGCACTCATTTGGTTTCCAATTTTTTATGGGCTCATCATTTAGAAGTCTGTAACGCAAATTGGTAGCCTCTTCCAGTGTTGCATCCAGAAATCCTGATTGAATCAACCAACTTTTGACATCATCAGTGCCATATCTACGCGCTTTCACTTCTTTACGTAGGTGCGCTAAAGCATAGTCAGGATATGTTCTCCCTGCTCTCTTCCGTAATGCGAAAATCATCTCCTGGTCATCTCCACCATTACAACCGTTTGTATGCTCTAGAGAGACAGATGTTATACGGACAATTTCATCATTACGGCATGCGTCATTAGGCATTCTTTCACGTGCAGCACTGATGTGCCACTCACAGCCAGTCTTCAGAGACTGACGAGTTGGCCGGGCACCCTTGATCCCTTCTTTCTTTTGTGACTTGTGGGTTCCTGATCTAGGACAGGTGTATCGATAGCTAATGTAATTATCTGCTTGCGTTCTTTTGTTTTCTGTCTTTTTTTGTTTAGGAAACATCCGCACAGTCACGCAATAATCTTCCACTGCTTGTTTGAAGAGTTGTTCCGATGGAAACACATCGTTGTTGTTAAAAGGTGCAGTGGCAGTGGAGGTATTAGTGGATGTATTGGTGGCCAAATCTAATTCTGCCTCTTCAGTTGGTGAAGTTGTTGTGGTTGTGTTGGTGGGCATATCAATGGTGCCAGTCAGACCGTTTTGCATCGTCATATCAAGAGGTTCGCTTGGGTTTTGTTGAGGAATTAGATGTTGCTGTTGCTGTTGGTTTTGAAAAAGCGATGCTTGATTGAGAAAAGGTGCAGGTGGTCGAAAATTGATGGGAAAAAGATGCTGAAGCTGATGATGATTATAACTTGGCCACTGATTGTTGGAAGATGGCAGAGGAGGAAACAAAGTGGCGAAGTTGCTGTTGTAATGTGGCATTACGCTATGAGCAGCGCCTGTGTCATGCGGATGTTGCATGTTTGTGGAGGTGGAGGTTGACAAACACGCACCAGAGGAAGAAGCAGGACCAGGATTACCAGGATTCATTAGTAGATTGGTGCTTGGTGACGACCTCCTGCCACTGTTATCGTTGTTAATATCCTGAGAATGTGCGGATTGCATGATGTATTAATGACACTGGTAACACTTAGCTTACTTTATTTTTGTCATTGGCCGCGCTGCAGCAACATAAAGAGAGAGAGAGAGAGAGAGAGAGAGAGAGAGAGAGAGAGAGAGAGAGAGAGAGAGAGAGAGAGAGAGAGAGAGAGAGAGCGCGCCTCTTGTTGAAAGATAATTCTGCCTTTTAGGGTTAATGGAGAGAGCGTGGTATGGTGACGTGGCAGAATCGTCACATCATAGGGCGTGCCCAACCCGTGCCCAGAAAAGCCGTGCCCAACGTAGCCCCTCCCTAAAATTCCGCAGAAAGGTAAAAGATGAGATTTAGACTGCATTCTCCAACTTCTGTGACAAAACAGTACATACACAACTATTATGAAACCTGAAACCGCTCGCTTTATGTATCCAAATGAGCTGATTACTTTTAACTTTACCAGGGAACCACATACTACCTACTTAGGAGTCGTACTTGTGTTTACTCATGATGATGTTGTAAATAGATGATGTTGTAAATACTTAGAAGAAAAGTTTATGTATCTATCTCCTTGTAGGACAGATTTTTTTCATTTTAGTACGCCATAGCGTACTAAAAATCACCCATCTTTGTGCTAATAATAACACTACTTCCGCTGCAGTAATAGCATAAGTCACCATAGCAATCTTGTTAGGAATGATTTTAGCTTTCGTTTGATGCCCCATTTATGTTTATAGCCCTAGTATTTTGCTCACTACGTACATCTATGTAATCAGTGTGTAACCCGATCTGCGTGTTTTTCCATATTTTTGTGCTCCGGTGGCAATGAATTACATAGAAGTGGTCTGATAACATTGATAACATCATTGGAACAAGTGGAAGCTATTGCCAACATTATGCCCTAGCATATTTGGTGAGTGGAGCGTAGTAGAATGAGGCATTACGCATCAATTCACCATTGCAGATGCAGACATAATTTTCATCCAATATCTCGCTGCCAACACATATTCCTTTATTTCATCCGAAGGAGAGCACCACACCTTAAGACCTCGCACACACACCTTCCAACTATTGTTATATGACGCTCTATTTTCTCTTTCGTCTGCCGTTTGGTGATTTACTCCATCAAATACGTCGTCAACATTAATAACTTGGAAGATGTCGGGCGCAACTGCCACTGGAATACGGTGTAGGAGAGGGCCCGATGGGGAAATAGGCGATACCAAGGACATTGCCATGTACATCGGGGTTGTTGTAAGCATTGTGCATGAGATCGTCGTCGGAATCGCCTCCTGTGTCAGTCAAATCATCGTCATGGTGGTGAATTGTTGGGTAACGGATTGCAAAAATTAAAAAAAAATCATCAAAAAATCATGTCGACACAACAACCATGGCATCTTATGTGGCCACCCCTTCACCAATTTGGACCGATCCACCCACATTAATCCCATCATCAACATCATATGAAGCAGTCTACCTTTTGGTTTCCTTTGAATCGGTTGATTTGTCGAGTAGTTATTGAATTTATCCATTATCACATGTTGATGAAAGACGCATCATCACAACGACATTATGTATGGGGACGATGCACAACACACCGGCCAATTCTGACACCCGCACCACAACGGTTCGCGATTCCATGATATTGCCGTCATGGGGAGCCACTGGTGGCCTTCTGGAGTGGTCTAGTTATGAAGTTATAATGGTACAAAGTATGGTGGAGATAGTAGTACGCAGCCGTTTTTTTTGTCATCGGATGGTGCAGTTTGCAACGGTCGTATCTCTGAAGTTTGTTATGGAATAAAGTAATTAAAGTATGCTGTAAGACTAAATCGAGTGTGCTGAACACGATGGTTATGCTTAAAAGTTATGAAAGTGATCTCTTTTAGTAGAACTTTAGCTTTGAAAATTTTTACTTTTAGTACGCTATAGCGTACTTGTCACACAAGGAGATAAGTACTTCAGTAGCATGCAAAATGGTTGAAGAAGTTCGAAAAGCTTGTCGCGGCGCTGGTCGCCGCTTCTCATCAATCATAATAACTAGCCTCGCTGACGCTCGTCTAGCCGCTGCGCGGGTTTTCTAAATCAAATCTAAGCCAATCAAAGAAAGAGTCAATCGAAAATTCTAAAAACGGGGGGGGCAAGGGGTCAAATCTGGTCAAATCAAGCCAATCAAAGAAAGAGTCGATCGAAAATGCCCGTGAAGGCCAAAGGACACGCCAAAGGGCCCGGACAGAACGACCGACCGACCGAACGACCGAACGACTTAGCTCCTCTCATTATTTAGATAATAATAACTTAGAAAATTACTCAACTATCTCAATCACAGTCCATACTTCTTATATATATATTATGATGATTTACTCCTAACGCAGAACGCAGAGCACAATGCCCAATGCCGTATTCAGAAATTCAGCAGAAACAACTCTCAATATGGCCCCATTTCACGGGCGCCCTATCCATGCTAGGGTCCGGCCTCATCATCTATCAGATCCTCAGCTGCCCTAAAAAGAGAAAACTAGCATACCATCGTCTCCTACTTGCCATGTCCATCAATGATTTCATCACATCCTTCTGGTATTCTCTGAGCACCTGGCCCATCCCAGCTGGAACCCCCAACCTCTATGGACCGAGCGGCTCACAAGCCTTTTGTGCAGCTCAAGGATTTTTCGTGCAGCTTGGGATCGCAACGCCGTTGTTCAACGCCGCGCTGGCATTTCATTATCTGTTCACTATACGATATCGATGGAAGGAACAAGAGAAGAAGATGAAGAGGGCCCAGCGGTATTTCATCGCTGTCCCTCTGATTTGGGGGTTGGGTACAGCTTTTGCGGGACTTGGCATGAAAATGTATAATAATGCCAATTTGTGGTGTTGGATTTCATCTGTCCCAAACCAAGGGCTTTACCGCTGGATTTTCTTCTATGGTCCCCTGTGGATAGCAATTTTCCTGAGTGGAGTGGCCATGTTATTGACCTACCAGGTAGTGGCTCGAACGGAGAGGACATCATTCGAAATGGGAGGGGGGGTTTGCTAAAAGATTATCTAACATATATCAGACGCCGATGGCTGGAACACGGAACTTTAAAACGAAGAAGGAAGACCAAAACAGGCGCTTGAAAATGAAAAAAGATAAGAAGAAAGATGGAAAACGCTCCAAACAAGTTTCCACACAGGCATTTTACTATCTCATGGCATTCTTCTTCAGCTGGACGCCTGCTACACTGACGCGTTTGATTCAATTGGTTTTCTCCAGGAAGTATTACTCACTCCTTCTACTTATGGCAATCTTCACGCCCATGCAAGGGTTTCTGAACTTCTTGGTGTACATGCGTCCAAGATGGCTGGCGTACCGCAAGAAGCATCCCGAATGGGGATTGTGTATGGCCTTTGCAATGATTTTCAGGGGTGAATTTCCCACCACTACGGAGACGAGAAGTCGTGTATCCTCAACTGCAACAAATGGAAATGGGAAACGTAAAATCATTTCTTCTTTCAGACGCAAAAGCTCGGGCTCTATTGCTTCTGGACGAGGCTCAATTGATGTGGGTGCGCCGATGGTTTCAGAAGAGTGCAAAGAGGAGGAAGTAAGTCCAGAGGTTAAGTTTGGCTGTGGCGATGAGCAAGAACATTTTTCGGATGTTGAGATTGGAAATGAGATCGTCGTCAGAAAAGGCATTCACAGTGGTTGCATACCTGTGACTGAGGAAACTCATGTTCACTTTGCGGATGAAGACGCAGATGTTGCCCAGTGAAAATTTTGTCAGTGAAGGCTGTGTGTAAAAGAGTGTATACAGCATCAAAGTGTAGTAATATCAAAGTAGCTATGAAGAGTCCGCTTCAATGAAAACAATATTGCACCCATGTATTGTCGTCAAATGGATAACTAGTCCTCAGCATCAAATCCTCCTTCCTCCATCGAGCTTTCAAACTTCCTCCCAGCCATCTCCATCAGTGACTGCTCATACAGAATCCTCTCCATCTTTTCAATACTATTCTTGAGAGGATTCATCTTCTTTGAGATATTTCCAGGCAATTTCCCTGCCATCCGGATAGCCATGTAGATGTTCTTGCTCGTTTCTAGACAAAGTTTGACGCTTTCTTTGTCACGGACAGTTCCTCGAGCGACCGCAAATCGTCCTATCTCGCCAGTGAGATCGCATAAGCCACCAATATATTCATCAACAGTGATCGGTAGCGTGATATCATCAAAAGATAGAATTTTTCCTGCTGGCGTGTTGTTGTTGGAACCTCCTGATTCGCCTTCACCATTACCATGCAACCAGCAATAAAACAACTTTCCTTCCACGTACTCCTCAAGAACATTGGAAAAGGATCCACCTCTGAGTGTGGGCTCCTCTTTGACGATAGGGAGCAAGTCATTCCTAACGCAGTTTTCACAGTCTACAAGAAGCTTTACTGCACTCTTGGTGTTTCCCCTGTGCATAGCGAATATGCTGTTTTTTGCAGCTTTCTGAGCATCCCGTGCTGTCTTAATCAGGGTTTCGCGAAGCTTATCCCTGTGATCCATTCTCTCCTTTATCTCCGCAATCTCTTGCCTGAATGTGTTCAATGCAGATGTTTCCGTTTCTGCGTCCTTTCCTTCTTTCTTTTCGTCACTGTTCTTACCATCATCAACCTTAATACGCTTCTGCTTCGGTCCATCTTCTGATTTCAAAGTGTGCCCACCCATCAAGGCACCAGCAACAGAAAGCTCATACAACACAGTTTCCAGCTGCTTGAGTGCATATTTGGTAGAGTCATACTTTCTCCTCAATGGACTATTTCTCCAATCAAATTCTAACAACTCTTGAAGTATATTGGATACTGTGTCACGTGCATCAGCAACAAATTTGACTGCAGTTGGGTCTGACATGGCGTTAGATGCACGAGAGACAGCAATCTTGGATAGGTCGTGACATAGACCAATGCAGGCTCCTCCAAGGTACTCTTCATCGGTGAGGATGTTCCTTGCGCCAGAGAAGCAGGGTGCATTGGGCGAAAGTAACCCATTATTTTCATTCAGATAGTATCTAACAGATTTGTATCTAGCATAGCTCTCCATCTTATAGTCAATATTTCCACGTCGTGGTGCACGTTCATGAATAGCTGTAATTTCATCATTCCCACTTGGATTGTGAACGATATTGTTGTACATGTCAGGTGATAACGCCGTCTCTCTAAACAGTTTGTCAAGTGATTCTTCCTCCTTTTCTAGAATGGAAATCAATTCTTTCTTGTCTGGCGAAGACAGTACCTCTTCGTGAGCCATTTCGACACGAATCAGAGCGGCGTTTAATTCCCAACTGCGATCATAGGCGGTGCTGCGGAGGTCGTCTTCTTGCTTCATCTTTGCGACCAGCTGGTTTGTTAGCTCACGATAATCGACCATTTTTGTAGATAGCGAAGATGATGACACAAGACGACGTGTAGTTGAGGTGGTAAGAGCGAGAGATCGAGTTGCAGCAGTTAATAAGGAAGCACAGAGAGCTGCAGGGCGCATAATTTATTGCCGGGCAGTACCTCTCTAGGTCACCAAACTCCAAAGCCAAAACACCAAGCACAGCTTGATAACATAAACGTTGCTTAGTTTGTGGTGGTGAAAATAATCTTGGCTTGAGAAAACATCAGCTTTGATTTGATCTTTGATGGGTAGGTGTCCGTACGTCGTTTTAAAGATTTCTCTTGAGAGGAAAAGTGAAAAGTCCTTTGCATAGGTAAACCTCTACAACGGCGGCGATGCAATGATCTACTAACTACAACTGATATTGTACAAGCACGGTAAGCATCTTTCTTAATTCTTTAGCTAGAAGGATAATTGTTACTCTTCTTTCATAGCACCTGTTCTGTAGCTTGCTGCCAAAAGAATCCCCCAATAGACAAAGACAGCTTAGATTTGTAAAATCTTTCATCAAAGCATCTTAATCTGACAAATCATCTGTTGTATACATCCTCTTTTTCTTCTGATCTCATCGTCCCGCCCCTCTCTCTCTTTATTTCTAAGCAAATTTCAAAGAGAAAACTGGGAATCTCTCCCTCACTTCAACAATACCCTTTTATCTTTCCTTTCTCACACACCCCTCTTACCCCCCAGAAATCATAGTATTTCTAAAGAATAAATCGTCATTCTTACATCCTGTCCATAATCTTTCCACTAGCCTGCTCCTTAGTTTTAGCGCATGTTTTCTTACACTCAGGCAAACACTCTCCCCTACTCTTCTGCTCCGCCCCCTTGGGCTTAGTGCAATCATAAAGACATTTCGATAGACATGCCTGAAATTCTGGATCGTTTTTAGTGCCCTTAAGAGCCGGATCGACTTCTTTTGCAAAGGCCGGTTGCTGTGTGCCGAGGAAGGTTAGGCAAGATGTTGATGCGACGGTGGTGAGGAAGGATTGGCGGCTTACGATGCGGCTCTGCTGGTCTTTATGATGCACTGACGATTTTTGAGGGGTTGAATAACCGCTTGTGATGCCGATGATGGCAACCACGAGGAGGGTGATGAAGGTGATAGGGGTAGTCTGCCGTGTCATGGTTGAAGTGAAGACGTGAAGTTGTGAGTTGTTGTTGACGTGCGATAGATGACGATGACGGATGATAAGCCCACGCAAGCCCACGTACCTTACGATTTTGTCACGACGTCAGAAATGAGGAATTTCGCAGCGTTTCAACGAATCTCATAATAAAGAAAGAGTGGATACTTCCTACTCCTCTAAGCAATATTATAGAGGAATACTTAGAAACGCAAATGTTTGAGAGCAGTAGGGTGAGCCGTGGGGAGTAAGTCCGACAGTGCAAACGTCTCATCACTTCAGAGCCATGTATGTACATTATCACAAGCCCGCCGAAATGAATACTATCAATGTATTTTTCTAGACCTAAACTGAGAATGAAGCTCCTGTCCGTGATGAAGCATTGACGTCTAATAAGGGAAACAAAAAATTATATTTACAGGTATGTAAAGGACCACAATACTAAGATGAATGCACGCCTAATATGAACAAACACTCTTCCTTACCAGTCAAACTTTTCCACGGCAAGATCAATGTCATAGCGCTTGGAGATGGCTTTCAAATCTTTTACTATTGCATTCGAGCCTCCGCAATAGAACATGCTCCACTCTTCAAGAGGTTTCTCGTCGCTGCTAGCATTCATCAGATTATCCATATACTCGGTAGTATTGGAGCCTCCAAACACAGAAGTACTATTACCATGACTATGATTGGTGGTAAAGTGGTGAGATAAAGTGTGCATAGAAGTTGTCAACGCTGCTTCCATATCGGTCAAACCAACCATTGTAGATAGTAACTCTGTGGATGATCGTGTATCGGTGACGGTCGTATGTGTGGCCACTCGAAGGAACGCACTAAACTCTGCCCGGTCGATGAACTCTGATCTATCTGTATCAATGGCATCAAAAATATCTTCAATATCGCTACGAGAGTATTCTCCTATGACTCCAAGAAACCGAGATATCATTGCATCAAGACCCAACAAGCTGACGTGGCCTTCGGGAATTACATCTAAGGAAGACTCCATGTTGCCATATTCTTCCAAGTGACCAGATTCCAAGTCCATGGCCATGGCTTGCATTCTCTTTGCGGCATTCTCCGTCTCTTTCACAGCGTAGGCAAACATATCATCTTCGTCATATATATTTCTGACACGAGCCATCGCTATCATCATTCTCTTCCGGAACGGAGCGTTTGCGATCTTCTTCTGCTTCTCATACAACTCCTCGGGAAGGCCTTCGCCAGAGTGAATCGCTGTTATAATGCCAGTTATAGTGTTTTCGAGATTTGGCCTGGACCTAATGATGAACACATTGGCAGGGATATTTCTTGGCAGCGCTAGCTCACGCTCACCTGTGTAGAAGATGAATGCAAATGAGTTCCTAGTTATTGCGCTTATGTCAACTTTGTGAAGGATGAACTCAATCAGACCTGGATCACGGCACTAAACAAACAAGAAAGCACAAATGGATAAGTATAAGTACAGCAAGTGGCTAGAAACAAAGTGGAAATCATCATCGACAGTGACGATGTACTCACCCCCCAGATAATGTTGATTCGCTTCCTGCCTGCATAGTTCATCATCAGGGAAAGGGTTGGGGTAATACCAATACCTGAAGCTACTGCAACAGCATTCGACGTTGACACCGCCGTATCTGAGAACTCCGTCATGAAAGGCCCATGCACATACAACTGTCGCATACATGGCGCTTTAATCTTGTCATACAGTTGATTAGTCCAATCGCCACCAGAGTTGATGCAAAGCATAGAATGATTCTCTTTTGATGGGTCTGGAAACATCGTAAACGCATGCCATTGATATTTTGAGATCCAGGGACACATGATCAATACATACGATGTTGGCGATCTATCCTCCCACGACTTTAAATTCTTGAAATGCAAAGCAACACCCTTCTCACCGTACCGTTCAAAGTAGGCAGTCTCGATCAAATTGTTTTTCTTGACATATCCAAAGATGTAATCGGCAACATACACAGCAGCTGCAATACCAATGAGCCACGGTATCCTTGATGGAGCATGAAACAGAAGAGCAATCGCCCATACGATGGAAAGGTAATGAAGCCCTTTACGCACTTCGAATCTCATGCGCTGCTTCAGAAATGGGACTGCCATTGGCCAGCATATCAGAGGCGTGACAGCTGCGGCGATAAAACCGGTGAAACCAGCGGCACTTTGCCACAAGAGGCTCATATCATTATTCAATCCCCATCGCAGCAAGTGAAAGAAGGAATGAGACATAGTCTCTATGCCTACCACAATACCAAAGATCTTATGAACCGTGTGCATATCACCGAAGTCGACCCATTCGCGAAATAGTGTACGGCGCAGGTGGTTGTTGAGATTATGAGCTTTGGATAGGAATAGCATCATGTAGAGAGGATAGTCGAAGAATGCGGAGCACCTAGCAAGTGCAAGAAGGATCATGGAGAGTGTATTCGTGGCGCAAATCGTCTTTCTGGGGCAGATGCATCGCTCCGAATCATCGTCGCATCCAGGAGCAACGCCTACTTCTGCTACCTCAGCCGATGTCATCATTAGTCCATAAGGAGGTGGAAGTAGTACCTGGAGTAGACATGCGAGGAGGCTGATGGTGCTAAAGAAGAATACGGCATGCCACCAATGTAAGTTCTTGAGAGAGGGGTCCGTCTTTTCGTCAATAATCTGGAGCTGATCCATTTGAATTTGAGCTGATTCTAAATCATTGCTGAGTCTGAAGGTATGCCTGGAAGGCTGCCGCTTCCAAAGAATTGAGCTCGCTTGTTTCTTCAGATTTGGTCTTTCTTTGATTTTCTCTCGTTTGGAATGTTCTGCTAGAAGAGGTAGGTCTTGACCCAGCGAAGTAGGATGCCAGCTTTGGGATAAGTTGTTAGATTGACGTGACTTGCCACTTCGCATTCGTGGGTTCACTACATCATTATCATCATCTGCAAATGGGGTGATGTTTGTGGGAGTGGAGGAGACTTCATCTACTACCACTACCTTCTTCTCAACGTTTGCACCTGCAGCTGCAAGGAAACGAAAAGTTGTTAGGTCTTTAGCACAAAGGACCACACGATGAGAGTATAGATGAAGTGAGAAATGTATCACAACTTACCGAAGTCGTTTGGGTGTGGAGAGGCATTAGATACTTCCGTAAAAGTCTTATTGGAAGGAATTTCCGCATTCTCTCTTTTGGGTTGTTCTGCTGGAGCAGGTACGTCCCTGTCTAGAGAAGAATTTTGATCCTTTGTCTCCTTTGTTTCTACCGAGAGCGAGAGTGATCCGTCATCTTTTTTCGATTCTGATGCTGCTGGTGTGACTGTCCCTAGAGGTGATAGCTTTGTCATGCCCATCCTCATTCTGCTTATGTCAGGGCAACTTGAGCTCCCCGTTGGAAGGTTGAAGAACCTGCCGACAAAGGAATCTTCTTAGACTTAATCATTTCCATTTCGCCAGAAGGTATTGTCTCAACTAAGACATACCAAAAGCCAATGAACCTCTACCTCTACCTACTGCCATCTTCTGCTCATCAGAGGAACACGATGAAAGGGGTAATATTTGGCGAACTCAAGAGATACTATTGGCAGTGCACCGATAAAAAAGACTATGTCGAGGTAGCAAGACTATTCTTCCAACGCTTGCTCGACAGAGGATGGGACTTCGACCAACTGAAACGAATGTTCGTAAATGCAAACTACAAAGTCTGCAACCCACCTCCACTGCCCCAAGCCATCTCAGAATCTACCACCTCAGATAATGACAAAAACATCTATTTGAAACTCGGTCGATTCCACCCTCATTACATCCCTAGTCGAACCTGTCAACAGATATATGAGGAGGAGCTTTCTACCACCCTACGCGACACAATCGGAATCGAAAAGATGGTAGTATGCTATAAGAGAGCAAAAAACATTGGAGATATTGTCTCTCAAACCTCCCTCTTTCAAAACAGAGGTGAGGAGGTAAGTACCTACCTGGGGAGGACAACAGAATCGTAGTCCTCCCCTTCCTTTCCCTCAGCTTGTTCCGCTGCCTACCCGGCAGCTACACTTGCTGAGGGAAAGCAATTGTACAAACTTACCTATTTTAGATAACGAGGAATGACCCCACAGAGACACGTATCCATTTAAGGAGAAAACTCGTGTCAACGAGGGAGAGCTAAATGACTCGCAACTTTGCATCGACAAAGCCGCCTATCCTCACTATTACTATTGCTATCCGCTGAAGAAGTTAATTCGAAAGCGTAGTCATCCACGCTTCGGTAATATAGTAATACCACTTTATCTGATATTGGTTCATATATTGATTATAGAGAGAAGTAAGGTCGCTCGCTTCGCTCGCTCCCGTTTGGTCGGTATTGTCCTTTAACAACACTCGGTTATCACATTAGTTGGCAAAAGCCATCAACAGTGAGCGTGGAAAAGAAGTCATAAGCCCAGACAGTCTCCGTTCCCGCCACCAATTCGTCGGCCGGGCCCATTTTTTAGAGACCTCCACCATGGCGGCCGCCTGACTAGCCCATAACTTTAATTTCTACTATAACGGAGATATATGCTAAACCAATGATGCAGACCTGTAGAGTATACTTATGAGATCATATGGTATCCAAGAATCGTACTTATATCTTATTTTCTCGCCGAGATATGCATTTTGGGGTTTACTATGGGCATGCCTGCCAAATTTGTCCATCAGTAAAGTTAGACAAGCTCATAGTAAACCCCAAAATGCATATCTCGGCGAGAAAATAAGATATTACTACGATTCTTTGATACCATATGCTCTCCTAAACATACTCTACACTCTACAGGTAAGTATCAATGGTATAGTATATATCTGCTTCATAATAAAAGTTATCGAGAATAAAATATAGGGGCTTATTAGGCGGCCGTCATGGTGGAGGTCTAAAAAAAATGGGCCCGGCCGACGGATTTGAGGTCTGTCTGGGCTTATTCACATACTTAGAGGTAAGTATTGCTCAAATCGCGCCTGGAAACACCGCGAAGGTCATCGCGTATCGTTTTGAGTGGCCCCTTTTGAGTCATTACATTCGTGTGATATTCCTCACCATTCACAATCATACCACATTTATCACTTGTATCTCGTATCTAAGTATGGAAGTCCCGCCTATTAAATGGAAAACGACTTAGTTGTGGGACAGACTGCGCTAGTAAAAAAGCTAGATAGAGTGTTCTCAGTTCTTCAGTTCTCCGACACAAGCTATTCGTGGGTCGTGGGCCTGTCGAACCCAGTGGAATGTATTCAGAGTTGTCGACCCAGCCAGAAATCAGCCAAGTCAACCCGTTATTCTTACTTGGATGAAGTTGCCGTCGATGAATGGTGTTCGTATGACTTCACTACGTCACTATATCCCCGATCATCGGGACCGGCGACAAGATGATACGCCGATAAAAAGTCTGCTGCAAGGGACTGTATTATGCACCTATCTCATACTCCAATGTAACCATGTTGTCAATTTATATTTCAAAGACATTATAGAAGAGATTGTCGTAGAAGTGGCGATGATTTTGATAGGGCGAAGTGACGGCTATCATCGTGGTGAACTACAAGCTTTAAGCTTTGAGCTTCGGGCTGGGTGGAGGTGGAAAAATCTTTCCTCATTTTCTGTCTGACCGCGTTTTAATGTCGTGGGAATTCAGTTCTTTAATTCATAGTAAGGACCTTGTCAATTTCCACATTTTGGAGGATGGTGCCGAGTTCATTCGACCCGGCCAGTGCATGCAATCCTTACGCATTGTGCAAGTACTTAGAGGTTGAGTTGGCTAGTGATTAGAATGGTTTGGTTGCTCGAATATTGATACGCTTGACAACACCTTGACGAAGTAGGATGGATGAATGAATTCTCAAATTCCATCCGACAGTGATACCGCTTCCTCCATACTCTAGAGGTCACCAACCTTGTAATCACGAGCATGGCTTTTAGAATTCATTAAATTACAACCTCTCATCGAGTTGCTCATTGACATGATCCATATTGACATTGACTTCTATTTTGAAGTTCATATCAATATCACATCCAAAGACTAGCTCGTGGTAGACTCTGAAACATTACTTCGCACTATACATGCAACACTGAGTTTGAATTGAGGGAATGTCGTAACAAGTCGCCGGCTTCCTTTTGCTTTTGACAGAAGTCAAGCGTACGTTAGTTGTCCAAGCCCAAGCCAAGGAAGGAAGCAAGCAAACGTCCGGGCCGGGGCGAATGAAAGGCTCCAAAACACAAATACATCGTCATTCAATATGTCAATTCATCGACTATCGACTGACTGGCTGGTTTATGTTGATAATGATATAAGGCATTAGGGTACTAGATACACATATTGCTGATGATCGTGTATTCTGCTCATCTCTTTTCAATGTCAATGCCTTTGCAAGTAATATTGTCATGCAAGTCCAAATTGAGTCATTTAGGTTTAGAGAGTAGATTAGAGTGGAGTCGTTTGAGCACATTGAGGTCCTGAAAAAAGCATCCACTCGATGATGCAATTTCAAATTATTGGGAACTTCGAGATTGGTATTGAGGGGAGGGATGGTCACAATAGGGTCTACTGACTTCTGCTTGTGACCTTCGAGTTTATTCTGAGTTCTGACTCTGACTTGAACTTGTAAGAGATAGTATCAAGCTCCTACGTGGGTCATTTTGATGAAACTGTCATTATTTGGGCCTTTGTCCGGGGCGGGATAGATCACGATCTACATACTGCACCGGGATGACCTTCATAACAATGTCCCCACCAGGCCAGTGGTAATGCTGGTCGTACTTATGTAGTAATGCCACCACCGCACCACCGCACCTGTGTGAGAATAATGCCGTCACAAGATCATCCCACGCCGCCGCGCCCACCCCAGCCTCGCAAACCCCGCGATGACACTGTTCATCTGAACAACAAACTCATAGCAAGAATGTCATCCTACGCTTCCGATCGTCGTCGGGCACGAGAGGAATATTATCGTGACAATTCCGCCCCTGGCACGTCGTCTGAAAATAATCATGTCTCGTCATCGTCCTCGGTCTCAGTTAACTCGAATAGTGTGAGTTCGTGTAATGGAGTTTTAAGTCATGTGACCGAAGGGACGAGAGAGTCATCTACTCGTAATAGCGACAATGGCTACAGTTCTGGTAAAAGCCGTGGTGGTGACGGTATTGATGGTTCGTATCGTAGTGGTAGTAGGGGTAGTGGTGGTTCGACAATAAGCCAAGATCCTCCTGAGATTGGTGGTGACCACTATTATCGTGATCCTGACGGCAACAATAGCTACAGTAGAAATCCGCCGGAAGATGACCAAGAAGACTTAAAGTCACTGGCAACGACGGACACAACTCAGTTTCGTCGATTACGTGAACAACGAAAAATGCAATCAAGGAAGGAGAAAGAGAAGGGGAGTGATACGGAGGGTAGACACAACAGGTCTTCTACTACTATGCGTCATAGGAGTCAACAGCAGCGGTCATCGGAAACTCGGGGGAATCATCCACGTGATAAAGGGGTGAGATATCGTGGTGGCAGTGGACATCATGGCAGTAATTCGTTCGATGAAGACGACTATACTGATGGAGGGTCCAACGAGTCGAGAAGTTGGATGAGTGGGGATGGATCACGCTTTTCACGTTCCACTCATCATTCCACTCGTTCGAGTCGCTCTCATTCGTCCTCTTCGATCACCTCCCACCAATGGCAAATGATACTTATCTTCGCTCTTGGCCTTGTATTAATAATCAAAGCTGGTGTCGTGGAAGTAAAACTTGAAAAGACACAGTTGCGTGGTATTGGTGAGAGAGCTTTGATGAGGGGGGGTGATAGTTATTCGCATTTGAATCATTTGTCGGGTAAAGATTATTACCAGGCACCGACTGTCATGAATGCTAGATCGTTAGAGGAGGAGGAAGAGGAAGTTGACAGTGATGCGGCGGAAGGAGATTCTCCGTCGGAGGCTTACTTTAAGGAAGCTGTGGAAAAGCTTGAGAGTAATGGGGGAGGTATTAATTCTCAGGGATATGAGCAAGAGGCTGAAGACGGTGTAGAAGATCAGGTGATTGAACAAGATCTTGAGGAAGCTGTAGACGAGGGAAAGGATGATTTGAACGAGAATTATTCTACAGTGGAGCAGCAGCAGCCACAGCTACAGCCGGACTCGCACCAACAACGCTTCGACCATTCTCAAGCACAACTTGTTGGTAACTCTCCTGCAGAGCAGCAATCATTGATGGCAAACAACTACCAACAACCCCTTCAGGGGGGAGATCTCCAAAGTAGTGAACAGATTCAGCAATCACAGCAGCAGAGCCTATTCGTCCAACAGCAGCAGCAGCAGCAGCAACCATATCAGCAAACTCAATTCGGATATCAACCAAATCAATTTGGACAACAGCAGTCGGGACAATATCAATATGGTCAGCAACAAGCTCAGTACGGTCAGCCTCAAGCTCAATACGGACAGTCTCAAAACCAATTTGGTCAGCAAATAAGTCAGCAGAATCAGCAACAATACGGTCAGCAACCAGAGCAGGTTCTTTCGCAACAATATCAGCAACCTCCGCAATACAGTCAACAACAGCAATATAATCCGCAGCAGAACCTGCAGGTGCCACAGCAGTTCGATCCACAGCTGCAGCAAGATGAAAAGCAACAAGTCTTCGCCGTGCAATCTAGCAATGAAGTTCTTAGTCCACCGGATCAGATTGGAAATGTGGGCAATGCGTATTTGAATGCGAACAGTAATGAAGCAGCGAATTCTCCTGAATATGCTCCAGTTGGAAACATCGATGCCATCGTATCTACTAATCCAGACCCAGCTAATGTTCAATCTGGCGCCGGGACTCAGTTGCAACAGCAGCTCGAACAACCACAGCTGCAACAAGATGTGCATCAATATGTGCAGCAACAAGCCTTCGGCGTGCAGGCTAGCAATGAAGTTGCTAGTCCGCCGGACCAGATTGGAAGCGTGGGCAGTGAATATTCGAATGCGAATAGCAATGTAGCAGCAAATCCTCCTGATTATGCTCCAATTGGAAACGTCGATGCCATTGAAGCTGCTAATGCAGACCCAACTAATGGCCAATCTGGCGCCGAGACTCAGTTGCAGCAGCAGCTCGAACAACCACAGCTGCAACAAGGTGTGCAGCAATATGTGCAGCAACAAGCCTTCGGCGTGCAGTCTAGCAATGAAGTTGCGAGTCCACAGGATCAGATTGGTAATGGAGGCAATGAGTATTTGAATACGAACAGTAATGAAGTAGCGAATGCTCCCCGCGATGATGCCCCAGTTGGAAACGTAGATGCCATCGAAGCTGCGAATACAGGCACAAATAATGGCCAATCTGGTGCTGCGATTGAACGAAATCTTGAGGTTGTGGATTCTGATTCTCCCATTCCACCAACAGATGTACTGAATAATCGTATCGTTCCTTTTGATGTAAGTCGTCAGCCACGCTTCCAGGGTAAAAATAAGCGAGACGATCACGATGGTGAAGATGCCAATGAAGCTGATGAAGATATCCAAGATGCTCCTGTCCAGGTGGAACCTGACGCCTATGGAACTTTGAAGGAAGATCAACCAGATCAAGAGGAGCCTCAAGCACGTAAGCCGAGATCACGTGAGCCAAAACCTGACGCCAACAATCCTGACTTCAACTACAAGGCCGCCGTTGTCGATGATGGAATAGCTTTCACCAACCCGCGGCTTTGGGGCGCGAAGACATTGACAACTCCAGGATTGAGAAAACATTTGAATAAGAACGACGCAAAATTTGCTTCTGCAGCAGTTTAGGTAGGATAGTATGTCTAATAGTAATTTGCATATTAATTTAGCATCATCTCTCGCTGTTTGGCATAGGAGTTCTTTGGCACGTTGATATATGATTTCGTCTTCCTTGATATACGCATTAAACAAATCTTTGAGATCGTCATCAAATTCAGAAACATTTGGTGGTTTAAGAACAACCGAATGTTTTACTGAGATGGAAACCTTCTCCCTCTTCTCCTCCTGCGTCTCAGTTAAATGGTTTGAAAAGAATTGTCGCTCCCATTTGATCGTAATCTGGACGATGACGACAACTCTTCCTCATTGTGTTGGCCCAAAGTTGGAGTGTCTCCGTAATGTTAGTCTGTAAACCAACAATTACAGTATTCTTCCAGATTATGAAGTGCAACATTAACATCTTTAGTGGCAGGATCGAGGAACTTGAGTGTACATATTCCACGTTGCATCTTTGCACTGTTCAAGATAATGTCGAAGTAAAGTTTGATAGTGCATCGTATTATTTGATTCGGTTGCCATCCTCCTAGCTGTTGCAACTCGTTCACGCCAGGGACCTTTCCAACCAGCCTTGTTTGGATTACAATTCTTCACTTGGCCTGGTTTACCCGCTCCGTACACGATTCCATGGTGAAAACTACTCAGCAGTCTTTCTTTCGGTTCACGAAAGGCACTAAACACCATTGGCTTGGGAGGGAGGACGTTGTTAATTAGTGATGTGTGAAGACCCACATGGGCATTCACTGAAGGAGAAAAGACGCCAATGTTTCCATCGTCGGCTGCCCGCTGTTTGACCACGACGTTGTCATCTCCTTCAAATTGTGATCGTAAATCTTTCTTCCCTTGGCCTATTTTCAGCAAGTTTTTTCGAACAATATCAGATACCTCGCCTGACGGACCAAAGTTGGTCGTCTTTGTCGTGTTATCATATTCAAAGCACTCTCCTTTTGATGCTCCTATACATGCGGTCTCCGCGTTGATATTGCTTTCATTGTTGTTGCTGCTGCCGCCGAGAGATGAATTCCAGTGCAGAGAGCACCCACCAGGTTGTGATATGCAAGTGTTTGGACCGATATGGGTATTTTGAAACCAACTAGCTAGTGGTTCCATGAATGTTTTGAGGATTGTTGTGCTCGCCGTCTTTGGCACACGAACCCAGACAATTGAACAGTCATACGTCGTATCATCGCTACGATTTGACATGGTTGTAGAGATATGGTAATTTTGGGAGTCTGGACGAAGATCATCGCTTACATTGGCATGTAGTGCGTGATTTAGAGCATCGGCAGAGACGGCATCGCTTACATTGACATGTTTGGTGTAATTTTGAACACCATCAGATATTATGTCTTCTTCGGTCATTGTGGCCTCTTCACTTTGCACAACAGCTACTGGTAGGGCATCAACAGTCTCCATACCCAGAGCGCCTTCCCCAACTTCCCTTACTGCAATGACATCTCCATCCCCTAACTGTAAATAATTGCTCTCCAACACCTCCGCTCGAACCTCCTCCCGCCGCGGCAGGTCCATTTCCACAAAATATCTTCCCCCATGATCATGATGTAGCTGAGGATCGAGAAAATCGTCACTCTCGGATGCAAACCAGATTTGCAACACCAAGACAAGCCAGCAGAGGAAGAGCAGTTGGCGCAGTGATTGGGGGGTGTTTCGCCGTACTGGCGGGCTGGTCGTAGCGGCGGCGGTCATCTTGCGTTTTATGATGTAGCATGGTGTAGATGGTGGTGGTAGGGTGTAGGGTGGTGGTGAGTGGTGGTTGGCGCAAAAATTAAGATACATGTCTTCAGACGTCTTCTGCTCTGAAACAAAAAAATGACATCACTGATGACATGAACCATGAACAAACTTACATGACATGAATTGAAGACCGTACAATACATCATCACATCGTAACATACTTTCTTCACTCGATCATGAGCAATAGAATCAGTGGTACCGCCAACGCTGTGGGCGGCAAGTCGTCTGCTGCCGCTGCGAAGAGTATCAGTGGCGACGGCGACGGCAATGACGATTTTCCAGCCGCATTGCCCTACGCTCACTGGAGAACAATAGGCAACCGTAAATTCGCTCTCAACATGGTCCAATTCCAAGAATTCCTCTCCACTGGCACAATCTTCACTAGGAAAATTACATTAGATTCTCTCTCGCCTGAAGATGATCAAAGTCGCCATTCTACAAGAAATATTGGCTTTGTTGAAGTATCGAACGACATTGTCAGCTTGAAATTTCGTCCATCAGGTGCACCAGCCCGCACTGTTTACATCCGTCACCACGAAGAGTTAATTTCACATTGGGAAAATGTTGCAAATGCATTGACTGCCTGTCCTTGTGTCTACTTACGAAGTGTTGTGATCGACAAAATTGAATTGCCTAAAACTATCATGGACCTTTTGGGCACTGCGTTATCTACAAAACGCATTGATAGTCTCACATTGAGTTACAATAATCTTGATTACACATCTTTAACCAGTTCATACCTGGAGAATAATCCAAATGTAAAAGACTTCACGGTGGTAGGAAATCCCCTGAAAGATGCTTCTGTGGCATTGCGCTTTGTGACAGCAATCAGCCATAATGAACATTTTTTCAGGTTGGAAATGAAGGAGTGTGGTTTGGGGGGAAAGAGGCCCATCAAACGTACTTTGACAAGTGTGATAAAGGATTATTGTGGTATGGGAGACAATAACTCCTCGCAGGCCGGGGAGAATAATTTACTACAAACAATGCTACCCTACCTTGGCTTGTTGAACTCTGTCAACTTTGCCTACAATGATGTTACGTCAAGTGATGTTCCATATATCGCATCCTTTATTGCCAGCAATCCAAAGGTGAAATCGCTGCATTTGGGCTATAGCGAACTTAATGACAGTGATGCGATTAAGTTGGCCGATGCGCTCAAGACGAATTCAACCATTGAGCGGTTACATCTAAGTGGGACGGCGGAAATGACCGACAAGGGGAAGGAAAAGATCAATAATATCATGGCAGCCAAGAGGATGCTCCCTAGGGGACGGTTGGTGCCAGTGGCCCAAACATCCTCAAGAGAAGTTACTGTGCCTGATGCACCCAAACTTCTCAATTATGATTACTGGAGGTCTATTGGATATGGTATGGAGTCGTCCAAGGCGTTGGTTAGTTTCCAGAACAACTTATATGGTATTGCCAATGGCCCAAGTGGAGAATGTAAATTTCTGTTTTGCAGATCTAAAGGGGGTCCCTTTGAAATCGAAATCGATGCATACAAGACTTACTTTCAACACTCGTCGATAGATCACCATCCTAGTCTCTTGGCAAAGTGGAAATGTGCTTTGAAGCGATTGCAAGACAACTCATCACGAAATGTCAACAAGATGAAGATAAAACGAGTTGAACTAGTTAGCAATGTGGTGGATTTACTGGGGAAAACACTTCGCGCGAAGAATATTGTACATCTTGTTCTAGCAAAGAACCGCCTGGATTGCCAGGGTTACATCTCTTTATCTAAATTTCTTGAGAAGAAGTCTCCTCTCAAGATATTGGAGCTAGAAGAAAATCCCATTGACGATGTTGCATGCGCTCAACGCTTATCGAAAGCAATAATAGCTCATCCATCTTTAGACAAGCTCGTGGTTGAGAACTGTGGGCTGGGTAGCAATATTCAAATTCTCTCGGCGTTTGCTAACACTATGAATCGTGTCGCGGTCTTATCTTTGAGCTGGAATGATATTGATAACAACGGGGCAGCTGTTATTGGAAATGTTCTGTCCACAAATCCTGCATTGCTGAAGACATTGCGCTTGAATTTCAATGAAATTGACGATGATGGAGTGGCTCCTTTGGCAGAGGCTCTTCGCACAAACACGAATCTAAGGGAACTCTATCTCGATAAGAACGACATTACGGAAGTGGGAGAGGGTGCATTGAGAAAGGCAGTGTTTGATGACACTAGCCTCATCACTCTCTTCAACTCCAACCACACCTGTAAAATTCATACCACCAGTGGAAATGTTTGTCCCGAAACGGGTTCTACAAGGAAGATCACTATCAAGAAGAAAATGTCACTCGCGATGTTTAGTAGTGCAAAAGTAGAGAACACGAGGACAATCCCTATGAATATGCACCTCTTTTCTGATGCACCTGTCGAGCTCATGCCTGCAGAGCTCAGTTTCATCAACCGTTGCAGCAAATTTGACAAGAAAAAACCTTGCTTATCAAATATGTATGAGGTAGTTAGAACATGGAATGTGCAACAAATGTTCAGCTACGCGGCAGGAGCAGTTGCGCCAAAGGAAAAGAAGAGGCGGAGGAAGAAGGGACAGAATACAGCTGCAAAGAAGGCAAGGCTATAATATGAAGAATGGGATTGGTACAGCCTAAAATAATGTCATCTTAATGTACTCCTACTAACTTAATTCAATCTGATATTTGTATAGGGTTTGAGCATAAGTGAAGAGCTCAAAATCAAACCTGTTCTTCTCCATTAGGGCAACATACGCGTCAGAATGCTCCATTGCATCATTGGGATCCAAATCTTTCCCACCAAGCGCATCCTTCCTAATCCCCTCCAATATGTGATTTTGGAAGCAAAACATTGTTGCATCATCAAAACTGCCTCCCTTTTGTGCTTCCCATCCAAAGTACCGTCCATAATGCTGTACAGCTCCCATGATGTCACTGTAAAGCCCTATCAGTGCCTTCCGGCGTAATATCTCCTTTGCTGTGTGAACATCTTTATCGTCTAGAGTAGAACACGCCGTCCCATCCTCGCCCTTTCCGTCGATACATCGCTTATTCACCAATTCACGTGTCATCCAATTATCTCGTGCAAACTCACTCTTAGCGTACTCCACGTAGGACATATCCTGCAGGTTTCCTCTCTGCCAATCATTCAACTTGGTTCTCTCGTACTTTCCTCGACGAAGATATCGGAACCGAGCCATCTCTCTTTCAACGGGGTGTCGAATAAGAACGAACATTCTCCCTTGATTCAAAGTGGTGAATAATGATGAGACATCTTGCAACAAGGAACTGTAGATTACATCAGCCATATTACTGGAACCTAGTGCCAGTACCTTGGCACGCTCAATCCCATCCTTGGTAGTTGTGTCGACATTGATGTACTTTCGACCCATTGCCATCACCACGGACAAGTGGAGATAACCATCTCCCGGTGTGCTAGCACCAGCAACTTCGACATTGTTCGATTCATTATTTTCCATCACACCCTCCGCACTAACCTGCACCAAATTCAAACATCCCAATACACCCTCCATCATACTGCTCCCACCACCATTCCCCTTGAAATCCGCATACTCACTCCCCCAGAACAAGGGAACATCCCGAAACTTGGTCGTATCCGTCAAGGTAATTGAGCCATAATTATCTACAACTCCACGTATATACGATGTCCCCACGGCCCAATCGGCAATATTATCTTGTATTAGCGGGAGATATTTTCGAGATTCCCATGATGGGTTGGGGTGCATCATTCCCCATGGACCAATTGATACCATTGTTGTCATGGATGTTGCGAGATGGTTCGATCCATGCATTGACGTCTTTGACATGAATGACGTTTTCAATCGTCAAGAATGTCCCAATGGCCATTAGGGTGAATAGTATTGCAAGAAAGACGGAACGTCGAAAGTATTCGGAAGTGTGTAATTCGGTTCATTTTCTTCACGAGAGGATCATCATCGTCGTCAGTTGCTGCTGCTCCAAGTGGTGTGATTATCGTTACAGAATTTTCATCTGTTGACATGGCATCAGAAGATGTGTTGTTGTTGACGCTAGGATGGTGATGATGACTGTACATATCATTAGTCGTCATGTCATCATAATCTCCCTCTTCTGTAATAATCATTTTCTTCAGTTCGTTCTTATCCAATTCGAGCTCACCTGCATCATCATTCGCTTCGATATGAACTCTGTGTAATGGATTGCCCGACATGCTCGTCGTGACTACTGACGATTGGTGTGAACTTGAATAATTCGACAGGAAGGATGACGACAGCTGTCCTCTTCCAAAAGAGCTTTGTGACGATGAGGCCGAAGGTGCAGACGACATCATGGAGCTTTGCTGTGGGTTATTGTTATTGTGATTATTTGATATCGAAGTGCCCGATTGGGTCGTCTTCGACTTGTATTACTACTGCCACTGTTGTTGTAAAGCGTTGACCCCACCAGTCTCGAAGACGATTGCTGCGCTAGCTCGTATATCGCTTTCGAATTGCGGCGGGTATTACCACCGCCGCTACTACTTGAAGTATGTACACTTCGTGTTGCAGAGTCATCGTAAATTACTATTTTTGGTGGATTGGTCTTCGTAGTAGGATGATGTGTTATCATCGGGCGGGTAGGCGTATCCGATGCTTCCGCCGGAGAATGGAGCCCATTCTTACACCTCCTCCGCTTTGAGAAGAAGACATGATGTTGTTGTCGAAGAGTTTGGTCGAAGCAGCAGTCTAAGGTATGTACATATGTTGAATGCTTCCGTCATGGTCATTATTCAGTGTTCGCGGCGCTCGGCGTTCCTGCTCAAATAAACGTCAAAATAGGTCAAAATCCGAGATTCGTCCCAGTCGTAGGTCATCGGTATTCGGGACAGATAGAGGGTGAAATAGGCCCATGTAGTAACCTACTCCCAGTTAAATACCTAACCAAATCGGAACTTTTGTGTGGAAAAATCAGATTTCTCACGTAGGAACTTAGTACATTTTCATCATCTCCGCTCTTCTGTGTCTGATGTCTGATGTACTTGCTTCAAGGACGATGCACCCTGCTACACCCATGGTGATGAATTGAACTCCCTATTCACAGCCGCCATGTTCACCAACAATCCACTGGACTACCCCCTCCGCCTCTGCGAATCAGTCGCATTCATTCTCCACGGCATACTCGGCCTCACCGAACCCTTCACAGGATGTCTCCGCTCCATCTTTCAAGACAATGGAGCGATGCCAACTTGGTTCTGGCCACTCGCCGGTTCCATTCTAATTTGTGTCGCCATCATCAACTTCCGTGGGAGTGATGTTGCGATAGTAATGAATCAAGCGTATATTGCTGCGTTTCATATGGGTGGAGTTTTGTATCATAAGCGACTTGGGCATCATCCTGCTTCGGGGGTTGGACCGGGTATGTTTGTGATCTTTGCAGTTGCGGTGGCTTGTATGAGAGCACCGATTTGGATGGTGGTTGGTGGGCTGATGACATGTTATGCTTTGGCAGTGGGATTGGCGGAGGTATTGGTCAAGCCAACATCTATTTGTGCGACTGGTGGGGGTGATGAGCGAGCACTTTTGTTGAGAGTTGATTGATTGATTGAGAAAGAGATTTATTACATCTCCAAAAATGACATCATTCATTCAATGCCAACAGAGAGAAGAAGAATTGCAGTGATGAAGACACCACATGAGTCAGAGAGGAAGAAGCCTGAACGAGATAATTAAAGGAGGTAGAGATCGCTTTTGATGTTTGTATTTATATATATAGGGCGATTGGTCTACCTGGCTGCGATGAATAATCCACATCCTCTCTATTATTTTATTGTACAAAATACTCGAAAGGACGAAAATTACAGACTGATATTCACTTCAGGAATGTCTTTGTGTTCCTAACAATATGATTGCTGGAATCATTCCTTCTAGCATTCGCGTTCTATTTTCTGTATTGGTCATGAAATAGCTCACATGTGTTGCCACTTTACTTTGCTGAGATCTGAGATGCTCGAGAGAGAGGGAGATAATAGATAATGACTTCAAGCTTAGAGGGGGGGGGGGGGCACAGCGCATGGCGATTGAGGAGGCCGTGGAAAATGATAGAGAGTGGAGATAGGGTGACACTACTCCAATTGTAGTCCCTGTGGTGAAGTCAAAGATTGGTGTTGCAAAATCTACCTAGAAAGTGCGAAAGCCATCTTTCCTGCTGTGCGAATGCTCAATGTAATGCAGTGCTGGATTGAATAACGTACAACTTAGCATAACTTGTGCTTACTGAAAATTTGATCTGCTGTGTAGATTGATTTGAACTAGATATCCTATTGTTGCAGCAGCTGCTGCATTCTGTGTATCATTCTCCCCCAGGAGTTGATGATCACTGCCCATATCTTCTTCCGCGCATTGTAGCTTGCACCCTTGTTGGTACAAAGATCAATCTCATAATGGGCGGTGAAGCAGCTTTTGCATGTCATCTCTAACTATTTATTTAACTTTACTTCTAATATGCTTGGGAGGAGACAAGACCTAGCTACGCACTCCAGAGTGCATCAAATCCATCCTGAAAGAGTTACTGGATGCGTTAATCTCCACCATCTCAAAACATATTGACCTGAAGAAATCTTTGGTCAAGGCATTGATTAAAATAATGAGAAAGTCGGCATACATTACTACTGCGCCTTAATTGCAGCTGCGCTGGCACTAAACAAGTTCACTATTTATTATTTGCAACATGTATTATTTATTCCTCAAGAGTGCGTCGCCAGCACAAGCGGTCTTTCCTTTCCTAGTTGCACACATTCACGCTCACAATTGGACATTAGTTCTCTCATCTAAAAAGGTCCTCGGATACATTCCTTCTTCCACCATAGATGGGCCTTGCAGCAATCAGACAGTGAATCATGCAGAACGTCCCAAGTCTTGTGAAATCCTCCGCAGGGTTTTGGTCCTACACAACTGGTAAAACACATGTTTTCGTTCCAGTCAACATACCACTTCTCTGGAGTAGGCGAAATAGCTGGAGCGCTTGCACCACCAGGAGCCATGCACTTCGAGTATTGGTCTCCCCAGAAATAATTCTTTTTGCAACATTCGTCAAGAGTGTCAAACATCCATACCTCCGGGCTAGATTTCATGTAACCAGGGGCCCCCCCGTCGTTGAGGCAAGTATTTGTTTTCGACCAATCTGCATAGAAGAGTGCAGCTGTCGCATCCACTCCAGGCGTTCCACCGCTATTGACCACACAGGTATCGGACCATGCAAAGTGGGTTTGACAGCACTTTTCGACAGTGTCGAGTATCCATACCTTAGGATATCTCCGCATGTAACTTGGTGGATCACCAGTGTCACAACGGGGCTCTGATTCTTCCCAGGCAGGGAAAAACCCAGAAACATCGGTAGCACTCTCCCCAGCGCATTCATCGTATGCCCACGGGAAGTACTTTGTACAGCATGCCTCTTTCGAAGACTCGTGCCACCATCCACCCCCTAACGTCATGTAATCTGGAGCATTACCATCATTTTTGCAGCCGATATCTCCACTATTCCAATCGGGATACCAAAAATTCGAGAGATTCAAGATCGGGATAACGAGGTCTGCAAAGCCCCATGATAAATCGGCAGCGTCAAGAATTGCGACAATATCTGTTGACGCAGACAAGTCATCTTGCAATCCTAATAGGAATGTGCCATCCTGCAGCGCATCTTTCAAATCTCCGGTAGCTTGTGTATACACTTGATTTCCAACCGTTTGAGCATCCGAACAAGCTGAGTTAGTGCATATCGCTTGCAAAACAAACTCAAAGTCGATCACAAGATCGCTTAGGGTTGTTAATGAACGGCGGCTTCGTAAAAGGCGATTCCTTTGAAGATTATCCACGCTGATTCCATTCACTTTTACTATTTTGATATCACAATTTAATATAACATTGGAACTAGAAGGACAGACGTGGGCTCTGACTTGTTCTTCAAAAACGGCGAAGTTGACATTTGCCTGAATACGTTGTGATCCTTCTTCAGTAATCCTTATGGTGAGAGTTCCCTGAATAATCAATTCGACATTAGGAGGAGCCTGTGACGGATGGATTGACTTAGACGGAGCCGCACTTGGATCAGAGGACGGTTTGCTTGATGGAACATATGATTCCGAAGGAGTTACACTTGGCTCAGATGATGGCTGAGCTGACGTAGAAGGATCCAAACTAGGCTCAGACGATGGCTGGTGGGATTTAGAGGGAGCCGCACTGAACTCAGATGATGGCTGAACAGATTCAGACGGAGACAAACTTGGATCTGAGGAAGGTTCTCCAAAAGGTTGGGCTGATGGCTCAGATGAAGGTTGCCCAGAAACGGAGGGGTTCAAACTAGGCGCAGAAGATGGCTGAGCAGATTCAGATGGAGACAAGGAAGGTGCAGATGACGGTGAAGACGATTTCGAAGGAGACAAACTCGGCTCAATGGAAGGTTTGGTAAATGGAGCAGACGATTCTGAAGGAGACGAGCTTGTATCAGCAGCAGATGATGGGTTAGCTGATTCAGATGGCACTGCTGATACAGATGGCACTGCGCTTGGTGACAGGCTAGGCGTGACTGATTTAGATGGCACTGCGCTTGGTGACAGGCTAGGCAACAGGCTAGGCGCGACTGATTTAGATGGCACTGCGCTTGGTGAAAGGCTAGGCAGCTTGGATGGAATACTAGACGGGAATGAAGTGGGGTCTTTCGTGGGTCTTGGAGTCTGAAAAAAGAATCGGGGCAAAATTGGGTAAGAACAAAATTACAATATTTCTCCCAAGAATCAGAGCAGAACAAACCTCTGGACCAATTATTTACTCACTGGCTTTGGTGTTGGGACTTTTGTGGGGAAATTGGTGGGAGGAGGTAGTGCTCGATAGCAGTGACCTTCGACATAATTTGACGAATCAATTTGCCCTGTACCTGTACGTCCGGTACTCATGACTGTCACTGAAGCGTTTTCATAACCATTGTCAAATAGACAGTTACATGATGAACCTTGCTTCGCAACAAAACCTCTTGACTGAGGATAATTCGATAGAGAGCAAGCTGCGCCACATGCGTCTATATGATAATCTGAAGACAAGTTAATTTCGATGTATTCGTAGGTAGCCATCGAACTGTCCCAGCACTCCCCATATCCAACATATTCGAAGTTGTCAACTCTTTCAGGTGCTTCTGGCACAGATTTTGCGTAACATTGTCCAGTACTGGTTACATCAGAGTTTGTCACTGGTCCTGAAGCCAATTTGTTGCTAACCTGATTAACTGCTAGCGTACCGTCACGTCCATCTAAATCTGTGGAAAAATCAATTCCTATATCGAACAAGCAGCGACATTTTCCTGCCTCAAACTCAAAGCCTCTGTATTTGCTGTGGGTCCTGTATACAGCACATGTTCCAGGACACAACTTAGCCATGAAGTCTGTGTTCAGGAACTCAAGGTAGTTATACTCTGCTGTATTATAGACATGATTTCCTCTCTCTTTTCCTAAGCATTTCCCGTCTCCAACAAGTTCATGACCATAATACGAAGCCCATCTGCTAATTGACAGTGACGGTCGTCCCGATGGCTTGGAACTCAGTGAAGGTCGTCCCGATGGCTTGGAACTCAGTGAAGGAATTAGCGACGGTTCCCCACTTGGTTTCATTGAGGTAGAAGGTGCTGCAAAGAAAACACACACACACGCATGAGGGAAAAAAGTGAGTAAAGGGGGGCAATATCTGCAACTCGATGGAACTTCATTCACACTCACAAGATGTAGGTTCAAATGTTACATCTGCCCAAACACCACATGATGCGCAACTTCCAGACTGGGTACAATTATTGAGTGTATTGGAAAGCAATTCACAATCATCCATCTCAAGCAACGCTTCAACTTCGAAAACTGTGGCAGCTCGGCAATAGTCGTTCAACCTCGACACAACTGCTTCAAAATACCCTTCACCATAGGACGATGATGGACACTCAAACCCTCCATTAATCGTCTTGAGCGTGCCACCGAAGCTTCTTCTTGCTACATAATCTTTACATGTTGTACCAGTGGAGCCAATGGATGAGGTCCAAAACCACAATGCGCTCGCCCAGCCGTGAACCTCGTTTGTGGCGACCAAATCAGGTAGTGCACAATAATCAGTACCTACTGCTTCACCCGCGTCAAAATAATTGTAGCTATGCGAAAGCTGCAAGGGACCACGGCCAAAGTAAAGTTTGTTGGCGTTGTATCCTTTACCATCAGTATAGCCTACAGGTGCACATTCACCACAGTCAGTGCTACAATATGGATCCGTATAATCACCGCTGCTCTGCCCATTCGGGTTACAATACCCAACACCATTTGCCTCATTAAATATTTCGCATTGAGAAGATTCCCTCGTCTGTTGTAGACCGCCGGATTCATGAAGCACGTGTCCCATGAACGCCGCAAGTTGATGTCTCACACTAGGCTCATCATTAGATGCAAAGATTTGTTTATCAAGATTGTTCTGATTCCAATTCTCCACAGCTGAGCGAAATCCTGCGTAAGTGTAGACTGATGAATGATTTGGAAATAGCTCCTGAAAGATTCCAGAGGTCACAATTGTGAAGATATCCAGGGGCTGGAATGAAGGTGATTGCGAAGGACTGGATGTCACAATTACAGGTGAATCAAAAGTTACATCCATCTGAATGTAGTTAGAAACTGCCTGTTGAAATTCTGCTGTGCTCATCGCTTCAACAATGACTTCATCAGGACTGCTTGTCCCATCATCATCCATATTAAGTTCGGCGTCAACATTGAGGTTGTACATTTTGCCTTCGTTCAGATTTCTATTTTCGCTTGGTATTTCGGTCAGAGTTTGTTTCAAAATAAAGCATCGAATATTTCCTTGGGCGATACTGGCGACAACTCGGTTACAGTAGGCTTTTTGCTCTTCAGGGATCAAGATTCTAGGCTCCGAGACAATGAATTTTTGTTCAACCGTTACAGCACTCCCTCCGCAACCTGGAATAGATGCAGTTCCACCTGTAAAAAGATCAACTTCTGAGTAGAGGTTACATCCAAAATTGTTTGCATTTGGTAAGATAAAATCAATCGCGTTTTCGTTTGTGATACCTGCCCATTGAATCACCCCATACCACAGTGCCTCCCACGACGTTCTTGGAATCCAAACGCCGCGCCTAATTCGGGAGAAATGGAAGGAATACATTTGCAGACCAGTGAGTACATCTTCTTCTACAATAAAACGAATACGGTTGACGGCGTTTCCAAGCGAAAAAGAGCCACGTTCGCTAAAAAGCCAGAGAAAAATCAATAACTTACCCTGTGTTGTAATCATCGGCCGAATTGTAGGTTTCTGGGTGATGACCCAAAACTATTCCTCCATTCACCTCTCCCCCCATCATGACTGCATTCCCTCCCCAACCATGATCTGTCCCGGCGCTACTGTTCGGTGAAACCGAACGTCCAAATTCAGAAGACATTACTAACGTGACTTTATCCCATAGTGTTGTACCGTCACCTAATGCTGCATTCTTCAGTTCTTGACGGAAACCATGAATGGCTGAATTAATCTCCCCAAACTTCCGATTCAGTGCACTAACCATTTCGAAATGAGCATCAAATCCACCTAGCGCAACTGCAAAGAAATCTCGATTCACATCACGTGCTTCATTAAAAGCAATAAGTTGAAACACCATGTCCAGCTGACTTCCCAAGGTATTAGCTGGAATTGCCGCACCACCCCGTGTGCACTCATCTGATGAGCACTTGCAACCGTTGGGACATGCAGAAGAAGATGAGCAGGCGATAATGCTTCCATCTGAATTTTTGCAAGCGGCATTCAAAATAGAACGAAACGAATCCGTTTCTGCAACTGCATCTATGAAGGATTGACTCCAAAATTCTGCCTGGATAGAGCTTGTGGATCGTGTTTTCTTATTCAACTGCTGCATCTTCTCCACCAATGCAGAGCGCTTGGAATGAACTGAGCCATCGGCGCAGCGTGATTCTCCCTCTGTTGCTGCTCTTGCACAAATATCTCTCCCGTAATAAAAAGGATCGAGTCCACCTGGATGGCATCAACGAATTTGAATTAGAATTTGATCATCAATAACAAACAGGACAAAGCATAAGAATACAATTATTTTCTTGACACTCACCAGGTCTAACAATTTTTAACGGATTTGCTAAGCTTGGGTCTCCTTTTAGGATCGTGGGGCTGTTATTGACAGAAGTCTGTTTAACGGCCACTGAGAATGAAAATACATCTGCCAAGCGACCCAGCTAAGTTTCAACAAGACATTAATGAGCAATTGTGCGATAAGAAAAAACAAGTACATGAAATCTGAATGAACTTACAACGCCGGTACCTAAACGAGATCTAAAAGCATCTACTTTGAACATCTCCTCTTTCATTGAGTGGTGGGAGAAGAGCTGAGCGATGGTCTCCTCTTGAAAGTCGTATCGATTGACAGCTTTCTGCAAATGGCCAATATTTGCAAAGAATATGGCATCTCCCTGATCATACATCGTGGCGAGGTGATTTAGTGCGCTGTTCACCCCAAAATGTGTGCAAGGTTGATCGGATGTAGTTGCATCAATTTTGACCATAGAGGTGACATAGTTACTGGCTCCTCTCTTAGTCTTGTATTCTTCGTATAAGGACTGGCACCCATCCGGGTGAGGAACGAGCATATTCATACTGTCCATTCCCCCGAACAAATTAATATGCACAATAGCTTTGTACGAGACATCCGGATCCTTCGGGAGAGATGGCGTCACTGATCGTTCTGCTCCGCTCATCGAAAGTGTATTCCACGTGTGGAACTCGGGAGTGGACATTATCAAAGTAGTGGCAACCTGTACGACCTCACTAAGGCTCCCCGATTCACCGTAACTCAAAGAAACTTGATTCTCGATAATTTGTCTATTTTCAGGGCTGAGTCTGTTAGAGGTAAGCAGAAAGGCTAAGTCACCAACAACACTGGATGCGTCACTATCATCCCCATAATTGAGGTAAGCTACAGTGTTAGAATAATGCCCACTCCACCCATCACCGCAATGTCCGTATAAGTTCCGATCCCATCTCATGCCAATCCCTCCATTGCAAGCGGAGAGGCCAAGCTTCGGGAGCGCATAAAGAGCGTTGGACAAGCCTACAATTTTGTTCAAGGTCGCGAGTTCACCTGGAGGGGAAACTAAACCTAATTCAAGAAAAGTGCCTGGAGGAATGTATGATGGTGAGTAGAATGAGAACTGGTCTGGCGGTCCATAGCAACCGGACCCAATGGCCCACACGGCATTTCCTTGCAAGAGGCCATCACTTCGTCTATGGTGCAATGTTCTTGTCAATTCCATACTTCTCATGACGTGCAATACCTTTTCAAATGGGTCTTGCACTCCACCGCTGGCAGGATCCATTAACACAGATGGAGAGTAGGACTCTGGTGACAAAACAATAGCTGCTAGGATGGCATGCATACTACTGCGCTTGCCACTACCGAAGCTAAGAGTTGCTCCTGCAACCTCTGGATCTGAAAAGAGAAACGTTCCACTCTTGAAGGCTTGCGAACAGCGCAACACGTGTTCAGGCGAAGGATTGCTGGATCCGAATAGTTGTATCAGACTCTTACACGTGAATGGTGGGGCGCTATCGTGATTGATCACAGCTTGAAGATACGCTTCCAACTCCTGCTTTGCACTCACTAAATCAGGGTTTGCCATATTATAGAAAGTAGGAGCGTTCCGAAATTGAAAAGCACCATTGCAGACACTAACAACACTTCTCATATTTTTCAAATACAAGAATTGGCCACTGTACTCATTTACCACTTGGAAGATGGTGTCCATGGCATAAGCGCCATCCTTGGTGTATACCTTAACATCATCTGATTGTTCCTGGAGAGTGTATACACCTGTTTCAGTTGGGTCAAATGCACCGATGTGAAGCTCGTCCAGTACTTGAGCCCTCGTAGGTAGGCTGGCGAACACTGATTCCTCTTGCACAGAGGTGCTACAGAAGCAGAAATCACCACGAATTTCACCTCCATCGCACAAGTTATCGCTCTTATGAGGATACGCAAGTTTCCCCACGGCCGCGTTGCTCTCGTCCCAATGGACAGAGAAAAAGCTCTCTGTCTCGTCGAAATTCACCAGAGAGATGGGAGTATTTCCTAGTGGTGCATGGACGATAGCAACCATACCTTCAACATCTACCTTCACTTTGATTTCACATGGCAGACTCGTCCAGTGATACCAAACTGATTCGTACCACCTCCCTCCCCCGTCACCAACTTCTTTACACGACATATGATGATGACAATGTCCTGCCCACATGGATAATGGCCCAATCCTAACCGGATCTTCACATTCGTATCGACCCCAATCAATACATCTTTCCTTGTTTCCATCGTACGTCAGCCTTTCGTTACGATATTCTGCCAATATATCAGCCCAAGTTTCTCTATTCGAAGGCAGCCTATTAGAATAGCCGCCACAGCAAGTAGATGTTGCAGAAGGAAGTCTTTTGTCGGCGCACACAGCTCTCTTCATATTCGTGCCAGCAGTAACTGTGGCAGAAGCAGAATCCGGCAAAAAAGGCATATTTACGCAAGGAGGACGAACATATTCGTAGAAAAACCCAGGTAATACCTCTACCACTCGCAGCACATCCACGTGACATTCCGCATATTCCGCATGCGCACCCGATTCGCAGTAGGAAAGAGTTTGATCGAGAGTAATTGTAGTTTGGAAGTCACACATATCTTCAGGCCTTGGACTGCGTAAGACCTGGAAAACAAGATCATCCGTTTCGTCATAAGGATCTTTCGCGCAGGCAACAGAAGGTTTGTGTTGCCCATCATCTGAATTAATTTTCCGCCCCCAGACCAATCCGTGGATACGATTTTCGGTGATTTTTCTTGTACTTCTCAGCGCAACGCGGACGGCTACATCACAGTGGTCCATGTCGCAGTTTGGCAATCGAAAAGTTATTTTCTCCCTACTAGACCGCGGCAAAGTAACTTCGTGGTCGCCTAAATCGGACCTCGGAGAGACGGTTGTAATGTATGTCCACACTGGATTTGCTGCGTCAGCTGCATAGTAATAATCGACTTGATCATTTATATAGTATGGGTTCACGGTAGCTTGGATGCTAACCCACGAACCACCTCTGATCACAGATCCTCCTACTGCCTCGACAACAATTCGATTCACTGACTCTGTAACAACTGCCAATGTTTCCCCTGGGAGCAATTCCATCGGATCGGTCGCGTTTGGGATCCCATCGTTACAATCATCGATAGTATTATGTGAGGAATTTGGTTCGAAAGGGTATCGGTTTTCAAGGAGGATACCCGAATCACATTTGGAAGCACTTCCGTCGCATTTTGGAGCTCCAATACTGCTGTCGTATTCGGCATGTCCAGTGCCTTCGGCCAATGTTGAAGTAGGGTACTGAAAGGATTGTTTTCGCTGACATAACTTGTCAAAAAGTGGCGACGCTGGAAATGCTGTTCCTGCAGAGTTCATGCCACCTTCAAAGTTGAGCTGCAACTTTTGAACTTCATCGTCGAGATAATGACTAGCTGGGTCGGGGTGATACCGACCTAAATTGTTCCCGCCTAGTGCTACAAACTTAGCACCCTTTTGGAGAAAGTGGCGCCTGGGTAGGTCGGCACAAAGTGGGTACTGGTCTCCAATATACTTCGAATCAAAACCTATCTTGGGAAACCAATCCTTCAATGTGATGCTTTTCTGTACCAGAGGGTCAAGATAACTTGTAGTTGAGCGGTCAAGATCATTGTAGTTTCCGCGACGAACTGACCGTTGAAGACCCGTGAAAATTTTAGAGGCAGAAAATATATTCTACCATGTTTTTCATTTGAACGAGTAAACAAGAATTGTAAGATTACTTTCTCAAATGTCACTTGCCAGACTCAATACGCCATTGCACACGAACCAATCAATTTTGTAAGCTTACCTTCTGAGTGTAATTCGGGATTTCTTTCCCAAACCTATCCAGCATGGCTGTGCCGTCTTCGTGGAGCTTTTGGAGGCCAATCTGATGAAGCTGCAAATTTTCTCGCCCATAATTCTCGTCGGGATAGTTTAGACTTCGTTGCCGATGATGCGTATAGGCTACCGACTTATTGTTGATGAAGGTAAGCTGCTCTGCCATTTGAACATTATGTGTCATCTTGTTCGCAACATCTGCGTAGGTCGAGGCACATGATGCAACAAAGGACCAATCATACGTATTGAGGAATGCTTCTTCCTCACCATGGCCGCTGAAAGAAGCAGAGAGGGGATTATTCCAACATGAGAATAATGCAGAAACACATTAGGAGTTATCAACAAAACGGAGACTCACTTGGAATATGCAAAGATTTTCGAGAGGTGCCATGCAAGCTTTTGACAAGCTTGGTCTTCCGCATATAGAGCTTGCTCCATCCATACTGTTCGTATTTGATTAAAGTAGCCAATTCGATGGGAATTGAGTTTTCTATTTGAGACAGCGTAGTAATCATCATCTGATTGGTCTGGCGATACTTCATTCTCGGAGCCGCAAACGACAACACCACGTCCAGCGTAGGCTGGCATATATTTTCCAGAGTCTTCAATTGTTGTGGTTGGATTATTCTGCAGAAAAGAGAGCACACAATGTATTGAGTAAAAAAGATATGGAAGGTGAATGATGAAAAAGATGAGAGAATAGCTACTCACCATCGACATTCCTCCCCCAGGCACTGATTCGCACGCATTTTCATCATAGCTGATCCGACAGAATTCTTCATTGAAGATATTGGCCTCTACATTCGAACAGCGAGTTACAAGATCCACACCGGGAATACCATCACCATATGGCGTTCCATCTGACATGCGACGACTAGCGCGCTTCATTTCCGACCCTCCAGCATCGGCAAGTGGATTCTCTAGAGTATTTGCTTGGAATTTGGAACGATAGTCGTGAAGTGCCCACTTGTTATCGGGCATCTTTGCAAAGATAGGCGCATCTAGATTGTACCTTCCTCTTCCAGTGCTAAAGTAATCATTGTACGATAATCCAGCCGCATCTGGGATTACATCGCCGTTTTCATCTATACAGGAGGGAGGATCGGAGACAAAGGAGGAATCAAGATTAACAGTCATCCTCCAACTTGAGTCATGAAACTTTTCAGGGTTCAGATTAACGAGTTGAGTGGATGGACTGGAGAGCTTGGTCAGGTCAAGGTAACTAATGGTTGTCATATCGAATCCAGAAGGAATGTTGATGATAGGATTTCCACCCTTGACGTATCGAACATAAGCGGCGGAGCCACACTTCGAATTACACTGGGAAGAATCATACGATCGTGCGAGCTGGGTGGAACCTGTGAGTTCAAAGAGAACGCAAATAAAGGGAGGGAAACATTGTATCAGGTACTATTCATCACATTATTCAGATCGACAAAGACAAATGAAAGTTACGAAAGAGGAAGAGCGACTTACCAGGTGGAATAATTTCCTGCGAGTCAATAGCTCCATCCCCTTTGCCATCTTCTCCTCCTCGATTTCTGAAAAAATATAATGATAAAATGGACTGTGAGCACATTGATGGAAAAAATGCGTCACCCTCCGCTGAAAATAATGAACGCCTACGATACGCTCTTCGCCCGTCAACACAAAAATCAAATCTTCCCATGAGGGTATGCCCCCCCCGGCAACCACTTTTTACCTCCTACTACATCAATGAAATAAACAATAACAATGAGAAACTCACGTGTAACTACTGCTGCACGTTGTACCAACCAAAATTTGTAAAGCATAATCAATTGTTCTCCCTCCAATTTGTTCCCCCGCAATTTCCTCCGCGTTACACAACGTATACTGTCCATCGGGCAAGGTAAGCACATCACCAGATGGTCCATTCCTGCCTGCCCCACTGTAATATTCCATCGGATTACTCAAGATTGTCCTTACATGGTCACCGAATTTAACTGCCCAATGATCCACTCCATCAATCTGAATCGTTTCAATCTGCATCTTTGTATACGGCGCCCCAGTATGATCGGTCGGACTACCACTACCTCGACTAATTTCAACGTCCGTATACGTGAATGCAAACCTCCTAAATCGAGCATCCCTCTCGCAGGGACGTGGACCGGGTATACCATAGATATACGATTCCACCTGCACGGGGATGTAGCGCTTTACGAAATTGAGCACGGTGAGATGTAATGGGTTTCGCCAAGTTATGCTCCAGCCACACGGCAAGGGCCATTGGACCCTGTTGGATGTACTGCGTATGCAATCGATCAATTTCCTGCTCAGTTGGTCCAAAGGTAACCTTCTCCAAAAAGGAAGCAACAATAGCCCTCTCATTCGCAAGATGGTCACTAACTTGATAGGAGGTCAAATAATATCCATCATGAGTAATCTCCAACGGTGGATCCAACTTGATTTGACACAAATGATCACCAATTTGGTATTCACTGCCTCCGTCAGCATCAGCCTCTCCACAAATCACTTCGGTAGTAGACGAATAACGTCCAGCACTCTTGCTCCAGAGGGGATTCTCATCATATGCTCGCGCAATGGGAATGTAAGACAAGTCCGCTTTGTAGGGATCATTGACGCGGGTTAACGTGCACAATGTTCGTCTGGCGGTTCGAGGTTCCAATAGAATGTACTTGATAACGCCGGTCCCCTTGTCGAGGGAGAGGTGGTCTAGTCTGGTGGGTGTGGGGTTGGATGATGCCAAGGGGCAGAGGAACTTTTTTGCGTCGGGATGAATGGTAATTGGGGCTGCGTCGGCTGCCGATGCCGTCAAGACGGACTAATAAGCCGACGATGTGGGCATTGAACCACGTCATCTTCATCGGGCTGCTGCTGTTTCTGCTGTTTACGGTGGTGGACGGTCGCTGTGAATGGTTGTTATTATGTTGCAAATTGTTGTTGTTCGTTTCATTCTGCCAATGAATAAGAAGTACTTAATAGCTATGCAGTATGTAGCCGAGTTTGCTTCTGGTTCGCTTCCAGCACAAAAAAAGAACATCATTTATTTTCACGATCTGTTCTAAGGAGGCCCAACACACTTGCGGCATCTGCATGCAGGGGCGGGCTACAGGTTCAATTTTACAAATAGAATGACTAAATGTCCATTTCTTCCAAGAAGAAAGTGTGAAGGGAACATGCATACAGGGTCATTGGTACCTACCGGTTCTTTGATTCCTTTTACAAATGAGTTAAATCAAGTGGAATCAAGAGCCTATTTTTCTAACTTTAAAACCGCATAGGGTCATCACAAAAATGCCTCCACCCTTCTCTAGAGAACTTTTGTGTGTGCGTCAGACTTTCTGAATGAGTCAGATCGGACGATTTGAGGCAGATGCGTATCTTATGATGCGTATCTCTGATAGGTATCTTATGACCGGGGAGGAGTAGGACAAGAAAGATGATGACCCATCCACTCACTAAACTTGTGCCTGCATAGTAGACGACCTCGTGCAATTTGCACTTCGCACTTCACTGCACAAGCCCTGGTGTGGTGTTTGGTGTTGTGTTTGTGTACTGAAGACTGTATGGACATAGAGTCCACGAAATGTCCTCGTAGCCTATCATAGCAAACCACCTGATAAGTATTAACAGGAAAAAGATTTAGCTTTCCAAACGACATGTCGAATAGTACCGACGAAAAAGCTACCACCGAAACTTCTTCCTCTCATTCTGCTAAAGCTGAGGGGGCTGCTCCAGAGGCACAAATTTCTGAAAAAGTAGTGTTGCACGAAATCAGCACAGAAGAAGAAGAGGAAGAAGAAGTTGCTGTGACCATGACGATGACTACGATGGCAGATCCTCCCACCATCTTACCAATAGATCCGTCGCCTTCGCCTTCAGCAGCATCTGGTCTGCGATTGCCATCATCGCCCCCAGCACGAAAACATGTCGACGACGGGGGCGCAAGCTTGGCGGCACGGAGTGAACGGGGATCCATTGCCGACAATGCCTCCAAGTCATCCTCGTCCATTCGTGCCAAAGCTCGTTCTCCCTCCAACAATGTTGCTACCGGTGGAACTTCGAATTCACGGGGCAAGAGAGTCATCAATGGAACCATCTACGAAGAAGAAGGAGATTTACCATCCCTCAGTGGTGGTCGGCGTAACTGTGAACCACCCGATGCCAATACATCATCATTTCGGCAGCAACATCAATATCGACAGCAACGTAACCCTACTGCAAGCGATCCTCCGGAATACGGCTACAGAAAGAAAGTTAACCACCACACAGCAGCATCCACGGGAATTCACAACATTCAAATGAATTCAAGGGGACATGTCTATCTCGATGGTGAAGATAGTGTCGCCAATAGTAGCGATGGGCCGCCTGGAAACAGGTTGAGCAACAATCAAGATGTTGATGACATTGAAACACGCTCGACCCATTCTCCACCCCCACCCTCGGATTATTTTAACCAGCCTTCTCAACGACAAATGTATCCGGCTGAACCGAGGGGGGGCATGGTAGACATTGTCAGTGGGAATTTTGAAGAGAGTAGTTTTGTGGGGAGTAGTGAAGCGACTAGTTTAGCTTCGAATACTACTCGATCGTCTGATGCGGTCAATCAAAGACATGGTGGTGGTAGTGGTGGTGGTGGTGGTGGCAGTGGAGAATATTACAATGACCCTAGTAGTGCCTTGAATCGTCACTTATCCAGAAGAAGTAATGGAACCAATCGAAGCAACGGTCATGGCAGAAAGAAGATGGATCCACAAGATTACACTGAGACGATAAAGAAGCAAGATCCATCTGATCAGTATTCCACTCGACAGGCTTCCCATCGTGCACATAATTTTGACGCTACGGAGAGCGATGATGAAATGAAGGGCTTAATTGGACGGCAGCAGCAGCGGGTGGTATATGCCTCTTCTGCCAAACGAGATTTGTACAATCACAACCGCACTGCTGATCACCAGGACAAGGCAAAAGATAGTGATTTGGAGAGTGGAAGGGCTAGTTATCAACAGAATCAACAACGTGTACGTTTTGCGGAGAAGATGTTTTCATCGCGAGGAAATACATCATCTTCTTCGTCACACCAAGTGGTTGTTGGGAATGCTCATTCCTCGTCAGCATCTGGTTCTGCTTACGGATTGTCATGGAGGGATAGAAGTATCTCTTCCGATTCTAGCGTGATAAGTAAAAGTTCGATCGATTCTCAATCATCCAACTCCAACTCGTCCTTCTCGAACCGAAACAAGAACAGCAGCGAGGGCAGTCATAGCGGCGGCGGCATAGGCCGTAAGGTGGTGTCGCTGATTGGGAACTGTTTGTGGAACATATTCGAAGGTTTGCATCCAACTCCTTCCGTCCCTTCCAGCAATTACTCCACCAGCAGTGGCAGTAGCATCAGTATTGATAGTGGTAGTGATAGTGGTGGTGGTGGAGGAACTAACAGCAACAAACGCACTCGGTTCCAGTATCTGAAACGAAACACGGCAATATTGGCAATGCTGTCATTGATGATGCTTGCGACGATCGGTTCCTACTACGAAGCATTCTTCGGAGTTCCTAACAATGATTACAACGACGATTCGACAAGAGGACTGGGTATCGAGCATGATATGAGACCGCCGGCCATGGGTCTTATGGATAATATTCCTCATCACGTCATGCTCAAGGGTAGTGTAGGAAGTGGTGTCAACAGCAATGGCGCTGGTAATGACATCATGGATGGGGGTAGTGGCGTACTTCCACCATTGGTGGAGAATGGACAGGTTGTTGATTGGGACAAGGTCCCTCCTCATTTAAGGGGATATTATAGCAAGGTCTTTGGAGTGCAAGCAGGTGCCAATGCTGCTCAGCAGCAGCAACAGCAGCAGGCTATGATGCAAAATGCCCAACAAGCACAAGTTCAACCGGATGATCCCAACGCTGCTGGACAAGCCATCCAATCTATCGGTAACGAAGCAATTGGAGCAGTGGATTCATTCAAGATTCCTACACTAGAACAGCATGAGTTCCAGGAGCACATTCAAGAGATTGAGGGTGCCATACCATTTTTGGGTCAGCAGCAGCAAGAACAAATGCAACAAGAACAAGAAGAACAACTGCAGCAGCAGCAGCAACAACAACAAGAGCAGGAACAGGAGCAGCTTATGCAGCAGCAAGATGAAGAAGTGGCGAAGGAATTAGAACAAGTTCATCTGCGGCAACAAGCTGAGGCGGAGCAACAACGTGCACAAGCTGAGGCGGAGCAGCAGCAGCAGCAACAGCAAGAACAACAAGAGCAGGAGCAACAATCACAGGAAATGAATGCTGCTAATGAGGAGAGAATGGAGCGTGAAGAGGAAGAACGGAGAAAGCAGGCCGAGGAGGAGGCACTTCGAAAGGCAGGAATAACTGATGAGGGGGCAAAGCAGGAAAATATGAACGAGGAGACGATTGAACGGCAGGGAGATGAGTCGGAGGCCGCTACGAATGAGGGGAGCGCATTGGATGAAGTGAGTAGCGAAGCTGAGAATGCAGATCCTGCACCAGAATCTGCAGTAGCAGCTGAAGGAGGACAAACTGAAGCAGAAGTTGACAATAACGCAGCATTGGAGTCCCTTCAATGGGAGTTGTCCGAATTGGATGGATATGGTGAAGCAACGAAACAGTGATACAGGGTAAATTGATCTAAATCAGAGAAAACTTTTCAACAAACGAGCAGCTTTTATCTATTTATCATTCTAACACTATCTCGGGCAAAACAATGTTTCAATCTCAGTCATCTCAAGGGTCAATCAGTTGAGCTACCAAATGGGCAAAGACACAAGGAGCCATTTGGAGACAGAGGCCATGGAAGCAGGACTGCTACGATAATATTAATCTCTGACGCATCTGTCGTGGAAATGTTTGACAAGGCAGATATAGCTGCTTCGAACTCAACAAAATCTTCTGCAATAGCTGCAGCCACTTCTGTTGCGTCGTCTTCATCTTCATCGTCCCAATCAAAGAAATAGTCAATAATTTCCTCCTCAGTCACTTCCCCATCATCACCGGCATCCACATCATCCCCCATCTCCCACGGATCAGCCTTTCTGACAAGGGCCTGTTGTCGTGCGGCGCAAACGCCTTATCCTCTTCTTCTTCCATTTTTTGCGCGTCTACTCACGGCTGTTGTTATTCTGGAAGTAGGCATCTTGCAAAGGGCTGCACTAATCTGACTTACATTTCCGCGTAGATTCGCTGCCAGAGTTGGGCCATCCGCAAGCGATGTTTCACCATCATTTCCGTAACTACCACTTGTTGCTAATATCTCGGCGCGAATGTCAAGGCAATGATTACACTGAGCTTCATTTTGCGAGATCTACTTCTATTCAACTATAACTATCTCCTATTATCTAAAGGATGCGGTATTTAATATCTCGATAAATACTACTACGATTGAAGGTAACACTACCTTTGCGTGATCTCTGGAGAGAGAGTGAAGAGCGCAGCCTTCGGCCTTCTCATTCTATCTGTATGTCTGAGAAGCGAAGGCTAAAAGTGAGTAAAAGAAATATTTATGTTGAACTTCTTGTTAATTTATTAACATTGCAGTGACGTCACCATCCTTGACGTCACGTTCATCCCTGATTTGAAGCAATAGCTCGCTCTCTTGAGCAAAGCAAGATTAGTAGTTGTCACCACTCATCTGTAGCTTCTTGTTTCCAAGCAGTGAAAGGATCACGTTGAACGCAATCTGAACAGCATTGACGTATGGAATACGCCATTTGCACGGAATAAACTTGAACATGATTAGATGTGTTAATGGCCACACCTTCCAAGACTCTTGACAAGCGGTGAACAACTCATTCTTGATTATGTTTCCAATGGTGGCGAAGGAATCTCCGTTGACAAGCCCGAGGTACATGAGGAAAACACTCATGAACACAGGACACCAAACGATCTGGTCGAAGGCAACTTTGGAACAGACACGAACGGCATCAGTCCCGGGGATTGTTGATTCGAGCCAGCCGTAGAAGAAGTGTCCAGAGGGGCCATGGAAGATGAACCCGAAGGAACAGAGTGTGGCAAGACGCATGCAATCAATGGGCCCTTCTGAAATGAATACCTTAGGGAATAGTGTAGGATTTGATAAGTAGGACAAATCTAATAGATTGTCACTTGGTTCATATTCAAACTCACCTGAGCAATCAAATCTCCAAGGAGCCACCCGACAAGAGAAGTCAAAGCCTTCGTTGCGATGGGCCTGTTGTCGAGGGCGTCGGAATATGGCTGAATCACGGGTAAAACACTCTTCGGATCTCTGAAGAGTGGACTCGAGCTATCAATGTCCTTTTGTATGAGAGGAAGCTTTTCTGTGACGGGGGTTAGCTCGCTGAGGCCGTAGGTTCCTGATTTGTAGGGCATCTTCAACTTCACACGCAGTTACTCTCTTCTTTATTCTGAGGCAATAGAACAGCAACAGATCTTCGAAAGTAGATCTCTCTAATCATTTAATTACTTGTTTGAAACAACTTGCTTGGTATTTTGCTTTTATTTATGGAGCTACTTACTTGTACCTGATGAAGCACAAGTTGATTTGACGCGTTTTGAGAAGCCTTCTCATTGTCTGCTATGGTTCCGTCGGAGCTACAAGATGACGTCACCCTCTCTCTAGCTAATCACAGGTCCTATTTTCTCTAGAGTACCTCCGATGTTGCTTGACTCAGCTCATAGATTTTTTCGAATGAGAAGCCTTGTTGTCTGACATGGGGAGCCTGAGTGAAGCCTAAATAAATAATAAATAAATAACTCATGCTGCCTTGTTCTACGTAAATACATAACCCGAGCTCTGAAGAGATGGAACCTCAGCCAAGAGTGTAGGACCAAGAGAGTCTACATCCAAAGAGATATGAAAGAACCGATTGGTAACAAAGATGAAGAAATTTCAGCCCATATTCTTGTTCTTGACAATGAACACATCGAGCGTAGCGTCCACTGTTCTCCACACAAATAGCTATAAACAGAGCTCTTCGAATGTAAGTAATAGAAAGGAATGTACGAAAGTATTCAACCATTTAGTAGTGCGAACATGAGCTCATATCCATATCATCAAATCCATTCCATGCAAAATCGGTAAAATTTCAATTCGCTGTTCCAATATTGAAAGGCGTGGAATCTTTGTCAACACCAACTAGACGACAGGGGGACAAGAATGTTGGTGTACTTCCACCATTGGTGGAGAATGGACAGGTTGTTGATTGGGACAAGGTCCCTCCTCATTTAAGGGGATATTACAGCAAGGTCTTTGGAGTGCAAGCAGGTGCCAATGCTGCTCAGCAGCAGCAGCAGCAGCAGCAGCAGCAGCAGCAGCAAGAACAACAAGAGCAGCAGCAACAGCAAGAACAACAAGAGCAGGAGCAACAATCACAGGAAATGAATGCTGCTAATGAGGAGAGAATGGAGCGTGAAGAGGAAGAACGGAGAAAGCAGGCCGAGGAGGAGGCACTTCGAAAGGCAGGAATAACTGATGAGGGGGCAAAGCAGGAAAATATGAACGAGGAGACGATTGAACGGCAGGGAGATGAGTCGGAGGCCGCTACGAATGAGGGGAGCGCATTGGATGAAGTGAATAGCGAAGCTGAGAATGCAGATCCTGCACCAGAATCTGCAGTAGCAGCTGAAGGAGGACAAACTGAAGCAGAAGTTGACAATAACGCCACATTGGAGTCCCTTCAATGGGAGTTGTCCGAATTGATGAATATGGTGAAGCAACGAAACAGTGATACAGGGTAAATTGATCTAAATCAGAGAAAACTTTTCAACAAACGAGCAGCTTTTATCTATTTATCATTCTAACACTATCTCGGGCAAAACAATGTTTCAATCTCAGTCATCTCAAGGGTCAATCAGTTGAGCTACCAAATGGGCAAAGACACAAGGAGCCATTTGGAGACAGAGGCCATGGAAGCAGGACTGCTACGATAATATTAATCTCTGACGCATCTGTCGTGGAAATGTTTGACAAGGCAGATATAGCTGCTTCGAACTCAACAAAATCTTCTGCAATAGCTGCAGCCACTTCTGTTGCGTCGTCTTCATCTTCATCGTCCCAATCAAAGAAATAGTCAATAATTTCCTCCTCAGTCACTTCCCCATCATCACCGGCATCCACATCATCCCCCATCTCCCACGGATCAGCCTTTCTGACAAGGGCCTGTTGTCGTGCGGCGCAAACGCCTCATCCTCTTCTTCTTCCATTTTTTGCGCGTCTACTCACGGCTGTTGTTATTCTGGAAGTAGGCATCTTGCAAAGGGCTGCACTAATCTGACTTACATTTCCGCGTAGATTCGCTGCCAGAGTTGGGCCATCCGCAAGCGATGTTTCACCATCATTTCCGTAACTACCACTTGTTGTTAATATCTCGGCGCGAATGTCAAGGCAATGATTACACTGAGCTTCATTTTGCGAGATCTACTTCTATTCAACTATAACTATCTCCTATTATCTAAAGGATGCGGTATTTAATATCTCGATAAATACTACTACGATTGAAGGTAACACTACCTTTGCGTGATCTCTGGAGAGAGAGTGAAGAGCGCAGCCTTCGGCCTTCTCATTCTATCTGTATGTCTGAGAAGCGAAGGCTAAAAGTGAGTAAAAGAAATATTTATGTTGAACTTCTTGTTAATTTATTAACATTGCAGTGACGTCACCATCCTTGACGTCACGTTCATCCCTGATTTGAAGCAATAGCTCGCTCTCTTGAGCAAAGCAAGATTAGTAGTTGTCACCACTCATCTGTAGCTTCTTGTTTCCAAGCAGTGAAAGGATCACGTTGAACGCAATCTGAACAGCATTGACGTATGGAATACGCCATTTGCACGGAATAAACTTGAACATGATTAGATGTGTTAATGGCCACACCTTCCAAGACTCTTGACAAGCGGTGAACAACTCATTCTTGATTATGTTTCCAATGGTGGCGAAGGAATCTCCGTTGACAAGCCCGAGGTACATGAGGAAAACACTCATGAACACAGGACACCAAACGATCTGGTCGAAGGCAACTTTGGAACAGACACGAACGGCATCAGTCCCGGGGATTGTTGATTCGAGCCAGCCGTAGAAGAAGTGTCCAGAGGGGCCATGGAAGATGAACCCGAAGGAACAGAGTGTGGCAAGACGCATGCAATCAATGGGCCCTTCTGAAATGAATACCTTAGGGAATAGTGTAGGATTTGATAAGTAGGACAAATCTAATAGATTGTCACTTGGTTCATATTCAAACTCACCTGAGCAATCAAATCTCCAAGGAGCCACCCGACAAGAGAAGTCAAAGCCTTCGTTGCGATGGGCCTGTTGTCGAGGGCGTCGGAATATGGCTGAATCACGGGTAAAACACTCTTCGGATCTCTGAAGAGTGGACTCGAGCTATCAATGTCCTTTTGTATGAGAGGAAGCTTTTCTGTGACGGGGGTTAGCTCGCTGAGGCCGTAGGTTCCTGATTTGTAGGGCATCTTCAACTTCACACGCAGTTACTCTCTTCTTTATTCTGAGGCAATAGAACAGCAACAGATCTTCGAAAGTAGATCTCTCTAATCATTTAATTACTTGTTTGAAACAACTTGCTTGGTATTTTGCTTTTATTTATGGAGCTACTTACTTGTACCTGATGAAGCACAAGTTGATTTGACGCGTTTTGAGAAGCCTTCTCATTGTCTGCTATGGTTCCGTCGGAGCTACAAGATGACGTCACCCTCTCTCTAGCTAATCACAGGTCCTATTTTCTCTAGAGTACCTCCGATGTTGCTTGACTCAGCTCATAGATTTTTTCGAATGAGAAGCCTTGTTGTCTGACATGGGAGCCTGAGTGAAGCCTGCCTTGTTGTCTACGTACATACATAACCCGAGCTCTGAAGAGATGGAACCTCAGCCAAGAGTGTACGACCGAGAGAGTCTACATCCAAAGAGATATGAAAGAACCGATTAGTAACAAAGATGAAGAAATTTCAGCCCATATTCTTGTTCTTGACAATGAACACATCGAGCGCAGCGTCCACTGCTCTCCACACAAATAGCTATAAACAGAGCTCTTCGAATGTAAGTAATAGAAAGGAATGTACGAAAGTATTCAACCATTTAGTAGTGCGAACATGAGCTCATATCCATATCATCAAATCCATTCCATGCAAAATCAGGTACAATTTCAATTCGCCGTTCCAAGAAGATTGAAAGGCGTGGAATCTTTGTCAACACCAACTAGACGACAGGGGGACAAGAATGTTCAGCGAGCGTTCATCTCCCCTCATGGTCATGCAAAGCCAATTGCCACAACAGAGCATCCTATTCCTCACAAGCTAAAGACTAGGCACGGTTCTGCTTGACCATTACACTGAACTCACTTTTACCCATAGACGATTGGTGAGTTTCTCTTTTTCGAGGTAGATTTGAACAGCAGCTGCAGATAATAACAGAGCTAGAGCACTAATAGCACTAATGATAACTTAACTGTGAACATCTTTTGTCTTGCTATTTGTCTATGGTTTTAGTCAAGACGCATCCTAATGGTGGCGTATGCGCTAATTAGTATGCAGGCTGCCACAATTCACCTGCTGCTTCCAAGCTTATGCTCTGGGAGGATACAATTTCACTATTCCGCTTCAAACTTGGGCACATCGCGCTATGTATTGCATTTAACACTCATCGGTGATCGGGTGTATTAATTCGCCTTAATAAGAAGTAAATGCGTCCAAACACAGGAGCAAGATTGCATTCGTCGAATCAAATCAGCTGTCAAACTCAAAAAAGATATCGTCGTCAATGTCGCAACATTCTATCGTACATTAAAAAAACCCGCAAACAGCATAGTAGTTAGCAAAGATGAGTAAATATTGAAAGAGAAAGAAATATGTTGGAGCGCACCTGGATTGCTGCCTCTTATCTCATGTGATAACAGCTTGGGTGATTCAGGGTAGAAGCGATGCTGCGGTGAGTAGTGACGAAGGCTCCCAACGTTGCTGTACACGGAAGTAGCAAGAAGTTAGATGGGCGCAAATACTTTGACTGACGAAACCACACCTACTCACCTCATATAAAGATCGCAATATCTTCGCAAAGAGTGAGCGAAGAGGGATGGCTGGTATCTCGCTCTAAAGACGGATCCGAACGAATTACCCAACAATCTTGTTTGCTCATCTCTCCAACTCGACACGAGCCTCTCCATTTTATCCATCACTTCCAAATCCTCCCTTGACCGAAGTCCAGTCCCAAGTTGTCGCTGATATAACCGTAGCGAGTTCAAGAGCATTTCAATCGCTTTGCCAGCAACTCTGAATTCCGCCTTTCGCTGTAATTCAATCTCCCATCCGACTTCGGGCGTCACTGCTGCAGTCGTCCAGCCAAATTCACGCTTTGCATCCACCAAATCTTTGTCGAGTAAAGTTGATAAAAGGAATAGATGAGTAATTGTGGATATACTTCGCAAGAATGAAACAAGATTTGCGAGTCAACTCTCTAGGAACGCTTACCTGCAAAGAGAGAGTCACCTACATACATAACAGTGGGCGAAGTTAGAGGCGAATAAATGTCATCATACGGAATATCATCTTGACCGGATGGTGAAGAGAGGGGATGTGACCAGTTGATGCATTGTGTAAGCTCCTTCAGGCATCCAGCAGTATATACACGCCCTTTTTCCAATTGTAGGACCTACATAGTCCACATTGAAAACAAGAGGAGGTTTGATTTAAGATGTTTTGCGTCGTCAATGATAAACAGAAGCTACAGACGAAATTGCATTGATATGGCACATGCACTCACCTGCCTAAATTTAAGCTTCCCAGTGCCAATATCTACTTCTCGAAACGGTCTATTATCCTCAGTATAAAATGCCGGCTTTCCTGCAGAGGTGATGACAACATCCCATTGATCTCTCCAATTTGGACCAACAACGTAATTCATCCCGGCATCACAATACCAGAATGGAGAGTTGCTATTATTTGTTTCGGGGGAGAGAAAGTTCAAGATGAGATATTGAATGGAGCCTAAAAAGTCAAGTAAGTCCACTTCTTACTCCAAAGCAAATTCTAATCCTAACACTCACCTAACAAAAATCAATCGTTTCCCAGCAGACTTCATCCCATCCAAAACCTGTTTCAAATACGGCTTCTCCTCAAAGTACTTCTCCGGCTCCTGTGCCACCAACTTGTGAAAATCACCCGATATATGCGTATTCGTAATACTCGCCAAAACATCATTCACTGCACTCCGTGGACAGAATGGAATATTTCTATCTAGGAAGAATTGGACTGTGTCGGCCATTAGACAACATTCAGCCATGCTGAATAGGTCATTGAGAGGTTTGAGACGTCGTTTCCGTTCCGAGGGACTGAGGGATCGTTTACCGGAGTATTCGGCCATTAGGTTGGGACGGGAGACGCGATTACGCCCCTCCCAGGCGGAGGCTACCTTGTGGGTGTAGCTTAGGTGGCAGATCCAGCCGTTTTCACGATCTACGGCAAGTCCTGTGACGTTGTGGATTGATGTACATATTATTGTAGATGATGATATTGCAGTTATAGTGTTTGATGATGATAATTGTTGAGTGGTGTTCAAAATGAAGTGAAGAAGGGGGAGTGTTGAGCATTTTATTAGAATATAGATGACAAATGTGAGCAACGAGCAACCCCCCATCACTGCAATCTTTGCATAATGATCTACAAACTAAACACAACAACATACAAAATAATACACCACTCACCCCTAATACTAAAGAATGGATCAAACCTCAAACCACTCTCCAACATCTCCCTCGGATACTCTTTTTCTTCCACCAATCTCCTCAATGCCATGTCATAAATCAAACTCAACAATTCTTGTGTATACGTCACCAAAGTATAATCGTAGTCGAATCCGATAGTGGACACTTTGGATAAGTCGACGTAAGAGTTGGCGTAGACTGATTCTTGCTCGGTTGGGATTGGAATTTCTTCTTCGGATGTTGGTTGTGGTTGTGGTTGTTCGGTGTTTGTGTTTTTGGATAATTGATCATGGTATAATTCACATTGTTGCATGGAGCGTATTGCTTTTTCGGTTGCGGATAGTATTGTGTTGGCATCTTCGTTGGAGGGGTGACGTGGTAGATTGACTAGATCGAGGTAGGTCAAGGGTGATTCGTTATCGTTATTGTTGTTGTTGCTGCTGCTGGTATTGGAGGTCTCTAGAGTGCTCAGATATGCAGAGCTGGAACTCAAGCTTTGTTGGCTGGGTGATGGTTCCCAAGTTTCGTCTATTTCGCTTCCGGCCACGTGTAGTGATGATGACGATGAAGTTATTACATTGCGGCTGCTTATTGTTGCTTTCGAGCTGTGTATTGTGATTATTGGTCGTTTGTTCGTTGCAAATCCATTAGTGAGAAGTGGTACAGTTGCAATGAACACGAGATGTGAACATGCCATCATCTTGATGGGTGATGGCTGTCTCATATTATTTTACTGTGCAAACTTGAAATGAAATTGAAACTCTCTCTCCGTTTGAATAGCAGGATTTATGAATCAAAATCTCAAGTCCTCTCAAGATTATGATTTGTTCTTACGGCTGTCATTGAAGATTCATTCAATAGATCCATGCATGCCGTAGGAAGCGGTGATGTGATGCTGGAAGTGAGAAGCAAAAATGCGCCATCTTGCCTTCAGAATTTTGAAAGAGAGAGTGATGTGGTGATAAAGAGGGCCAACCTGCGGGCCACGGGGAAAGATTCCAAAAGGGGGGAAGAAGAAAGCAACGCACACGTGTTGAAGTTGTCGGGGGTCGGGGGAACAGATGCTTCCATTTTCAAAAATACACACACAAAATTGTAAAGATCCAAGTGCAAGCAGGCTTTCGGATAAGGGGGCGGCCTATCCGATTTCAGGGGGATTACCCCTCCTTTTCCCCCTCCAAGAAACCGGTGGACGGCTAGTTAGAGGATTCTCACGTGATTTCGGTCTAAATCCAGCCGAATCTGGGCTAAAAAGGACTTTTTGCAGCTCAATTTAGACGATTTTGCCTCCTGCGAGCAACCCTGATTCCAGGGGGCGCCCCCGGCTCCCCCTTATCCAAACCGTACAGGCAAGCGAGCAGCCACCTAATTGTAAGTGAAAGTGATAAGTAGTAAGTTGTTACTGTCGCCAAAATCCAGAGTTATGGTGCTTTCAACGGGCGGAACCATGCTAGAGCAACATCATACCATCATCAGCTCCCACAATGAAGAGGAAGAAATCATTCTTCCATTGGGATCCTTTTAGTAGCTGTAGAGAAGGAGCTCTCGATTCTGAAAACGACAACACTTGCAATGACATCATCATGAGCGCAGCTGTTGATTGCAGCGGCGGTGGATGCGTTGAAATTGCTATAGATAATGTCGTGTCAATATTACGAGGTTTATTACCTTCCTCCAATGGATCATTCTGGTGTGAAGAGGAGGATCAGGCAGAAGGAGGAGCAGAAGTGGTGACAACACATCATCACATGGAGCCAACTTCAACTTGTAACGGCAGCTGCTCGGACGACAAGATAACGGAGGGCAATAGCGACCCCGCAGATAATGTTGGTCTATTATCTCCCTCCTGTAATGGATCATCTTCTGGCGAGGAAGAGGATCAAGTACAAGCAGACGAAGCAGTCGAAGTAACACTTCACATGGAGCCTACTTCAACTTGTAACGGCAGCTGCTTTGACGACGAGATAACGGAGAGCAATAGTGACCATGTAGATGATGTCTCACTGGTCGCTACCGAGCCTCAATCTGAACATGACATCCCTGACATTGATGATGAAGTAGAAGCATTGAATATGGATCAGACGGTAGCAACCTCGCTGAATGTTGCCGCTACCGGATCGGTCAAGGAAGACGTAGATACTGCCCTATCATGGTTCGTATTAACTGGAATATTAGGTTCTCCTGCTCCATCTTCGGTCGTGAAACACCATGGAAGGAAAAATGACATTGCCTTATTTTGGGATCTTGAGGAAGGGATTATCCGAGGTGATCATGATGATATTCCAGATATTCAAGAAGATAGCATCGATACCGTCGATACATTCAAGGATGAAGACGGGGCTGATCCTCTAAGTGATACATGCACTACTGCATCAGAATCGGATTATGACTCAGAGGCTGATCTTTGCAGCGTCCCCGATATTGACGACATGGAACAGTTCATGAGCAATGATGAATTCAGCCCCCAAGAAGCATTGGCACCGCAAAAGAGTGCCAAAAAAGTTGCAGATTCTGCTCTCGCTTGGGGTGCTCTTGCAATGATTCTCAATGCTCCTGCACCATCTGCGGTAGCAACCAACAATTGCACCACCAAGAACGTGTTTGAAGATAATGAATTGACAGTTGAGCTAGATGACGTACTTTCATCACTTTAGAGCGCCAGATGTAGCGCAAGGCAGTCTCTGTGACATACAGAGAACATAGATGATAACACTGCTCTACACAGAGACAAGTGCCCTGCTACGATAATGAAATAATGATTGAGTAGATTATTAGATATCTGCTCACGGTTACCAATACCATTTGACTATCTCAGACCACATCGCTTGGGTAATGAGAGAGTCGATCCACTTGAACATGAATGCCTCATGAGTTCACATTACTAGCCCCCCAATCATGTTCAGGATATCGATTTCAGTGCCTTCCATACACTACTATCGGCGAACTTGGCCTTGGTGTCATAGCCCAACACATGGCCATTCCTCGAACAAATTCCAATGGTTTCGTAATTCAAATCAACCTTACCACCCGACAACAACGATGCAACAATTATTGTATTTGATTGAAGAGACAGGGTTATAGTTGGGTGCCTTGAAGTTCGATTAGGGTGGAATAGGTGCACATACTTATAATATTGTCTCCGAAGAAGGTGTTGTGTGTTGTCATGACGCTACATTGCGTCTGAATATGAATAGATCGAAGTGGAACCTTCCACGACTAGTTAAGACTCGTCGGTTTCATACATTGATGTTCGACGGATCAAGCTATATGTTCACTGCTGACATCGTTGGAATGCACAAAGTGTATTCTCTGTTATGATATGGATGTTTATCTACATGCATTTATGTCGAATGACACGGATCTGTGGGCCTCATAAATTATTATTATGCAACAAAAAGATATACACATTCATAACGTAACTCTATGAACGTTATTTTGGCAGTGCTTGATAACAACATCGTTCATTGCTCACGAGGAGTTGAGGATACCTTACACATTCATGTGCACTAATTGGCTTTCATTTTACATCACATGTAAAAATCGGCGCATATCAAGCAGCCACATGCAAACATATAAACATCCCGAGCATAAAGGAAGCTACTTACTCGGGCGGAAATCCCATGGTTGTGATACGCTCGATGATCGTTGGCGCCACTTTGGTACCGCTTCTTGGACGATTCCTACGTTCCTACACAAAACATCCACGGAAACATTTGAGGAGATGGACGCACAACGCACAAGGTACGCACAAGATGGGTACGCAGATAAACGTGGCATGAAGGATTGACTAACTCACAACATCATGGTGTGTAGCTATAGTACGACGAAAGCGTTAACAGCATGAGAGAAGTAGACGTACTCATGATGGAATCTGCTTTTGAGACAAAAACGGGGCAGACTTGTATTCCATACAATGATGTAGACGGAGAGTGTAAAAATGGCATGGATTATTTCATACATCTCAATATTGAAAGTGATGTGAAAACAACACATATTGCTTGCCCACTGTCAAATGATACAGAACAACTTTTCCACGTCAAGGGACTCACGCCGACCGAGACATTTGACAGTGATGATGAAAAATTATGGAAAGGGATTACGAATCAGACGTACTTCAAAATTTCTATTATATTATTAATATTATTATTATTATGGAAAGGGAGTACGAAGCGTCTCCGAAAGTTCTTCAAAGATAGTAGAGAGGATGGCTTTAACAAAAACCGAGACAAACAGAGACAGAACACAGCACTGGTATCGACTGCTAAAAAAGGTACCTTCCGCTTAAGATCTGCCGGTCAGACACCAAACCCGAAGAGGCAGAAGGGAGACGATGGCGGCAGTGATGAAGAATATGATGACGCTACACCGAGGGATGACACTGCACCACCATCGGAGTTGTTTCCAGATGCTACTCGTACATCCTCACCTCATCTCCAGCAATCGCTGTTCGATGAACACGGCAACATAAACGAGAGCACTACTACTCACCTGATTGCTGGTTTGGAGTCAAAATACAAGAAGAAGGGAGATCTAACTCGCGGTGAAAAGAGGCTATTGGGATGTCTTGCTCAAATCGACATGACTGCCACAACGAGGGGGGATGATAGTATGTCTTCCATCACAGACATCCCATCATTTCCACGTGTTAATAAGTTCACTCTCGTCCGTCAACCTATTCAGTACCTTCACGACACAGACCCTAATCCACGAACTCTTCGCCCCCACACAAGAATAGTGCAAGCGTTGCTGGGCGTTCTTGCAGGGGCCAGCTTTGCATTGGCATTTTTAATCGATCTGATGAGGATTATCGGTGATGTAGCAAAGCGGCAAGTAAGCAAAGCTGCCGGATGTTGTTGTTCACCAGGGGGAACTGTCATGTTCCAATCGTATTGCAACTTGAACGGAGAGCAGATGAATCGAATCAAGAGGTTCACATTGAAATGGGTGTGGAGGATGTTTTCATCATGGTCGGGCGTTGCTGAAGTAAAGGAGGACTGCTCCAATAGCAATTGCAAAACTGCCCAGTCTAAAGCGGTATTCTTTCGTCGCTGCAAAGAGGCTGCCGATGCTTCCGATTCCGAAGATGACTCTCCTCAAGGAAACGTTGATAGGTCTTCTGCAAATCATAACGACATGATGATGTGTAATACCGGCCCAGCAAACTGTGTCGATGATGATCTAGCGATCAAAGATTCTGCTCTCGTAAAAACAATCGGTGCTCGGTCCAAAGGTAGCGCAGATGAAGGAAACGACAGTGAAGCTGCTCACATTCATCCTCAAACGCCAAGGACACATGATTGTTCATTTTCATCTTATGAGACTCGGTCTCTCTCCTATTCGATTACTGATAATTATGAGGACCACGCTTTTGAAGTTTCATCATTCCAATCCATTGAGGTGGATGAGGGCGATGACGACTGCAGCTTGATCGGCACTATAGATATCATGCCCATCTCACCATCCTTATCTTTACAAGAGCGTAACATACGAATGAATGCATATAATTTACTTATGCGATTGGGTGAGGAAGTGCCAATGTTTGATTTGAATAGTAATGGTGAGATTGAGACTGTACGAGAACGAGAAGAGTGTGACATCTACTGCGACGGTAGACTGCAACCGAAGAAACAGCAACAAGAAGTAGCAAGCTTGAAGCGCCAACTTGGAGAATGCAAGGATATGGTGAAACAATTATACGCCAATTTACGCAGCTATTCGAATTATGCTACGAATGACGATGATGTCGCATCGGTAGGAATAAACAACGATGATGACCACAAGGACGATGATGTTATGGCTGAACTACACTCCGAAATTATCAATCTGACGAATCAACTACAATCTGCAACGCTACAATCGCGACTCCTGGTGCATGAATCAATGATTGGCTTTCCATCGCTAGCTATAGATGAGGTCGACGAATCCATCGGGAATCGGTAGGTGTAGCTTGAATCATAACTCCCATGCCACGCCCACATTAAATCTATCCATCTTGACGACCAAGATAACTACGACTTTGATCGAGGCATGCTTATGTGGCTGCAATATCAATCGAGATGCAGATTTGGAATGTATTTCGTTTTCGAAATACATTTAACAAAGAATTCAACCAAGTAAGTAGGTACATAGAGTAAAGTTTTATTCATTACAAAGCTATTGCATTGCAGTGAGAATTAGCACCTCTAGCTCTCTAGCTCTAGCTCTCTCTAGAGTTAGAGAGAGAGAGAGACATAAAAGAGCAAGACAGCACAATAAATCCAGCCCCAAAGAACATCATTGCATGAATCAAAAGATGTTACCCAATGTGAAATTGGGCTCTTGCAGCACCACAAAGAACTTGTTTGAAGATGATGAAATTGGAATGACAGTGAGTTGGATGCTTGAGTTTGCATTTTGAGACAAGGCAAGATGAAACGAAGAAGAGATGAAGAACGTAACGCAGGTTCTGTGAAAATATCATAGTCGATAACACGATAAAACTCATCTCTCTCTCTCTCTAATTAATTAGAGTTGAAGTGCTGATAAGTATGGTTGTTGATGAGGCAGGAGAGGAAACCTCTCGGCTCGCGGCTCGGCATGGGCCGTGGGCGAGAAAGGAGGTCGTGACTTTCTCACGCACTGGTTTCCCGATTTCATTTCAAATCAACGCACGCGCCCAAAAAGACTGAAGACTTGAGCCTGACTTGAGCAAGGTTCATGCACCATGAAGTTGTCAGCCAGTAGAGTAGTAACCATGCAGCAGCAGCAGCAGCAGTGCCTACAAACGCCCACCCCGATGAAGAAGAAGGAGAAGGAAGCATCGCCTTGGTGGGACTTCTTCAGCCACTGTAAAGAGGATCCCGATTCTTCCGATTCCGAACATGATGAATTGTCATACGCACATTATTGTAACGACATGATATACACTCCCGGCGCTGCAAACACTGCCGATGACGACCCTAAAAGCAAGGCATCTGCTCCCCTCTCTCCAAAATCTGCTGTTCGAACAACTCCTGTAAAATTAATCAGTGGTACTCGGTCCAATAATTATGTGAGTGGCGAAAACAACGTTGCAACTGCTCGGCCTGAAACGCCGGGGACACAAGATTCCTCTTTTGAGACTCGTTCTTCCTCCTCTTCAGTTCCTGATCATGACGACATGAGGGAATTATCGTTTCAATCCGTCGAAAAGGAAGAGGGGGAGGGGGAGGAGGAGGAGGAATGTGATTTTATTGGCAATATAGAAGTTAAGTCCATCTCACCAATTTTACCGACACAACAGCGTAAAATACGTCAGAATGCGTATGATTTACTGAAGCAGTTGGGTGAGGAAGGGTCAGATGTTGATTTGAATAGTACCTTTGAGACTGAGGTTGAACGGGAAGAGGAGGAGTACAACCATGCTACGAACGACGACGATAATGTCACATCGGTGGGAGTAAACAAAGATGATGATGAAAACAATGACGATGATAATATTATGGCTGAACTTCACGCCGAAATTGCCAATCTAACGAATCAACTAAAAGCTGCAACGCGTCAATCTACGCAAGATGCTAGCAAAATCAAATCTTTGAAAGCACAACTGCAGCAAGCCCTCAACAAGGTAAATGAATATGAAGAGACGATTGATTCGGTAAATGAGGCTGTTGCTAGGTCTCATTTGTTCAATGAGGAGATTGTGAAGGAATTGGTAGTGTCACGGAAGGAGAATGATGACTTGACAATGAGATTGTTGAATCATGATAAGGAAAGTAAGGAGAAGGAGGAAGAAGAATATAACAGCAAAGAATCGCCATCATTAGAGGGAGATACCAATACATCACCGGCTAGTGTCACGTGTAAGGGTGATGCTACAGATGAAGATTCGGAAGCTTCATTTGTCGAGGGCAATGTGGAGAATGACAATGATCATGCCACTACTGCCACTGCTTCCTCTCCAATGACATGCAATCAATTCCCCTCAGTATTTCATCATCGACAGCAGCCACTACCAGCACTTCAGGATCATCTAGTATCATGTATCAAACTCCCTTTGCGAGTTGTATCCATCCTCTTCTCAGTTTGGGTTGCAATAATTCTCCTCCGCATTGCCTTTATCTTCCCCGTTATTGTCGTGGATCACAATTCATTGTTGGAGGACGATGGATTCAATACTCCTGGTATTTATTAGATTTGAGATATCTTGGAGCGATGGAGGTTAAGGTTTACATAGCATTTAAGCAAGCCATTTAAGCAAGCAAGGCAAGGAGCAAAAAATAATGATTTCATCCAACGTTTGATAGAAGTGAAAGTATGTAGTAGATAAGATAGATCGAAGATACATAAGTAAGTAGGAGTATGTACTTTTAAACTTTTCCCTGCCCCCTTTCATCCATCTTCGCCGCACTAGTTTTCCACCGTGTCCTAGAGCACCCCTTCAAGCCGCCCTCAATGAACGTGCCAACGATAGAGTCCTCAATAGCGACTACGGAGACGACGGCAACGGGTCGATCTCCATCATCACAGCCTTCGTCGATGATAACAGCAACGTCATTCCTCTCTTGGACCTAGACTTTTTCTTCACCAAGCTCAATGAATTAGCCCTCCACAGAGGATGCCGTCTCAACTCCTTCAAAACCCGCATCCTCACTTCTACGAATGGCTCATCACCCATACCATCCCTCCGCCACTCCAACACAGCCCTCGCCAAGTCCCTCCAACAAATCATCAGCACCTACTCCATCTCCAAAGCTTCCAACCCCATCGACCCACCTGTTCCTGTTGAACTAGTTGAAGGCTTCTGCCTCCTCGGAGCCCCGGTAGGATCCGCCAAGTTTGCAAGAGAGTTCTGCTTTGAATGTGTCGCCGCTGCAACTGTCGATGCCCACAACCTCACTTCCTCTGAGCAACCTCCAAACTCGTCTTCGCCTTTTCGTCCAATGTACCATCCACAAACTGCCGCACCTCCTCGGCTATGACGTCTTCCACCACCTTCCCCTCAACTACGACTTGCCAGGCCTCAATTGGGAAGGTTGGGAAGGACCTCTCATTGATGCCACCAACCACCTCATGTCCAATTTCTTCAAGCAACTCCTGAACCTCGACTCTTCCCTCCCATTTCCATCCCACTCCTTGTTCATCGCCCAAGGAGGCATCCCTTCCGGGGGACTCGGACTCTACCGACCAGGAGCCAGAGCTATCCCCGACTTCGTCCTTACCATGGCCAAAGCAACCAACTTTGCTGGGCAAGGTATCCATTTTCACAAAGAAGTTCCAAACTACCACCTTCCTTCTTCTATCAGCTCCTTGTACAACCTTGCCTCCAACCCGTCCTCCCTAACGCTCCAACGATTCCAACACGCCCTCCCAAAGCTTCCATTGCAGTCTCCCACCGTGTTCCTAGCGACCGACGTATTGATCACCTCCTCACCCGCACATCCATCAATAACGCAAGGCACCGTCTCCGGCTTCACACCAACTGTACCACCACCAACCTCATCTACAATGAGACTCCCATGCACCTCCGCCACATCCTACCGGGAGTACTTCTTCACACATGTCCTACCCCCTCGTCCACATGTCTCGCAACAACGTTAAGCATCGGCTCAGCAACTTCGATTTCCTCATCATGCTCAAACGCAAACTTGTCCTCCCCATCTACCATCCAGCCTCAGCTCCAGTCTGTAAATGCGGCACTACCCACGACATCTACGGCCATCACTTTCTTGCACCCGCATCAGCAAGAAAGCCGCCCATAACTACATAAACGAATACGGCCTACAGCCAGCCCTCCAACAAGTCTTTCCCACGGCTGGAATCATCAGTGCCTCATCCATCGTCCAAAAACTGAAGCTCCTCATCACATCGTTCAACAACCCCTTCTCCGGCCCTTCGACATCGAGTACCAGTCCTGTCACACACTTGGGGACTCCAACCTCCCACCGTCCCAATTTGCCGTTTGCGGCGCTGACATCACTATCGACCATTGCCCTGATCCTCCCTCTACCCCTGCCCTTGAAGACATTTCATCATATACAGCCAATGCTGAACGATGTCTACAAGCCGCAGAGAAGAGGAAGTTCACGACAATGGGAAGTAGTCCTGTCACCACCAATACAATGTCAAGAGAAGACGTTCTTCGAACCCTCCACACCGACGCCAAACACCTCCAAATGTGGGCAATATGTCCCTACGGCGGCATGGGCCCAATGCTCCGCAGATTCCTTTTCGGTGACGATCCGATTTGACGACTCTCCTTCTCAGCCAACTGGCCCCAAGCTGCAAAGATGTACCTCGACTCCCTCCAAAGTTCGGCCCCGCATGGCATCCTCCCTCTCGCAAACTCTTCCTGGTCCTCTTCCAAACCAGCTGACCAGAAATTCTATGGTCATTCCTAAATACACGGCGCCCACCCCCAAAATTCACTTCCTCCAGCAGTTTGGCCTTGCTTGCACCAAGGCCTTCGCGTTCCACATCCGTCGACCAATTCCTGCCCAGAAGGCACCACAGGCGCCTTCGGGACCAGCCCGAGCTCATCCTGGTTTAAGTTCACCTTTCTCTACTGGCACTAGTGCCTACTTAGAGAGTAGCAACTAAAATAATCTATCTATCTATTTAAGTATTTCCTTACTTCAACTGACGGACATTCATTTGTCGCAAGGATAGCCGAGCGCTAACTCGCGCGACTCACAAAACCTAAAGTAGGTACTTACTTCAAAGGAAAACAAAAGCACGGAACCAGGTACATAAGTAAGTACTTACTCGTATTTACGATACTTTTATATCATGGGTCCGGCCTCCAGCCAGGTTTTGGTGGCGGAAGTCTTCGATGGCGTTGTCTTATATCTGAGTTTGTCTGGAGTTGTCGCTATTTTATTATTATCGTAATGAAGTGTTTACACTATTGACAGCAAAAAAATCCCGAAGAAGACGTCAAACTTCTTCTCTGGTTGGGTTTGAAATTGGTTGTGGGCGGGGGTGGTAGGCAGGTGATAATATTAATGCAGGAACACTTTAATCCCGAACGGATGAAAGCCACGCAACACAACGGCAGCAATCGAATATTATTATCAACAGTGGGGGCCTCTACCCCCCTCTATTTGGTTGACCTCCACCCTCCCCTTCGTTCAACCTCCCCTGCCACTCTCTATTCAATGCGGGCGCAGTATTATCTTCCCTTAACCCTACCTCTACCCCTTGTGCGGAAATATTCGGATGAGTGTACTGTAAATTCTGCTGAAGCAGTGCTATCCGACGCTGAGCTAGACCCAGTTGCTGTGACTGGGGCTGGCTGCTAGAAGCTGCAAGGGAAGATGCCATCAATAGATTACGTAGCATCTCCTGATCCTGGAGTTGCGATGCCCCGTGCTGTGAAGCGATTGCTGCGTTAAACATTGACTGGTTTGGTATGTTGTAATTACTACTCGCATCGTGCAGACCATTAACATTGCTTTGACGATGCACAGAGCTAGACTGTTGAGCTCCTGCTCCATAGCTGTTTTGCTCCAGGCGAAGAAAGTCAAGGCTCGGCGGTATTCTTCCCAGATCAGATAAAGATTGGATAGATGATGATGAATGTCGAGAAGACGGCAGCAATGTGTGTTGACCCAACAGATACTGAGAGCGTAGCTGAAGTTGCTGTTGTAGATGATTTTGCTGCTGAATCTGTGCCTGAGAGAGCAGGTAAGCTCTTGCAATTGAAGTCAATCCATCCCCATTCTGAGGAGCAGTGAAAGCAGAATTTGAGGTGAAGGGGATAGTGTTGGATTGAGATTGTTGCCTTTGAAGCAATTGTTGCTGTATACTGGGCTTATCATGGTTTAACTCATGATTCCCCCGCGGAATGTCTTCCGCATTTGGATTTGGTCGACTAGCTGCAGATGCTGATGTGGACGCTGTATTTCTTTCTTTGGTCACATGCGATGAGGACGAGGCATGAGATTGCGGCGAAGCAGCATGAATCTGCGGTTTCAATTTCGACTCAGCTCGGACAGCGTAAGCCATTGCTTGTGCTGCCTTATTTGATGCCTCTTTCCTTGAGAGTTCTCTCCATATTGTACTGTTGTCACACTTTTTGAGAAATCTATCGGGAGGTTCCAATGAGTAGACTGCATCAACGATGGCATGTGATATAATCATCTTTTGTTTCTTGGTGCCCTTTGTATAGAGGTCCTTTGAAGAATTGAATTGAAAGGTTGTTCGACATTATTCATTGGAAATTGAAGGAGCGTTAGTTAGCGTTACTGTTGTGGTCATATAATCATGTGTGCAAAGATGGAAAAGGATAGCAAACGCATCCTAAATTTAATTATCGACTGGACACGAGGAAGGTTGAGACAGCTTGAGACTTACAATATGTGTATCAAGTATCCTCCTAAAGTGTTTGTTGCCAGGGTGTTGAGGGTGTTGGTTGAAACATGCTCCGCGGCCGGACAAGACATCGTTTTGTTTTGGCTCCATATTTTTCTTGCGAACAGAGATGGAGCATCATCTATTATTAATGTCGTGGGAGTGAGGTATGTAGTACCAAATAGTTGATAAAGTTATTTAACGACATTATTGATTATTAGTAGATTATTAGTGATGTTTCAACTGGTAGAGTGAACAGCAAATTCGTCATGATACATGCTGCGTGATGTCACTCATCTGCATGGGCAAGAAGTTTTTGTGACGTGATCTGCCCGGTAGTCGTAGAATTAATCAGGAGGAAGCAACTCTCCGATTTCCAAATTGTTCGTCTGCGTCGTTGTAGCGAATCGTACCTGGCTTCAATGAGGGATGTAATGAGATGTAAAGTTAGGTAACTTCAACACGAGTATTATCAACTTAAGGTTATCTATCCAAAAAAGAAAGGAAAAAAAAAGCAAGAAGAAAGGATCGCGTATCGCAAGACTTAGCAAATAAACCTGAGCCCACAGTCACACATTTCTCGTGTCTCAAATAATTGTATGTTGATTCAGGCAAGAGATTGAGGTGACTACTTCTTGAGTTTAATGTCCGTATTCTATGATGTTATCACATAATTCATGGAATTTGAAAGTATCGGACCTTTGGTGTCTGATGGGTCCTCTCAGAGGCTATCTTTGACTAAATGAAGTGATTGTAACGTAAAGACCTCAATGGCGACTACGGAGACGACGGCAACGGGTCGATCTCCATCATCACAGCCTTCGTCGATGATAACAGCAACGTCATTCCTCTCTTGGACCTAGACTTTTTCTTCACCAAGCTCAATGAATTAGCCCTCCACAGAGGATGCCGTCTAAACTCCTTCAAAACCCGCATCCTCACTTCTACGAATGGCTCATCACCCATACCATCCCTCCGCCACTCCAACACAGCCCTCGCCAAGTCCCTCCAACAAATCATCAGCACCTACTCCATCTCCAAAGCTTCCAACCCCATCGACCCACCTGTTCCTGTTGAACTAGTTGAAGTTGAAGGCTTCTGCCTCCTCGGAGCCCCGGTAGGATCCGCCAAGTTTGCAAGAGAGTTCTGCTTTGAATGTGTCGCCGCTGCAACTGTCGATGCCCACAACCTCACTTCCTCTGAGCAACCTCCAAACTCGTCTTCGCCTTTTCGTCCAATGTACCATCCACAAACTGCCGCACCTCCTCGGCTATGACGTCTTCCACCACCTTCCCCTCAACTACGACTTGCCAGGCCTCAATTGGGAAGGTTGGGAAGGACCTCTCATTGATGCCACCAACCACCTCATGTCCAATTTCTTCAAGCAACTCCTGAACCTCGACTCTTCCCTCCCATTTCCATCCCACTCCTTGTTCATCGCCCAAGGAGGCATCCCTTCCGGGGGACTCGGACTCTACCGACCAGGAGCCAGAGCAATCCCCGACTTCGTCCTTACCATGGCCAAAGCAACCAACTTTGCTGGGCAAGGTATCCATTTTCACAAAGAAGTTCCAAACTACCACCTTCCTTCTTCTATCAGCTCCTTGTACAACCTTGCCTCCAACCCGTCCTCCCTAACGCTCCAACGATTCCAACACGCCCTCCCAACAATAGCTTCCATTGCAGTCTCCCACCGTGTTCCCAGCGACCAACGTATTGATCACCTCCTCACCCGCACATCCATCAATAGCGCAAGGCACCGTCTCCGGCTTCACACCAACTGTACCACCACCAACCTCATCTACAATGAGACTCCCATGCACCTCCGCCACATCCTACCGGGAGTACTTTCTTCACACATGTCCTACCCCCTCGTCCACATGTCTCGCAACAACGTTAAGCATCGGCTCAGCAACTTCGATTTCCTCATCATGCTCAAACGCAAACTTGTCCTCCCCATCTACCATCCAGCCTCAGCTCCAGTCTGTAAATGCGGCACTACCCACGACATCTACGGCCATCACTTTCTTGCACCCGCATCAGCAAGAAAGCCGCCCATAACTACATAAACGAATACGGCCTACAGCCAGCCCTCCAACAAGTCTTTCCCACGGCTGGAATCATCAGTGCCTCATCCATCGTCCAAAAACTGAAGCTCCTCATCACATCGTTCAACAACCCCTTCTCCGGCCCTTCGACATCGAGTACCAGTCCTGTCACACACTTGGGGACTCCAACCTCCCACCGTCCCAATTTGCCGTTTGCGGCGCTGACATCACTATCGACCATTGCCCTGATCCTCCCTCTACCCCTGCCCTTGAAGACATTTCATCATATACAGCCAATGCTGAACGATGTCTACAAGCCGCAGAGAAGAGGAAGTTCACGACAATGGGAAGTAGTCCTGTCACCACCAATACAATGTCAAGAGAAGACGTTCTTCGAACCCTCCACACCGACGCCAAACACCTCCAAATGTGGGCAATATGTCCCTACGGCGGCATGGGCCCAATGCTCCGCAGATTCCTTTTCGGTGACGATCCGATTCGACGACTCTCCTTCTCAGCCAACTGGCCCCAAGCTGCAAAGATGTACCTCGACTCCCTCCAAAGTTCGGCCCCGCATGGCATCCTCCCTCTCGCAAACTCTTCCTGGTCCTCTTCCAAACCAGCTGACCAGAAATTCTATGGTCATTCCTAAATACACGGCGCCCACCCCCAAAATTCACTTCCTCCAGCAGTTTGGCCTTGCTTGCACCAAGGCCTTCGCGTTCCACATCCGTCGACCAATTCCTGCCCAGAAGGCACCACAGGCGCCTTCGGGACCAGCCCGAGCTCATCCTGGTTTAAGTTCACCTTTCTCTACTGGCACTAGTGCCTACTTAGAGAGTAGCAACTAAAATAATCTATCTATCTATTTAAGAGTGTTTTTTTCTAAGAAACCTGTAGAAATCGCAGAATCTGGAACCGGCACTCAGGTCGCATGGGCACGTACACGCCACTATAGGCCCAAAATTCGAGATTGCTATTGTTGGCCAAATCCATTAGTTAAGTTAGTGATTAACAATAGGCGGACCGCCCATTTAATAATCTGCGGTCGCTTTTGCTGTAGGTGGAGTGTGGGGCGAGTAATTGAGAGGCAAAGTCAAGGCCCAGTTCCACTTTTTACCGGATTTTAAGAAAAAAACACTCTTAAGTATTTCCTTACTTCAACTGACGGACATTCATTTGTCGCAAGGATAGCCGAGCGCTAACTCGCGCGACTCACAAAACCTAAAGTAGGTACTTACTTCAAAGGAAAACAAAAGCACGGAACCAGGTACATAAGTAAGTACTTACTCGTATTTACGATACTTTTATCATGGGTCCGGCCTCCAGCCAGGTTTTGGTGGCGGAAGTCTTCGATGGCGTTGTCTTATATCTGAGTTTGTCTGGAGTTGTCGCTATTTTATTATTATCGTAATGAAGTGTTTACACTATTGACAGCAAAAAAATCCCGAAGAAGACGTCAAACTTCTTCTCTGGTTGGGTTTGAAATTGGTTGTGGGCGGGGGTGGTAGGCAGGTGATAATGTTAATGCAGCAACACTTTAATCCCGAACGGATGAAAGCCACGCAACACAACGGCAGCAATCGAATATTATTATCAACAGTGGGGGCCTCTACCCCCCTCTATTTGGTTGACCTCCACCCTCCCCTTCGTTCAACCTCCCCTGCCACTCTCTATTCAATGCGGGCGCAGTATTATCTTCCCTTAACCCTACCTCTACCCCTTGTGCGGAAATATTCGGATGAGTGTACTGTAAATTCTGCTGAAGCAGTGCTATCCGACGCTGAGCTAGACCCAGTTGCTGTGACTGGGGCTGGCTGCTAGAAGCTGCAAGGGAAGATGCCATCAATAGATTACGTAGCATCTCCTGATCCTGGAGTTGCGATGCCCCGTGCTGTGAAGCGATTGCTGCGTTAAACATTGACTGGTTTGGTATGTTGTAATTACTACTCGCATCGTGCAGACCATTAACATTGCTTTGACGATGCACAGAGCTAGACTGTTGAGCTCCTGCTCCATAGCTGTTTTGCTCCAGGCGAAGAAAGTCAAGGCTCGGCGGTATTCTTCCCAGATCAGATAAAGATTGGATAGATGATGATGAATGTTGAGAAGACGGCAGCAATGTGTGTTGACCCAACAGATACTGAGAGCGTAGCTGAAGTTGCTGTTGTAGATGATTTTGCTGCTGAATCTGTGCCTGAGAGAGCAGGTAAGCTCTTGCAAGTGAAGTCAATCCATCCCCATTCTGAGGAGCAGTGAAAGCAGAATTTGAGGTGAAGGGGATAGTGTTGGATTGAGATTGTTGCCTTTGAAGCAATTGTTACTGTATACTGGGCTTATCATGGTTTAACTCATGATTCCCCCGCGGAATGTCTTCCGCATTTGGATTTGGTCGACTAGCTGCAGATGCTGATGTGGACGCTGTATTTCTTTCTTTGGTCACATGCGATGAGGACGAGGCATGAGATTGCGGCGAAGCAGCATGAATCTGCGGTTTCAATTTCGACTCAGCTCGGACAGCATATGCCATTGCTTGTGCTGCCTTATTTGATGCCTCTTTCCTTGAGAGTTCTCTCCATATTGTACTGTTGTCACACTTTTTGAGAAATCTATCGGGAGGTTCCAATGAGTAGACTGCATCAACGATGGCATGTGATATAATCATCTTTTGTTTCTTGGTGCCCTTTGTATAGAGGTCCTTTGAAGAATTGAATTGAAAGGTTGTTCGACATTATTCATTGGAAATTGAAGGAGCGTTAGTTAGCGTTACTGTTGTGGTCATATAATCATGTGTGCAAAGATGGAAAAGGATAGCAAACGCATCCTAAATTTAATTATCGACTGGACACGAGGAAGGTTGAGACAGCTTGAGACTTACAATATGTGTATCAAGTATCCTCCTAAAGTGTTTGTTGCCAGGGTGTTGGTTGAAACATGCTCCGCGGCCGGACAAGACATCGTTTTGTTTTGGCTCCATATTTTTCTTGCGAACAGAGATGGAGCATGAACAGCAAATTCCACAACATGATATTATACTTGATTTCTATCTGCATGGGCAAGAAGTTTTTGTGAGTGATCTGCCCGGTAGTCGTAGAATTAATCAGGAGGAAACAACTCTCCGATTTCCAAATTGTTCGTCTGCGTCGTTGTAGCGAATCGTACCTGGCTACAATGAGGGATGTAATGAGATGTAAAGTTAGGTAACCTCAACTATCATCTAATAAGTATTATCAAATCAAGGTTATCTATCCAGGATCGCAAGACGTAGCAAATAAACCTGAGCCCACAGTCACATATTTCTCATGTCTCAAATAATTGTATGTTGATTCAGGCAAGAGATTGAGGTGACTACTTCTTGAGTTTAATGTCCGTATTCTAGGATGTTATTACATAATTCATGGAATTTGAAAGTATCGGACCTCTGGTGTCTGATGGGTCCTCTCAGAGGCTATCTATGACTAAGTGAAGTGATTGTAACGAATATTGTACTTATCCCCCCCCCTCTGTCAGATTGTTGGTTCCAGCAAATCTTAGCAGCCTACCATACCGTGACCCAAAATGCATAACTTAAAACTGATTAGCAACACTAGAAGATTGCAATCGTAGCACTTCCTCTTAATCCTACTGGCATTCAATAACATCCCATCTGGAATCTGTGGACTGCTGTCCAAAAAATTTATTCAAATCCCCAGAATCGAATCGGCTTCTCACCATCACATCCTGCAGCAACCCAAACCTTCCCCCCATCATTATCAAATCCCTTTCCTCCCCAGATTACATCACCAGAAGTTGGAGCTGGCGCATTCTTTCCCTTTGTACCCGTCTTGGTCTTACTCAATGTACAAACCACACGATCCCAATCTTTCACAACACAAACTTTTGTCGCCTCTACTCCCGCATAGGCAAGGTACAATCCCATGGGATCAAATGCCAAAGAAGTCACAGTCCCAACTTCCGAGGGGGGTGTAATGGTCGCACTTAATTTCAACTTGCGCAAGTCCCAAATATGAATGGGAGACGACTCTCCTGATGAGGATGAGGTGGCAACGTGGTACCCATTTTCAGATACACTGATGCAATTAATGGGATTGCCATCATGACCTTGGAGGGTGCCCGCAACAGCCTGAGTCTTGAGATCGTAAATTATCAATTTACCCGTGGTTGTTCCGGCAGTGTAAATGAGTCCATCAGGGTGAATGCATCCCGAGGAAAATTCATTACCATCCTCTGACTTGAGGTAGGTAATTCGCTTCAATCCCGACTCAGAAGACTTGAATAAATTAACTGACCCATTTGATCCACCCGCAATGATAGTAGCATTCTCCGCAGTGGAAGAGAAATGGACAATCACACTAACAGGAACAACCACTCCCTCATCACCTCCTCTCCCCAACTGTTCACTCCCCAAAAGTTGAACCTCATCATCATCCCCACCACTCTTAATTGGTACCGAATACAACCTCACCACCCCATCTGCACTCCCAGTACCCACCAACATAGCTTTATCACTAACGACCATTCCACTCACAGCTATAACATCGCCACCAGCTCCTGATAAAGTTGCAACAATCTGTCCACTGGTAACATTGTACACAATTGCTTGTTTATCATGTCCCCCAGTAACAATATATTCATCATCTCCTCCTCCTCCATCATTATTCAAATGACAACTAATCCCAATCTTGGCAACACACAACACACCCGCCTTGGCCGTACTCTTACCCAAATTAACCTTCTTCCCTTCCTCTCCAGATAAAGACTCCTTCAGCAAATTATCCTGTTGATCAATCTGTTCTTTGGACCGTTTGGATTTTTTGGCAATGGTACGACGATTTTTAGAGAGGATTTCCCAGGTTTGTGTCATTGTGTTGAGTGTTTCTTGTGGGATTTTGGATAGATCTTCTTCTGTAGTGGAAGTGGAAGATCGTGGTTTTTTGGAAGAGGGTGTCTCCTCCTCTTCAACTGATGCAGCTGCTGCACGTTTTTCAGTCCTCTTGATTTCCTCGCCACCACCGTTAGTGGCAGCAGCAGCAGGAGGAGGAGCAGCAGCAGCCCCCCTTGCCAAAAACTCCTCCAATGCACCTCGTGCCTCATCCCTCTCACGTACCAACCGCGCCACAACTCTCACGGCTGCATCATTCTGATACAAAGCCGAACTCAATTCACGACGCGTCTCTTCTAGTGATTTACGTGTATCATACAACTCCAATAACACCGTGTCAAATTCCGTCGAGATTTGAGTCAGCAATGAGGGGAGGGAGGTCGCAGTCGGTGGACGGGGAGGTGCCGCTGCTCCGGACGAAGAATTGGAATTTAAATCGACCAGTGTGCTCTCATCCAAAGTACGAGATGTGTCGAAGGGATCCATGCCGCCATTTTCGGAGAGTTTGGTGAGGAGGAGCTTACGGCTGCAGATGTACCCGGAGGGGGTTACTACGGCGTCGGTGAGGGGGGTGAGGCCGGTTAGGGCGCAGGTGAAGGTTTGGCTGGCGTTGGAATTTGATGCCATGGCTGATAAATGAATGAATAATTGCACAAGTCAAATCAAGCTATGGTGTGGTTGTTTGTTGATGTGTGGGGCTTTCTTGGCGCTTGGCACCCTACATAAGGTCTTCTGTCACATGTGGGAGTCCTCTTCAGAGGGACTCTGCACATGTGCAGAGACAGGGCACATAAAAGAATGGGCCGAACCACAAAAAAAGGCCTCTACCACCACGATCGTTATCACTTTTCCTGCGGAAAACCGGCGTCGCGCCTTGGTCCTCCTGTGTGGTCTGTCACGCTAGAAAAAGAGGTACTAGAGCTGCTTATTGCAGACTACGTTATGTGTATGCAAAGATGTCTCTAGTAATCAGGTACAAACTACTCTAAGTTTGGACCCAGCCTCGAAAGCCGAAGTAAATTCGGCAGTTTCAGCCGGGTCGGGTGGGTGGGAAAAAAAGATGAACAGCTATAGGATTGTTCTACACGATATTGGTGCTTGATGAACAATGTCCATGACTGTTCTCTCTCTCTCAACATCCCTTCTGTCTGTCCCTAACGACCAGAGCGATGCGAGAAGCCGGAAGAAAGAGAAGGAGAAAGACAGGTGTGACGAGATCCGATTTCGTGCGGGCCAAGTCTACCTGTGATTTTCCTGCGGAAAACCGGCGTCGCGCCTTGGTCCTCCTGTGTGGTCTGTCACGCTAGAAAAAGAGGTACTAGAGCTGCTTATTGCAGACTACGTTATGTGTATGCAAAGATGTCTCTAGTAATCAGGTACAAACTACTCTAAGTTTGGACCCAGCCTCGAAAGCCGAAGTAAATTCGGCAGTGTCAGCCACCATGAGAGATGTGATGACACGAGGTGTGAAGAATGTCGAATACTTCGTGTCAACACAAAGACGACGAATGAACGTAGGGAATAGGCGTGAAATGACCACACAGAGGAACATGGTGTAAAAAAAGAAGCGCACCTCATTCCGCTCGGGTTAGAGCAGAGTGTTTGGTATAAGCCAGCTCATGAGGTTCGGGATCTCGATAGCGTTTGCCGTCCGTAGTAGGCAGAGGAGGGAGATTGATATTAGATATCTGCATTGCAGCAGTATGTTGATCTGCCGAGTAGAATGAATTGCGGAGATACATCAGGAATGTGTTGCTTTTCCAGCGAAGGCGGGTTTGGATGTAGGAATCGGACATATTGGCCCTGTGAAGAATATTCGCTGCCGTGACACGAATAGAATGACACGTCCAGTTAAGGAGAGATTTGTCGGTAGGACTAAGGTTGAAGGTTGTTTGAGCGGAACCCCGAATGAATTTCGCCACTTGTGAAGCCCTGATAAGGGCATAACCCGTAGGAGAGGAAGGGTCTGCGTACACTGCTAATGGGATAGAAGCAGAGACGTTGAGAGCAGACGCTCGAAGCGCAATACGAAATGCTGCTAGAACCGGACAAACTGAAGGACGTTCATAATCTCGTTTGTAAGGAATAACTTGGCCATTGTCCTTGTTCGTTTGAAAACGCCAACAAATCTTGACTCCGTCCACCACAGTAACGTGAGCCGGAGTCAAATTATAAATGCGATGGCCAGACTTATCAAAGAATCGAAAATCCTCCCCTATAAATGCCTTTGGTTGAGGTGTGTCCTGAGCAATTGTGGGTTCGGTCATTTCGATGCCTGGACCGTCCTGACACCACTCACTGCGACGTGCCCCCGTGAAGCGGCCAAGCAAAATCCAATCCAGTATAGAGGACTCTAACGAATGAGGTTGCTGGAGACGGACTAACTTCAACATATTGGCTAGCATAGAGTCGTAAATCGTCTCTTTCCGATTCTTGACAGATTCGTATGACTTGACAGCTTGCAGAAGAGGAGTGACCAAGTCCTCCTTCACGAAGATTGGGTCCGTTGGGTCAGGTAGATTTCTATTACTGTGAAGACCGATCGCAGCAGAGAGATATCCGCGAAGGGTAGCGTGCTTGATGCGAATAGACTTGATGGTATTGCCTTGGATAAGATGGACGGTATAACATGCAAGGAGGAGATGGCGAGCCTCAAGAGGGGCCGATTCCATGCATGGATCCTTAACATCGACCATTTCACAAAACTTCAGGTAGTGAATGATCCTGGATTTTCGAGTACGATGCGGTTTAGACGCAGTGGATCGACGAGTTTCCCTTTCAATAGTTGCCCTGTCGATAATGTCTCTGTAATGACGGAGAGACGCTCTTGACCTGGCTGAAAACTCTAAAACATTGATGCGGATGAGATCCGGATCCGGATGATTATGATAGAAAACACACCCAAATTTCGTCGCTCCATGCCAGAAAGGTTGGATCAAGACTACTAGGGGAAGATGGATGATGACCGAAGAGCTGCGCGGGTTCCGAAACCACTATCCATTCTTTGGCTGTGTGATTCCAATAGTAGGGCTTCCTCGGCTGATAAAGAGGCCTCATCAAATCATCAAACGTATCACCTTATCCCAAGAGACTGTGTCGAGAAAGGTCAGATTTTCCTCACGGGATGAACATGAACTCAATAGACGCTGCAATGGCCTGTTCAATGCGGATCCAACAGTACACCTATATCTATATACGAACAGCCATGTGGAGTACCGACCGGAATTCCTGACTCGGGACGAATCGCGTGGTGTGTGACGACTCTAAAGAGACATCCCACCGAAAAGGGTCCAAATATTTACGATGCTAGTCGCGAAGAGTTGTATCTTGAAACAACCCTTGAACTAGTTCTTCCAATTCGCAGGAGAGACACCAGAACAGAAAAGTGCAACCAATTTGAACCCAATGCTGAGAGAATATAGTGTAGCTAAAGGCCCCCACTCGTCGGAGGAGAGACACATATAAATGATGAGAGATAACACGTGCGCTGTGTGCGATCGAGTGGTCAAAGTGGAAGAGAAATATGTACGTTTGACATGCCGAACAACGCCAAACCGGTTTCAACGATTGGCAGTTGGGACTGAGAATGTGAGCGAAAAAAGAAGGGAGCTGTTGTGGCTCGTACAAACAGGGGGATGTGTGATTGAGAATCGATCCACCTGCGATCACAGTATGTGGAGGGCGTTAAGAGTGGGAATGACGACTACATTGAAACACTTGGAGTCGACAGTCGAGAGAGGTGTGAGGAATTGTGATGACAAGAGAGTGTCGGGACAATTATAGCGGAGAAACATCACAAGCACGGATGACCCAGTACTATTGATTAGGGGAATGACTTGGAGTTGGTCAAGTCGAGCAGAGAGGATCCAGCGGATTGTGTTGAATGCGCCAGGAGGCGGTAGAGCCGCGAGAGAGCTGTACGCAGAGGGAAGAGGAAAGTCTCCGAAGAGAATACAAATGTCAAGGCCGGAACGCGAGACAACGAGCGAGATAGGGATTGAAGAATAGAGACAATTGTGGCAAGAGCCCACCACCAGAAAGGCAGGAGCGAAGCGAAGCAGAGAGTGCGATACTGTACTCCACCCAATGTGAATTGTACAGCGAATAAGTTGATAGGTCCGATGAAGAACGAGATGAAGAGAGGGAGAAGTTTCCTTCCCATGCAATCGAGTTGCGAGTAGACAATAAATGCCGAATGATGCGAGAAAAACAAAGCCATCATGGAACCCGATCATATGTAGACGTAAACATAGCTTGCTGGCTGAATGATGCGAGAATAAGTATTGCTTGTGCAATGTCGGATGGTGCCGATAAAGGCGCCGAGATGAAGATATCCTTCCTACAATCGGGGATGCGCCCAAGGTACAGCTGTCGCTTACCCCGATATCATCGGTTCCACTCCCATATGCAGGTGCAAGCGGAAGCTGTGGTGGGCCAAGAGGCTATACAAGTACAGGGTCACCCCAGCCAAGATTGCCGTGCTGAACGAGCACTTGACCGCAGAAGAATTCAATGAACTGTCCCAACCCTAGTTTGACATTAGCCAAGAGGGAATTATCGAGACTATCGTCTGTGGTTGATAAAGAGACCAGGTGATATAAAGAGGTCGTACAAGACGACAGAAAGTTCAGCCAATCCCTGAACTGGGATATGGTTAGAGGCCCAGAAGGTGAGAAGCAGAGCTGCCGGGAGGGATCCTGAGAGAGACCGAGGTGCCCTAGCCCTAGCAAGGTACATACGACCACAGACTCAGAGAGAGATCCCAGCAGGGACGCCCTGGTTCAACGCCTCACACACCCGAAAATGTATGAGAGTGAAGATGATGAGGGAGAGTAAAATATCGTCGCCGTCTGGAAGGAAGATTTTACTGCGAAGTTTGCGGCAAATGGCACCTCACCATGGGCCGATTGTGGTATGGATAATCGCAAGAGAAAGAGAGACCACCCCGGGAGGGGAGGATAAAGAGTCTGAATTCGATGAGAGTGGATTGAAGATCTAGAGGAGACGCTGAGCGCTGAACAACCGAGAAATAGATAGGCCCGTCAAAGAGCGAGATATAACTCCCAGGGAGTCATGGGATAAAGTAAAAGTGCCAGGCCTCTGGTCCGTTCCAGCGTGCGGATAAGTGCTGAAGAGAGCCAAAGGAATGATGCCCTGATGATAAGGTCATGTTTCCAGAGGTGCAGATAGATGACTTGCCCCGCATTGAGTGAAGTCCGAAGAGGGATAGATAGAAGAATTGCCCATAGAGACACTAAAATCATGTCGAATTAATTGCCGAGCAATGAATCGAGAACCAGATAAAAGACCGAAGAGGATGGATAGAGTAAAATCCCCCGAGGGGGCGGAGAAAAGTCCCACAGAGGGAGAACGATAGAAGACTAGCCCACGTCAGGCCAGTCAACTAAATTGAGCAGAGCGAATGAATTGCTGAGAATTAACTCGATGGACGATTGGTCGTGCGACCGTGATATGTATTGCCATAAGGCCACTGATTTATTTCAGATGATAGATGTTTTTGACGATTGATTTTCAGATGAATGATTTTTAGGGGTCGAGCTCCAAATCCCAATCCAATTTTTTCCAGAGGGGGTAACAAACCATAACAATGAGACCACCAATTCCGTTCGATATAACCACAACTCGGCCGCCCTCGCAAAAAACACTTGTCAACGAAAAACACCGTCCATGATAATTGTTATGGTCGAAAATCCAAAAAGACACCTCAACTTCATCATCGATATCACGACCCGTAATATTGCCCTCTTGGCAGGTAGTCGAGATAGATTGATGGCCAAACCAGGCCGAGAGAGTGCAGACTGTTCATTAGAACGTGCCGAGACTGGGGCCATAGTGCCGAGATACTGGGGCCGTTTAGGCCGATGTTGACATATAGATGCCGAGATATTGGGGCCATTTAGGCCGATGTTGGCAGAAACTCAGTAACATCATCAGACAACTTCCCCGTGACGACAAACTCCGCTCCCCAACCAGTAATAAAACCGATATTAGCGACAACAATAACGTACATCTTTCCCCCATCGAGATGAGAAGCCAAACAAGGAAATTTATTCCCCAAGAACGGCGAACCCACCAATGGAAACTCGCTATCATCATCCCAACGTAGAAGAGGTTGCAAATATTGACAGGTGCCACCGCTGGTTGATCCTTTTTAGCCCGTGTGCTTAAGTTTCCCACGAACTGGTCGCCCTCCGGATCGTAAAAGGGGAGGGTGCCATGAGTTAATTCGAGCGAACCGTCGGATAACATAGTGATCAAGGAGATGCCACAAAGCAAATCAATGAATAATCAGTCATGGTGGCGAGGCGCCCCCTATCCGTCCCTCCGAACGGGCGGAGAACTGCTTTATTGAAGGCAGGGGTTGACAATGTGTCTCTGGAGGCCGTGAGGGAACCTCCCGTTCCGATAGCAGAAATGGCTGAAGAAATAAAATTTAGCCGATGAAGAGTTGAGAGAAAATAAGAGGTGAGAAATATTCGAGATGAATCATATGACCGTGATTTTAGAAGCCGAAAAATCTCCCTTGATATTTATTCTGGGCGCCACCAACCCCTAAGGTCGCTGCGGTCCCCCCGACGAATTAAAAAAGGACCGAAAGGTCAGAAATAGCTGGCCACACGGACCGATAGAGAATTGGCAGATATCATGCCGAGAAGAAAGCCTGACCAGGCTGATCGAGATATGGCAGGTATCGTGCCGATTTTTTGGGGCCGCATGGACCGATGATACCAGTGGCAGACTGCGGAGATATTGTGGCCGTATAGACCGATAGGGTTTGGCTGATAGAGGCCATTGGCAGACTGCCAAGATATTGGGGTCGTATAGACCGATAGGGTTTGGCTGATAGAGGCCATTGGCAGACTGCCAAGATATTGGGGTCGTATAGACCGATAGGGTTTGGCTGATAGAGGCCATTGGCAGACTGCCAAGATATTGGGGTCGTATATAGACCGATAGGGTTTGGCTGATAGAGGCCATTGGCAGACTGCCGAGATATTGGGGCCGTATAGACCGATAGGGGTTGGCTGATAGAGGCCAGATTTACTATGCTGACTTTTAAATGACTACTGCTGGTACGGACCGACATGGTAGCAATAAAAAAGATGAACAGCTATAGGATTGTTCTACACGATATTGGTGCTTGATGAACAATGTCCATGACTGTTCTCTCTCTCTCAACATCCCTTCTGTCTGTCCCTAACGACCAGAGCGATGCGAGAAGCCGGAAGAAAGAGAAGGAGAAAGACAGGTGTGACGAGATCCGATTTCGTGCGGGCCAAGTCTACCTGTGAAATTCTCTAACCCACGTGCGTAGCAAATATGTCTAAGACCCAAAAAAACAACCGCCACAGATCGCCACCATGATGATTCTGACGGCAAACCATGGTACTATCAGGTCAACACACCCAAAACCATGAAAAACAACACTCTTTCTAGACCAATTTTTTGTGTAGATTCCGATTCTGTAAGCGGCGGCGGTCGAATCGAAGTTGCTGTGACGGTATACGGCTCCAATCGACGTAGACATAAAATCTGCACCTGCTGGCAGCATCGTGACATACTCATATTAAATAAAATTAGGTAGTTCAACGGCCATGTTGCATTACAGACTCCTTCTACATATTATAATGATTGATTATTATTATCACCTTTCTTCATTATTTGCCAAATACAGTTATTAATGGAGTAGTAGGTCGAATCATCGGCTGTTGTTCGTATGCCATCCGACACGTATGGTGTTGTTAGCAGTCATATAATACCCTGAATAAATACAAAAATATCCGCCAACGATGACAGCAGCTCTCATTCATCATCAGTGATATCAGTTCTATCATGTTCTTTGTCTTTGTCTGAAATGGTTGTGTCCGTGGATCGGCTCCACAAAAATAAATGTGCTTGTGTCAGTGGATCGGCTCCAACAAAATGATGTACCGTGATGGTGATAATTTGACATGCATTATCGACGATGAATCTAAGTGAGGTTTAAACCTCACTTAGCGCTGTGCCAATAATGGATGCCATAGACGCCACCAACCGTCTAACCCCTGCATCAGGATCATCAACTGGACCAATATGATCAATGTTGACCGTTGGTTTGGGCCGCGGTAGTGTGTGTGGGGTTGTGGTGTAGCCTCATCACACGGCACCGGCCATCATCTTTTTCAGCCGTCGCCAAGCAGTTGTGGTGATGGTTACGTCAACTATAAACGTCCGTCTCGTCTCCCCTTCATCACGCGATGATACTTCATATATATGGGGATGTTTCGGTGCCAGTATTCCTTCGGTTTGGGCTTGTATTCATGCTTAATTCGATAATCGCCGCTCGGTATTATTTTCCGCCCACAATAATAATCGTCGATCATCGACAAATGAAATGATTTAGATGGCCAGCACACGATAGTGAAGGCAGCCAAATTGAACAATAAAGCATTATGGATGCTCTGGGCTTGTGGAATGGACACAACTATCGCTGTTATGATGAGTCAACAAGTCGTCTTCAGAAGGGCAACTCAAAAAAGCGCGTATTATTTCTGCAAACACGGAGAAGATTAGTGTTATTTCATGTTTAAATATTGGATTGTGGCGAAAATAGTGCGAACTGAGGGGGATTGGGAAGTGCTGTGTGGGAAGTAGCCGTTCATCATGGACAGTGGAGTGAATGCTGAAGGATATCTACTTGTGGGGGATAAATGTGAAAATTATTCACTACGCTGAAACAACGCCCATTTGATTATAAAATGTCATGATCGTCAATCGAATTATCCACAATAGTATTAAGTACAATAAGGCACTGTGAAATGTATACACTCCATTGTCCAGAGCACCTAATTGCATATAATGCAAAGATTTATCTTCATTCCAGCATGTTTCTACTCTAAAGTAGAGGTATTATCAACGCCATCGAGGGCAAAGTATCAGTTGAAATTATAGTAATAGCAAGCCCATGATACCTGCTGACGTTGATGATCATTGGTTCTGGATATAGAAGCATTCTGCGTAGTGCGTAGGCTCCAATTGCAGTGGACAACATGGTCTACCATGGTCAAGATCTGCTGGTGGTATCTATTCTACGAGTAAGTTAGCTAGTATTATGTACTTACTTACTCTTTCTAAGTGCGGGTTTTTCCCTCCCGCCATTTCTTCTCGCGATAAAAATACGCACAAAAAACCGTAGGGATATTGAGGGTTCTAATCAGGTGGCAACATCGTTGAAATAGGGTTCAAATGGTCCATATTAGCTAATATTTGGCTAGTTTTAGACGAAAGTTACAGGAGTTTAGCTAACTAACCGTCCCCCTTTCTCGCAAGGGGAAGAATTGGGGGGAAATCCCCCCGATAAAGGATAGGCTGGCCCCCTATCCAAAAGCCTACTTAAGTAGAACAAGCTCAAAGGAAGCTTTTATCCTCTTTTATCCTTTTCTGCTGAGGTTGTACATAAGGTTGTTCGCAGTCGTCTGGTATCAAAACTTTGTCGGGTACCGTGTAAATTCGGCGTTGGATGGTGTGACATTTAAGTTATTTCTGCACCACTACCGCCAAGACAGGGAAGACAGAGGGGTAAATATATGTTCAACTGAGGGCAAATAAATTGTTTTGCTTGATCTCAGTCCATAGCTTCGCATAAGTATGTGGTATGTATTTACATATCTCTACAACTCCGAGGCAAGCTTTCTTTTAAATCCGAGCGAGAGGAATTTGTAATCGACTGAGAACATGCACTTCAGCCACTAATTCCACTGTCAAAACATACCAGTCGGTTCGCAGTCTCTACAACTCCGAGGCAAGCTTTCTTTTAAATCCGAGCAAGCTTTCTTTTAAATCCGAGCGAGAGGAATTTGTAATCGACTGAGAACATGCACTTCAGCCACTAATTCCGCTGTCAAAACATACCACTCCTGAAAAAATAAAGGTTGTTTCCACCCCTCGCCAGCCTCCTCATAAATCGAAAGTTGTGGTTTCATTAACATCAATCACTTGTTGGATCTGAGATCTTAGCAAACACTGCAACCATGGTGGAGCGTACTTGTGAGTAGACATAATCGTGGCGAGTCTTTTAGATGTGGATGAAATACCTATATAATCAAATGATGTGACTTCTTTGGACGGAGAATGTCACAAGCAAATAGGACCGGTATTGATTGTGCAACTAGAGCCAGAAGAGACCACTAGGAACACTGGATATCATGGTGACTACTAAAGCTTACAGCTAAAGAAGAAGAGTGGGCTATTCCCAAAGGTGATGAAGGAGCACCAACGTGCGACGTCATCTTGTGTGAGAGGATCAATCACGGGTTCTTACCGTGGTTGCTACTTGACACGTGTGAACAGGAAGAATGACTGTCGTAACGGTATTGGAATACCGGAAGAGAGTCATTCCCTGTGACATTCTCCCCCGAACTAGTGTGAACCAAAAACGAGCTATCAAGACTGGAAAACCCATGGTAAACCATCCGGATAAAAAACCAGTCTATCAGATAGAGACCAAAACCCAACTTGGGAAAAAAAGACCTCCAGACAATGTCAATTTCGATCGAATCAAGGACGTAAGTTCTTTTGTGATATTAGAGCAACCAAATGTACTTTCCTTGACATCGGTTGTGTGTGCATAGGATTTGGCCAAGACGTCGTTGTTCAACGTTCAGTTTCCATTTCCAATTCGAATAATTTCTCTATACACACCCCCTGTACTCCTCAATACTATGGGGTCTTTATCAATTGTTGTAGCGCTCACTAGACTAAACTAACTGAGGCTCGTTTTTGTATCGTACAGTTCCTTTCGTGTCAACTTCAGTCGCTTGAAGAAGAGACCTCCGTTGGAGTCTCTGCTTTCGGCAGATTTAAGACTTTAAAAACGGCTAGATCAAAGCCTACGAACCAAATCAGTATTTGGGATCGCGACGCTTCGAAGTTCTTTCGAGCGTTTGGAACTATCCACCAATTTCTTTCGGCAGCGGCCATCCTGGCGACCAGAGTATAACAAGTGTCTATCTTGGACAACGCTTTACTGGCTTCGCAAGGCTGCGTTAAACGGTGTGGTACGAAGAGACCAGATTGTCTTCCGGCTGCATTCGGATTTGACGATCGGGCTGCATCAACAGGTTCACAAGTGACTCTGTTTTTGCGGCAGTAGTACTGCGGTGGGTGCATTGTAATTGTAACAAGTACATATTGCACTCCGTCCAGAGAGGTTGTATCATCTCTGTATTCTTGAATATCGTGACTTACGTGTTGGAAGAGTATCACTGGCTTCATGTGCATTCATCACTTCTGCCTAAAACGATTTAATCAAGAGTCTTGAAGAACAGGTAGAGAGTCCGCTTGAACTTCACTTGAAGTGTGAGAAGAGGAGTCACTCTATCTCGCGGATTCACCAACATCCCGTTCGAATCTTTGGTAGTGGGAAAGTCAACCACTTTGAACGAGCCGTGGAAGGTCGATCATAGTTTCACACATAATAATGGCAATTTGAATGTTGCAAAGGGGTAAGCGCATCCTGAACTCCCTCCTCAGCCTTCTTTGGCACCTCTACCTCAATCGAATCTAATATCAGATCAGACGATAGGGCAACAACAACTGCATGCACAACTGCATAACTTCCTGATAAAATAAGCGTACTTGCATCAGTACCTGTCAGAACCTCGTTGACGTAAAGTGCGTTCTTACGATCCATCGGCCTAAGGCACAAAACGGTCGTGATATACCAGATCCCCTAAGCAAGGTCTTGGATCTTGGATTGAAGAGCTGCCGGAATCACCACAGAGGTATCTCCTTTTGCATCGTTGCATAGGCTCTGCATACATCATCTCTGTCGAAGATCATTAGAATATTTCTCGATCCCATTAGAATGTTGCGGCAGGTCCAGGAACATACGTAGCTAGCTTTGCTTCATCAACGTTTATATCAGAACACTATCTTCTACTTCCATGTCGTGTGTGACTATGCGCAGTCACAAGAGCTTACCATTTGTCTTCGTCATCTTTAGATCAGCCACTCAAAGAGCTGCTGTCTTCCCAAGTCTGCATTATAACAGCGCACTCCAATGAGCTGCTGTCGGTACCTCTTCCTTTGTAGGTGTGGCATGTGTCGTGAAGGATGACGCTGTCAAACGCTGGTAATGTATGTACTACTTTCCTTTACGCTGAAGCATCACACCCTCGACCACTGAGGATCTCAACTGAGGCAGCGCAGCCTCGCTAGCATCGCCGCCGGCATTTAGTGATGCCGACCGACGTTCCGCTCCATACCATAGCCGCCGCCTTCGCCATGGTTCTGGTGTGCAAAGTGATCAAATTTTGAGAAGTGTGTGAAACGGCTAGAAAAATGATGGAGGGGGCGCCCCGTTTCCCCGCTGGAGTGACCCCTGGAAAAGGCGCGCAGGCCAAGAACCCGAAATGTTCCAAGCTCCATGACCCAGACTACATATCCATCCCTGCCGCGCGCGCCTCTTTTTTTTCGTCCGTCACCAGGTGCACCTTCACCCCCTACATGCCGACATCATAATACACTCCCTAAACATAAATTTAGAGGCCCCACCGCAGGAACTCACTCTCCAATAGCCTTTCTATGAAGTGGTGCCCTTGATTCTTTTTCGACCGACGCCGCCGCTACACATCATGGCACCAAAGTAGAGGTGCCGGAAAATGGATATTTTCCACAAAAAATACATAAAACTGACAGAAAATGAAATGAGAGGGTGCCAAAAGTCTGTGAGGTGATGGCTATATCTCTATTTCATTGCGGCTACAACAATATTAGACTAGTTGGGATATAACATTTTTGGGGGAAAATGAAGAGCCGAATGCAATCACATACACGAGTATTTGAAGTGATATTGAGCGTATTCATCCTGCAAGTTGGGACCCTTTCACCACACAACACCAATAGCCATCTGTTATATTCAGGTGGAGTCAACACAATTCCTAATTCCTACCGGGGATGGCATAAAAAAACAACAGGATGATTTAACTCCATTCTCTATTACATATAATTTAGTCACTACTCTCTCTCTCTAGAGAGAGACACCGGTGTCAGGTTATTTCTGTACTACGGTAAAACTACATATCACTGGTTGAATGAGTTATGAAGGTGATACGCAATGAACAAAGTCCGAACGTTAATGGAATCCTCCGGACAACGTATTTGTTATGACGACTACTCAGTCGCACTGGGATGAGAATAGGATTAACCCTCCGTTGAGTATCTTTCCTTCTCCGAAAGAAGGCCTCTCTTCACTTTGGCAGCTGCGCCGCTCAGGCAGCTGCCGACGTAGCAAAGAACGTATCTTTCTCTACACAACATATAACAATCAAAGTGTATGCAGAGCTGCGCCGCCGCTGGCCACGTACGTAGTTGTATCTTTCTGCCAAGACGAAGAATTCCTGATTCCGAATGATTCATACGGACTGATTCATGCTCGCGTACTCAACGCATCGATTGGTTGTCCCTTCTCATTAGTCACTCGCAAGTTATTGTTCAAGGCATCATTAAGTATCATCATGGGATCATCCTAAAGCAAGTGGTTTCACCCCCTCACGGCACAAAAGACCGAGGACGGCACCTACGACCCATCTCCACTCATATTGGCAGTCGGAATATCCACCAAATCTCCCTACGTTGCTCAAACTCATGAGGCAAAGTACACCGGCACCAAACCAATCCTAGTCGTATGCACCGACGATGGCTTATTGAAAATGGAGAATGATAAGGTATTCAACACTGGGAACCACCCCGTTGAAATGTTCGTGCCTATGCTTCACTTTCGTGATGCTGGGTTCACATTTGACATTGCCACCGTTAGCGGTGGACCGGTTGTTCTAGAGATGTGGGCATACCCTACGGCTGATGAAAATGTCAAGAGTCTTCACGAGAGTGTTCAGTCGATGATGGAGAAGCCAAAGAAGCTTGAGGATATTAAAAATTTGGATGAGTATGCGGCAATTTTTATCCCTGGTGGACATGGCGCAATGGTGAACTTGCCAGAGAGTGCAGATTTGGGGAGATTGTTGCATGAAGCACATGAGAAGAGTTTGCCGACTGTCACTCTTTGTCATGGGCCTGCTACTCTTCTTGCGTCCAAGGCCGTGGAGGGGAAGTCGTTTTTGTATGGTGGATACAAGTCGGTTTGTTTCACGGATAAGACTGACGGTAAGACGCCCTCAATTGGATATTTGCCTGGGCCTATGCCATGGAAGTGCCAGGAGGCGTTGGAGGCGCAGGGAATGGAGATTACGAATACCACCGAGACGGGAGCTACCAATGTCGACCGTGAGCTCATTACAGGTGATAGTCCTTATGCTGCTCATAACCTTGGTGTGGTTGCTGCTCCCATTCTGGTCAAGTTCCATGCAGAATAAGATGACAGTAGGTTTGTGTATGGTTCCTAGTAATTCGTAATGACAAAGAAATTGTTTCACTATCACATTATATTGTTATCAAATCCTCTCCATTTAATCTCTAGAGAGAGAGTCAGAGCATAATCAACTTGTTTGTGAGGGCGAAGACAGAGAAGGATCCAACCACAACACGTAAAAGCACCAAACTGAAACAGAAGATGCAAATAGCATGAAAGTAATGCACTTGGAATTAACATTCAAGCTCTACCTTCATCATCGGTGTTCGAAAATCAAAGAGGTATGCCTCAATAAATGTGCGAGCATTTTGTGCAAACTGCATGATGGCATCCAATGCACTGAAGAGGCAAAGAAGACGCGCAAATTGGTTAGACTTCTGTCGCAACATGGCATAAAATACAATCAAATTACAGGTGGTATAAAAGACTCACTCGCAAAAATCGAAAAAGTTTCGAGAATCTAATGCAATATCAACAATCGGATATCTCTGAAGATCATCATTGTCACTCAAGTAATCGAGGAATTCTTTATCATCGTCATACCTCAATAACACATCATCATCGAAGCCAATTTCATAAAAATACTCTGCAAAATTATTTGCGTTGAAATCGTCACACGAAAATGAGAGGAAGTCTTTAGCATCTGCTTTCCCTGCCAAGTCGTGAATGCCGCTATGAACGTGCACAAATCCTTCACCAAGGATGGTGTTGTCATTCAAGTCTGATATTTGACGATTGTCGTAACAGTCTGATTGAACTGGGAACTGGTTTGAACTTGCCTGCACAGTCCAGCACAGCTGAGTGTTAGCTTCCACGCCAGCATCGATACCCCAGAGCCAAAATGTGGCACCGTCGTAAATTTCCTCTCCATTGATCGCCACAAATCCATCATTGCTGAAAATGAACGATGTCGCCAGGGTCAGCTGATCGTAGGAACCCGAGGCATCGATACCGAACGAAATACTCTCTCCTGCCCTAATTGGACCTCTCTCTGAGCTCACCCAGTAGACATGATCGTCACCATATGGACCGTCATAATACCACACGAGTTCATCTGTGTCTCCATCCTGGGCTAGCGCTGCCAAATCATCATAGGCAGCATTTCCATACTCAAAAAGACGTGGGTACAACTTGTCTGAGTGGGTCATGACGAAAATATCTGAAAATTGCTGTCTTGGTGTTAGATTTGTCATGTGTACAATGCAGGTATCCTCGGTACCACTCCAACTATCCCAACTACTACTGTGGTATGAATCTCTCTTGGATTTTTTGAGACGCCGATCACGAGAATCACGCTTCTTCCCCGTAGGCTTTCCTCCTTTATCAGTAAGTTTGCCGGGAAGCGGACGAGGGTTGGGTTTACGTGCTTGAGGCTGTAATTCTCTCATTCCTCCTTCTCGCTCCTTGTTCGTGTCATCAGCCTCAGCAGCGTCTGTATGTTGTCCTTCAACTTTCTGTGCAGCTGTTCGTCGCTCCTTTTTGTGATCTCTTCTCTCCTTGCGGGCTCGCCTACGTTGATCACTTTGGCTTTCTGCATCATTTTGGCTTTCTGCATTATTATTTACATTAGTCTCAGCAGCATCCGTGGCGGCACCGGCAGCCGCAAGTGTTTCTTTCGCAGGCACAGATGACTGATTTGCTTCTGCTTCTACATTCTTTGAAATGGTGCGCCTCGCAGGAATGTTTTCGTGGTCTAGTGTAGTCTCCTTCTTGATAGCCGACTCTTCGGCTCCTGCACTGCTCTCATTAGTTTTCTTCTGTGAGAACGCATGATATTGTTTCAGCAGATTATTAATTGATTCAGCTTCCTTCCCGCTGAAACCATCCTTATGGAAGATTGTCTTCTTAGCTGTTCTCTCCTTTTTATCCAAGTTTGCAATGGCCACTGCCGATGGCAATGCGGCAGCGGCTGCAGTTAAGACGGCTATTGGTAATTTCATTGTTTCGTTATTGTGAAGACGTGATGCAGCTCTTGCTATCAAGGTCTTGCAAGAATGGGCGCCTACCTCCACCGCTCAAATGATTGCCAAATTTGGCCAGGAGTTTGTTCTTGTACCAGCATCTGTACCTTCGTTAAAAGAAAGTACCTGGCTAGAATACAAAAGGCATAAGTAAATTGAATCTAATACGACAGTACTGAAACCTAATCTCTAACAGTGGTTGTAAATTGAATTACAGTGATGTTTGATTAGCAAATTTTTATAATAGGTTGGACCCTGTGGCGGTCTCTCATGTTGGCTATTTTAGTCTGAAAGATTCCACCGTTTCCCGCCATTATCATTCAATCGTAACCACAAAAATTCGACATAACAACCATGGCAGACACTGCTCCGTAGGCAGACAACCACGTAGATAGAACTCTCGTAGAGACACAGAATAGACAATAGAAGAATATACTCGATTAAATTTCCAAAAATGTCCAACGTTCAAAAGCAAATCGAAGAAATCGAGGCCGAAATGGCCCGCACTCAAAAGAATAAGGCGACCAACTACCACTTAGGCACACTCAAAGCCAAACTTGCCAAGCTACGGTCCGAACTCTTGAACGGTCCCGGTGGGAAAAGCGCCGGATCCAAAGATGCCGGGCGTGGATTTGACGTGACTAAAAGTGGTGATACCCGTATCGGTCTCGTCGGTTTCCCCTCCGTGGGTAAATCGACATTGTTGACAACACTTACTGGGACGAGGAGTGAGGCGGCGGCATATGAATTCACGACATTGACTTGTATACCTGGTACAATGAAGTATAAGGGGGCACGCATACAAGTTCTCGATTTACCAGGTATTATTGAGGGTGCCGCCGAGGGCAAAGGTCGTGGTCGACAAGTCATCTCCACCGCACGAACGTGTAACCTCATATTGATAGTGTTGGATTCGGGCAAACCACTCACCCACAAAAAGATTATTGAGGCGGAATTATTCTCGTTTGGGATTAGAATTAATCAGGTGCCGCCGAATATTAAAATTGTCAAGAAGGAGGCTGGGGGGATTGGGTATCAGGAGATGGTTCCGCAGACGAAGGGGATGAATGCTGAGGTTTGTAGAATGGTTCTGAAGGAGTTTAAGATTTCGTGTGCCGAGGTGATTCTGAGGGAGGATGTAAGTTCATTTGTGTTCATGATGTTGTAGTTGTCGTTTGTATTGTTGTATTTCTGCCTAGTGAGAGCAATGTTCACTTTACAACATGTGATGGATATCATCTCTCTCTCCATGAATTGATTTGTGCACAGAATCACTCTCCAATTACTTACTAACAAATTCAAATCCCCGCCTTATAGGTGACGGTGGATCAGTTCATTGACGTTATTGAAGGCAACCGGTCATACATGCCGGTTCTCTACGTATTCAACAAAATTGATTCCATCACGATTGAAGAGTTGGATATCCTTGATCAAATGCCCAACTACGTACCTATCTCTTCTCGCGACAAGTGGAACATGGAAGAACTGATGGAGGAAATATGGAACAAATGCAATATGCTGCGGATATACACAAAGCCCAAGGGGCAAATTCCCGATTATGACGAGCCTGTCATATTGCATTCGGCTAAGAATCCGACCGTGGAGGAGTTTTGTAATCGGATCCACAAGAGTCTGATGAATTCATTTTCGCATGCGTGGGTTTGGGGACGCTCAGCCAAACATCAGCCTCAACGCGTCGGTAAAGACCATGAATTGATGGATGAAGATGTTGTTCAGATTGTGAAGAAGGCTGGGTAAATACGAAATGAATAATCATTAAGTGACATCTTTACAATAATCTATCACACACTAATGGAGGTACCTCGGTGCGACACAGCTCAGACGAATATATCCTCTTCTTCACCCTCACATTCGCCATCCACACACGTCCCGCAGCACTCAGAATCATCTGTGCATTCATGTCCATCATACATGCATGCCCACACCATTTCTCTATCAAATCCACATCCAGTTCCTGCCGCGCATCCAGCTTCTACCTCCCACGGTGTGCAGAGCCTTCCATTGACACTGGCACAGATATCGATCGCATCCAAAAAGGTTGCTGTTTCACAAACACGTTTCACCTTGGACCTGGAATAAACATCAGGATCTTCGTCGGGGCACTTTTGCTTCCAGGCATTAGGGCAATTGCCATTACTGCAATCACGGCAACAGCGCACTTCGTGAAGCGTGTTGATTGGAGCCTCTTCCCAGTCTCCTTCAGCGCATTCACCACCACTTCCGCAAACGATGGCTTTCTTTACATCTCCTGGAGGATCTGAAGTAGTTGTGGTTGAGGTTGTCGTGCTTGATGTCGTAGATGTAGTTGTGGTTGTGGAAGGAGGCGGCTGTGTCGTGGTAGTTGTGCTTATCGTTGTGCTTGTCGTTGTGCTAGTGGAAGTGGAAGTACTGGAACTTGTGGATGTACTCGTAGTAGTGGTGGTGGTACAGTCACTGCTGAACAAGTCAGCAGTTAGATCGGTCCAGGTACGGGGGATCATTGGAGCTCCTTGGCAAGAGCCAGAGTAGGAGGGAACATTGTAGGTGATGGCAATCTCTTCGTCAACAATGAGCCTCTTCACATCTGCGTCACACACCTGAATTGGGACGTTGTCATTGGGAGTGAGTTCACCATCGTAAAGGGACTCTTCTCCTGGGGTACAGTCGCAAGGAGGGTTGTAGTCCCCAGGTATACGATCTGGGTGAGGTGCACAGTTGTCCATAATTTCCTGGAACTTTCCTTCCTCCCAGCCATTGAAGAAGTCAGTGTGAAAGTTCCATGCACCGTCGGTTCCAGGAATAGTGTTACCATCGGAGAGAACATAGTTGAAGTCGGCACCTCGATAATTTGGAATTCTAATGAAGACTTGCACTTGTGGTAGCCTTCTTGGGTGAGTTGAAGGGCAATCTCCCTCAATACCTCCTCCGTTGGTAGTGTAAGCCATGTGACTCTTATGATCAGGGCTATCAATCTCTCCGTTCCAACAGGTAGGCATAGCTGAATGGAAGATGGAAGAGAGACGAAAATATAAGATATGAGTGTTCCTGATTGATGAGACCAAATAATAAGTTCCGTACGTTCTCTAGCTCTTACCAAGTGCAATTCCTAGAAAGTCATAGTTTTGACGAGGAAAGAATAACTGTCCTTCCCAAAAATTACAATTTTCACCATCATTCCTGAAATTACAACCCTCCGTCAACATTGATCCCGACTCTTCACCACCTGGATCATTCGATGCTGCAATCATACGGAATCCGGGAGGGAATGGCTCCACTGTGGGTGACACGCTCCTATCCCATCTATAGTAAGGGCCAAATTCAAGATTGTCAACACGAAAATGCGTCCCATCTGGTGCAACTCGGTACTGTATAAACAGTAGAGGGAGCAAGTTGAAGGATATGTTAGTGTTAGATCTTAGACCTGACGGTCGGCAAAACTGCCAACTCAATCAACCAGTTACTCTAGAGATACTCACGATAGCAGGATGCCAATACAAACTCTTATTCTCCACAAAAGGCGATGTGTTCAATGAGCCAGGCGTAGAGAGCAAATCCTCATAAGTTGTCGAAGGATGGAACGAACGAGGACCATAAAATGTATGCACATGTGACGATGCACATTCTTGATTGATGATAGGATCTGATCGAGCATGGCCGGAGGGGCGGTCATAGAATAGACACATTTTGACCATGTTCTGCTGAGCCGATGTGAAGGGTGCAAGTGCAGCTGCTGCAATCGCAGCGCTTACAATAGCAGTGGGTGTGAACTTCATGGTTGTCTATTGATGAGATGTCTAATGTCTACAAACTTTTTATGGACTCTCGACAGATGAACAATGTGTGTTATAGAAGCGAAGAATTTTGCACTCCGACTCTCTCTCTCTAGAGCTGTTCTCTCGATCGAGGCTATAATACTTAAGTAGAGCTGTTCTGCTCCAGGCATGGCTGGTCGGTTTATTAGTGATTCGTTGAGAGAATGCTCAAAGATACTGCTCAAGATATCATTTCGCAAGGTCTGGTCGGTCATCATTCGTGCCTTCTTCTTGCTTTTTGATGTCCGAGAAAAGAAGAAGTCATTTAATCCCAGTGCGACCATAAACATCATTTTGTGACAGCATTGCAAAAATTCAAGCTGTCATTTTAGATTTTCATAAAACTCATGTCAAACGAATCATTGATCATTGTTGTGCCATCCATGCTACAATTTGAGTTGCTACTTATCGTTAAGCCGATGCAGCCGATGAGTTGGCATTAATATTATCTGGTTGCGCATACAGTAAGAAGGTTTATGAAAAGCAAGAGTAGGATCAATCAAGTTCGAAGCCCAGGCATCACCTCTTTATCATAGTCTACAGTGGTAGGTGGCAAGTTACCATGAAGGGAGGCCGAAAGCAGCAGCAACAAACCCCACTAGGATATATCCGCAGCATTCGTCGAATAGTGCGAGATGTCATCGCTATTACAACGTATGCCTATCTTGCCATGTGGCTGTGGCAATGGAACAGACAATACATCAGCAATGTCCGGAATAATATGACAATGACTTCTGGACTCCTATGCCTTGTTTGGTCGCCTAGATTATCTCCGAGAAGTATATTCTACAGCATTTTTGTGATTGGCATTTATGGATGGATGATGCAATGGATGTGGTGGAGCGTGAATAGAGATTGGCTCTGGGTCTTTTGTCGATTCATGTCGATAGTATTTGGAGGGAAAAGTCTTTACAAGATGTATTGGCTGATAATGGAATATGTCGTTAACACGTGACACGTTATGTGCATTAAAAAGCGTTTGTCTCCTGACGTTGAAAAGAGAGAGTCTGCAATAAGTATGTCTATGAATAAATTGAAGTTTTGGAATTCACCTACTGCAAAGATGATGCTGCATTTGTGCTCTGTTAGGAATATCAGTAACGAGAGAGAGGAGTAAGCATAATAGTATATACGAATAATTTCCTTTGTGAATAACATCAAGAATACGTAACGAAATCCTGGCACAGTCTAATGTACCAGTGTATTCTGCTTACGTCTTGATCTTGACAGCTTCTTGGATTATTGCAAAGAAATCTGGAGCCAGGCTATTAGCCACTGTGTTGAGATTTGCCCTATCACAAAGATTTTCTGGAGTCTTTACTTTTGTTTTCGTCTTCACCTCTTTGGTGAAAGGTTTCTTTGCTGCTAAAGTATGATTGACGCTAAGGTTGCCCCGGAAGACTTCTTGATTTCTAGTCCTCACGATTGCTTCATTGTCATTAGTAATTTCCTCTTGCCAAGCAAGTTTACTTTCTACTAAAGATACATACGATCAATGGGAGAAAGCTGTTTTGAACTCATCAACCCTCGATTGGCGTTGGAAAGCTTGAATAGTGAGCAGAATATCAGAACTTTTGAGCTTGAGCATATACTATACAACCTGGTTTCTGGTACTGTGGAAACAAGAAGTAAACTCTAGATCAAAACGTCCTGGCTTAATCTTTCCACAGGTATGGCAACATGATTTAGAGCAGCCACAGCTCACAAGTGCACGGAAAAGGTTAATTCAGAGACCCTTCTCAAAGAGAAGAGGAAGAGGAGGAGAGACCCCTCGCCTTCTCTTCTTTTTCGACAGCTCGCAGACAGACCGCCTGGATCTCCGCCACAAAGAAACAAGGCACGGGCGGGCCGCTTGCTTTGCTCCTCGCAACTTTTTCTCTTGCCTTCTTTTTCAGATTCGAATAGCATTGGCGTTCCAACAAATACAGATATCATCGGCGTTGCCTCTCTCTCTCTCTACTATCTATCAACCTATCCACCATGCCAGGAAACTCCCGTGCAGAAGCCTTAAAAGCCGAAGGCAACAAATTCTTCAAATCCGGCGACTACAGCTCCGCCATCCAAAAATACACCGCCGCCACGGAAATCGACGCCAATGTCCCCGCCTACTGGTCCAACATGGCCGCATGCTACGAAAAAATCTCCCAATTCGACAAAATGGAGGAGGCATCACGCGGCTGCATCAAGGCAGATAAGAATTTCGTCAAGGGTTATTTCCGTCTTGCTACCGCTCTCAAAAATTTGAACGATTTGGAGGGCTGTATCAAGGCCCTCGAATCTGGATTGGCCGTGGACAGTGCCAACCCCGACCTCAAACGTATGAAGAAGGAACTTACCGAATTGCAGAGGGGGGAGACTGTGGCGGCCTACCTTCGCAAATGTGATGAGCAGGCCTCCAATGGTGATATTGCCGGAGCGTACAAGACGCTCCAGTTGGCGAGTCGATTGGATGCGGGAAATCCGGATATTGAGAGAATGATGAGCAAGATCAAGCCCAAGTTTGATAGGATGGAGGCGCAGAGAAGAGCTGCTTTGAGTCCGGACGAGGTGCACAAGGAGAGGGGGGATGATTGTTACAAGAGTGCGCAATTTGAGGGTGAGTTTTTTCTTCTTTTTCATCTGTATCTTTGAGATTGGGGGGTGGCAATCGTGTTGTGATGGACAATGATGTAATTGGGCACTGTTTTGAATATTATTGAATGAGGGGGGGAGATAATTATTGCAAATTTCTATCAATTCGATCGAGTTGCATCAAAATCACCACCCTCTCTTTTGCTAATCGAAATTCTTTTTCCACTTTTTCTCACATTCTTTTTCAGGCGCCGTTGATCATTACACCAAATGTATTGAGGGTCTAAAACGTCGTGGCGAAGGACAATCCGATCTTGCCATGAAAGCTCACGCCAACAGAGCTGCATGCTACAAACAAATTTCCAACTTTGACGGAGTCATCGAAGACTGCACTGCTGTCCTTGAGGTTGATCCCGAAAATGTCAAGGCATTGGTCCGTAGAGCACAGGCATTCGAGGGTGTGGAGAGGTACAGGTTTGCTCTTCAGGATATCAAGACTGTTTTATCTATGCCCCGTGACAAGGTTGGAAAGACCAATGTTGATATGTGCAACATGATGCAACACAGGTTGAATAGGACAGTGCAGCAGCTGAAGGCAGGAAATTGCTAAGTACACAAAAAACAAATGGATAGATATGTAGAGAGAAGATATATTTGAATGAGTTGATGCGACGACAATGGCATTTGAATGAAATAGACAATCATTTTTCCCAGGTGTGTATGGAAAAGATGTCACTGTTGGTAAACGTTGGTGTGGTTACTTCTTCTCATGTCATTAATACAGTTGGCAATAGCTGGATTTCTGTGTGTTGAAAGGGAGTGGTACAACGCCATAATGAATAGCAATTAGCAATTGAACACAATCATCATTTTGGAACCCATTTTGGTGCCTTTATTTATACATGTTTACGAATGCACTTGTGTTGCTACTGCTTCAGAAAATAATAAGTATTGCATCCACCGGTCATCTATTTATCTGTTGGATGTACCCCTCAAACATCAATTTCTATCGTTGAAATGTCATTCATGTCGGAGTTGCTCGGTTGTTTTGATTGCTGCCTGCTCCTATTTCCGCTGATTTGCGCAATGCTTAGTGGCGACTAAAACAAGCAAGGAACCACACCACACTTGCCGGCACCATTATGAAAATCAAGCACAGAAAAGGAAGAGCACACGTTCCGTCCGTGGTCAGATATCAAACGATCTCATCGTAGACGTAGTTCCAATCGCATCGAGTGTTCTCCTTCTTTACCTCTAAGTTGTTGGATTCTTCGTCCTCTTGTCTTTCGGCAGGATTAATCAATTCTGCTTCCATTTTCATGTGTTCCGTAATGGATTCGTAGTCCATGTCGTCAGTCCTTTCGTGTCTGATATGCTCACAACTGCAAGGGATGAATTGCTTCAAGCGGACAGCTCTAGAGCTCAAAGCAGTCAGGTCTATTCCCTCTTTATCCCTATTCTATTGCTGCACAATGGCACAATTTTGCTCACTCTGTAACTCGTAACCTCGATGACTGGACGATGGCTGGGGGGGGGAGAGAAAAAGAAAAATTTCCTCCATCAGCCTACAGCGAATCCTACGTGGGAATTAATACAATCTTCACTTGCGCCCAAACAACAAACCACCCTGAAGCCTTGCTGAAGCCAAGACGTTGCTTCTTGCTTCGCAGGCTGATGTACATAATATGAAAGAAGAATAATCCATACGGTTGCATAGACAGTAGAATAGTAGAAGGAATAATATGATAATGACGAATTCCGCTTCTATAGTGAACGAAGTAGAGGTGCGTCAACTGATCTTTGCACACAAGATGGTGGATACTTTTTCGCAACTTTTTTCAAAACATCCAACCGCCGATGTCTAATGTCTATGACCCATTATTTCTCTCACCCTCTGCCTATTGCTACTCATTGCGTACAGGAGAGATTAAATAATGAAATAGAACAACTAAAGAAAGATATGTAAGTTGATTTGAATGCGTGAAATTCACATATTACAAATGGGCACACAATTAATTCTGACTTTTTCACTCATCTTTTATTGGACGGCTCAACACAATAATATTCAGTTGGCGTGTCGGTGACCCCGAAAAGCCTCAAGTAGCATTCGGAGAACTCTTCGACGATGAACAAACACAACAACACTACGAGGGATTAGCTGCGACACTCAAAGCTGCAAAGAAACGGGGTATTGTAACATACAAAAGTCCTATATTGCTCAAGGGGGCACATGATAAAGTTATGGTGAATCTAGTGGATACTTCGCCTCAGGGTGAATCGGAAAACAACAAATAAGTGATGGGGCATCGTCAAAAGAATAATTTATTGCTAAATGGGGATGGAAATGACGGAAATCTAACTGTAGGGGAGAACAGATCAGAATGATTTTTTGCACAGTTGTGAGAAGAAGCGAGAAAACAATTCATAAATGGATATGATGATTCAACATGTTCACACTATTTGCAATCACAGCTCTTGGTTGGTATGGAATAGATATTGAATAGTAACTTTTTTGTAACTACTAACATGTTGTAAGTTGAGCTCATAATATTTCAGCAATAGTATTGATAAATGGATAAACTGGTTATTTAGCCGCTTGGGATGCCGTTAAGAGCATTGATACAACTTTATCATATGATGGTTTCTCATCCATCGTATCGACTAAAACGTACTCAACTTCGGCATTACCATCTTTTCCAGGTTTGACAATCTCTAGATGCACTTGCCATGGCTCTGGGTATACTCGATACAACCAACCATAGACCTTTCACAATCGTGCCGAGCATTTATGTAAGTATCAATATATCAGTGAAAAAGAGATCACACAGACAAATCAAATCATCACTCACCCCTTTATCACTAAAAGGCTTTAAATAAAACGCCGGATCAAACTTCTTCCAAAATCTATCCACAGTAGCTGCCAATTTGGGAAAGAACACCGCAGGATAGAACCCTCCACGCACTTTATCCAATGCACCATTGATAACAACCATTGTAGTATCTGGAGATGACAGCGCCATCTTCTCACAATTGACCCAGTCTTCCACTGGTCCACCATTTCCAGGCTGGATAACTAACCAAAGTTTCGCCGGGGAGTTTTCACCCTCCACCAATGGATCAAGCGATGCTTGATCACCAAGTAATCCTGCATCTCCATCTTTCCCTCCAATCATTTTGGATAGACCCGACATTAAGTTTTCTCCCCATGGTGCATCATATCCCCCATTTCCATTATTTCCATTGGCACCCGTTGCCAAATAGTTGGTGACTGCTTGGATAGTTGTAAATGTCGCCTCTTGATACCGCTGTCCTGCCCATTCTGCCTTGGCCAATTCACATTCCTTAAGATCGGGAAATATCATCCAAACTCGTCCCTTTTGATACTCCTTAACACCCAAGAATAAAGGAGCCAATTGCATAGTCCAATCTTTATTCTTGTCCAATTCTTGTATATTGTCAAAATCGTCAAATTGGCTCTTGGAATTATCTCCACCCAACAAGGGGGGGAATTCGATCTCCACACGCTTCAAATTGTCGGCTATGGCCGCATCAATGGCTTGCTTGGAACGTTTTCGAAAGTCTCCTTGAATATCAATGTTTTTGGAGAGAGACTTTTCGAATGGAGATATTCCCTTGGGAAGGGGTGAGAGGTTGAGTGCCGAAGACGAAGAGTATTGTTGTTGTATTGTAGAGCCACATCTTGTGTAGGTGATGCTGGTGAATGCGTTGCAGCCGCTGCCAAGGATGGCTAGCGATGTCAACGCTACTGTTATTAACCGCGACATGTTGAGTAGAGAGTAGTGACCCACCCTACTATCAGCTACCAGAGCAAAGCTACCATCTCCAAGCGAAGCAAGCTCAACTGCAAGCTGACGTTGTGCACAAAAAATGGCGCCCCGCCCACCGAATAAATAATGGCGGGAGTGAGAAGATCATCAAGACGTAAAGCGAAAGCGCTCGTGCTCTTGAAAAAGCTAGCAGGCAACAGGCAAGAACCATGTCGAGAAGGCAGGGTTGTCTAGTTACCCTACGCAGTCGCCTATGCAGCAAGAACAAGACGTAACGTGTCTAATATCCGTGCAGGAGGTTGTAAAGATCATCCATATTGTAATCATTTCCTTGTCAAAGAGTGCCGAAAATTAGTCTTCTTGAAGAGTAGAAATACTCGTTCACTCTGCACAAGAGCACATGACAACCATGAATACCTTTATAGAAAACGCCTTGACACGGAAACCTCTCCTACTAGTCCGAAAACAGGCTCACTGCTCCGATGAAGCGAGTAGATACACTCCAGTACCAATATTCGATACAGAAACACCAATAAAACCGACAACTATACAACCCTCACGTAACGATGAGGCACCATTACGACACATGAGTCTCCTCGACCTAATCTTTTTCGGAATAGGTACAACAATCGGAAGTGGAGTCTTTGTCCTTGCCGGTGTTGTGGCACACAACTATGCTGGACCATCCGCATCCATATCCTATCTTATTGCCGGGTGTGTTGCGGCTTTGAGTGGGTTGCCCTATGCCGAATTATCAGCGGCATTTCCATTAGATGGAAGTACCTATAGTTATGCTTATATTACCCTTGGTGAAGTGTTTGCAGTTATGGCAAGTCTATGTCAAACATTGGAGTATGGTGGAGCATCCGCTGCTGTGGCAAGAAGTTGGGGAAGTAAGGTTGTCAGTTGGTTGAAAGAGGGACGGGATGAGACGAGTAATCCACTCCCCCCTGGCTTGGAAAAGTTCTTGCAGCCAGGTCATGGGATCAATCCCATGGGTGCAATCATTGCGTCATTATGTACACTGCTGCTATTGATGGGAGTGAGAGAGAGTAAAATGACTACCAATGTAGTGAGTGCTACCAAGGTATCATTGATTCTGTTCATGATCGTTGCTGGTTTTCTGTTGACTGCTGGGGTGTTTTCTGGCAGTGGTGAAACAAATTCTTCTCCAGCCTCCTCTTTAAATTGGAGTCCATTTGTCCCACCTGAATTTGGTGTAGCTGGAATCATTGACGGATCGTCAATACTGTTTTTTGCCTTTCTGGGATTTGATCAAATCTGTAATTTGAGTGGGGAAGTAAAAAATCCTGTAAGAGATGTACCAAGAGCTGTTGTGGGTGTGATATTGATCGATGCAGTAATATATATGTTGGCTGCGTTGGCTCTCACCGCCATGGTGCCCTACACAAGTATCAATACTGTGAGTGCCTTTCCTAAAGCTTTTGGGGCGAACGGCGTTCAGTGGGCAGAGAAGATCAGCGCAATCGGAGAGATTGTGACACTCCCACTCGTGGTTCTCACGGGTATTCAATCACAAACACGGCTTTTCTTTGCCATGAGTAAGGACAAGTTGGTACCTAAATTTTTTGGCAAGTTGACGTTTTCTGACTCAAGAACATGCTGCTGTGTTGGTCAGAAGAAAGAAGATACGATTGGCAATCTTTCTGCAAACGTCCAGTTTTGTGGTGTCGTCATCGTCATTTTGGCATGCTTCGTTCCCTTCCAATACATTGGATCATTAATTTCAGCTGGTGCATTAGTTCTGTTCTCACTAACGGACGTATCCTTGTTGATGATAAGATATCACTGTCCAAGTGAAAGCTTTCTCGGGAATCTGACTGAAGTTGATGATAGCGCTTCGATTTTTTCCATCGCAAGTGTTAGAGACCAGCTAACGCTTGGGAGATTATTGATACTCTTGAATGTGTTTCCTTTCTTGTCAGGCGTTTGCTTTGCGTTCGTTCCGCTTGCTGTAGTGAAGTACTCGCTCTCTGCCCTTTTCGCATTGCTGACGCTATGTGTCACAATATACATACATCGTTATTGCCCTGAGGCAACAAGTACTAGATTCGCTTTGGAGGGCGACGGCTACAGTATCGGAAAAGCAAGGTTCCGAACACCTCTGGTGCCTTATTTACCAGCCCTTGGCATCTTTGCAAACTGGTTCATGTTGGCGAATGTTGGCTGGCAAGGAATCGTCATGCTCGTGGTCTACTTGTTGCTGGGTGTGGTGATGTATGGTGGATTTTGTGCTGGCAGGAGCCTCACGAGTGAATACGAAAGCAGTGACAATAATGGCAACTTACTGCCAGGACGAATTAGTCCTACAGAGAACTCTTCCGTTAGCTCGCCACTGCAAGAGGCTCTGCTACCTGGTGGAGAGTGGGAGAACGAGACTAGTCTGAAGAGAGATTTGTCTGAAATAGAGACAAGAAAGACAGTGAGATTTGTATGATGATCACTGCAAATAGTTCATCATACGCAATGTATCGTAGCTGTAAGATAATCTTAAAATTAGGGCCGCAAATCATCATGACAGTCGTTCTAACTTCATCAGTAAATATCTTGCTGACACTGCCGGCGCTCCTCCATGTGCTCTGTCGGAAATATGCCTTAGGCACAAAGTGAATGCGTTTGATAAAGGCTCACACTCTTTAATCAAGGCCGAGTATGTCTTTTCCATATGTGCTTGTGATGCCTCATTCACGATGAACATTAAACTCTGTAAGCATTGCGTGTGGGCAGCCTCCCAATACTCTTCTCCATCTTTGTTTGAGAAGGCAATGTGGCAGTCCATCTTTTCTACGCCGGATGTCATCATAATGAAACGAATCAGTGAAGATACGTGCCGAGAGGCTGATAACACTTTCCGACTCTCTTCGTTACCGAGGAATAGCACGAATAATGAAGTAAGACTAGAGAAGAGTATTCCATCAGTCTTGGATACAGCCATCCGCCTAGACCTTGGCCCGCTGAACAATGCGTCAGACATGAAAATGAATAGGTCCGATGCAATGCGCAGTGGCTTTGTCTGATCCGCAGCATTCTGATAACAACATAATAAGTTTTGCAAGCCCAACACGACAACTCCAAGAACATGCTTCAAACTTGGTTGCTCTAACCGATCTCGTGAGAGCTGAAGGGATCTGGTATGAGTTTCAATTACGTCGCAAAAGAGCTGCATCAAATCTTCTTTTGGTTCACAATAATGTACTGCGAAAGACGACAAAAGTTCCAATGCATTGCGTTTGAAATCCATGTTTGTCGATGATCGTATGGCAGCAGCCAATGAGGATGTGAAATCATGATCGTTCATTATGGCATCTCGATGCTCTTTGCTACGCGAGAACGATTGCAGCAATGCAAATGAAGCCTCCTCCAAACTTGGGCCATTCTCACCCACCAACCCGGTAACTCTTCGCCAAAGATTCTCTCGTCGTTGTGGTAGCGCTGGGACTACTGGATTTTCCCCAGAGTCGTCATTATTTGTGGACTCTGGTTCTCGTTTCCGAACTTGTGCTCTCTTAACAAAGACACCGCATTTCTCTCCGCAATCAAAATAATGCGTCCCCTTTACACTGCCATCATTCCTGCCCTTTCCAACGCTTGAGCCAGTAAGGCGAATACCTATCCAATTATCTCCTGGAGCAAATTGTACAGAACCTACATGTGCAACAACTCCCTCCAGCTCTTGAGTGTTAGTATCAGAATTCTCTGGGTTTGAATCACTGCTCGACGTAGAATCAATGTGCACGAGATCATCGATTTGAAGCTCTTCAGAAAGAGACGTTCTAGCTAGACTTTCTGCAAGCTTCGCCGTTGTTGTTATATTCGTCATTTGCCGAGAAGCCTCTAAATCTGATTTGGTATCAATTTTCAACTCAGCACCAGCAGAAACAATTCTAGAAGCTACTTCCATACAGCCATGGCTTTGTTCGGAATGAAGGATTGAGTCTCTCGTATCTTTATTGACACTGAGAGTAGTTACAATCCTCAGGCATTTCAACACAACATTACAAAGATTTGAATCTGTCGAGCTAGTTAATTTGGCCTCAGCTCCAATCAGGGCGTCCATGATACTCAAGTGCGCGTCAACGTCAACGACTACTCTGGGGTTCACATCGCATGCTTTCTGGATTGCTTCTACTGCTTTGATCTCCCCCTCATGAGCAATGAGCCCAATAGCTTCGAGTCCACCAACTTTGCTCAGAACCCCGAGTGATTCAGGAGAATGAGCCATGGCACAAAGTAGACGAGCTTCTGCAGATTGACAAATAGCGTCACGATTCAAGCGAAAGTCGACCGTCGCGTCATTGATGGTTGCCTCCAAGCTAGCTTGAGTAAAAAATCGATTTAGCACTGTGGAGGATAGCACCTTGCCAACTGCCGACGCCAGAGTTCGACTTTCAACAGGCGTCAGTGTCACCTCATTTTCTTTACTGCACAAAACGATCGCTAAACTTTCGAGACAGATTCTCTGAATGCTATCTTCGCCGTCGTCAATAATTTCTTCGCCTTCATTTAAGAGCATCGCAGCAGATAGTGCTGCAATGGCATGGCTTCTCACCCCAAAATTGCTCACTGCTTTCGGGAGGAGTCCAGCTTTTGCAAGATTACCAAGTAATTTTGCAAACGTTTGCTTTGAATAAGCAACGTCGGGAATTTTGTTAGCTTGTCCTGTCACGAGATCAAACAGTGTAACAAGCGCAACCCTATCACAAAGAATCAATTTGCCGACAAAGTCAATTGGAAGGGATAGTACAACATCTTCAAAAAGTCGAAATGCTGGTTCTGCTAGTTTCTCAGATCGGCAAAGAACCAAACAAGTACGAGGAAGTTGCAACCTCTCGATCAATCCTTCAGCGGAAGTCTTTGAGTCGCTTGACATGGCCTGTTTCAAACTTTTGGTCAGCCCCTCCATCAGGTAACTCTTCACAGTTGGTAGCTCAACATCAAAGTAAAAAGATCGATCATCGGGATTTGTGGGAGCTCGCGAAGAGGTGGAATCCTCATCACTGAAAATATCGAGCAAGGCAGAACATGCTGTTGCGACACTCATGTCACTTCCTGCGACATCATTCAACATTAGTGCGTCATTGAAGTGTGTACTTCCAATATCTCGACCATGGACAAGAAGTAGAGTTGAAATGTTGAAGAGGATTTCAGCTGCAACATCGCATACCGAACCTCCATCATGTGGAAATACAAATGATTCTCCGTAATCATCGCAACCATCCGAAATATTTGCTATCAGCCTTCTGATTAAAGTTCTCTGCGTGCATAAGATAGCAACAACTCTCCGCAACAGTTCTTCCTTTGAGGATGGTTCAAAACGAGATAATGTAGACGGCTTCAGATCCGACAAAAGAATTCCTGCATTCTGCAGACTAAGTTGCAATGTGCGTGCTGTGATATTGCTCTCCCCAATCATAGACAGCAATGAGTTGAGCAAACCACTACAAGTGAGCCAATATCTACTCTCCAAACCAGTTTGTGAAATGGATTGCACAATCTCCAAAGCAACTTCTAGTAAAGGGGTACTCTTCACTCCGCCTCCCTTTTCGAAGATACTGATCAAAATGGAGCCAATCCCGTTACTCATCATCGATTGAGTAGTGGATGGAATGTTGATGAGTCGTTGAACTGTCTTCATACCGATCAACATTATTTGGTCTTGATCAATATTCTCTACAACGGAATAGCGGTGTTCTAGATGTTGAAGGAATGATACCAGAGCCGGAAGAACAGTGGTTGCTATTGAACTGTGAAGAGCATCATTTGCGCTTAGTGCTTCCAAAGCGACAAGGCATTGGTATTTGAGCGTAGAGAGCTCTTTCAATCGTTGTGGATCCATGCCATATTCGTTTTCGGACAATGTGAGAACGGAAGAAAGTGTATGAATCACACTTTTCAGAGTCTCGACGGTACCACTGGCTGAACTACCAACGACTGTACAACATTGTCCGCAACATTTTACTATTGAAATGGCGGCAGACAATGTGTAATTGTCATCGGATGCCAATGCTCGTTGCAGAATATCCCCGACTGGTACAAGCATCCCACTCTGCGATAATTCGCCCCAAAGATCAATGCTTCCATAATTGCAGATGGCGAGAGAGAGTCTTAGACTAGGAACGATGAGTGATTCTCCAATGGCACCGACCAACACAGTCGGTAGAAGCGCAGCTTGACCACGTTTCTTTGCAGTCAAAATATTGCATGCCATGGTACAGGCATCTAAGCGAAGGTGCGAATACTTCCCATTGTCAGCATCTTCATAACTCTGCGCGATTGAATGGACGCCAATTGGGTCTGCAAGACCACACATATTGCCAGCTACCAGAAGGCAAGCTTCAGATAAATCCACCATCGGTAGAGGTTCATCAGCATCTTCATTCGTGAACTGATGGGCGTAAGGAAGAGTCGCATTCAGTAAATTCAATGTTGATCCAACAAGATCCGTTCTAAACCCAGCATCACCGCCGCCTGATGCCAAAAATTGAGCACAATCCGCGTCTATTGCGCTGTAAAGGCGAGATGCACCGACATCATCATTGCCGTGACATTTATTTGCAATTCCAAACATGGAACTTAGCAGGAAACAGATTGCAATTTTCACCCGAAGTTGAGAATACGCCAAGTCGTGACTTTTGAGTGACACCTTTGTCTTGACTAGCCGAGATGCCAAAGTTACTGCACCGCTGTTGAGTGCCTCCAGCAAAAGATTCAACGAAGCCGATGATGAGGAATCTGGGTCATTTGCTGTTGTCGTCCACACCTGAATCAACAAAGTTGTGGCAGCTTCGAGAAAGCACAGGCCCTTGCTAGCCCATTTCCCTCGAACCGTGCTGGCAGCGCTCAGCATTTCTGGTTCATTGGCAATCGACAACAAAGTGGATACCGCTCCATTAGACATGAGATACAAAGACGAAACAGTAGAACAGGAAGACAATGCAAGCAAAACCAATCCAGCAGCTTCCCGAAGCCTAGCATCGGGTGTATCTCTTGATGGATCCAATGAACGATGTGAGTCAGATTTGATAATCTGAAGAGCGACATCAAAGAGCCGCTCTTGTTCCATTACTTCCAGTGCACTCTTTGCTCTCACGTACGTAGGATCATACGATGATTGATCAGTATGCAGAAGGATGATATGTCCGACGGCTAGTGCAACAGCAGCTATACACTCCGCAGCCTTGACCTGAACCTTCAAAGGTCGCGCTTTGTTCCCTCCTCCCCACGACGAACTTTCGACACCACTTCTGACAATTTCAATCAGTGACGGAAGACATGACACATCACTCCCCTGAACCGTGTCGTCTCCAACAACTAACGCTATAGCAGCGTTTCGATAGGATGACAATCCATCGTCTTTGTCTCCAATGCTAACCGTCGACATGGTTGCATTACTACATTGTTGCAACGTACGTCCACTCCCCCGCGGATCAGTCAACAACGGAGAAATCAATGACAAAATAAACGAACATCCCATCATTGACACAGATTCATCCGCAGATATTAGCAAGTGTGCCAAAGCCGGGAGACCGGATCCACCAACATTCGAGATTATGGCATCGACAATAGCAGAATCACGCTCCGTACCTCTACCGGCACGTGACAACCTTCTTCCCTTCCCAGGAGTTTCATTTAGAGCCAGGCCAATTTCCCGAGTGGCAATAACAATCGCCTCCAACGCTGACGTGGCATGAGCACGAGTTTCACCATCATCTGAGTTTAAAAGACTGCATAATATCATAACTCCTCCGGTGCTGACCAACTGAGACGTGAAGGATTCATACCTTGACGAAGAGTGTGCGACACTGCAAGCTCGTCGTTCATCTTCCGCAATCAAGTGACGAAGACATGCAGTAGCCCATCGTTGAAGCGATGGCGAAGCAGATGAAGTTGCATGGTCCAACATTGATCGGAACGCTCGATGTACATCAATTTGAATGATTTCGTCCATCCTTTCATTGTATTCATCACCAACAGCATCGACATCCACAGGTCCACTGCGATCACCACCACTTGCATTATTCTCATCCTCCTCCAAACTCTCCTTGATCGAAAGAGCTCCTGCAATAAAATTGGGATCAGTAATATAATAAATCACCTTGATAGCCTGTTCTTGTGCACTGAGTGTTCGAATATCATTGCCATTCCATTCTAGAATTTTGAGTACATCGTTGACATAATTGCGATTGCTGCTGCTGCTGCTGATGCCCCCACGACCAGTCAATGATGGTACAGAATTGGTGGAATTGGACTTGATCAACTTTGCTTCTGCATCATCAGCTCCATCATGATGATCATCTCCACTCACAATGATGGAATGACCCAACACAGCCAAGCCAAATGAATCATCGCCAACCACACTCCCCAACTGCAACAAACTTGCCAATACTCGAATAGCATACTCTCCAGTCTTACGTCGCTTCAAATGCCGTGATACTGCCGGCACAAGTACATTCGCTGGTATAGTCATCTTATCAGTAAAGGATGTAAGAAGTGGTTCCAGCAGCATGGCATCAATGTCAGTAGAAAGAGAGGAGAGGGATGCTGCCACCATATCCAATGTAATTCGTTCTTCTCCACCACTAATAACACTACCACCATCCTCCCTATTCTTCTTTATCTCATTCTTCTCATCCTTGATATTATTGTCCTCAGAATACAACTCCAAACTAGTCAAATACCTCCTCCAACTAAAATAATTCCCCCGTTTCACATCCCTCATACAAACATCACACACCCTAACAGCCTTATCAAACTCTTCTCCCTCTAATGGCAATACCGTCCTATGATTCGAACAGGCATCACAGAATATATCTCCACAGAGACGACAGTGGTGACGACGTCGGGTGTAGCTGAAGGGGTTGAAGCAGGATGGACAGTGGGGGCGGAGTGTGTCGGGAATTGTGAGTACTTTGAAGTTGAGACGAGGTGGTGGGGGTGCTGTGTTTGTTGTTGTTGTTGTGGTTGTTGATTCATGCTGTATTGAGAGTGAACTGTTGATGTAATGGTCGTGGTTGTTGTTGCGTGGACCAGTGTGAGGATCATCATCCCAATGGGAGTGACTTCCAAATTGATTTAATTTCATTATTGGTTGTTGAGTATCAAAATAATCATCATTATTTTGCCCATTCGATTGTTGTTGCTGCTGAGATGTTGATGATGATGCGTAATTGTTATTGCCACCACCGCCAGGACGTTCCCAAGTGGTGATTTGTCGAGCATGATCAATATAAAATGTTCTGCCAGAATTTGGATCAGTCATTTCCTCCCAGCCATCAGGAAGAGGTTGCTGTAGCTCCTGCTTCTGCTGTTCCTGCAGTTGTGATGATGACTCGTTTGCAGTATTCATATTATTGTTTGTCAGTGTTGTCTTCCACCCAGCAGGAGGCTCCCATTGTGTCGTGCGGGTAAATCGATTCGCGTAGAATGTTCTGCCGCTGTTGGGATCGATGGATTCGATCCAGCCGTCATGACTGCTACTCATGCTGATCTAGGATTAAGGATTGAAGATGATGATAACTGGGTTCAATTGGTATTGATAGTTCAATGTAAAGTATGGTAGTTTTAGTAGCCAACCTCATTGCCATTGCATCGATGAAGTTCGTCGTTCGTGTCAAAGTCAAAGAAGGTTCATTCTGTGAGACGTAATTTTAATTTTATGCACCGCTCAAAATCCGAAACAACCATGTGAGTATGCCCTCCAAGAGCGCACCCATCAATTTGTTGAACCCAAACAGATAGCCAGAAACCTTGAGGAAGTTAGTACTCCTACCTATTCAAATATTACTTGAAAAGTTGACCGTTATAAGTATTAGATACATAAAACCACCAGCTCAAACGGAACAGGTAGGTTGTCAAAAAAAGGTTTTTTAAAAATTCGCTCGGTATATAGAAAAATCGAAATGACCGTTTTCAGGCCATTTGGGAAACCGTGCGATGCAACCTATGGTACTTATACCAGAAAAATGTTTTGAAAATGTTAATGTTCTCTCTCTCTCTCTGTATCTCCTTCATTCATCAGCATTCAGCATGCTTACTCCAGAGTGAAGGCGGGTGCTTTATGTGCCCTGGGGTGCACCGTCGCGTCAACACGCAGTCTTTTGAAAGTTGGTGAACAAAACTCGTAACAGTCGCTCCGTTCATTTGGTATTCGTCTGAAGCCCCATCGATAGAGCTTACTAAGGAAGCTAGAGAGCAAAATTGGATTGTGAAAATAAGCCGGAATGATGTGCTGTCGGAATGCAGAGGTGGAAGCAGTCATGATAGGTTAGAGTCGTATTGGCATATGGAAATCAAGTTGTTACACAAGAACATCATCAAAACATTATCGAGAGTGAATACTAACCTCCTCAAACTCGAGCTGATCTATGATGATGAAGCTGCTTCCGTCAACAGCCCATTGAACGGTAGTACTGTCATTCTGACTTTCTCTGTCGAGCATTGCTCTGAGCTGATATTACGTTGACATGGAGACAAAAAAGAGTTAGAGCGAACTGAATGGGGGCAAGAACGCGAGGTATATATTTTGTGAGTGATATTCCTACCTGCTGCAGGAATTGCTCTCGGAAGCCAGCCCTCCTTGGCTTCTTCTTGACAGGAGGATCTGTGGGTGCAGCCGCTGTTGCTGCAGCAGCAAAAGTTGGTAATCCCAGCATCTGCCTTGCTGCCACTGATGAATCTGTGGCTGACGCCGATGATGATTCTTTTGTTGTATTGTTCTTACTGGATGGAGGTTCTTTGGGTGCAGCAGCAGCGAAAGTTGGTAAGCCTTCATCATCTGGAGACGTCTTCCTTCTCTTTGCAAAGTGGTGCTCGTCTTCTCCACTATCTTCATCGATGTCATCTTCGTTGTCACTGTGATTGTAATCAACTGGGCCATAATTTTGAGCACGAACATTTTCTCCAGGCTGCGCTGTTGCATCACCTTTTAGAGTGGCCTGCAGAATTGCTACGATCGAATCTGCCTGTGCGTTACTGCCAATAGACGGATGCGGTGCACCTAGTTGATTTGGCTGAGCAACATTATTATTATTTGATCCAAGTGATTGTCTAGATATCGGCGGTGCGCCTACTTGCTGAGGCCGAGCGGCATCATTATTATGAAAGACTTGGCCTGAGATAGGACCAATTGTACCCAACGCAGCAATTAGGATAGCTACTTGGACCCTGCACTGATTTTCTTCATCGACAAATCGCTGCAATATCTGTAATAAAGATAGAAAAGGAGTCATGTCGTTGGGTTGAGAGGAAGCTGCCGTCGAGATCCCTGACGCAACCGGTGCGGTGTTAAGGGGAGGGGACTGTGACAAAACACCAGAGAGACTCATGAGGGCGTGTACTGCGTTGCTTTGGGCAAAAGGAACGGGATATTGACCCATCGCTTGAGCTGAAGGTGCTGGACCTCTACCCAAACTTTGAAGGGCAGCATTGAGCAGATTCATGGTCGGGTTGTTTGGATGTTGCCATTGCGGGAATGACTGAAAATGATTATTTCCAGCGGCATTATTCAGCTGGCTTGCATTGGGCATGGGCTGTTGATTTGGCACTGAATTCTGATTCGCTGCTGACTGATGTTGATTACTACCAATGATGTTTTGAAGGATGTTGATTATGTCAGCGAGATTCATTTGCAATTGGTTTGGAACTTGATTCGGGCCAGGCTGGGGACTTGATGTTGAGGGTTGCTGTGTAATACGGATTGTACTAACTTCCTCTAACTCGAGCTGATCCATGATGATGTATATAGCTGTTTCAATCAGCAGACCATTGAACGGTAGTACAATACTGTTGTTCTGGCTTTCTCAGTCGAGCATTACTCTGAGCTGATTTTACGTACATTGAGAGAGTAGAGCGGTCTTAACAGTTGTTTTCTCAGCCCTTACGATAATTACTTGACTACATATCAAAAACTCTAGAAGAATTTTTTACTCCATTGCAATTAAGACAAAGTTACTGCCGATTAAGGTACTTAGGGAAAGCTCACGCTCTTTCCTCCATAAGATCGTAAAGTTAACCTATTATGGCGGTTACAAGTTACATTATCTTGAGATTCCTCTCTGAAAAGGGGGGGTAAACTGCGATTTCCCTGATGGATACTCCTATTTTTTATTTTTGCTTGCTTTAAAGTAGCTCTTGACAGCATAAAATACTTACTTTTTGACCCAGAATGAGCTCGAATACTTATTCACTCTAGAGAGAGAGATACTCCTAGAGGAGTACCTCCGGTAAAAGGCCTATCATCAATCGTAGAACCATTAAGTAACACACCGGTTTGCAGAATGATGAACATCTGATCTGAACAGAATCTGAAGCGCAAAGTTACGATTAGATTGTGCAGGTTCAGGTTGGTACAATAAAAAGAACGAGGGATTTCTGTCCGTGGAGGGATATTGTATCCCATCCCTCAAGCCCGCCCCAACCAGCGCAACAGCACGGAGCGGATGATACGTGCATGGTGTCTCGAAGGACGAGCTTTTCGTTCGAATGTCATCCAGACGTGCTTTTGGAAGAACTTGAGCAAGAGATGGGTGATCTATTTCTATCGCTCGAGTTGAAGATACTTATTGCATCGTTATTTGGAGGGAGTAGCCTCCATCCCAACAAGCCATTGGCAGCGACAGTGATGTACAGATTCGACAATATTCTCAAGTCAAATGTAATAGTAGGTTTGGTAATAATTGAAGGCTGAGGCAATTAAGCTATCATTCGAGTGCTCTATACTACATCAAGCTTATATAATTATGCTTTTTTGCACGACTTGCATGGCAGACTCTCGCCGATCAACCACTTCACTTCCTGTTGTTGATGTCATAAGTTCGCTATTTAACCCCTACGATGCGTTCAATCGTTATTGCTCCTCTTGACGACGAAATATTATTGCCATTCGTTCCCTTCTCCCCTTAGCTATCACATCGTTAAGTAAGCAGACTAAAACGAGGACGAGTGCATACAGCGGCACTACTGTTTCAACTGCTATGTGAATGCTTGCAAACATCCGACACTAATTATCTCTTCATGATTTGATAATGGTATGTTAAGTACCTAATTATGATGTTTGTGATTAGTTGTTGTTTGTTCTTCCCCAAAAGATTCAACTCAGATTCATCGAGATTCGCCAGAAGTACCTGAGTTGCTGGTAAGTAGAAGTACAGTATAGTGTTGAGATTCCGTCTCTTCGATGTCACAACTATCTAAGACCATTATTTCCACCATAATGATCACTGGGGTGCTGCTGTGGTACCTACTTTTTAGCTAATCTTGTGCTTCACATGCTGGCTTTCTCTACATGATGATTGGTGCGGTTCGCCAGGTGCCAGATAGGAAGGAACCCTCTCAGCTTACTTCAGCTCTAACTAATTAGAGAGAGAGAGAGAGAGAGAAAGAGAGATGAGTTTTATCTTGTTATCGTCTATGATATCTTCACAGAACCTGAGTTACGTTCTTCATCTCTTCTTCGTTCCATCTTGCCTCGTCTCAAAACTCAAACTCAAGCAGCCAACTCATCTGTCGTTCCAATTTCATCATCTTCAAACAAGTGCTTTCGCTTTGTGGTGCTGCAAGAGCCCAAGTTCACATTGGGTAACATCTTTGATTCATGCAATGATGTTCTTTGGGGCTGGATTTATTGTGCCGACTTGCTCTTTTATCTCTCTCTCTCTCTAACTCTAGAGAGAGCTAGAGCTAGAGGTGCTAATTCTCACTGCAATGCAATAGCTTTGTAATGAATAAAACTTTACTCTATGTACCTACTTACTTAGTTGAATTGTTTGTTAAAATGTATTTCGAAAATTTGCTATCCAAATCTGCATCTCGATTGATATTGCAGCCACATAAGTATGCCTCGATCAAAGTCGTAGTTGGCGCTCTTGTGATCTTAATCTTGATCGCCAAGATGGATAGATTAGATGTAGGCATGGCCTTGGCTGGGTGATGGTTCAAGCTACACCTACCGATTCCCGATGGATTTGTCGACCTCATCTATGGCTAGCGATGGAAAGCCAATCATTGATTCATGCACAAGGAGTCGTGATTGTAGCGTTGCGGATTGTAGTTGATTCGTCAGATTGATAATTTCGGAGTGTAGTTCAGCCATAACATCATCGTCCTTGTGGTCATCATCGTTGTTTATTTCTACCGATGCGACATCATCGTCATTCGTAGCATAATTCGAATAGCTGCGTAAATTGGCGTGTAATTGTTCCACCATATCCTTGCATTCTCCAAGTTGGCGCTTCAAGCTTTCTACTTCTTGTTGCTGCGTCTTCCGTTGCAGTCTACCTTCGCAGTAGCTGTCACACTCTTCTCGTTCTCGCACAGTCTCAGTCTCAGTCCCAACAGTACTATTCAAATCAAACATTGACTCTTCCTCACCCAATCGCATGGCCGCAGGCTGGCGGTTGCGTTGGGATGAGATGAAATCGAGAAAGCCAACGACAACCACTTTTCTCGCCCACGGCCCACACACACGAAAGCCGAACTCCTTACAAGACTCTCTCACTACATATCTACGTTCGTTCGATGTTCGTGTGTTGTACATACTTAATCCATGACCATAATACAGTGAGGACACGATTGTTGCATGGTTTCTGAGTTGCATGGTTTCAGTTGCTGCATGATTGGGAAGGCTGTCATGGTCCTGTCCGTCGTCCGTTATTTACTAGTAATACTGCGTACTTGTACTTTTCAAAGTTGCATGGTTGAAGGCAGGTCACGGTTGCTGCATGATAAGCTGGCCATGCATGGTACCATGCAACAATCGTGTCCTCACTGTATCTGCCATTCTCATCCTTCTGCTTCTGGCGAAGTACATACTCATCTCTTTATGTAATACTCATGACAACTCCTGGAGAATGTGCATGATTGGGGGCCAGTAATGTAAACTAATGGGGCATTCATGTTCAAGTGGGATATCGACTCTCTGATTACCCAAGCGATGGGGGTTTCGATTGTGAAATGGTATTGGAAACTGTATGTGAACAGATATCTACTAATATACTCAATTCATTATTTCATAATCGTAACAGGACACTTGTCTCTGTGTAGAGCAGTGTCATCATCTATGTTCTCTGTCACAGAGACTGCCTTGTGTTACATTCTGGCGCTCTAAAGTGATAAAAGTACGTCATCTAGCTCAACTGTCAATTCATCATCTTCAAACAGGTTCTTCGTGGTGCAATTGTTGGTTGCTACCGCAGATGGTGCAGGAGCATTGAGTATCATTGCAAGAGCACCCCAAGCAAGAGCAGAATCTGCAACTTTTTTGGCACTTTTTTGCGGTGTCATTGCTTCTTGGGGGCTGAATTCATTATCGCTAACGAACTGTTCCATGTCGTCAATATCGGGGACACTGCAAAGATCAGCCTCGGAATCATAATCAGATCCTGATAAAAGAGATGCAGTAGTACATGTATCACTTAGAGGATCAGCCCCGTCTTCATCCTTGAATGTATCGACGGTATCGATGCTATCTTCTTCAATACATGGAATATCATCATGATCACCTCTGATAATTCCTTCCTCAAGATCCCAAAATAAGGCAATGTCATTTTTCCGTCTATGGTGTTTCACGACCGAAGATGGAGCAGGAGAACCCAGGATTCCAGTTAATACGAACCATGATAGGACAGTATCTACGTCTTCCTTTACCGATCCGGTAGCGGCAACATTCAGCGAGGTTGCTACCGTCTGATCCGTATTCAATGCTTCTACTTCATCATCAATGTCAGGGATGTCATGTTCAGATTGAGGCTCGGTAGCGACGAGTGAGGTATCATCTACATGGTCACAATTGCTCTCTTTTATTTTGTCGTCCAAGCAGCTGCCGTTACTAGTTGAAGTAGGCTCCATGTGATGTGTTGTCACCACTTCGACTGCTTCGTCTGCTTGTGCTTGATCCTCTTCCTCGCCAGAAGATGATCCATTACAGGAGGGAGATAATAGACCAACATTGTCTGCGGGGTCGCTATTGCTCTCCGTTATCATGTCGTCCGAGCAGCTGCCGTTACTAGTTGAAGTAGGCTCCATGTGATGATGTGTTGTCACCACTTCTGCTTCTCCTTCTGCTTCTGCCTGATCCTCCTCTTCACCACGAGATGATCCATTGGAGGAAGGTAATAAACCTCGTAATATTGACATGACATTATCTATAGCAGTTTCAACACATCCACCGCCGCTGCAATCATAGGCAGCTGTTGTTGATGCGCTCATGATGATGTCATTGCAAGGGTCGTCGTTTTCAGAATCGAGAGCTCCTTCTCTACAGCGACTAAAAAAACGATATGTGCCACCAGGAAAAATGACTTCTTCAATTGTAGGAGCTGATATTATGATATGGTGCTCGCATAGATGTTTCTCCATCATGATCATGCATGGTTGATAGGCTTATCATGGTGCGTGGTTGATTTGCCCTCTCTTTTCGTGTCACATCACAATTTGAATTTTCTAACAAGACAACACTGATTCAAATGTTGAAGGAGTCTGTCATCGTCATTATTGACATTTTTGACTAATGAATAGCAAATATTTGTCGAACGATGGAAAGAGTGTCATTCCACAATTTGTTTATCGGCAAAATCCTTTCTCACGCGTTTTTAGGCGCGTTTTAGGCAGCACTTTGCACTTTGCAAGTTAGGAGTATTGTAGTCGAAATGAAGCCGTCAGCACAGTAGCTCGCAACTCGCAACCTCTCCAACGCTGTTGCCAGCAATCTGAGAAAGAGCGAGGTGGTTGGCATGGCAATGTAGTATTCGTGAATAATAGCACTAGAAGATTGGTGAAGAATGTCAACAATGGACGCAGCTGCATACAAGACGGATCAGCTCCCCCCCGGAGTCTTCGTAGACAAACAAACCTCACTGCTTCTCGCTCCAGCATTGGAAGATGTGGCGGGGGCAGTTGCTACGAAGGATTCTCCCAAAAATGCTAATAGTAACAATGACGACTATAGTAATTACAGCAGCAATGACAACAGCAATGGTGGCCAACAAAATTCGAATGATCTCCCGCGAGTTCAAAACGATGAAGAATGCTACGTCGAAGAAGACATGCACTCTCTTCTGTCCTCCAGTTATTTCAATGACGGTGACGACGACACCATGTACGATGATGATGACAGCATCTATACCACCTCTACGCTCTCCACTCTTGACACTGCTCCCAACAACAATAATAAGATTGGTAGTGGCAAAAAGAAGAAGAAGTTTAAACTTCAGTGGAGGCCACCGGGCATGGAGAAAAAACGTAGTAGGAGTAGATCGAAGAAGCCACCGTCGGCTCCAATAATGTCGCCGTCGATACCGACAACCCTGAATAGTAGGAGTAACAGCAGAAACAGGCATGGTGGCAACATTAGCAGCAATGACAGTGTCTATGGACAGCAATCTGTTGTCACAATGAAGAGTTCACATACATCATTTAGTACCAATACTCAAAAGGCTGGCAATCGTAATACTAATCCGCCAAGAAATATCTATGGAGGGACGAGGGACCAACATGGCCTTCCTCCATCGTCATCTTCAGCGGCTGTGCAGGACAAGGGTGAAGACGATGATCAGCTTGATGGTATTGTTACTAATGCACCCAATAACAACAACAATGGTAACAGCAACGTCAAGAGATCAAGACGTTTGCGCCTCCTAATGCAACGACAAGAAGAGGATCGACTACGAAGACAAGATGAGGATGTAAGGCGGCAATTTGACTCTCATCAGGCATCTCCATCATCGTCCAAAAATAATCATAAAACCAACTGGGCTTCTTCGGCAGATGATGCTTCTGATGAATTATTGGTCCCTTCTCCAACATCCGTGAGCGCATTTGACAAGCTTAGCCACAAAATGAAGCTAGCTAACTTGGAACCTATCGGGGAAGACGACGGTCCAACCACCACTACCACCGCCAATGTCAAAGAAGAAGAACGCAACTCTGGACCAATTGACATTGACACCTGCTCTCCCCACCTCCCCTCCTCCTCCTCCCCCCAAAAAATAATGACCGAAACCGAACGTCGCAATCTAGCCGCCATGCACAAACTGGGGTACACCCACCTCCGCAAAAATCAAGTCGATCAGGCCATTACCATCTTTACCGAAATCTTACGTGGGCAGAAAGAACGACATGGGAAGAACTCATTACAGGCTGCCATGGCCATGCATAATTTGGGTGTGGTGTATGTGAAATCACGTCAATACTATGAAACGAGTAAATTGTGTGAAAAGGCATCCAAAATTCGAAGGGAGATATTGGGCAAGGATCATTTGGATGTAGCCGTATCCCTAGCACAAATGGGCGTGGCACTGATGGAACTATCCAAGTATGAAGGTGCATTGGTGGTCTTTCGAGAGGCATTGCGCATCCGACGATTGAATTTGGGGCAGGATTGCAATCATACGTTGATTGTGCGGATATCGAATAATATTGGATGTGCGTTGTTTGAGTTGGAGAAGATGGAAGAGGCGCGGGTGACGTTTGAGGAGACGTTGTGTATGCAACGTGAGTTGATGAAGGAGGATATTAGTGAGAAAGATGGTGGTGGTGGTGGAAAGGAGAAGAAGGTTAATTTGGCAAAGGGTCGAAGTGTGAGTAGTAGCAGTGAAGCATCATCATCAGGTGGTACAGATAAGAAGAAGGAAGACCATATGTTGTTGAGTATAGCTTTGACATTGTGTAATCTTGGTTCGATCCATCTTCGGACGGGACAGTTGGATGCGAGTTTTGTGGTGTTTGAGGAGGCTTTGTTGGTAAGTGATTGTGGTTAGGTCATCATGCCCTGGTTGAAATTTCTACTCCCCCTTGCCCCCCTTCAACTCTGACTCATCTTGTTTGCCTCCCTTGCCCCATGCCCGCCTACCTCTCAGATTCAAGAATCAGTCCTTGGCGAGAAGAACAAGGTTGTTTCAAATACTAGAGACAGCATGAATTTCGTCACCAAGTCCATCAAGAATCGCGATTCACCCCTAACTAGAGACAGCATGAATTTCGTCACCAAATCCATCAAGAATCGCGATTTACCTCCACCACCTCCACCACCACCACCACCTCCTTCCAAAGCTGGCGCAGCTGAAGTCAAGCCAGAGCCGCCCAAAGTTCAAGATAAGGAAGACTCGATAATGTTCGGATTGTTTGACAATTATTTAACGTGCAATGTAAATGTAGCAGAGGAGATAGAAGCGTGGGTAGAAGAAACCAAGAGGTTTCAAGATAGTGTGAATTGTAGCTAAAATGCTTTATAGATGTATGTATTTGTTTATGATCTTGTTCTCACTGTGGCAAAAAGAGGGACACTGCACTGCAATGACGATGAGGTCAGCTCTCGTTATTCATTCCTCTTCGCCTGATTCGTGTGAACAGCCCTCTTCGCTTAGCAGCAAATAGAAAGCAATCAAAAGTGATTCCTCGTGGAGGATACCCAGTTGTTGTCTTTGCAACAAGCAAGTCATAAGCATCTCGATACAGATGTGTCGCTTCACTTAAAGTGACATGCTCGTGTATAGACTTTAGAATCTGATGTAGCTCTCTCAGGCTCACAAGCCCCTCCCTATCTACAGAGACATCGACGTCCTTTGGAGCAGTGTCAAACAAAACTCGAAGCAGAGTAGTCTGCTTCTTTATTTGGCCAACGTGTGTTCTCATGAGAATCTGAAGAAATAAAAATAGATCCACTCGACCTTGCGCTTCCTCCGATTCAAATAGACCTTCCACCTTACGGTTCAAGTCCTCAATCGAAAGTGGTGGATCGGTCCAGGAAAACATATGACTAGTGACGTGCCTTGTCACATCAGTCGGTATCCAAATACGTTGTTGATATTCCTTTTCTAGACCCACAAGCCAAGATTGATCCATTTTACTTTTTATGAGCTCAAGAGTATCGACAAAAAATGCAGCAAAGTCAAGATCGACGTCGTTTAGCACTTGGTAATGAAGACAGGACTCTGCATCTTGATTTGCTGCATGCTGTTTCAGGCAATAATAGAATGACCAGGCTTCTTCGTCGTCGTGATTCCCCGTGAGCGAGCAATATACATGACTTGGCCAATCCCAATCCTCCTGTGCACCTACACTATCAAGTGCAGAGATCATAATGCCTCTCATGCATTTTCGAAGCCATGCTTTGTCACGAACCGGCACTTTGTCTTTGGAAATCGGCTGAAGCATTGATCGGAATTCCAAACACGCGACCCTGACTCTTGCGTTTCTTTCGACGAGATGAGCAGCAATACTTTCTGAGTCTTCGATGGGAAACTTCGATAAAATCTTCTTCCCATCGACCGAAGCACGAACAACGAAGAGCTGAGAATTCAGCCGCTCATCTAGCGTCTCGGAATTTTCACTTGAAATGCTGTGGTCTTCCAGCTGCGTTGCATCTCCATCTCTTTGGATGCCATACATGAGGAAAATTTCATCAAGGCTGTGCTCATTGCAGTCTCGTATGTCGTCATTTGAATTCAAGGAGTCCATGGTCCAGACCGAGCTTTCCCTGACGAGTAAATGAAGATAGGCGAGGGTGGGTTAGGGTTTGACTTTTTAACAGCTGTGACAACAACTTCTGACTTCTTGAGAGGCATTCCAAAAATTCAAATTTTAAATGAGACCACGAAATTTCACCGCACTCTCAAAGCTTCGAAGCTTCCATATTTAATATGGATCAAAATCGTCCATTCGACATGCATCAAACTAACATTGTGTTCTGTTCAAGTTCAAGTTAAGAGATTGTGATAATCCTGGGTGACTCTTTCCTTGGTAGCTGCCGCATCAACAAAAGCTTGGTACTGATCTAGATATTGTCTTCAACGAAAACGACATGGTCATGTGCAGCATACAGAGATCCTTATCAACACCTACTCGTTGTAAGTAGGTAAGTACCCTCATGCATCAGTTCAAGTTGGAACAAAAGAGAGATGTTTCTGTTGTGCTTTGTTCACGACGGAAAGATTAACCCTATTATGTATCGAGAAAAACACACACAACATTAACACGATAAGGATAAGTAACAAGTAGTACCTGTTGCTTTGTTCACGGAAAGATTAACCCTACGAACGGGAAAACCAAAAACCACCACCTCTATCAACCACAAAATCCAAAACTCCAAAACCCATGAACCATGCATAACCACCGCCCGACGATACAACAGACAATAGTGGCAGCACCTCCAACCATGTTTCGGAGAGCAGCAGTGCTAACTAGATACACAGGCTCGCGCTCCTCCTCCTGCATATCTTGTGGAGGTTCTATTGCGTCGTCTGCCACAACATCGTCATCATGCGTCATCAATAATAATTACTACTCTTCGATTCGTCTCATCCATCATCATCAAACAGTTGGCATCAACATCAACCACACTTACAACAGCAGCAGCAACAACAATAATGATAGCCGCCATCATCGCCCCTTCTCATCATTTTCCTCATCACCATCCAAATCGCTAAAGAAAGTAATCCGTCCATTCTTAGTGGCCTGCCATCCAGATTTGATGCAGCACGCCACTACAGAAGAAAAGAGTACCAAAAAGAAACACCCGCTCTCCAACCAAGCCAAGGATATAAATTTGAAAGCAGTCCAAACGATCAACGGACTCATTGACAATTTGGAAGATCTAATTGGGCGATGTACACCAGGCGGTGAGAACAAATCTGCAGGATCACTGCCCGAATTGAAAGGAAAATATGAAATTGAATTCATCCTTCCCTCTCAGACAAACATCAACAATGATGACAATAAACCTATCAAGAAGAAACATTATGAAAGGGAAGCATTAACACTCCGTTCTATAACCATGGAGTTTCCAGAAAATTTGAGGAGCATTGTTCGAAAGTGGGCTCTGACGTCTTTCCCTGCTACATCGTCGAAGTTGTACACGGATCCAGATTATGAACCGCATCCTCAGGAAGAGGAGGCGTTTAGAGTTGCAATGCAACTAAGGGAGCATGCGACAGCAGAGTTTGTACGATTGTTGACAATATCAGGGATAGAGGTGCCATCCCAATCGTCATTGGATGGAATGAAGGATAAGGCACGATCATCAAGTCAGTTGAAGGATGAAAGCCAATGGTCACTATCCGATCATTTCTTACATGAGATGGGCATCCATCCAATGGAGGACGTTGCCGATCCATCCTCTCAACAACAACAAAATTCAGCATTCTTTGGGAGGATGCAACCGAAGCAATCACCTACGACATGCCGTTTTACCAAAATGCAACAGAAGCGACAAGCATTTATGCAAAAAATTCCATGGGATAAATTTCGTGCGGATTACGATCAGGCCTTTTTGGATGCACAGGCAGATTTGGCTACGAAACGATTGAATTTGTTTAATCCGAATACTCCTGAGGGTAGAGAGAGGAGGGAACGGTTGGTTAGTCAGATTTGTAGCAATGTAAGGATTGCGCTTTCCAAGCCAGAAGAGGAAGATATGGTTGATGATGAGTTTGACGACATACCAGAAGGGTTGGATGTGGTGGCACAACTTATTGCGATTCGAAGACTCAATCTCATTTTATACGACAACTTTGACTATTTGCAAATGGAGAGAATGGGGAGAATGTGGGAAAACTTGGGCATTGTTCTACTACCACCTCGGGGGGATCGTCGTCGCCGATCGAAACGAAAGAAGGATCCCAGACAGGCAAATGCCATTCATCCGGGGAGGAAGTTGAATAAGTGGGAACGGCGTATGAAGCGAAGGAACAAGTTGAAGCAAGTTAGTCGAGGGCAGATGAGGCATGTTGCAGAGAAGCATTTTGATAAGATCACTCCAAAGGAAGAAGGTGAAGCAGAAGAGGAAGTACAGGAAATAAAAGAGAAGAAAGAACAGTATTATCTTCAATCAGAGTCGGGGTTCAAATTTTCATATGGAACACGAGCAGATCAAGGTTCTGGGCACGTAACTGCCTACATCCCAGTTGATTTTGGCGACGATGAATTGGTACGACAACTTTACAGCCACTTATACGACTACTTTGACAACTGTTGTGGAGATATGGGGTTCTTGAGTTATGGTGCTGATGGCGAAGTGAGAGCTAATTTAACGAGAGACATCGAGCGGGAAAATAGCGTGAACACAAATGAAAATAGGAGTGCAGAGGCAAAGATGGGAACTTAATTTGGCTGTATAGTTAAAAAGATTCTTTGCACCACTCTCTTTTAATCAGATGCATTACTTTCAGCAGCAACATCACCACTACCCCACACCTCATTCAATTCTCCTCTGGAAGCAGCAGCGGCTGTTACAGCAATGAGCATCGATGGTATTAGAAAAATCAACGCTGGCAATCCTCTCCCACTCCCCAAGAGCGAAAAGGTTCCAACAATTTCTGTCGCTGCAGAGCCAATCACGTAACCCGCTGTTGTCGCAGTAGCGTACGAGATCTGCCTCCTCTTGGGCATCTCCTCTTCCACTTCTTTGGCAGCGTCATCGAGAGGTTTGCCTACCGTGGCGTCTGCAAAGAAGCCCCACGCGACAAGGCAGGCTGGAAAAACGACATCACCCAAACCCAATGCTTCAGTGATTTTAGCATTTTGATTGTGACCTACAACTACTGACAATAGACCAGGATTCCACAATTGAGCGCCAACTTTATACGTTGCAACCGATTCCATTACACTCGTGGGAGCTGCTGTCGTCGTGTCAATGGTTGCAGCATTCGCCACTGTTCCAAATACGGATATACCATCAAACATGGTAACTCCAAGAAGTGCCAGAGCCATTGTTTGTAGAGATATTGACGGTACCTTTGGAGACGACGACGACGACGTTGAAGACGACGTGTCCGCAGTAGTAGAAGTGTACGAAATGAGAAAGGGACTCAAAGCACGGACAACAGTTGCAGCGAATGCAATATTCACACCATTTTGAAGTGGTCCGAGATCAAGATTCCATTCACCTCCGATAGTTATTGTCGGATAAACTTTTGCAATGTAGGCTCCCACAACATATAACAATGCAGCAATATTTTCTGCACGTAACAGTGACGTTGTGTTCGTTGATGTGCTTGACGTTGATACCAATCGGAATTCTGTTGCTACGAATAATACGCATAGTGCCATGCTTGGGATGGATGTTAGATAAGGGAGAAGCCCTTGGATTGCATTCATGTATTCATCACTGATTATTGACGTCGGTATGGATGAACTAGCAATACCAACATCCTTGAAGAATGAAATCAAAGTGTATGACAGAGCCAGCGAGCCACCTAATAGCAATGGGAGAATCAAGGCAATGGCACCACCAACTTTTGCAGATTGTGGGCTATCGTCCACTAATGTAGCGAATAGATTGTCATCATCATCTTCTTCTTTCCCTGAATCTTTACTCAAATCCACAGTGGCATCATCATCATCAACATCACTATCAGTACTATCACCAACCATAATACCATCCAACACAACACTCCTCTCACCCTTCAACACCTCCCGGTTCAAACTATCCAACGCCATGCCGGGGCCTCCCACCACACCACCACCACTACCCCTCCCAATCATCCCAATCGTTAACGACGCCCTCCACCCCGCATACAAAGTTGCCATGGTCGCTAAAAAGTACAATGCGATACGTTTGGACAATAGCAATATCAATAACGATTGCATACTCTCATTGTACAATGTGGATGCAGCTATATATTCCGAAGAGTCAGTAGTGGGTGACCCGGGGGGTAGGGAGGCTGCGGCAATATTGAATTGTTGTTTGAGTTGTTGGTAGTGATCGTTGAGTGTTTGGATTGTGATGGATGGGAGGAAGGGAACGATTGTGTACATTAGTGTTGGGATGAGTTGTTGTTGATTATTGGTGTTATTGTTGTTTGGAGAGTTGTTGTTTTGGGAGTTGTTGTTGTTGTTGGTGTCTTGATTGTTGGTATTTGATGGTGTAGTCACTCCCCTAATTATCATTGATTGTCTCTGTTGGAGCTTTTGTTTTGTACTTGTACCAAATAATAATGAAGGAGCATGGATCTGTGGCGATACTAATTGAAATTGATTGCTTCTTCTGCCGTTGCATGATGTCGAAAATTGTGTCACAAAGCAATCCTTTGGATGATGTTGTAAAGTTATTGATGTATGTGATGATTTTGCTCCTGTGCAAATGCAAATAGACAGCAATAAAAGTAGAGAGAAACACATTGATCTCCTACTGCAGCAGGCACCTCCCCACCAGAGACAATCCTCCCTCCCCATACTTCTTGGTTATTCTACTATGTTGATTTCAATATAGTACCGTCAGCACTACCACCAAAGAAATAAAACCAAAGAGGGAAGAACCCACACGACCCCGCAATCACCCAAACGTAGAGCTGTAATAAATCTCGATGGGTCGTTGGTCGTTTGCTGTGACCGAATAGATTTTCGAGTTGGGGGTGATTGACTATTTGATCTATTATTGGCTGTGTATGTTTTTTGTAGCAAGAATAAAACGAAGGTAAGATGTTTTTGTTGATAGTAGAGAATAAGATACTTATAAATCGAGCAGATACAGCTGCACTTCCGTAACGTAAGTCACTTACATACAAAGATATTGTCACGGCAATGGCGAGAATGAGTGAGCAGGGATTTGGCGGCTGATGTTCAGGTACCGACGACATGTGAATTCCGAGCAGCGGTGGGCTTCATTTGATGCAACAAGGAGATGATGAGGGCAAAGTACAATGCGGAGGTTGCTTTGGTAGTGGAGCGTGAGACATAAAGTTATGTGGAAGACCGACCGCCGAACACACATGAGTGAGTGTGAAGGATGACTTTTCTCTGGTACATTTTTACGTACACAAAAGCGTAGGAATTACTGAAACTACAGCTTGAAGCAACGTCAAAATCTTTTGTCGATAGCGCGCTGTCAGCAATTCAACTACTTATATCAATACAGTCTCTTCACGCAATCACAACAATGCCAAACCCTCGAAGAAACCACCGTCACCACCCCCAGATCATCATCATCACAGCCGGAAAGAAGTCAGTCGTCTCAACAAAACAATGACATAATGGCCTCAATGATGAGTCCGGCGACCAAACTACTCCTCGCCAATATGAATCGATCCAGAGTCAACAACACCTCGAATAATGAAAAAGGGCGGCCTATTTCAAAATCCAATGGAGAGGCAGAAGAACATAGTAAGAGGCGACCACTTGTATCCATTCAAGAAGCAGCAGCCAACAACAATAACAATAATAATGGACATCATTCCAATACCCACAAAGGCACAGAATCACTGACATCTTCCAAAATAACGGCTCCCAACAGAAACCGTCAATCCAATAGTCGAACCATTGGCCCACACGAGTCCAAGTATACCCAAAATTACGAAACATACATTGCACAAACAATCCACAACTACGAGTCCAAATTGCAAAGTAATATTGGCAAGTCCATTGGGACATTGCCCAGTTACAAAGGTATGAATCGACAGGAGAAAATGGAGGCCATGCTCACTGTGGATGATTTGTTGGAGAGGCTCCTGGATTCAGAAGAGGGAGATGATGGTAAGAGTGGTGGTAAAAAAGGGGTGTCACTGCAGCCAGATAGGATGGATGATGATGCTGTTGAGACTGCTTTGGATACACAGCAGTCAAGTAGTAATGATAGCGCTGATGATGGTGCAATTGACAATCCTAACGATCAATCATTTGGTTCAGCAACCACCATGGGAGGCCACGACAACAACAACCACAATAACGACACTCATCATCAAAATACCACAGCGAACAACAAATCAACAAGCTCGGAAACAACCATGATGGAACAATCCATATCATTATTAAACAATTCCACCACCAGGATGGATGGGAGTAGTACGACTTTGGAACAGAGCATGTCGTTATTGGGAGATACTAATGATCGTAGTAAGTGTAACAACACCAATAGTAGCCATGGTAGGAAGTCGTTAGAGTCGGATGCGACTACTGCATATGAACAGAGTATGTCGTTATTGGGGAATGAGAGTCATTTGTTTTCACCTTCGCGTGATGCTGATGTTGGTGGTGGTATGGAAGAAGAAGAAGATGATGATGATGATGAGTCTAGATTTTCTAGAGGAGGAGACATGGCAGCAGTGGCACCAATTGAAAATGTAAGAAGGTATCATCAACCCAACGATTCCAACAACCATGATGATGATGATAAAATGATATCATCTCCACAATTTACATCATCATTCAATTATAAACGATGTGCGTCCAATTCCGGAAAGCGTGGTTTGAAAAGTCGTTTTCGATACCAAGATAATTATGATGATGATGGTGGTGGAAGAGATTTTACTGCGGATGATTCCTTATTGCGACATTTTGATCAGGGTTCCAATAATGATCATATTATAGGTGGTGATGGTGGTGGTATGTTGTTCTTTGCATCTCAAGAAGATGAGTTTAGTCCGATCCAACATCGTTTTTCTCATGACGGTTTAGAATTTGATGTTGGTATTGATGGATATGGTGATGATGATGATGACAATGGCGATGATGCTAGTCGTGGTAGTGATTATGGAGATAGATTTCGTCATGGGAATAGTGGCAAATTGTTTTCAACTCAGCAGGATGGAGGAGGAGGAGGAGATGATGACGACGTGTCATTTGGTTGCAATGATGGAGGATTTGATAATTATGATGACGGTGATGATTATGGAGGTAATGCTTGGACACAGTCATCTCGACCACTCACACAACAGCAACAACAACAACCGCAACAAAGTCAATGGAGTACATTCAAAACGGTAGACCCGGCAACACAAACGAATGAAGAAGACTCTCCAGTGAAACGAAGGGCAATTCGTTTCGAGTCTACTCAGAAGGGTTACTCGCAGCGTCAGAGGAACCATCGTGAACAAGTAGTGCGTGAAGACGAGAATGAGAAGATTCAAAATATGCGCAATGAATTGGCAGATATAGCCGTGAGAGATCGTCAAGCAAACCAAGGTGGTGATGATCCCATTCAAACGGTGGGGAATCTTTGTCGAAGAGCAAGATCTTGCAATGAAGCGGGGATGGACACATCTCTTCTTGACGAGGTTGCCCCAATCGACGTTCGTCTTCGTGATGGTCGTCTGTTTCAAAAGGATCCCTTGCAGTGTCATCAGGTGCAAAAGAAGAAGTCATCTTCGAAGGGCAAATCCAAAGGTGGTAAAAAGACTGTCAGGATTGCAAAAGGGAGTTGGAATGATCGTTATGCGGCTTCAGACTCGGAAGAGTCTCTATCGGACCAAGATGACCCTTACTTTAAAGACCCCACTTCTTCATTCCCAAGCCGTGTGGCAGATAGATTGAATGGTGCCTTTGAATTCATGATGAAAAACGAAGGTGAATCTACCATCAGCGCTTCTACTATTGTCTACCCCGACGGTTGTGGTGACCAAAATGCAGGTCTTCTACTTTCATTGGATTTGAAACAAACCATGGCAGTTACATCAAAGCTGTTACTGACCACGATGAAAGTTGCTCGTTCACATCGAAACTCAAAGAATAGGAAGATAGCTTCCACACCATCTAGTGCGAATGCAGCACCTCCTACTAGAGGAGGGGGTTATCTTGCCGGCGGGACCCTAATTATACTACGAGCGAAGGAAGATATCCCGACATGGGAGGCAGCATTACGAGAGTACACCAGCCTCTCTGTGATTAGTCATAATTCGCTGCATGCAAAGGAACGAAAAAATGCAAGTGCAGCTGCCAAGTTTGCTGTTCATGATGTTGTCTTGACGACATATGACTTGTTGAAGAGCAAGGACGCTACCATCCCTGTTGATTCTATTGGAAGAGCAATTCTGAATAGTGACAGCAAGAAAAATGCAGATGAGGGAGGCTGGCTCAAAACTAGAGGTTCGGAGACGCAGTCGGGTGGTGAAGCGAAGCAGACATGTCTCCATCTGACCATTCTCCACAGGTTGTTGTGGTATCGAGTGATAATGATGGACTGCCTGGGGAAAAGGGGGTATTTGACCAAGCCAGATACTGCACGATTTGTAGCAGCTAAAGCCGTGAACTCCTTATCACGGTTCATATGTTTCGTGAAGGAAGAAGATGATGCCAAGATGGAGAACAAATTCAAAAACGATAGGAAACAGATCAGATCAGTGGTTCAGGCATTGCATTTGCCGTCTGGAACAACTGGAAAAACTTTCTTGGGTAGATGGGCTCATGATGTAAAGAGCAATATCAGGGAGAGTAATCTTGACTCTTCCTCCTGTGATGACAGAAGCATATCTGATGGCTATGGGTGCGATGTCAATGAAAATTCAATGGAGCAGTGGTGATGATCATCATCATTCACACCAAATCACTATTATTAGCAGCGCGTTTAGCGTGATACATAAGTATGATCAATTTCAACGACCGCTCACTTTCACTTTGCAACCGATTTGGGCCTAACATTTTGGCCTCAACCTCTAATCAATTCACTAATTGAATCTTTATCCTACTTATTAGGCTGCTCGCAGTCGTCTGGTATCAAAACTTGGTTGGGTACCGCGTAAATTAGGCGCTGGGTGCCGGATAACCTGCTTTGCTTCAACTTTGCCTTTTGCGTCACATGTTCTGCAGTCGTTGAGGGCTTCGCTTCCGAGCTCGCTCCCCGGCCGCAGTCTCCAGGCAGTCTCCTACTTACTCAATCCGTCTCACAAAAACACTATAAAACTCACAGAGGTTACAAATTACATTAAGCTCGTATTAGTATTATTATCAATCCATGAACATATACGGCCTGATTATTGACGTTCTGACGGCCCTTGCATCAAGTATCGAGCAGGTGCAAATGCTGACTGATGAGAATCACATCAGAAACATTATTAGTGACGAGGTCAATCACACCAACAAACGTCGTCGACGCCGCAAACGAAGTGATGATAGCAGAGACGATGACGACCGGCCACGCAAGCGCAGGTACATAAAATATGATAGAGTAAGGGCGTACAATTGCGTCATGGTAGATTACTTCAATCCACAGCCTACTTTTGACGACTATCAATTTGAACGCTTCTTTCGAATAACGCCATCACTTGCCGAATATATTCTCCGACGGTTGGCAAGCAACGATGAATTTTGGACACTCCGATACGATTGCACAAAGAGAATGTCTAATGCACCAGAGGTAAAGCTTCTGGCTGCGCTAAAAATGGTATGCTACGGCGAGTCTTTCTCAGCATGGCAGGATTACTTTCAGATGGGCGAGAGCACTGCACGACTCTGCCTCAGGAAGCTGATGAGGGGATTGTTAAACGACGTTGAAATTACTGCAACATTTTTACGTCAGATGACAACGGCAGATGCAAGGAGAGTTGAAGAAATGCACTTTCAACGGAGTGGTCTTCATGGGATGCTCGGATTTCTTGATGTCATGCTTGTTCCGTGGGGTAAATGTCCATCAGCTGAGCACGGGCAGTATCAAGGTAGGTCTAAGCAACCAAGTATTGCACTTGAAGCGGCATGTGACAGCAATCTGTGGATTTGGCATTATTACTTCGGTGAGCCAGGAGGATTGAATGATATTAACGTATGGGAACGGTCTCCATTGTTTAAGGCGATTATTGATGGGAACATATCCGAACTTGATTTCCCATTCACCATTAATGATGTGACTTTCAACCATCAACTGTACTGGCTTGTTGATGGAATATATCCGCTCCTCTCTCGGTTTGTGAAGGCAATTTCTAATCCTATAACGCTGATTGATCGCGAGTTTACAAAATGGCAAGAGAGTTATCGTAAAGGTATTGAGAGATCATTTGGAGTCATGGAAATGAAATTTCATTATTTGTGTCATCCTGTCCAAACCTATACTGTGAAGGATATTGGCGAGGTTGCTGGAGGGTGCATCATTCTTCACAACATGATGGTTGATCAGCGAATGAAGCGGGACCAAGAAGAGGACAGTAGTTTTTATGAGTTGGTACCATGCAACGTACCGCACTACTACCAGCACACGACAGATGCAGAGGTTGCGATTGCCGAAGAAGATGCACGATTTGAGGCTTCATTGCATGGAGAAGACTTGGAGTTTCGCAGGCAAAAAGAAGACGCTGAGATATTGGGTCATCAGCTTCGAATTGTACAGTACTACTGGGAACAACTGAACGATGAGCAGTCACATCTTACACTTCAAGATGCAATGAAGAAGGAGCTCTACCGCAACCGGCACGGAGAAGATGCCGACCTCGATGCCATGGGCAATTATAATCCACTGAACGACTATCCTCTCTAAACATCAAAATATAATTAGTTGTGTCTTTGATTGTTGGGTGGATCAAGGGAATAACTAATATCCTGTTGTTATTTCGTTTTATTTTTTGGTGCTTACTCTGTGGCCTCATCATCGTCGCTGTCGTCTTCGCTTTCCGATGATGATTGCCTTCTTGCTACGTTCTGCAACACATCGATAGGAGCAAAACCATTATTACCCTCGGCGACTTGTTGCATGTTATGTTGTAGGATACCTCTAAATCTTGATGATGCAGCCCTCATGCAATCTCCTAACCTCTTCGTTCTCGATTTGACAAGTATGAACTTTTGGATTGGTCGCCATTTCGTGTCTGGACCAGAGACTTTTCTGATATCCCGCAAGCTACTGTGCGAATGATTGTTCCACAACTTAGTGTCAGTGGCTGATAACGTTTTGAAGGATCAACTTCTATCACTTCTGTTGTACGCAACCACTCTGGGTCGCCGACGTGAGCAAATTGATAGTATTGGATCTTGTCGCCTGCTCTGAGTTCAACTGATGGCTTCTCGGAGTCTAAAGATGATAAAGAATCCTCATCACACCTGTTATTAGCGCATGTTCCTTTAGGAGCAGCAGACGCAACTGCTGCTTGGGCATCTTCTGCATCAATTGAATGTATGTCTTGAGGCTCCCTATCATCGTTTTCTTCTCCATCATCTTGCATTTCATCTTCATTTATGGGAGAACCAGCTGCGAGTCCTTCGCAATGCTCTTGTGCGAGATCTTGGTGGTCGATGCGATCATCTTCTCCAATGTCTGATGCTTCATCTTCATCAGTCATCGTTGTCGTCGCCGCGAGTCCTTCGCAATGCTCTTGTGCGAGATCTTGATGGTCGACGCGATCATCTTCTCGAACGTCTGATGCTTCATCTTCATCAGTCATCGTTGTCGTCGCCGCGAGTCCTTCGCGATGCTCTTGTGCGAGATCTTGATGGTCGACGCGATCATTTTCTCGAACGTCTGATGTTTCATCTTCATCAGTCATCATCGTCGTCTTCGCCTTTGCTAGTTCAGCCGCCGCTTGGATGAACTCCAGCTTCGCCCTTTTCTCATCAGCTTTTTTTTTACACAGCAGCTGATTTGCCATTGAATTCGCGTATTCTTGCCGGACATCCGGTGACGCGTATTTCAACACATCAATGTTAGTCGCTTCCTCTTGTGACTCCCGTGCCTTCCTGAGTTCTGCAAGAATTTTCTCTTGCAGCTCATTGCTCTTCTGTACTTCAGCACTCATGTTTTTGACAACAGTAGTGGCCGCCCGCTTCAAATTCCTTTCCATCTTGGTGGCATCTCGGCCAGGAGGGCGCTTCTTGCTTGCTGCTGCTGCGGTTGTTGTTGTTACAGCAGACGAGCTATTTGAGTCCTTGCCATTACCTACTGTTTCAGAATTCTCCTCCCTCCACTTCGGCTGTTCACGGAGATATCTGTATGCGGCAAAATACGCGTCGCTGAAGCTATTGTTATTATTTTGACTTTTGAAAAGTACCCTCATCCTTTTGTAATACAACTCATCATCGCGATCACCGGACCCTCTGGGGTTCTGTCGACAGATGGCAACAAACTTGTTACAGTGACGATTGATGCGCTTCCAAGCATTTTGTAGCTGCTTCTCTTTCTTAAGAGGAAATTGTTTGTTAGGGTTGGTTCTATTTGCCTGGGTGACTAGGAGACAATAGCTATGGTGGACGCCTTCCCAGAATGTCTTCCCTGTTTGGTTGGTCCCAACTGCCGCATTAGTCGATCTGTTGAGATAAGCCTGTGCCAACATGCAACACTCTGCTGCTGTGAATTTCTTACCCCTACTTTGTGCCGTTGCTGTTGTACTGGAGGTTTGATTATCGTTGGGCACCTGGGAACCAGAAATCTCTGAGAGATGTGTTTCCGTTCGATTTAGAGGGGGAGGGCGATCAGTAGGCTGCTGCTGCTGCTGTTGCTGCCGTCCCGTGACTAGGGATACCATTTGTTCACTTCTATTGTTCTGCTGATTCTTAACTATTATTTCTTATCAAGTTTTGTAGTTGTCGCTGTCTCTGTGATTAGTTTATATTGTTCATGTTGTGTGGAGTGGCACCAGATCGGCTCAGAAATGGCGGAGGAGGCGGGGTTCGCTTCGTTTAGACCTCGATTAGACCCTGGTCTCAAAATTGCCTTTTTTGAGCCCCTTCTCCTGAATTTGCGACCAGGGATCAAATCTCAACTTCAACTTCCCTACAGGTTTTTGTCACACAACTTTCCTAAAATGCGAACTCTGGATTAGAACCCAACGACTGCAAGCAGAATCTAGACTAGTTCCCTAGCTAGATAGATAGATTATTTTAGTTAGAGAGGCACCTACTTATTGCCATTAAGTACAGAAAGGAGAACTAAACCAGAGAAGGTAAGGGGTTTGCTTGGGTGGTCCCGAAGACGCCTGTACCTGTGGGGCCTGCTGGGCACGAATTGGTGAGGATTGGAACGCGAGGGGCGAGGGTAAGTAAGTACTTCTTAGCTTACTTAGGGCGGGAGGGATATCTCGCTCTATCTATGGACATACTTACATAGGACTTACAACGGTTCTGGGAATGCATTAGAAAAAAAGTAGGCCTGAACGATTTGATGTAAATTTGATTTTGTCAAAAAAAAAAGCCACGTTCGGTTTCAAGATGAAGCTTCAAAATACTAGGAACCATGCTTCAAGCCTTCTGAGTCTAAGTACTCGTGCTAAGTACATAGAGTGTTATTACGAGTGTTTACAAGCACCCAAGTATCCGCCCAGGATTCTGTTTCTTTTCAATCAGTGGAAAAGGTTGAAGCATGGTTGAAGTAGTACTCCTAACAAAAAGAATAAGGAAATAATGAACACAGACATCGACCGCCATTCAGTGCAAAAAAGTTTATAACCATGGCGGATCCATCTCTAAACGATGTGTTGTCAGGCCGAGGGGTATCGTACAATCGACATCCCGGCAATGAACATTTTCGGACGTTGCTAGATGCGCAATCGGTGAGGAAAACAAATGATGATTTCGCGTAGATAGATGATCCATTTTCATTTAGGAGTATTATTTTCGTCTCACTTCATGTGTATTGTTATCGGATCAATTAACAGAATGCCTACAGCGCGGGGACTAAGAAACAAAAGATGGCTATATCAAAGTCTATAGTCGAAAGCATCAACTCGATGGATCCCCCCGGTAGATTTCTCAAGAAGTGCCCTAACACCGGTGGATGGGAAGAACTCTCTCTAAAGGAGGCAGCAACAAAGACTTCTCAAGCAATGGCCTATGCCGTGAGGGAGAGTGCCAAACAGAAAAAGGAACTCCGCTCGCTTCGATCGAAAAGTAATAAGGGTGCTGCATCCTCTCAATCTGCCAAAAAACCACCACGTCTTCCATCATACGTCAACGTACAACACAATGCAAGTGTTTCATCCTCCACGGCACCGGCATCTGCGGCAGCAAGAAGTGGTCGGGGGGGTGAGGTTGGTACAGATGTAGAGTCTTCTGTCTCTGTATCAAACGAAGACGATGGTAACAAATTGGGGGGAAATAATGAGATTTCACTTTCAACTATTCCCGCTGCTAATCCCAGCCTTCAACAGCAACTCCTTCAATTCCAGCAACAATCGAGTACTGCTTCTCTTCCACCAGCAAATTCAGGTACCCCTTCAAATGGCTTGGTTCAACTGCTCGCTCAGGCACAACTTCAGCAGCGACAGGAGCAGAATCAACAACTCCTTCGTCAACTTTTAGGCCAGTTTCCACTGGGATTACAGACTCAGCTCCCATCTACTTCACTTCCGTCTAATCTATCCCTGTCTTCTCCATCATTATCTGGCCTGCTGCTGCCAAACAGCAACAGTGATATCCTTCGTCAAGCTTCTGCTCTACCCCCCCAAGGCAACACATTGATGAATTTACTTCAGCAGTCAAGCCTTCTACAAAATCAAGCCCAAACGCAGTCAAGTCCACTCAGCACACAATCTTTGCTTGGTCTGATGAGCATGTTGCAAAACCAGCCTCAGCCCGCACCCACTATTAATCCTCAGCTTCCTTGGCTGTCACAACAACTTAACCAAGCGCAACAGAACCAACTGAATCAAGTGCAACAAAATCAGTTACTTACTGCTCTTCTCACAACATCACCAAACCAGACATTGCTTCAACAGCAATCTCAGCCACTGAATCTTCTCCATCAAGCAACTCTTCTTCAACAGCAGATGGCACAGGCTCCTTCTAACTATGTTTCCAACTTGAATCTCATGACCGAAGCTAACGCTGCATCAGCAGCTGCAAAGGAGAAAAAGGGGGGAGATGAGGAAGAGAACTGATTATGGGATGATGAAGTGTGATAGTTATTTTGTGCGTATCTCGTAATATTTTACAGTGTGAAGTGATGTCAGGGCCGATCTATCACTCCCAGAGGAAGTGAATCAAAGTAATCAGCAATAATGTTTTAATTCAACCTGTCATATTTGATAGCACTTAGCTCTCGTGCTGCCAATTAAGCTAGTTTTGATGCAGTATTTGCTTTGAATAGAAAATAGCATCATTAATTTAACAATAGTTTTCAATAAAATCCCTCTCCTCCCCAAAGTAGTGTCCAATTCAGACAATCATTCTGCACAAAATCCCCGTAATAATTGCCCCCATTGTTTTGCTTAACCCTTCTGCGGCTGGGTCACAACTTTTCCACTGCTATCAACGAAAATCCTCACCCGATCCAAACGATAGTCTTCAGTAACTATTGCGTCTTCCGGAAGGACATGAGTTTCTAACGATGGATCAACACTCTTAATTTCCCTCTGGGCTTCTTCTCCGTCCATTCCCTTGAGAACCTTATCGGGCCAAGTTGTGGATGGTGTGGTTGCGGGGTTACTCATTGTTCCGTCGGCTTGGATGTTAACTTCGGCCGCAAAACTTGTGCTTGTGGCGATGATGATTGTTACTGCAAGGATGGCTGCTGCGATTGCATTGTTCAATCTCATTTTAGTTGAATGTGCCGGCCGTGGTTGTTTCGTCGTGTGAAGGCTGGAGGCTGGCTCAATAAATAATCTTCTCGATCGTTTCACGATTCAACATAAGTTAAAGTAAACAATCGGGGATGGGTTTTTGATTTTTGAGAGTTTGATGATGTTCATTCATGATGTCTCTTTTTGTGTCATCGCGCGCGGCCAAACTTTTCTCCTGAAAAAGACAACTACATACTTATGTAAATATTGAGCCTTAAGTATACTTAAGGGGGCGAGGGGGAGCCCCCCGATATTGTTGGTTCTGAGTTCTGAGTTCTGATAGGTGGCAAAATTGTCTAAATGGGGGTAAAATGGTCCATTTTAGCAAATATATTTGGATATTTAGACGAACATCACGGGAGTTTAGCTAACTAATCGTCCCCCTTCTTCTCGCAGGGGGGAAAATTGGGGGGAAATACCACCGACAAAGCGAAGGGTAGGCTAAGAAGTACATAGGTACCTAGCTACAGTGAACCTCCGCGAACTAAAACCCCCGGGGGATCTAAAAATTTTGGCTAGTCTGATCTAGGGGGGTCTGACTTTCGGAATAGTCACATACTAATTCCCTAGTAGCTACTAGTAGAAAATGGGAGGGGGGTCTAAATGGGGGATTTGGAGGCTTTTGGAGGGGGGTCTAAGCCGAGTAGGGGGTTTAGTTCGCGGAGGTTCACTGGATGTACATCTCACAAACTCACAACTCACAACTCACAACACACAACACAATACTTACCAGTATTGTAGAACGTTATGTAAAAAAGTGAGTACAGAGATAACCTTAAAACTCTATGCTTTTCTTGTATGTTGTAGAGCGTCTCAGCCATCTACAGATGCTTTTCTTGTTTACTATCAGTGATACTTAGGCCGTTCCTTACCCGTAATGCAGCCCAAAATGGGAGCGAAAATGGGAGCAAAAATGGCACTTTCCAGCACATTAGTATGGAGGGTTCCAGTGGACTTACAGCTAGTGCCGGCACAATAAAATTTGGCTAACACCATCGCCTAAAATGTTTGAGTTCATATTTGGCCACTACAGTGCCATAAGTGCCTTTGGTAGGGCATGGCATGATCATGATCGACGTGTTTTTGACTTCAACAAAATTGGCTGATTTTTTACTCCCAAATGGGAGCAAAAAAATTGAACTAATTCCTACGTGCAATTTCTACGGGACCTCTGTTACTCTCGCCTCTTTCCCCTCCTCGCCTCCAATTCTGGTCTCAACAGGATGTTCTCCATGATGACCTCTGCTCCTACACCCCCAACGCCACACACGAAACGGATACACCTATGGTGCGATTATTATCCCAAAGCTAATATCATTGGCTGTTTAATTCCGGTAGGGCTTGCTATGAATCGTTGTCTATAAAGAGAAATAATACTCACCATTAGGTGCATAAAATCATCATATTACACTTAATTATACTCTACTTTGGCCATGTCAGGAGTGATACACTTCATAATACGCTTCCATTTCACTCAATACACATACATAACGGTTTTGGGGCATCTTTGGCTACTTGCAATGATTAATTGCTCTCTGTTTTATTGATTATGTGGCCTCTGGTGATTGTTATGAACTTACTTCTCTGACATAGTGTTTGGGGGAGGTATGTGTCATTATCTACCAGGAATATCACACCATTTGCCACTTATTATGTGGTTGGGACGAGGGTTGATGTTTTTTGACTTCAATGCATTGATTGTTGCTCCACACACAGCGGCCAAGTGGGTGATCGGCATGCTCTCCATACACATGCCGCTGCGCAGCGAATGCGTGATGTTCTCAATTCAATGGGCAATGCAGCGGCCACCAAGTCACCATTACTTCGGCATGGGTATATAGTAACAGTTATTATTGCTTCATGGCATCGTATTTGCGTCGGTGTGAATATATGAGGCCGGTTCTGGTGATGCCGAATGTGCCGAATATACTTGTATTGTGTTAACGTCGTTATACTGCTGTATCCGTTGATATTCAGGCCCCGCCGACCTCAAAAATGGATCCAGCACAAAATTTTGGGGCAGGCTGCACGTTAGAGTTGTTGCTATTGTTTATTTCATGGCCAATAATGCCATGTGATGCATCATGGTAGGGATCCTTTTTGTGAGATGTGTGATTTTTTTATTCAAAATCGCCTCGTCAGCCGCCCACCGACACCGATGCAACTGATTTGGCACCCCTACTATCTCGGCGAGTGGATGGAATGTGGCCAACCCAAGTTGCAGATGCACTCTAAACTAACCAAATGGAATAATATTGGTCTTTGAACGGAGGGGATCGGCGTAGTATTGGTGTAGTAATGGCTACACTCCGCCGAGACGATTTTTGCTCCCAAATGGGAGCAAGAATAAATGGGAGCAAAAAAATTTGAGGTGGAGGAGCGGTGGGAGGCAAAATCGGTTTTTGCTCCCAAATGGGAGTAAAAATTGCATTACGGTTACGGTGGACGTGGACGTGGACCCAGAATAATAACAAAGAGGGCCAATTCTACATATATAGGAACTCCTCGAAACGGGCATCCCCCCTTTAAAAATCCCGGTTTATTTTTATTTTGGACGCAGAATTTTTTCATCTGGCTGCGTCCAACACAGAAAATAAACCGGGATTTTAAAAGGGGGGAAGCCCGTTTCGAGGAGTTCCGATGTAGAATTGGCCCTCTTTGTTATTCTGCACTACTCTATCCCCACCAAAAGATTGACACAGCACAGTTATTGGAAAGAGACACAAAAATAGACACAGAGTCACTTGTATGTAACAATTGTTACACACTCATTCTGCGTCCACGTCCACGTCCACCGTAAGGAACGGCCTTAGGTTACCGTAGCACAGAAACAACCTAAAGCCCTACTTACAGCCTACTTACCACAGGAACCGCGCGCCCTACACAGAGAAAACAATAAGTAACCCTACCGCTGCGGAGCCGTGGAGTATGAGTTCTCTCTAGAGAGAGAGAGAAGCTAGTGGATAGTGGATCGTCAGCCTGCATTGACGTTGATTGTTCATAATTCCAAGCCTGTTCGTCTGTGTACTTATGATGTCAACCGGTGTAGTAGACGAACAACACTATCAAAATGATCCTGAAAATGACGTGGCTGAAACATCTCCCGAATCGGCGGCATTGGTCAGAGGGGCATCTAGGAGTGTTGCAACTGCCGGGAAGGGCGCCGTGGTAGGTCGTCTCCCAGTGCCATCAAAAGCTGCATCCACCGCTGTATCAAAGGCATCGCGGTCGCGGGTGTCTGTGAAACCAAGGCATCCTACACCACGGAGTGCGCCAAGAGTACGGAGTGTGCCAAGAGCACGTGGGGCACGGTTGACGTCTAAAATTCCGAAAGGACGACGTGCCAATACAATTGCCAAAGTGTCAGATCGAGCATCGAATATTTTTGATGTGGTGAGTGCAGGAAGTGAATCACATGAGAGTAATAATGGGGATTCAAAGAAATTATTATCGTCGGATAAACAAGCATCTTCGTTGCAAAAATTGATATCGATGCTACCGACATTCCAACAAGCAATATCATTCAGTCGAGTGTTTGCCGTGAACACCGTGTTGGGTATGGCTGTTTATGGCACATATGAGGGATTAATTGAACGATATGCTCCTGCAGCTGAGCTCTCGGACGAACCAAATAATAATGACGCTTATTATTTGAACAATTCGACGGGGCTGATCCACACTGCATCCGAAGAGTTGGTAGATGAAAACGATGATGCTATGGATCGTGCCACACTACCACAACACTTTATGGCCGGTGGATTGGGAGGTGCATCGCATGCAATTCTGTCATTGGGGTTGGAGATGAAACTGTCTAAAAAGTCCAACATCAATGCCATACCACAACAAGGAATGAATTATAAAGTGACCAATGCAACCGTGATGAATAGGTTTCATCTACAATATCCAACAATGACTTACTCCCTCTCATCCCTCTTTCACCACTCTATGGCACATGCTGTCCTGTTTGGATCATATCAAACAACGAAGCGGATGCTTCTCTCCAACATAACTCTGCCCAACAACAACAACAACAAAAATAACTATGACATCTCTCACGCTGCAATGATCTCCACAGCAGGAGGTATTGCAGGACAGCTGCAGCATATAACAAGCCATTTATCAGAGCAGTATCTGGGTATATCTGGACCAAGGGTGACTTCCTTTCGGTATCTGACTTTGCCAACATTGCGATCGACCCTGTTGGCATTTCCGATAAGTAGTATTGGTTTTGTTGCCTTTGAGTATGGAAAATTGATGATGGCTACTGATGACAACACATACTTGGCATAGGTGCTTGGACTTTATGATTACTTTGTAGCGTTAAGAAGTATTGTTTTCTAAGAAGATAGCATAGGACATACTTAGGAGGAACTGATCATGATCTTCGCCTCTTCAACCTTTTGCTCTTAGCGAGTTGAGCGCGCCAAAATTGAGCAAGCAACAACCAGCGGAACCAGGGCACATAAAAGAATGGGCTGCGTGTCGCAGACAGACCACTCATATGATCCCGATTCCCGATTGTTCTTCGTCTATGTACAAGAGGTACAGTAGATTCCAAATACTTACAGTTAGCTAGAAGCAAAATTCAAAATCGGTCGCATGTCGGGAGGCTTGCCGCACTCTCTTTTGTACAAACATATTATGACAATGCCAACGGCTCTTACACATCGAGCCAGCATCAAACACTGCACACGTAATTCGCCGACGTCAATCCTGCCTGTGCGTCAATATGGCGGTCACACCCGAGCCGTCGATATGTCCGATGGGGGTCTGGATGACAGAGGAAGATGTCATGGAACGTCATAACATCAATGCAAGAGTGATGAGAGTTTACAGAAACGAATCACCCCCGGGAAATATGCACTTTGAAACTGGTGTGAAAGTGGGTGCTCCTAATCCCTACAACCAGCACCGGTTTGTCTACATATCACCAGAGGGCACCAAAGCACACTATGGTAACATAACGTTACTGATTTGGTCAAGAATGTGTCATTACTACTTTAGCAACAACACTATCCACACTGATGCCGCCGCCGATGATAAAGACACCACCACCTTCCATCAACATTTCGAAGTTTATACAACGTTGAAAGCAACTCCTGCCAATATCACTGCCGCTTTTGAGAAGGGAGTAATGAAGCGCTCTAACGAGTTACAAAAAAAGGCATCACTTCGCCGTGTTACACCTGCTAAGAAGAAGACACAAAGTACCAAACCACAGCAGCAAGAGAACGAGCAGGATGCGACCGTACAAAATCTCAACAAACAAACTACCAAACCGCAACAGCAAGAGAACGAGCAAGATGCGACCATACAAGATCTCAACAAACAAACTACCAAACCGCAACAGCAAAAGAACGAGCAAGATGTGACCATAAAAGATCTCAACAAACTAACTAACAAACCGCAACAGCAAGAGAACGAGCAAGATGCGACCATACGAGATCTCGAAAAACAAACAACCGAACCACAGCAGCAAGAGAACGAGCAGGATGGGAAAAATCTTGTGATGCACAACTCATCCATCCACTCCAAATTTGTATCATTGTGTCAGTCCCCCTCGATGAATTTCCGGCAAGATGCGATAGAGGAAGTGTACCAAATTATTCTTCGGAAGATGATCCACTCTAGGTTTGCAGTTGTATTTCGTCGGTGGAAGGAACAACATTGTCAAAAGCATGACATGTCTCTGCGATCAAATTTGAAAGCATGCGTGGACAAGAACAAGAAGCACAAAGAGACCAAACAACCGGCAAACCCACATCCCACAGGCGTTGAGAGGAAGTTGAGCAACGATACTAATAGACCAGCAACATCGCATCCCGCTCCAGCAGGCGTCGACAAGAACAAGAAGAGCAGAGAGACCAAGCGAGAGGCAACCCCAAATCCCGCAGGGTCGAAGACGAGCAACGATACGAAGAGACCAGCAGCACCACACCCCGATGCTCAAGTTGATGTTAAAAAATTGAAAACAAGTTAGTGATTACAATAACACAAGTGGCATTGCGTCATGTACACTCTTGAACTCACCCTCTCTCTAAGTAGTATCTTGTGTTCAAAATTAGTTTTACGGAATACCCACTGCAATTAACACCCCCTCCCCCTTCGAGGCACTAAACGCAGATTCGCTACTCTCCAATACTAAGTAATGAAGAACCAGTCATTAGTTGTTGCTGGGATGCGTCAACATGGGCTGTACAAATAATAATGATCCCAACACCCACACATTATTTTTGCACCATTACTTGTCACTGTAAACGGTCGCCATTAATAAATAACAAGCATCGTCGAGCAGAATATTTCACCAATAGTGGATATTATTTTTGATGTCGGTTCGGCGGAGTTGTTCTGTGTTCGTCGACGGCGATGGTGTTGTCGTTGACATGGTGGGAATATAATTGCATCATCCGACCAACTCGACGATGATGGTTATGTTCATAGTCATTTTCACAACAGACGATGCCCAATTAGGAAAATAAACGGCGGTTCGGAGATCCTATGCCATAATAGGGGAGGGGAATGTCGATTATTAGCCTAATAGAAGCATATTCATTGACCTCATTTTTACTAGTAGTCCACCATGGTGAAGGCATTTTGATGGATTTTGAGAGGTGGGGGGCCTCATGGCTCATGGGTGATGTGAATGATTAATTGAAGAACAATCAACATTATATTAGGGGATCACCCAAAACAACCTTTCTTGCATTGCATATCTAGATTTTTCTTCTACCAAAATCAAATAGGGGATAACCTAATCAAATCGATACGCAGCCCATTCTTTTATGTGCCCTGAGCGGAACGACCAACATAAAAAATGCACAATGCACAACCACAATGCGTGACAAACCACTTGCATTAGGGACGACATTACCATAACAACCATGAGCAATAATAGCAATAATCTACTCAATCTCTTTCTCCGAATCAACGAGGATGGCAACTCGTCTCTCTCCTCTTCATCTTCCGATGTGCCTACTACCACCCGGCTACTTGACTCCTCGGTGACATTGGACTTCTTATCCCTCCATGATTTATACCAACTGCGCTCCATCTCCAAGGGAACCTTCTCTGCCCTAGAAACAGTGGAATATACTCGCTGTCGAGACGGTTGCGATTACAAGGTGCCCTTCCCATCATATCCAGGGATTTTGTGTACAGAACACGATCGAAAGTTGGGTGCAGGATTATTCCGGCACCAGTTGGCCTCGCTCGCTGCCATGCACAAGGCTGAAAATAATAACATCGCATTCGGCTCGTTGAGAGGTGGGATATTAGGAGATGCTCCAGGTTTGGGTAAAACTATTACCATGTTATCACTTATAGTCAACACGGCCGGTCTACGTCCAGTCGAACCGAAAGAATTTTATGACAGGCAAAGTATTCAGGAGCATTGGCAATTAATGAGAGTCAACCCCGTCTTTCGGACCGATATTCTGAAATCAATCAAACCGCTAAGAGTAGCATCCAATTACGAGGAACTTGCTCGGTATGTGTCCCCTCCATATACTGATGATCGTCTCCCCACGTTACCATCATTTGAACATTATGTCAATCGACAAATGAACAACAAAGTTCCCCGGGCGCAATTGGAACTGTTCCGTAGAAATGTCATCAACTTCAAAGCTGGTCTAGATAAACGCAACCGACGATTCTTTAGCAATGACAAGGGGAGACGAATGGTATTTGAGCGCAATCTAGTTCCGTGCAGCACAACTTTGATAGTTGTGCCTGATGCTCTGTTGGAACACTGGGCGGAACAAATTCGTCGTCATGTGAAATTGGATGTGTTTGGGGAAGTTTCTGGATCAGATGCAGGAGTGGTCTATATTGATGGTGTGGGGGATCTGTCTAGTGCTAGGTTCCCTCTCAATCACAGATCAGCAATGGCATTGCCTTCACTTTTTGAGTTGGTCAACTATCTTATGGTCGTTGTTCCATTTTCGAGAATTGAACAACAATATTACTTGAGGAAACGTAAAAGGAATGAAGATGTCGATGACAATTCCTCTCCGCTCTTACAAGTACGTTGGTTCCGTATTGTTGTCGATGAGGGTCACGAGCTTGGACAAAACGAAGCAGGCAACGACGTCACAGCTTTCATTAATTTACTGGCAGCAGAACGAAGGTGGGTGATGAGTGGTACACCTACCACAGGTGACGAAGATAGCAAAGAATTCAATGAAATTGGGTTGACTCAGCTACAACGTTTGTTGCTGTTTCTCCGTCACGAGGAATATGGTACCATAAAGGATGAGACTCCTGAGAAACAATCAAGCGGAGGTGGACGAAGGAGTGGACGAAATCAAGGCAAGGCCAAGGCTAAGAGCGAATGGGATAAATTTGTTCAGATTCCATTCCTGAACGAGGAAGATGCCGGTAGAGAGGAACTATTCCGCGTATTGAAAGCGGTGATGGTAATGCATAAGAAAGAAGACATTGGTCTTCCAAAGCCAGTGTTCAAGCAAGGGGAGGTTACTATTCCCATCCCACAAGAAGTAGGTTCTCACATTACCGATGTAGTACAAACGGGGGAAATTGATCTCATGGAGACTTTTGAGAAATTAGCAATCGGCCCTATTGAGGATGCTACAAAGATGAATATTCTCGCGAATAAGATCAATTACGCTCGAGTTATAGGCGGTGAAGAACTGTTCGATACGCTCCTACACGAACACATGGCCACGATTGACTTCCAAAGCAAGGTTGACAAATACCAGGCCGAGTATATCAGGGATGCGATAAAGAGGGAAAGAAAAGAACTTGAGGGTAGGGGAGGTGCAATCAATGATTTAAACTTGGGACCTCTCACTGCTGCTTCAGATCAGTTCAACGCTGACACCTTTAATGACCAGAGACCCATCAAAGCTGTCGTCTATAGTAGCTCGACGGACAATCTACTTTCTGTTCTTGAGTACTTTTACGACAAATTTGACCGGGAAAATATTGCGGAAATGATGCAAGGAAACATTGACGCCATGGCGTATGAATTAGGCAGATTTCGGCTTGGTCAAAAGGAAGGTAAATATTGTCCAATATGTAATGGATGGAACGAGTATGGTGGGAAGGAGCTGTCTGGGTGTAAGAATATGCTGTTGGAGGTTAGTGATGCTGCTGGGAATGTCTTCCTTATTGAACCGGAAAGGATACTACGAGCGGTTGGGGACGAAGATGTAGACAGAGTTCTTTGCGTTGGTAACCCAGTTGAAATGAATAGGCTGGGCGGGGCACCTTTGGATAAATACGGCATCTCTCGCAAATTTTGGAGAGTTGGAGATGCTCTATGCATTGATGCTCGAGATCCACACCCTCTCTTTCGTGCACGTTGGAGCGAAGACCAGTGGGCGGCATATGGGTCAGCAAGATGCAGAGAACTGGTTGCAATAGATAGAGGAGAAGGAGTTGACAACTACTTTGGGCCGATCCCTAATGAAGAGGAAGTTAACTATGGTCAACTAATGGTGAGGCTGCGCAAATGGCAACAGTGCGGAAGATTTCATGGCAAACCGAGATGGAATCAACTACGAAGGAAACAAGTTGGGTGGTATACTGGACCCACTCTCGTTCAGCAAGAGATCGAGACCATAAAAGAAGACGTTTTCATCCTTGCCCTTGATGCATCTCTTGCACATGGGCTAGACCTCAGCTTTGTTACTCATCTATACTTGCTTGAGCCTATCGACGATGCAGCGCTATTAGAGCAGGTAAGTGCATCTTCATCCCTCTACAATCACTTTAATTCTCATGCATTTTGCATTTTTGACACAGAATGAACTCATACCTTGCACACATGCTGTAATTCTTACGCAATCAGGTCACGTCCCGTGCTCATCGGCTTGGTGCAATTGCCCCAGTAACTATCGAAACAGTGAACGTTTGGCGCGAGTTGGACCCCGATACAAAGGAGTTTCATAAACAAATATCATCCACCGCTAATGACGAAGACCAGAAACGCACCTCGACTGCAATCTGCGAGCACTGTTACCGATCATTCGATAATATCACTCTAGCTGAAGAACATGAGAGCAGATGCGACAGGAACCCTAATAGTAGCGCTGAGGTCCCATTGTTTCATTTGTCCTCTGTCTACCGTGACCTCCGTCCACCGCCTCCTATGATGATTACTCCGTGTGATGATGTTGAAACCGGCGACGAATGAATTGCTTCTAACTAATATGTCATCTAATTCATAATTATTTCATCCGCTAATCTCAATGCGAAACCAGAGTTGCTTTCCAGGCGTGAAGGTTATGGAATCTAATGACTTGGAATGGAGCCGAAAACAGTGATGGCAATTTCAACAACGAATCAGATAAGTGTACCTGAACACGGTGATAGTAATTTCAACAACGAATAAGATAAGCTGTAACTGAATTATTACTAATATTGTTGCCTAATGTACTTATCTTAAACCTCATTTAATGGGCAGCTTTTGTACTTCTTTCCATCTTTAGTTTTTGCGGATCTTACCTCATGCTCCAGATAAAGTATCACTTCTTTGTTCTCGTCCAAGGGATCAATTATCTCGATTATCCTAAACATGCACTGATCTAATGCTTCTTCCTCGCTGTATGCTCGTCTCTTGAAACGAGGATTCACATATGTAACACCAAGTTTCGCTGCACTCTGGTATGCTTTCGCAAGGTCTGATACGTACAGAGAGATGTGTGGGCCATGGTTGGAGGGGTAATGTGGGAGGGATGAGCTCTCATCCTGTTCATCATCTCTAAAGTCATGATGAAACACTTCAACGTCTGGCCCATCTGGATGATGTTGGAATGTCAAAGTTTGTCTTTCGCCCATTGATATGCTAATAGACGATTCAGATCCCAACTCTTCAATCGCTGGTGCTCCCAGCACATGTTCATAAAATCTTCCGATGCCATGTAAGCTTGCGGTTTGAGGGACATATACGGTCAAATCTTCTAATTTCAACCCCTCCGAAGGCTCATGCCCATCAATTAATGGTTGTGCTCCTACATCGGCTGCACGATCTTCATCCGGATCATCAGATGCCATGATACTAAACTCATTGCCCCAAGGGTCAGTCACCATTAAAAGCGAGTCATCCAATACGCCAACAAGAAATTCAGTCTCCTTTAGTGCAGCGAATTTTTCATCCCCATCCAAATAATCATTGTATCTCTCCATAAGCACCGACAAATCTTCGTGTATCAGTGTAATCACTCCATCAAACACTTGTGCATCCGGCTTTCCCTCCGGCAAATGGAATTGATGCATCCCAACATTCGCCCATAACGTCTTACTTCCCCGTTCGATATTTTCTGCTTTTCGGGGGTCAATGGCACAACCTAAAAAGTCAAAGTAGAATGCCTTTAAGGCGTCGTGACGTCCCTTTTCGTGGTTGATGTTGAAGTGATCCATCAGTAGGACTTCGCAGGTTGATGATGGATTGTCATTCTCTGCGTGTAGTTGCCATTTTGGGGCGATGATGATACTTCCACCGATAGCCCTGCTGTTTCTTGTAGCAGAGATGCTGCTAAAAGCGTGCGCATTGTATACACAGGCCGATACTGATACAGCTGCCGATAGAAGATGTTTCATCGTGGATTTGTGTGGAAAATAAACAGAGTACAGAGTTGAGTTTGTTGATGATGTGGAGCTTTCTGGTCGTTTTCTCCTTTCTCGTAATTAGGACGATAAATAGTAAACCCGGCACTAGCTTCTTCATGTCTTTGTTTCTTCAAATCTTTGTTGCCAGCTCGCTTGTCCTCTTGCCTGCATGCATTGCTTCTTCCTTCATAAACAAACAAAAAAACGATGGCACCGATAAAAGTCTCAGCGACGGTGGCAGCCACCCCAACAACAATTTGGGAAACATGCTTCGCTCCAATGAAGTGGGACACGTGGGATCCGGACGTACTCGAAGTCAAAGATGTCTCGGGAGGATGTGAAGACGGATGCACATGTGTCTTTGCCATGAAAGATGGGAATGATATTCCCATCACACTATCCAACGTGAAGAAAAATGAATCGGTTGATTTTTCAGGAGGGGCATTGGGGGGATTACTTTCTGCTGATGGGAAGGTGCGCATCACGGCGGTGGATGATGCCACCTCCAAAATTGATTATTCATTTGAGTTAAAGGGATTTCTTGGAGCAATTGTTGGTGTAATTAAAAAGAAGGAATGTGTGGAGGGAACGGAAGACGGTTTGGCCAATATGGTCAAGCTATCGGAAGCAGCTCAAAAGAATTAATTTTTATTGATGGGAAGAAGTCAATGGGTTACAATTCGTACTCACTGTGCTCGACGGTGCTTTGTTTTGTGTGTTATTTTGTACAGATGCCTTAAAATTAAGATCGAGACAACTGCGGTCATAACCAGCTTGATGAAGGGGAGAATTACGGTTACATGGACTCCGTTCCTTGAAGATCTGACCCCAAATGAAAATATGGACTGTCAACTTACATCATGCCAAATATGGTAGTCTCACTCTAATATGTACTCGAGATGTGGTAAAGGAAAAGTGGGGAATCACTACTACCATAAGCATGGTTAAAGTTATTTGTGCTAGCTACGATTACAACAGATGGAGACCACTTACGAACTAGTCCATCGAAATGCCTGTATATCCTTCTAGATCTGCAAAATTTCCAAACGATTGTCTAAAGACTTGAGAACGTGTCACAGGCATGAGAAGTTTGCTCGAGCGAACCCTGCGGCTGAATCTCGGACTGAGCTTCATTGCAAGCGTGAAACCTGTCAGGGATCCTACTAAGGTGCCAATCACCACGAGCATAACAATCTTCCAGGTGGCGAATTGCTTCACTTCTACTGCATTGTAGTAATCATCTGTGTAGTAATCGGTGGTGTGAGTGACATTTTCTTCCTTAAGAATTGCCGCACCGCCAAAATCGCATGTGGCTCCTGATGCTCTGTGCGATTTCCAGAACTCATCAAAAACTGTGTCTCCTTCTGTATAGAGTGGTTCCCCAACGAGCTTGTCAACGTAGTCGGTATCCTTCTCCTCCTCCCCAAGTGCATAGCTGATGCCATTTCTAACTGCTTCCTCTGGTGCTTCGCGATTGGCCTCGCAGACAAATGCACCTACATCCTCTCTGTGACAAGAATTAATTATCCTTTCGTCATTCAAGTCGCCTTTGGGAATCCATCCTCTTTCAAGGGCTAGCAAGTACGACCACTGCGGATTATAGAGGTCAGTGCGGAAGTTCCAAAAGTAAAACCCGTGGCCAATACCGGAAAAGGCAGAAATTTTCTTAAGAGCGAGGAGAGACATCACCTCATCTGTGCCATCTCTTCCTCGAGGTGCTTCTGGTGGCGAAGACATCCAACTTGATCCAGTCTCTGCACTGTTGTATCTCTCTGTCATCCAATCACGATCAACTGGGCACAAGCCGAACGTAGGTCCCGAAATACCGGTTCCGTAGGGTCCCTGAAGCGCGGCACCGGGATCAACTGGGGTGCCAGGTTGATCAGAGCCCATGTACGGAAGGGAGCAAGGGATATATTTGCAAGGACTTCGTGGGAAGCCTGGCAGGTTATCATTAAATCCGTTCAACCACATGGCACAATTGTCAGTCGCAAGGCTGTGATTAATAATATTAAACACGTGAGTGAGATGCTAAACATAAGTGTACACATAAACAGAACAAAGAAAAGTCCACCCCAAACTCACCTCCACTCTCCAACAACCACTGGTCCAAACTCACGTTCCATCAATGCGATCTGCTCCTTCTGGGCACACGCATTATTGTAGAAAGTCAATCGAGAAGAAGGCTACCAAATAATAAATAATGTTGAAAGGCAGTTGATTAGTATAAAAAATATGCATCAGAGAATAAAACAAAAAGGATTGAATAGATCACTTACATCCATCCACGCTTGGTAGATATGGGTGTCTAAAGCTCGATCAGGACAGCCCTTCATGAACCCACCCCACGTCTATTAACGAATTAAGATAAAGAGGATTAGAGTTGAGATGAAACTGTAGCGTAGAAGAACATACATTTGGAACTCACCTCGGGAGTAAAACGAAAAGAATCGTGCATAATAAACTTCCAATACGGTGCCTTTCGCTTCACTATCAAGTAAGCATCCCAGTAGAAATTTTTGAGTGCCTCGATGGGGGTAAGCTCCCAAGGCTCGTTGACTGGTTCAACTCCTAACACTGCCGGATGACCTGCATACATATCCACCAAATTTTCAATGGCCCTGAGAGAATGTGCGATATTATCATGGTTGATGTTTGTGTAATTCACCGCCTCAGAATCAAAATCTCCAATCCAATGTGCCGCCCTGATCGGCCAATGCTGAAATGTCGTCAACCCACGAGGATAGTTAGAAATGCGAGATGTCCACTGGAATCCTTGAGTCTGACCCGAATTGTCGAAACCATTTTGTGACCCTTTTTGTGTGTGTACGTCGATCAACACCGACAGGCCGTAGGCATGGGCCCAATCGAGTAGTGTATCGACGTAATCTAGCGCCCCGTCAGTACAACCAATGTATGGACCATAGGGCTCAAACATAAAGTCACCGACAGGCAAACGCAGAGAGTTAACAGCACCCGAGTCAGCCAATTGCTTGATGATGTCCTCTGTGACCCAAGTCTCCCAATGACGTTTAAGTTGTTTATTACCCTCCTCCGGTCCCAAAACCTCACAGAATGAATAATGATCCATCGCCGTATTTGTCTCATCGCCCCCAAGGAACTGATAAAAGAGAGACGGTGTGATCCAGGGCTCTAAGACCATCCAACCGCCTAGGTTGACACCGCGGATTTGATTGTTGAAGGGCATGGCGTGTTTATCGGAGGCACATGTTTGATTGGAGTCGAAGGCCACAAAATGTTTGAAGGGGATGCCTTCGTCTGCAACAACATCGTCGTTTGGTTGGTCTTTGGCGGAGGCACCCAAAGCTAAGGTCGTCGAAAGGATGGATAGCGGGAGAAATAGATTCATGGTGTCAGAGGTGCCTGATTTATGGACGGAGGACGGAGAGGAGCGAGGAATAGGAGCGTGTGAGACTCTTGTTGATTGAGACAAACAGGCGTCGTGATCGTGATTGAGATCGTCGGAGGGTAAAAAAGATTTTCTTCGCATCTGGACAGCGACGTGTCAGCAGGATGTAACCGGAAGCCTCCACACAATCTTCTTAGTCTTTAGTATGTAGCTAGCCTCCACTGACGCAACAGGAAAAGCTGATACAAGAGCTGCAGTTATGCACCTACGAGGACATGAGCACATGCTCAATGCCAAAGTACGCTCAAAGTGCTTATTTGTGATCGCATGAGCAATTCCCATGGTATCAACAAGTTCATAGCGTATGCAAGAGGTTCTAGTAATGTTGAACTACTTCATTAACAATACATACACTCCAATACGCAATCTACTCAGGTCCCCTTGTGTTTCATTTCTTCATAAGCTTTCTGCGTTTGGCCCTCACCTTGGACTTTTCTTCAATCGATCCATCATTCTGCTCTGCCTCAGAATGCTTTGTCTTCAACCTTCAAGTGCGTACGACCATGTGCCTTTAGCAATGCTATCTGTTCCTTCAAATTCCTAATTTCTTCTGATAGGGCAGCATTATCTGATTCCAGCCGATCATTTTTCATTCGGGTTTCTTCCTCCCTTTTCTTGAGTGCATCGTGATTGATTTGTAGCATTTTGACTTGCGACGACAACTCGATTCTTTGACGGAAAAGTCTCCATGTCAAGATTTTGTAGATAGCCGTAAGCGTCGCCTTCGATTCAAGAAGATAACATGGCAAAAGCATAAGCTTGAAAAATATCAGCGGTGCAAGACCGATATCAAAGTGCAGGAACATGGAAGGGTCGATGTCGTCATCATATGCGAGTAGGGTGAAGAGCTTGCTACATGCTGCCTGGCTTGTTTCCTGCGATCTATAACCGTTCAAATTAATCATTTCTAGCCGGTGAAGTACAGTGCACAGCTCCCATTACCACCAACGATAAGCTTCTGTAAAGTATGGTTAGATGTAAGAATCTTCTCAAAGCTTTTCGAATCACACAACGCTTCAATCAACGCTCTAATATCCCTGTCTCCAAGCGGATTGCCATTCAGGTTTAAACACCATAATGTCCTGTTTGATGATAAAGCTGGGGCGGACTTTTCGAAGACTTCTAAATCTATACTACATTCAGTGAGGTACAATTCTTTTAGACAGGGATGTCCACCGTCAAATAACACCGAAAGGGCCGTGGTGTTTGCTGCCGTTCAAGTACTTTCAATTCCTTCAATTTCCTTGCCCCCACAATGAGCGGGGATAAATCGTGTATTGCACAGCTTACAAGATGGAGCTTTCTGACAGGGGAACCTGCTATGGCCTTGACCAATACATCTAATCCCTTTGTTCCGAAGTTATTGTGTGATAGATTGACATACAAAAGTTTAGGAAATGGATTTAAGGCAAGGTATCCCATGATGTGACCCGTCAATGATGTATCACCAACATTCAGAATCTTCTCCAATACATCATGCTTTTTGAGGTAATTATTCGATTCATGCTGATTCACAATTCTTGAAAATAATTTCACCATCTTCTTCTCAGATAGACCGCAGCGATCGAGTAAAATAGTCATCGTATGTAAATCATTTCTGCACAGATAGAATCCATGCGGTCACACACATTCTCAGTCAGATGGCGATCCCTTAGTTGGTAGCCAAGGGAATACCTTGCACTGAGCAAGCAGAAATTGGGATCGTTCTGCTTCAATTTGTACACCTGCTCTCTGAAAAGTGAGCGGTAGCGGCGGCAGCCACCGAATGCTGCTTTGTCTTCTTCAGTATCAAAGTGGATCTTCTGAACCGTCAAATCGATTATATTATTATCATCCATCATGCATTTAGGGCATCACTATCATCTACCTACGAGCGGCAAGGCAGCAAGGCAGTTGAACTCCTTCTCTTCCTGACTTTGAGCTTCCTATGAAAATTATCGTTCACCTATCATCGTTATCTGCATTATTGCCACACGATCGTCTTCATCACAACCACCTTCTGCCATGATGATCGAAGAAAAGCAAAGCAACACTCTAAACTCTAAGAGCAGGTTCTTTCGCAAACAAACCCACAACTTACCGGCGCGCAATTTCTCTTTTCTCCAACGTTTCTGCTTCTGCGTGTCTCCACCAAAATTCAAACGAGCTGACCATTGACCATGTCGGTAACGTTCATAGCGGACGGAATTCTCGCCACCCTATCGATAATATCACCACGAAAATAACGTCTGAGTCTCTTTGAGTAGCAGGTGAGTAATGCTGGATCGGTCTGCCGCAAGTAAGTTGCCCTGCAGGCGCGGCTGATGGTAGAATGTGACAGCGGATGCCATCATTTTTTGAATGACAAAATAATGACGTTTTTCCATTGATGCCTGGTATATTCATCGGATCTCATTTGCCTAATTTTTACCATTGACAGAGAAGTGATTACTATCATCGGTTCGTATCTCTTTGGTTCAAAATCTCATCGTAAGGGCTGAAAATTTGTTGTCCTCTGCATCAAACGGTAACGGCAAATCATCTACTCGGTACGTCAACATATCTGCGCACTTTGATAATGGATGGACTTCTCCCCCCACACAGTAGTATTTCCCGTAATAAAAATCAGGCGAAGAAGGGACCAAAGAAGTCGAAGGGTGGGCACACAATCATCGAAGTTCCGACTGAAACGACAGAGTACAACACCGATAGATATAATAATACTGATCTCAGCAACCATCACGATTATGACGACAATCATGGCACCAACAACCATATTAGAGATATAAATAACCCCGGAGCGGGGAATGGAAGTGACTCGTCTAATTTTAGTGATGGGGATCCTAGACGTCAACATCAAAACGATAAAAACCAAAGGACTGGGCAGAAGAGACAGCAAAAAGAAGATAAGCTCGCCGCATCGCAGCGAAATTGGGACAATAAACGCCAAGCTTTCAGTTTAGATGATGTATATGAGCGCGTTACAAAGCCAGGGAACAGTTTTGATGGGATACGGATAGATGCTCCCATAAATAAAAATGCTGCAAAGTTAATTAACGATGCGCAACGTTCGGTAAACAATGATGATCATTATTCGCGGCATACCAAGAAGAAGTTTGCACGTGGGAGGAATCACAATACTTCTTCTATGGCTAAGTTGGAAGGATCTGGAGGTAAGCGTGGGCGGTTGCAGAAACATCAACCATATTCGCCATTTGCTGGTAGAGATATTGGCAATGATGATCCACTAGATGTGGCGAGGTTTCAACAGGAGACGAGCCGGAAGTCGTCGAGGGGATCAAGCGCCGAGTACACGAAGAAGATGGGACAAAATATGGACAAAATTACGCAGGCAAAGTTTGGAAACGCTAGTATGATTACTAAACGTCGAAAGAAGAAATCCAAGGCTAGAGATGAAGAAGTGATAGATGTCGATAGTGATGAAAGGAATGAGGGGAGTGAAAAGAAGAGGAAGACATCATCTTACTTTGCAAAGTCAAATGATTCTTTTGATAGCCCGAATTCATCAAGTGCGAATCAAGGTGACGACGGATATCGTGTGGAGGGAGATTGGGATTCCCAGGGTAGTGGTAGACGCAATGATGACGTGATGGCTGCATTGGATGGAGCCAACCAGTACGCTAATTTCGGATCACTGAGGCCGCAGAGGGACCCAAAAAAGAAGACTTACGCCAGCAAACAAAGAAGTTGTAAGTGTCGAGCGTATTTATTTTGCCATGCTCGAGCTACAGTATTTGTGCTGATACTCACCGTTGTCTCTAATTTCCTATTCTTTTTTCGACATCAAACCAGCTACTAAGACACCCACTCCACGGTTCAAGTTGCCAACCCAGAATGAGAAAGACGAGATAGAAGAATTTAGCGACAACGACTCGTCTGCTGCGCGTTTTGGTGAGAGCAAGCGCTCAAACAACAACTCTGATAACTGGTTCACTTCTAACAGAGGTAGAGGAGGGCGAACGCAAGAACAAAAACCCAATGCCAATGGCAAGAGGAAACAATCTAACAAGACAAAGAAGAAACTTGCCAAAAGTGGAATGCTAATAGATTCAGATGAAGAGTGGAAAGATGCTGCAAAAATGTCGTCGCTAGGGTCTACGAATTCGAACCGTCAAACGCGACGTAAAAGCCGATCTCGTAAAGCGAAGAAGAAAGATGAAGTCATTGAAATTCTTGATAGTAGCTCTGAGGAGGAAAGCTCTGAAGACGAGGCGATTTCTATTGATGAAAAAGAGAGCAAAAGATCTATTGCGGTTCAGGTAAGTGTATTACTGGACAGCCCTGCTCATTATATTGCATAATAATAATGATCTCATCTCAATTGGTTCCTTCCTCTCGACAGCCCAAGCGAAATCCTCCTCCCATTGGCGACCTATTTACAATTGATGCTGCACGCATTGCAGTTGGAAAGAAGGTTTTCAAATCGAAGTGTGAGTTGAGGTTCCAGTTCGGGGCGAAAAAGCAGTATATGCGATTTTCTTGGAACACTAAGAATGGCAAAGAGAAAGAACATACAGTTAGCCTCAAGCAAGACTCTGAATTGGTAGGGTTGAATTATTATGTCCCTGAAGAAAACTACAATAGTGAGAATATTCTGACAGACGGAATTGACGACTCTATTACCATAATCGCTTTCAAGATAAAACCGACAGATGATAATCAGTTCACGATTTACACCCAATCGTACGACGCTGATAGCTATGTCACTGTCGAAGTCCGAGACACTGATCAATTTGTGGTAAGAAAATCTTGAGTTTTGAACATTGTCTTTGAGTAAGAATGCCATTTCAACTGACCACTACCTTCACCTTTGTCGACCCATAACAGGCAATGCTTGAACAGATGAGGGATAATGCAACCTTGGAACCTTTTTTGCGAAGCGATCCTAAGATAGAGTTTTACGAACTCAAGGAATACACTGCTGCCTTGATCAAGGACACCGAAGAAGAGAATAACAAACGCCGCAGGAGTACTAGGCTGAGTCGGGCCAATGCTAAGAGAAAGAGCAGTACCTCGGATAAACCAATATTGGTTTTCCCATTCAAGGCTGATGATGACGAGTTTTTCACAGCGGCATCGAAACTAAATGAATTGAAACTAGCACGTGAGCAGACAAGTGTCGAGATTGAAAGGTCGATTCAGCCACAAGATTCAGACCTCAACGATCCTCAGGCTGAGAACGAGAATGAAAGGGTAAAAGGATCCGCTCGAACGCACTACATCACCATTCGAGAAGATGACATGGAAAGATTAGAACCGGGCGAGTTCTTGAATGATTCATTGGTTGACTTTTGGATGAAATGGTAAGCCAGACGCTGGGCCTCACTATTTGTGCGCTGCTGTAAAATTATCTCACGGGTGTCTTTTCCTCTTTGCACAGGATAAGCGGAGCACCGAATAATCCAAACTCCGATGTGCATATATTTACATCGCATTTCATGAGCACTCTTGCGAGTGATGGTCCCAATGCCGTCTCATCTTGGACCGCTAAAAAGAAGATCGACATATTTGAGAAGAAGCTCATTTTTGTTCCCGTGAATTCTGACCTCCATTGGTCACTCTGTGTAGTTGTAAACCCTGGCTTCATTGCCAATAATTATGATGATGAGATAGGTAATTCGAGAACTGAAGAAGGGTCATTGTAAGTTGAAAATGCGTGTTGCACTGACATCATACCCTATCACGTCGAATCTCACCGCAACTTTCCCTCTTTCAGCCTCTTGTTTCTGGATTCGTTGAAAATGCACCAAAAGAATAGAATTGCAAAGAACATACACGTATGGCTAAACTTTGAATGGAGGCGTCTCAAGAAAGGAGGCAGCAAAGATCTTCCAAAGCAACCCTTCGATAGAACTTACATGCCTGTTTTTACACCAACAGTTCCCTATCAAGACAATGGATGTGACTGCGGAGTATTTGTCTGTCGCTACGCATACAACTTGTTCCAAATGCGCAACAACTGCTTCTCTCAATTCGACATGGCTGATGACTGTAGAGATTTGTTCGAAGACAGCCTGTTTAAATTTGGCATGGAAGATATTGCACGAATCCGTATAGAAATGGAGACTTTGATTAGGAATCTTGCCAAGGTCTATCAACGTATGAAGAAGTTGGAAAAAGCGAAGAAGAAGGAGAGCAAATCGACTTCGAAGGAGGCAGATGGCAACTCTTCCAATGACGCCGCGGCGGCGGAAGACACAACGGATGGGGGCAACAAATCTGAAGGTGTGGATGAATCTTTTGACTCAAATGAAGATAATCTACCTACTGTGAAGAGGGAAGATGAAAGCCGAGAGACTTCTGGGGATGAAAGCCCATTCGTGCCAAAGGAAAAAGAGAACGTTGAGAATAGCAGCGATACATCTCGGAAAGATGACGAGGTGAAGAACAATGAAGAGGGGGATAGCAGCTCAAGTAGTGATAATGAAAAGTCTCAGGAACTGTTGGAAGATGATGAGAGTTCAGTTGCATGCTGAACATTCATTTCTGGCCTCTTGGAGTTGTTCGTGGAACATGAAGGCGTTTTATACAAATAATGCTTTATTAAACGTCTGCATGTCAACGATACATGTTTTCTGTCTGTCATCTCTAATGCATTGCATAGAGTCAAGCTGTCCTAAAGAAACGCTAACCATTACAAGACTGATAAACTTGTCTGCAATCGAGTTCATATAATATCTCTGAACTCACAAGATATATCGAGGTGTAAACGAGACACCTAACCTTCGTTATCAGAAACAGGATGGACCGTAAGAGTGGTCTGCGCTTGATTCGTCATTCCGATGGTTAGGCGGCATTTCCTCAGTGCATCCGCTGCAATCACCGGTTATTATTTAGCCTCTCATCTCCACTTCTATCGTTTTGAAATCATCCATTATATTCGCCTTTCGGTTTGGATCTTCGACGACACGACCAATAATCCATGCTGGCTCCTCATCTATGTCCTCAAGCTCCTTGCAATATGCAACTGCATCTTCTTGTTTCATACATATCATGAGTCCACCAGATGTCTCGGCACTGTAACCTTTCAGTAATCTAAAATCTAAAACACCACTCTCTTCTACCTTGGATGTGTTGGCAATGCAGGGGAGGGTATGTATCTCCATTCCCACCTCAGCTGCCTGATTGTCCATTAGATTCTGAGCGTGGCCAAGTATTCCAAATCCAGTAACATCTGTGCCTGCGTGAGCATGATGCTTCACCATTAAGGAACCTTCAGGTGCAAAAGCGAGTGGTTAGGGACACAAATAAGTAAGAAGAGGAGCAACACTCATAAAGCAAATGATAGAGCTCTTACCTGCGTGACGATTTAATCGAGACATCGAACATACAGCTGCATGCATCATATCCTCAGCCTGTTCCAGAGAAATAATGTTACGCTTCGAAAGTTCCTGCCATTTGGGAGTTTGTCTTACTCTCCACTCATGCACATTCACTGCCACCTGTGTCCCCAAAGGTTTGGTCAACACAACTACATCACCAACTTGTGCGCCGTCACTCTTGACATACTCCCCTTCCGAACAAATGGTCGTGGCAACTCCACCAATAACAGGCCAGGGATTTAGTACCGTCTGACCTCCCGTAACACTTGTACCCGCCTCCAAACACGCATCGTTGAACCCCTTGACCATTTCCTTGGTGCATATCGTCCTCTCGTCCTCGGGCATGTCCCTACATGCCGCTAGCAACATTAATACAAAATCACATTCCCCCACTCCCTCGGCGTATAGATCACTCAACACATTTGCCGCACCAATCCTCCCCTGCAGATATGGACTGTCTACCAGTGGAAAGAAGAAGTCAGTCGTACTAATACAAACATGACCTTGACGAGTGTGCCTCACGGAGCAATCTAGGGCGATCCGGCCATTTGTCGTTCCTAGATTTTGCCCATCGCCAAGATTTAAGGTGGATAACATCGATTGCAGTTGATGCTGTGGGACCTTGCAGGCTCATCCTTTGAGGGTGGAGAAGGAGGTTAGTGACCAGCCGGCGGGGAGGCCTACTTTGGTTGGATCAAAGTTTACTGAGAATCATATTTGATTTGAGGGAGAAGTTGTGCCAAAAATATTATGATGTGTTAGAAATCGAATATGATATGAAAAAAGTCCATGCACAAAATTGATAGGAATAAATTCTCTAGCATGGTGTCAGACTGCGATATAAAAACCGCTCCATTGGGTAATAGCAAACGAGGCCGTCATCGGAGGGCAATCCGCTTTCGCGGTTCCAACAACAGTGCCAAGTGCTCTCCAATTTTGATCATTTCATCATTCACACTGTAAAAAGAATTTTGAAAAAAGGTAGCGACACAACCTGTCGCATTCTTGCCTTACTTACCCGAATCATCCCTTGAGGGACGGTAGGCGGTAGTGTCCTTGGCGGTGCGTTGCTTCTTTGCTGCGGATTCGGATGACATCGTTGACATCAAAGATTTTGAAGATGGCATGGTTGATGATGCTGGAAGCTGAAGACGCTGCCGCATCGCTCGGTATTCAACTTCTTGCAGATTTTGGTTTTTGGATGGTCGTCTGTCCTCGTTTTCAGTGGTGATAGACACATGCAGACATTCATCTTGCCACCACTGAAAGTCAAGCAAGGGAGGAGCGATGTGCAAAAGAACAACTTCCATGGCGTCCTTTTCGTAGTACAATAGTAGCAATAGAAACGAAGAGAGGCATCGTCAGCTGCAACGGCGATTAGCATCATCAAGAAAGCTATCGATATTTCTAAGGCTCGACTAGAAAAGCAATTACTTCACTCTAGAGTGTACACATCTCATCATAGAACATTCTACATACCGCATATCAAAAGATAGATATTCTAATAGTGGCAAAACAATACAACACAACACAACAACAACAAGCATGTCAGGATTAGGAAGAAATCTCGAAGACACAATAAACACCCCCAACCAATACTTCGAAGGGGACATCCTCAACCCATCCTCCGCCCCCTCCATCAAAGCCCACGCCACCAAAGGCCGCAACACCTCCGGCCGCTCGTGGAAACTCCGCCCCCAAAAACGTGCCTCCTCCCTCATCACCAAAAACCGTGCCAATGCCCGCTCCAAATCATGGGAGGCACGACAACAAGAACGAGCACTCAAGGCGGAAATCAAATCTGCACAACAACAAATGATGGAGGAGCGTATCCAAGCCAAACGTGATAAGAGGGAGAGACGTTTGGAGAATGAAAGGAGACGAATGGAGAATGAGTATAATAATGCCAAGAAGAGTATGCAGACTTTGAATCATAAGAAGTTGGGTACTACGATGAGGGCTATGAATAAGAAGCAGTTGAGACAGATTAAGAAGACTAGAATGAATACGAAGACTGGTGCGATTGAGTTTGTTGGTGCTTATGAGAAGTAATGCTAATGTGCTGATGGTAGATAGGGGGAGGTGGAATAATAATTATTCATTGAATAAAGGATCGAAGCAGGCACAGTAGTGTCATTTGGTCACATGAGTACAAAATCACTTGAATGTAAATCATCTGAGACACATCTTGTGTACTCCATCATCTGTAAAATTATAGCCATTATTGATTGAAGCTGCTGTCTCTCACAATATAATATGACAACTTGTAACTTCTTCTCAGCTCTTTCTTTCTCCACACTCCAAGCTTGGGTTGGACTAAAAGAGAGAGAGAGATTGGACTCCATCTTCAAAAGAGGTTCAAGTAGATTCATCTTCTTCCCACTTTTACCTATTCTCTATTTTCCTCCACAAATGAATCTCGAATCTCCACAAACTTGAAGCGCGTCATTTTCCGGCTTTTCCTCCCAAAATACCTCCATGGCGAACACACGTCGTAGTAGTCTCATTGTTGCCCCATCCTAACCTCCTTGTCCACCCTTGAACGATAATGAAGCTCTACTCAGCAGCCGCAATTGCCTCACTGGCTGCCATCTCTACCTCATCGGCATTTTCGCCCGCCTCCACATTATCAAGGACAATGGCAACCTCCACCATTCAAAAATCTTCCACCACCACCACAACTCTATTTGCCTCCTCCACCTCCTCCTCAGACGCCATGGTTGTCCCCCCCCTGAAACGCAATCCACCCCGCAAAGTTGCCCTCCTAGTCGAACCCACCCCCTTCACCCACGTCTCTGGCTACGCCAACCGCTTCAAAGAAATGCTCCGCTACCTCTCCCAAGCAGGCGATGACGTCACCATCCTCACCACCGACTCCAAAACCCCCACCGACGAACTACCCCAACAATCCTTCGGGTACAACATTGAACACACCCAAGGCTTTGTATTTCCCCTCTACAATCACATCACATTGACATTTGACCTGCCGGAAATGAAGGGGGCGAAATTAATGGAGAAGAATCGACCGGATTTGATCCATGTTACGAGTCCAGGATTTATGCTCTTTGCTGGATTGTTCTATGCGCGTGTCATGCGTATCCCATTGTTGTTGTCGTATCATACGCATTTACCATTGTATGGAAGGAATTATTTGGGGTTTGTACCAGGGGTGGAGGAGATTTGTTGGGCGTTGTTGAGGTTTTGTCACTCGAGGGCCGATTTGACATTGGTAACGAGTCCACAGATGAAGGAGGAGATGGAGGCGAATGGGATTCCGAGGGTGGATGTTTGGAGGAAGGGGATTGATACGGTGAGGTTTGATCCGAAGTTTAAGAGTGAGGAGATGAGGACGAAGATGACGGATGGGAATGAGGACGATTTTTTGATGGTGTATGTTGGGAGGCTTGGGGCGGAGAAGAGGTTGAAGGATATTAAGCCAGTGTTGGAGCAGATTCCAAATGCTCGTCTTTGTATTGTTGGGACTGGACCGCAGGAGGATGAGTTGAAGGAATATTTCAAGGATACCAAGACAGTCTTTACGGGTCAATTGAGTGGGGATGAGCTTAGTTCGGCATTCGCTTCGGCCGATGCCTTCATGATGCCAAGTGACTCGGAAACATTGGGATTTGTCGTATTGGAAAGTATGGCCAGTGGAGTTCCCGTTATTGGATGTGCTGCTGGGGGTATTCCCGACTTGATTCGGGATGGTGATACTGGATTTTTAGTGCAGCCTGGTGATACTGAGGGGTATTTGAATTGTGCCAAGAAATTGATGGATAGCAAGTATCGCAGTGAAATGGGAGTTAGGGCAAGGGCTGAGGCTGAAAAGTGGGGATGGGAGGCTGCCACATCAGTCTTGAGGAATGTTCAGTACGAAAAGGCTTTGATCAACTTCCACAAGAGGGCGTTCGGTGGATTTGGAAGTGCCAACACAGTAGGCGTGTGGAGATTGCTGAGAATGAGAATCGCAAGAGTGTTCCAAAAACTACGAATTCCTGGATTTAGGAAACGTAAGACCGATGAAGACGATGGTAGTATTGATGCTCAGGCTCAAGCTGCTTAAGTAAGAGTTGGGCAAGCCAAATTGTCCTCACTTTTGTATGTGTGCATTAGTTTTGTGTGTGTGGAGGTGTGCTTATTGACTGTGATAAGTGAAAATTTGTGGTGACACACCTCACCATACATACCTGTCTCTTAAATCAATCATTAAAAGCAGTTAAAGTTTGACTCTTTTGCATTATGTATTGCAATTCATTGCATCAAACAACTTCTACTGATGTTGTCATCTTGATGCTTGCGTCTGAGTTTGTGTTGCTCAATCACTAGAGTGTAGGTTTACGCTTGAAACTATCTAGAAACAACCAAGCCAATGCCGAATACCCATACGATACAACGAGTGCACTGTTGGATTAACACCAAAAGAGAATGGCAGGGGTAGCTCGGAGATCGGACCAAAGCAAGCTAAAAAGGAGAGACAAAAAGGATGATGATCGAAAAGGTGGAAGACACCTGTCTTGACTGCCCATCACCACAAACTTTTTTTCTTCTTCCACATCAACACAACACACAACGCACACGCACGAACCGCTCTATGACGGCCGGTGAGATGTTGTCTGGAGGTGAAGGGCGCCCTCCTACTGACTGATTTCATATTCTGTCATCTCTAGAGAGAGAGGCAATCAACGTTATCACAATGTCGGGAAGTATCACTTGCTTGGGCGGCTCTAGCCCCAACAGAAGGAGGAGGCATCACAAGAGACGTCGAGATGGAGGCAGTAATTCCTTCCTTCGTTGTGCATTGTTTTGTGCCTACATCTTCTCTCCGTCACAAAATCAAAGGAGCATAAGTTCGTTAATATTATCGTCTCCGATAACTGCATCAGATGCCTTCATGCAGCCTCTTCCTACACATAAGTGCCGTGTACATAGGCAGAAGAATACTATCTTGCAGGTGGCAACCGAACCAAATATTGACACACTCAATCGAAGTACATTTGAAAAGATGACTATCAAAGAACTCAAATCGTTCATGACAGACAACAACATTTTAATACCTCGGGGCGAAGCCACTAATCTTAAACTGAAGAAGCAAATTGTGGATTTTGTTTGGAATTATGTCAACAATAATGACGAACCGTCTACGTCAATTTCAACCACATCATCACCACCTAAAAATGAAGCCGCACCAACTTCGTCCAATGAATCTTCTAAGGCAAATACTAAGAAAAAACGTTCCGTCGGAATGCGCATGCCTCCTCTTCCAGAAAGTCCTACATCAGATGACAATGATAACAACAACAACGACTCAACATACGTTCTAACCCCGAAGGATAGAATAGTACTCGAAGTTTTGGACCGCTACCCTCCACTCCACGACGCGATTGTCGACGCTTGTTCTATCGACAGTGTATTATCTGAGGGTATCACAGCAGATAACATCGAACATTGTGAACTAAATTCATTAACTTACGATGTTCCTCCGGGAATCGGTGATAATGACATGAGACACCAGTACCATCCCATGTTGAAGAATGCAACTCAGACTGATATGGATATAGTGTTCGTGGGGACTGCGTCATGTACCCCCGGTGTCACCCGGGGAGTCAGTTGTACTGCGATACGTTTGAATTGGAGGAATAATCGTGAATTTGACCAGGTGATGAATGGGGGAGAGAGAAAGAAGCACAATCCGCAGGTTGCTGCGACAGGTGGGACGTGGCTCTTTGATTGTGGAGAGTCAACACAGTTATCGGTTCAAAAAACATCCAGCATCAAACCTGGGAAAATTTCGAAAATCTTCATTACCCATTGTCACGGGGATCATTCCTTCGGACTACCTGGTCTTTTATGTCTCATGGGAACAGACCGTGATCGTGACGCTCCACCAGTTGAGATTTATGGTCCGGAGGGGTTACGGATGTGGCTACGTGTGGCCATTCGTTACAGTGTATCACGTGTTGTACCTCCTTATCGTGTGCATGAATTGATGGATGTTCCAATGGCTCCTGAGTGGGAGGAGGGTCATCGTCGCAATGGACGTTTTTACTATCAGCTGAAAAGTGATGGTAGAAGAGGTATGAAATGGGGAACGAAGGGGTTGGCTGGAGAAGACTCCTCGAGTTGGATTAGCCGCGCTCCTATGGTGAATTTGGAGCCAAATAAAGACTTTGGTGAGGTTCATGGTGGTCAAGATATTTATCCAGTATATGATCACCCTAAATCTTCCGATGGTGCACCAGTATGGGAGGTTTTGGATGATGGTGGCGTGTCTGTGCATGCTGCCCCAATGAGTCACGGGGTGCCTTGTCTCGGCTATGTAGTTCAAGAGGATGATCGTCCAGGTCGTCTCATGCCCGAAAATGTGTTGCCGGTGATTGAAAGAAATCGTAAAGAGTTGGTCGAAGCTGGAGTGCGGAATCCTATGAAGTTGATGGCTTTGGTGAAGAATTTACCGGTGGGAGGGAGCTATACATTTCCGGATGGCACAGTACTAAATCAGGAAGATGTCGTGGAACCGCCAGGAAAAGGAAGGAAGGTTGTGATTTGTGGTGATACAGCTGATTGTCGTGCATTAGAAGGTTTGGCGCAAGATTGTGATGTACTTATTCATGAAGCAACGAACACTTTTCTTCCTGGAGTTGATAAAGAAGGGACTTTAAGGCTTGTTACCAGGGATGCAAAAATCCATGGCCATTCAACTCCTTTTATGGCTGGTGATTTTGCGAAGCGCGTTGGGGCGAAGAGGCTTGTCTTGAATCATTTCAGTGCTCGGTACAAGGGAGACCAGTCCATTGAAAGCCTCACGATCATGACACGGATGGAAAGGCAGGCGATGAAGGCTTGTGAATTGCCCGAGAATGCGGTCGCCTGTGCTTGGGACTTCATGGTCTTGCCTGTACCCAGGAATTAGCGCTTCGATTGAGAGCCTTGAGCCTCCCGTGTGAGTGGGCAGCTTTGGTTTCGCTCTCAAAGATTTTGAAAGTTTGTGGCTGTCGATGATGAAAGAAAATGTACACGAGAAGAGTGAGAGGCATCTTACAGGGAGCTACCTTTAAAATGTGATAAATATAAGAACCAAGTGCTGAAGTATGTATTTTATCTCGTAGTATTAACTAAGCTTGACCTCTAGACGATCAGAACGAAGCAAAAGATGTATACGCCTAAGCTATGTATTGTGCTAAAAAGAGGTGAGGTCCAAGTGCACCATGCACTCCAACATTACGCGAGGTAAACTGCCCCGCCCAAATCTGTAGCACCTATCGATCACCTACTGATCGCTCACTTTCACTCTCTTTTTCTTCTTCTTTCCCTTCATCCTGCCGTGTTGATGAAGAATGTAGTGACGAAGAAGTTACCATTTGAGAAAGAAGAGGGCGAGCGTTTGTTGGATTCTGCAAGCTATTCGATTGGAGCAGAGACGGCAGTGCCTGTTGCAGTAAATCGAGCGGTCGTGACGGTTGCTGAAGCAGCCACTGATTTTGTGCAAGGGATGATAGCAACTGATTTTGCAGTAACGCATCAAGACGATGTTGCAATTGATTCACACTTAGCATACCTGTTTGGTTTTGTGGAATTCCTCTTGTCAGACTGGGCAAATCTGGCCTGCTCGAGATCGATTGCATTCCAAGAAGATTGGCAATTGACCCTTGGAGCGAAGAAGAAGAAGCCTGCCGAAGGATGTCATTAAGCAACGCCATCTCAGATTGAACTGATAAGGAAGGATTTGTCATTTGAGATAGATTCGACGGGATCGAAGCAAATGCATGTTGTGGCTGTGGCTGTGGCTGTAATAGGCCCGACCCCATGAGTGAAAGGGGCAACTGCCATTGTTGCTGCTGACGAGTTTGCTGCTGCTGTTCGCTATATAGTAATTGAGCTAATCCATTCAGAGAAGCAACCGGCATTTCATGTGTTGGTTGGTGGCTTGTATGAAGACTGGCAGTACTGAGCTGTTGTGGTTGAAGCAGCAACCGCTGAAGCTGAAGACTCGGGTCTGTAGAGTTATCTGCTGCCTGATTAGCAATTTGTTCTGATTCTTCACCTGTGCGCCTTACAAGAGTAATTTGGGATGGGACCGCATGTGATTGTCCCCTCTTCTCCATATCTCTGACCGCATAGGCCATTGCTTGTGCTGCCTTGTTGTATGCTTCATTCTTTGAGAGCTCTTCCCATTTGCCAGTTTTAGCACACTTCTTGAGAAATCTCCCAGGCGGCTCCTTCGAGTAAATTGCTTCAACGATGGATTTGGATATGGCAACCTTTCGCACCTTCGCACTCTTTGAGTAAATTACCTGTTGGAAAAGAGACATGGTGAGGTTGGTTAGTGAATTCCTATGGCCAATCGTGTGGTTATGTTTGAAGACTATGAATCAACCGATTATCTAGAGAGAGGATGCGGATGACCATGGGATTGTAGAGCTTCTTACCTTCTGCTCATCGAGCATCTTCCTAAAAATTTCATTGCCAGGATGTCGATTGAAGGACGCCCCTCGACCTAACAATACGTCAGCGGGTGTTGGTTGTATCATTTTAATTATTTGTGTTTTGTGTTTTCATGCTACAAGCTACCAAGTACTCGTTGACGTTGAACAAATAATGCACAACTCCCAAAAGCACAACGCACAACCTGCACGGAACATTTAAGACAGGAGACAACTCCTATATAAGTGTAAAATTCAAGCTACACACGTGGTCAAAAACTCACTTTAAATTTATTAATACAATTTGTACTATAAGCAACTTGAAGTTTTTGAAGTGACAACCGGCTAATGGTGTCAGTATTCACTGCGCAACAGCTGCACATTGTCAATTAACTCAGTCCTATTGCATTCACAACGCACATACAAACGGTTGAAGAAGACATCGGGAGGCTTAAGACATTTCTTCATCGACAAAAACCAACAGCTTGAACTTCAAGTTTTTGGAATGACAAACGGCGAACCCAGATCGGAGATGTTGGTGTGTCGACCAAAAGTACTTACTTAGCTTTGCCGCGATCAAATAAGTTGAAGCAGGAAAGGATAGAAGTTAATTAACCTTTAGAATCGGTAAAACCCGGATCGGAGAATTGGAGAAATATCTCCTCCTACCTAGTAGCGATCTGGGAAATAATAGCTACTGCAGCCTACTGCAGCACATGTTCGTTATCACTTAGCGTAGATAATGTCGCCTCTTGAGGGCCCACCAGACGTACTTTAAAATTTCTGTTACATATATAGGTAATGTAAAAGCCTGTTTTTTCAAAAAAGGGCGGCGCTAAAGGAGGGGAATGCACAGCTCACCCAACTTTCTCCCAGATGCGAAGTACAATACCTACTTGTGCATAAATACCGTCCCGCCCTGTTGCTTTGATTGCTTGCTCTATCGTACCCCGACTTGCTCAGTAGAGACGGACTCCCAAATTCAAAAATTATCTGACGAAGGAGAAGGAGGAGGAGGAGGAGGAGGAGGAGGCCCGCTACCGCCCAAAAAAATGCGTTCGCATTTAGGTCCCGAGTTGGAACTCGTGAATCCACCATTTTTACTAGCGAACCTCACACAAAACTCCCCACAAAACTACACACTCCCAACAACCATGTCAACAAACCTACTCCACAGCCTGATAAAGAGTCATGGTAGGATTATAACACCATCAACGAGCCATTATATGACAGCCCATATTATTAGCTTTCTATAGAGCCACTGGTCAGCATTTCAACTACTATATTCGCCATGCAGTAGTTGCGCAACATTGGACATGTGGCGTCAGGAGGCGATTTTTGTTAGTGATTTTTACATGGTAAAAATGACGAAATCGCTACTATGTTATCTCCACCAGTAATAGATATAAATTGTTCAATTAAGGAATAATCATATTCGGATAGACTTCAGTTTGGCATCCTCAATCGCCGTTTTTGTCGAAGGTCTATTTTTGTGCCTGCTATAGTGGAGGTACTGACATGGTTGTTTGCTGCGTTTTGTTAGTGTTTGTTAGTATTCGCATTTTTTTCCCATTCGCATTTTTTTTGCGCGGTAGCCCGGAGGCGGAGGAGGCGGAGGAGGAGGAGAAACACCGCAGCAAAATTTGAGCCCACCTCCCTCTATCCATCACCACCATAATCAAAAGATACTACAGCTCTAATCTTCTACCGAAGCTTGGACACCGCGAGCCTCCACGAGCGTAGGAACAGCACTACCCATCGCACTGTCTGTTTGATGTAGTTTCTGCCTCAGCATTCGAATCCTCCAGATACTCGAATCTGAGCAGTTAAAATTAACTCAAATGAGTCTGAATGTTCATTTCTTGGTACCATATTTGGCAGAGATATACTGTCCATTTCTTCTGTTTGCATCTCAACGACGAAGCGACACCACTCGGTGACATGCTTGATCATCCTCCGCAAGTCACAACTCACAACCATGTCTCCCATGAGAAGCGAGAAGCAAAAGCTCCTTACCCGACAGCTATCACTCGAAGCAGTCATTTGTCTCAAGCAAAGCTTGTATTCGACGCAACATACTGCTTCGCTGCACAAAGACCTACCTCTCAACCAAAGCACTCTGAAACAGAGATAATAAAGAACAAATCTAAAAAAGAAAACCAAGTTCAATTCTTCGGAAGCGGCAGCCTTCTAAGCAGAGTATTAGCCTCGGCGAAAGCAATAAACTAGCTTCAGCTGAAATGGATCAGCTCCAGATCATTGACGAAAAGACGGACACCTTTCAAGAACTTACATTGGTGTCATGCTGTATTCTTCTTTAGCACCATCAGCCTCCTCGCATGTCTGCTTCAGGTACTACTTCCACCTTACGGACTAATAATGACATCGGCTGAAGTAGCAGAAGTAGGCGTTGCTCCTGGATGCGACGATGATTTGGAGCGATGCATCTGCCCCAGAAAGACGATTTGCGCCACGAATACGAATACACTCTCCATGATCCTTCTTGCACTTGCTAGGTGCTCCGCGTTCTTCGACTATCCTCTCTACATGATGCTATTCCTATCCAAAGCTCATAATCTCAACACCCACCTGCGCCGTACGCTGTTGCGGGAATGGATCGACTTCGGTGATATGAACACGGTTCACAAGATCTTTGGTATTGTAGTAGGCATCGAGACTATGTCTCATTCCTTCTTTCACTTGCTGCGATTGGGATTGAATAATGAGATGAGTCTTTTGTGGCAAAACGGCGCTGGTTTCACCGGCTTTATCGCCGCAGCTGTCACGCCTCTGATATGCTGGCCATTGGCAGTCCCATTTCTGAAGCAGCGCATGAGGTTCGAAGTACGTAAAGGGCTTCATTACCTCCTTTCCATCGTATGGGCGATTTCTCTCCCGTTTCATGATCCATCAAGGATACCGTGGCTCATGTGTATGTTGCCGATTACATCTTTGGATATGTCAAGGAAAACAATTTGATCGAGACTGCCTACTTGAACGGTACGGTGAGAAGGGTGTTGCTTTGCATTTCAAGAATCCAAAGTCGTGGGAGGATAGATCGCCAACATCGTATGTATTGATCATGTGTCCCTGGATCTCAAAATATCAATGGCATGCGTTTATGATGTTTCTAGACCCATCAAAAGAGAATCATTCTATGCTCTGTATCAACTCTGGCGGCGATTGGACTAATCAAATGTATGACAAGATTACAAGATTAAAGCGCCATGTATGTGACAGTTGTACGTGAACGGGCCTTTCATGACGGAGTTCTCGGATACGGCGGTGTCAACGTCGAATGCTGTTGCAGTAGCTACAGGTATTGGTATTACCCCAACCCTTTCCCTGATGATGAACTATGCAGGCAGGAAACGAATCAACATTATCTGGGGGATGAGTACATCGTCACTGTCGATGATGATTTCCACTTTGTTTCTTTCCACTTGCTGTACTTATTCTCATCCGTCCATTTGTGCTTTCTGTTTGTTTAGTTCCGTGATCCAGGTCTTATCGAGTTCATCCTTCACAAAGTTGACATAAGCGCAATAACTAGGAACTCATTTGCTTTCATCTTCTACACAGGTGAGCGTGAGCTAGCGCTGCCAAGCAATATCCCTGCCAAGTTTTCATCTCAGGTCCAGGCCAAATCTCGAAAACACTATAACTGGGATTATAACAGCGATTCACTCTGGCGAAGGCCTTCCCGAGGAGTTGTATGAGAAGCAGAAGAAGATCGCAAACGCCCCGTTCCGTAAGAGAATGATGATAGATAGCGATGGCTCGTGTCAGAAATATATACGATGAAGATGATATGTTTGGCTACGCTGTGAAAGAGACGGAGAATGCCGCAAAGAGAATGCAAGGGCCATGGACGTGGAATCCGGTCACTTGGAAGAATTGACAACATGGAGTCTTCCTTAGATGTAATTTCTGACGACCACGTGAGCTTGTTGGGTCTTGATGCAATGATATCTCGGTTTCTTGGAGTCATTAGAGAATACTCTCGTAGCGATATTGAAGATTTTTTTGATGCCATTGATACAAATAGATCGGAATTCATCAACCGGGCAGAGTTTAGTGTCTTCCTTCCAGTGGCCACTGTGCGACCGTCACCGATAAACGATCATCCAGAGATTTATTCTCTACAATGATTGGTTCGACCGATATGGAAGCAGCGAGAAAACTTCTATGCACAATTTATCTCAACACTTTTCCACAAATCATAGTCATGGTAATTGTACATCTGTGTTTGGCGACTCCAACATATGTATATGTGGGGCTTTAGGTTATTTCTGTGCTACGGTAAACTACGATCGAGGATTGGTTAAACTGATGAATGCAAGCAGCGGCGAGAAACCTCTTGAAGAATGGAGCATGTTCTATTGCGGTGGCTCAAATGCAATAGTAAAAGATTTGAAAGCCATCTCCAAAGCGCTATGACATAGATCTTGCCGTGGAAAAGTTTGACTGGTAAGAAAATTTGTTATTGTACAGTTCTACGAAGATAAATCAAAGCTCCGTTAGAAGTCGCAGTCGTGTTATTAGTAGCTCAATGATACCTGTATGACGCGCACCATCAAATAATGACCAAAGTACAGTCAAGTTTGACTTAACATTCTTGCCTTACTTGCCATCAACCCGCAAGCTAGAAGATAATATGGTCATCTTTTCATCTTGGCCATATATAACGCACATCGTTTGGAAGGTAATCAATAAAGGTAATAACTCCAGCAATACCCCGAGATTTTTCCGTGGTTATGCAGCAACACATATCCTATGAGGAGCACGCCTCCAAATACAATTAGGATCACTCCTGCACGGTACCCTCCTCTTTCCCGAACAATTGCTACTAGGAGTACTCGGTATTGCTACTGTCATGGCACTAATTGCAGAGGAAGAAGAGGACAACCCCAACGTTTGCTCTTCGCCACATGCATTCATGACGGTACATGATTCAGAAGGAAAGTTTGCAAGGCAACATTTCTCAGGAGTATCAAATAAGTACCTGTCAGTATGTCGAGGATCATCCCAAGCCCTTGGATAATCTAGATCATTGCTGCACTTGGATCCTTCCGTTGGTCTACCGCGGTGCCATTTAAACCCGTCGGTGCATACTGTAGTCGTTCCAGTTGTGCTGGGCTCATCATTGACAGATGATGAATAGGCTAAAGGTTTGCATTCGCCCCCACCCCATTCACAATCAGGTGATCTATTGCACCTCCTCCTTCCTCGATTGGAGCATGAATGTTGAGAAGGGGAAGATTGTTGACCCATGTCTTGTTGCGGAGGTTGTGTCGGTGGATTCAAAAGTTGGGGTGGTATTGTCAAATGCATCGTTGGTCTTGGAGTCCCCCCAACTGGATTAATAAGGTGGGGTGGGATGGTCAACAGCAGGGTCGGTCTTGGAGTTTCTACGCTTGACTGAAGGAGGTGAGGCGGGATAGTTATCAGTAGCGTCGGTCTTGGTGTAGGAGGAGTTGGTTTTGGTAAAGGAGGAGTCGGTTTCGGTGTAGGAGGAGTCGGTTTTGGAGTGGGAGGAACCACCACCGTTCCTCCCGAACCGGACTCATCACCACCATCACTCATCACCACCATGCAATCCTCTGCCTCAACGACGTTACACTTGGCAACATCCCCATTTGTCAACCGGTCACAGCAACCATCCGCAGTCTCAAACATAGAGGTCCCAACCATCAATGGGTTGTCATTCCAATACGAAGGATAGGAGGAGCCATCCTCCGAATATGTATTGGTACACGTAAATGGAAGTAAGCCGCCAACATCCGGATGCCAATATCGATCACAACAGGTACATGATTCCTCTTCCTCTTCCTCCACCTCTTCCTCCTCCACCACTTCCTCTTCCTCCTCCACTTCCACCTCCTCCTCTTCTTCTTCTTCCTCCTCCTCCTCCTCCTCTTCCCCACAATAATCTGTGCAGACGCACTCACCCGGAGATAATTTTGGAAACATTGCCACACAACACTCTTCACAGGTGGAATGGAAGAATCTTGACATTAATGAACCCAACCATGCATTTGGATAGTCTTGATCGTTGGAACAGGTGTGTTTACCCTTCATGGCGAGGTGCCAGTTCCTTTCGGCGTCGTAGCATTCATCTAATCGTCGTTTGTGTTGTTGTTGATGTTGCTGTGGTTCTACTACCCGATTTTCATGCTCTTGCTCTTGCGGTTCGTGAATGATGTTGTGATGACTCTTCTCTTTTGGTGCTGCAGATGATGCATGATAATTATAATTTATTGACGACCCATAATGATGAACAAATAGGATAGTAGACACTGCTGTCGTTGCAGCTATGAGCAGCCGCTCCCGTCCCCTCCTCCTCGGCCGCTGTGTTGATGACACATCCATTGTTTTACTATTTCTGGTGCCACCTCTTCTTATTCTTCGCTGATTCTTCGTTACGCTCTAGAGAGACGGACAATAATATTTTCATTTATCAATTATGTCAGAGCCCTCATCAATTCTATTAAGTTGTACTTTGGAGGAGCTACCTCTTGCTACTACAGCTATGTACACTGACTTCTTCAAGTAAGCAAGGTACATCATGGTCAGCACTTTTGTATGTTGCCTTTTGTGCAGTTGTTTGCAACTTGCAACAGCCTACTGCAAAAGAGTGCAAATTGGAGCGGTATTGAGGCAACAGCCCACAAACCTCATGGGTGTCTTTTGGGCTGCGGCTATTATTTTACCCACGAAACACAAAGCACAAAGCAAGCACACTAATGATCATGATGTTAAATTACGTAGTCTGATCATTGTGCTAATACATACTGCTTCACATCATAGAGACGATTCCCTATCCTAATCGTCCCGATAGATGAGTTTGCCACGCCAGCGGTAGAAGGGATAACAACACAAGTTATGCACAAAAAATTCATGACATTTCAAAGCAACCAAAGCTGCAGATGCAGACCGAGGAGGCCACGGCCACTCCTCCCAATAATAATTGCCGCAATAATAACAATAATTCTCACCAGTGCCCAAGCCGCCACCAACTATAACTACTGTGGAGATTCCTGGATATCTGCCGACACTTACTGCGAGACCCCCTGTCCGCTCGGAACCAACGAGGAGTGCCCATCATCCCAGACATGTTATGCTAGTTGCACCAACTGTCCAGCAGTACCAATACCGCCACCATCTCCTGGGCCGCCACCACCCGCTTCACCTCAGGGCGCTACCAACCACAATTATTGTGGAACATCCTGGATATCTGCTGACACCAATTGTGCCACCCCCTGTCCGCTCGGAACCGATGCGGAATGCCCAGCATCCCAGACATGTTATGCAAGTTGCAATAACTGTCCAGCAGTACCAATATCGCCACCATCTCCTGGGCCGCCACCACCACCCGCTCCACCTCAAGGTGATGCTACCAACCATAATTATTGTGGAACATCGTGGGTATCTGCTGACACCAATTGTGCCACCCCCTGTCCACTTGGGACCGATGCAGAATGCCCTTCATCCCAGACATGTTATGCAAGTTGCAATAACTGTCCAGCAGTACCAATCTCGCCACCGTCTCCTGGGCCGCCACCACCACCCGCTTCACCTCAAGGCGACGCTACCAACCATAATTATTGTGGAACATCGTGGGCTGCTGCCAATCTTTATTGTAGCAAGGGATGTCCACTCGGGACCGATGCGGAATGTGATGCTGGTCATACTTGTTACGCCAGTTGCTTTGACTGTCCAGCGGTATCAATCCCCCCTCCACCGCCACCTGCTCCATCTCCGACCGATTCTCGCCTCGTGGCCTACCTACGAAACTGGGAGGATTGTCCCACTTTGGATCAGGTCGACGGGTACACGCACATTGTCATTAGTGCGGCAGTCACCTACGACTACAACCCGAATGCTGGAAACATTTGCAATGACCAATGCACCATTAACACGCTCACTGCCAATACTGTACCCGTGTGCAATAATCAACACCAGCCAGAGCTTATTAATCTGTGGAAAAGTATGGGGATTAAAGTATTACTAAGTTTCGGGGGAGCGGGGATGGGATTAAGTGTTGCGGGTGATTTGAATAATTGTTGGGATTATTGCTTTGATAAAGAGACCAACAACTTGAAGGGGGTTAGTACCCAATTGGTCGATATTGTATCCACGATGAATTTGGATGGGGTCGATGTAGATTATCAGTATTGTTATGAAAAAACTACGAGATCGCAAATGCATGCGGATGTTTGTGAGCAGGTGACTGGCAACTACTCTGACGAAGCGGCAATTAATTTTCTGGAGAATTTGACAATTAATTTACGAGATTTACTGAATGATCTAGGGGATGAGTATGAATTGATACATTCACCGAGGGATGTTGAATTTGTCAATTATGGTGAAGATTTGAACGAAAAGGGTCAATACTACGTTACACTGCAGAGAGTACAAGATTATTTGGACTTTTTCATTGTCAGATTTTACAATGGGATAAGTCGTCCAGGAGCCAATGGTTTTACTGGTGGCAGCGCTGGCCAAAGTGCATCATATATTTATGAAGCTGCGGTGATGATTACGATGACGGCCCCGCTAGAATATAGGCCTGACAAGGTGGTGTTTGGTTTCTGTATTTCTGATTGCGGAACTACCGGTAGTAATGCTAGTGGGGAGCAGGCAGTTGCTGTATTGCAAAATGTGAAAACTTATGAAATTCAGGGAGAAACCGAACCCCTTTACACGTGCAACGGTGGAGCAATGTTGTGGATGGCTCAAAGTGATGTGGGAGGAGCGTGGTCTGACTTGGTGTGGGCGGAGGTTTCGCAAACGACCGATTGTGCATTGGGACCACAGCCGACGCAGAGTCCAACACTTTCAAACATGCCCAGTGTGTCGTCAGTACCATCACCAGAGCCAGTGAGAAACCATAATTATTGTGGAACATCGTGGGCTGATGCCAATCTTTATTGTAGCAAGGGATGTCCACTCGGGACCGACGACGAATGTGATGCTGGCGAAATTTGTTACGCAGATTGCACCAATTGTCCACCCGTACCGGAGGCACCAATCCCCCCTCCAGCGCCACCAACGCCTCCTTTTGTCTCGCCCACCTGTGGAACACACAGGAATACGGTCAATTTTGGATATTATCAAGAGTGGGCAACGTATAGATCAGCATCGTGCAATCCTCTTCAACCAGATGATATTGATGTTGCTGCATTTGGATACACTCACTTGGCGTTTAGCTTTGCAGGGATTTCTCCTGTGGGGTTGATTGAACCTTACAATGCGAACTACTGGGAGTATACAGAAAAGTATGCATTGTTCAATTCTCTCAAGGAATCCAACCCTGATTTGAAGACGCTCATAGCAGTTGGAGGGTGGACGTTTGATCAGAGTAGATTTGTCTACGCTGCTAGTACCCCAACAAGGAGGGCGAGCTTCGCTCAATCTGTTGTCGACTTTCTTGACCACTATGGTTTTGATGGGATTGATATTGGTGAGTCCTTAAAACTATTGAGTTTCTTTGTGTCCTGCTTTCTATTCTCACACATATGTCCATCCTTTAGACTGGGAGTATCCCGTCACAAGACAGGGAACGCCGGATGACTATGACAACTACCCCCTGCTTTGTGAGGCATTGAGAAATGCGTTTGATGATGCGGGGCATGAAGACTGGCTGATTACGATCGCTACGGCCATTAACTGGAATGATAGATTGGAGCCCGGCTACGATTTAGTCAACATGGCTACACATGTGAGCTGGTTCAATGTGATGTCATACGATATCTACGGTTCCTGGGACTCCACTGCGGGGGCAAATGCTGACATGCCTTACATCCAGAATACCATGTCTAACATCTTTGCCCTAGATATCCCACGTGAAAAGTTGGTGTTTGGCTTGGCAGCCTATGGTAGGAGCACAAGGCTTGCAAGCCCCCATTGTCACACGGCTGGATGTCAAGTGTGGGGAGCTGGATTGGGTGGTTGCCATGGTGAGGCGGGTAATCTCCCTTACTTTGAGATTATGCAAGATTACGTCGAAACGGGGGATTACGATGAGTTGAATTTTAATCCTGTCACCAAGTCGATGGAACTAATTACTGGAGGGTACCAATACTTCACCTCCTTTGACAATGCACTGACGTTGAAGATCAAAAAGAACTACGCCTATGATCAATGTCTCCGAGGAGTTATGTGGTGGGCAGTTGATTTGATCATAGCACCAATTGACTTTGACTTTCCAACTCAATCTCCAACCAAGTCGCTAGTGCCAAGTGTAAAACCTTCATCGCAGCCTTCATCCGAACCATCAATATCTTTGGAACCAAGTGTAAAATTATCAGAGGCTCCTTCATCCGGCCCGTCAAAATCAACGGAGCCAAGCCAATATCCATCCGAGTCATTTCACCCTTCAAAATCTTTAGAACCATCACTATCCGCAAGCCCGACGAATGGGTGTGGGACAGCTTGTCCACCGTTTTCCTACAATGGATTAATAGTTGCTATTCCAGGATGTTACGGATTTTTCTACTGCACCGAAAATGTTCCGAGTCAAGTATTATTCTGCCCTGCGGGCACTCTCTTTGATGAAAGTTTGAATACATGCAATTGGGCTCCCTATGTGACGTGTTCATGTGCGATGCCAACCCCACGACCTACAGAGGTGCCTTCATCCGAACCATCAATTTCTTTGGAACCAAGTTCAAAACCTTCATTGCAGCCTTCCTCCGAACCTTCCTTGTCGTTGACCCCATCTTATGAGGGACAAACAAGAAGTCCAACTATTCGAGCCACTCCGCGGCCAACAACGAAGATTTCCGTCTGTGAAAATTGCCCACCGACCGGTTGGCACTTTGTATCATCCAGTGGATGTACAGGATTCTTCCATTGTCTCGAAGGAGAATTAGCTTCCTACCAAATGTGTCCACCTGGCACAATGTTTGATAGCAATGGTATGTTCTGTGATTACACTTCACGCGTGACTTGTAATTGCTATGTCGATCCTCAACCTAATCCACCACCACCACCACCCGGGTCGCCTCCTCCACCTGGACCGCCTCCACCACTAACTCCTTTACCAACACCTCGACCAACACCAGTCGGAGGATTTCCATGGTATCCAGATTGGGACTACACGAATGAATGCGTAAATGATGGTAATGATCCTCTTTGGATCAGTGAATATTTGGCAGATACGAAGTGGGAGTGCTGCAAAAATAATTATTGGTGGAGGGAAGCAGAGTGTTTAGCGTCGTAGTGTATGTAGGCATCTCTCTCTTGTTTGCATTTAGAAATGTGAACTAATGTAATAGTACTTTCACTTAGGTTGTTCGAACATTCGTTGGAAGTTAATTCTTCATTATTAGATCGATTAAAAGTTGGTTTGCTAGTTATCTATACAACCACAATATAATCGACGATTGTTGTTTCATTTTTTGCCCCTTTCTTCCTTCACATGGAATGGCTGATGTATACACGATTTTGATATTAATCTACTCAAAACCTCACATTCTGTTCATCTCCATTCACACTGTCCACTCCACTTTTTCTTATTCTTCTTCTTCGGCTTCCCTCCACACCTAGCTAGATGAGTTGTGTTATCCTGTACATTCATCATTACTTGAAACTTTCCATTACTTCACACATCTCTCTCTCTCTCTCTCTCTCTCTCTGTCACTCACTCAATAAACAAAAACACAAACTTCTTTCACTTCACTACGCATAATACAATTCATCCACAACCAATTCATCAATCACCGGTTCTCTACCACTTCCACTACTCCTCCCACGATCATCCAACTTTCGTTCCGTTTTAATCCCCTGAGGTGTCCATATCCCTCCACCATTATCAGAATAGGGTGAGGCAGCGGAGGATGCATCAACTGTTCGATCGGCACGTGAGGAGGAGGAGCTTGATGATGATGATGATGAATTGGAGTTGGAGGAAGAGTTGGAGTTGAAGGAGGAGGAGTGTTCATGAGAATATTGATCGGTGGTAGAATCATCACTATAGATAAATGATGATGACATGGAGGTAGTATGTTTGGAGGAAGAATTTTCAGAGGTATTGTGTTGTCTTGAAGAAGTAGTATTCGTAGTTTGTTGTTGTTGTTGTTCATCCTTGTTGCTACTGCTGTTGCTGTTCTTACTCTTACGTTCTACCTTTTTAGGCTTAAATGTTGTTGTTGATGTCGTTGATGGTGTTGACTTTGATTTTGTTGTTTTGGAAGAAGTTGTTGGTATGGTGTAATCCTGATGATGATGATGATGATGATGTAAATTTGGCAAACTAGCACTAAAACTACCACTACCATCATGACGATGATGATGATTGCTACTGTTCCGACCACTACTACTATTACTCCCCCCTGATGCAGCAGCATTCTTCAACTCCAACTTGTTATTCCGTTTGGGAGTTGGCAAAGTACTACTGATAATCAGTTTAGTAGGACTTGGTGATGTAGTTGGAGTAGTAGTATTGCTTCGTGTCGAGGATCGACGGGAACTTTTGGAGGTTATTGATGTAGTAGATGACGTATCGGATGGTTTGGATTGTCTCCTGCTACTGTTGTTGTTGGTGTTGTTATTGGTGGTGGTGGTACCATCTCTTGATTTTGTAGTATGAATTGTTGTCAAATGAGGAGAAAGATGATCCCTCGTCAATCTTCCTCCTCCTCCCCCCTCACCACTTCCACTTCCACCATTCATTCGTTCCAACTCTTCCATCCGAACTTTATACTCCTCCACCTCCCCCTTTAGTCGTTCATTCTCCATACTCAATTTCAAAACACTATTCTCCATTTCAGTTTGGACTTGTTCCATTTCTGTTTCGAGTCGATTGGCACGACATTCGGCGGCGTGTTTGGCCGAGCGGAGTTTGGTCACCTCGAGTTGCATTTGTTCAATGAGGGCTTGGAGTTGATGGGCCGAGCGGGTGACGGTGTCGATTGTGTTTATGGAAACTACCGAGGAGGAGGAGGAGATGTGATGATGAGCATCGTTGTTATTGTTGTTGTTGTTGTGATGTGGAGAGTCTTGATTATTATTATTATTGTTGGAAGAGGAGGAGGAGAGGAGGGAGAGATGATTGAGACCAAGTTCCTTCTTTGGTGGTTGTTGTTGTTGAGAGGATGATGATTTCTTCGTTTTTGGAGGTGGTGGTAGATGTTGTTGCTGTTGCTGTTGTGATGTAGTTCGTGCAGTAGGAACACTATTCAATGGCAATGGTGGGATGCCCCTGGAATCCACTACCGTGGAAGGTGCATCGAGCCCATTACCACGTTCAAAGAGTGTGGGCAATTCCGACCTATTACCGCCATTACTGTTATTGCTATTGTTGTTGTGACTGCCATTATTCCGATCGGTTCCCCTCCCCCCCCCTGATTGACTACTCCCGCCACCACCGCCACCGCCGCTACTACTACTACGACCATCTCTTCGTGATAATGATGCAGACGACCTAGTCGACTGCTTTTGTTGTTGCCGATGATGATGATGATATTGTTGTTGTTGTTGACTACCACCATGTTGATGATGGGAAGGTGGAGAAGTGGTCGGTGATTTCGTATATTTTTCCTCCACCGGTTCGGGCTGATGACGTCGGGTAGTAGGAGATCGTGCTGATGAAATGACTGTTCGATTCGTTTGACGGGGTGTGGATGGTGAGGACTCTGGACGATCACCACCACCATATTGTTGTTGTTGCTGTTGCTGCTGCTGTTGTGGAGAATGATGTCCCCGACTCCCCTGTGGTTCTTCTTGATGTCGACTACTACTTCTTATTGGTGCCGTGACACCTCGTTGGTGTTTGGAGGAAGAAGAAGCAGATGATGATGTTGTGGCAATCATCCCATCGGGTTCATTCGTATCGGCACGATGATGTTGTCGATTACTCCTACTTTGAGAGGATTTCGGAGCCTTTCGACCTCGAAAGGCGTTCATGAGGGACGTCTTCATTGCAGAATTATGTCAGGGAAGACTCTTTTGTGGCGAATCGAATCGCTCCTTGATTGTAGGTGGTATTAGTGTTCCTTCTTAATGGACAAAAACGAAGTCACAGTCACAAGGCAAGGAACACGATCAAAGAGTGTCCACTGCTGCCTATTTGTCATGCCGTTTTATAGTTCGCGGTTTGTTGATATGAAGAGTTTCCAGGATTCGTTGTTTTGTGTGTGCTTTCAAGGAGTTCGCACCACAGGTTCCCGGTGTTCGCACCAATCCACGTCTCTACCACAACGAATGTCAAGAGAACCCCCCGACAGTCTTTTCACGGCACTCAAAAGGGTCTTCTCAGTTTCTTGTGTTTACATGCGCCTGTTCTCAAAGGCCCAGTGGTTTGCAAATTGACTGGGCCTAATTTTGGGCGCATGTGATTTTGGAGGGAGGAAAGTGTTGGTTTTGCAAGGCTGGTGCGTGAATCCAACGAAATTTTGACTTTCAATAGCCCTCCTGAGTGCGTGCGAGTGCGTACAATACAATAGAAGCAAACGAAATAGCAAGAGGGCAGTAGTATTACCAAGAAAAGCAGCGTCGGAGGAAGAACCGACATACTATATTGATCATGCTGCAGAGTTCTTGTTGTGGCTATGTTGTTGATAATACGTGAGTGAGAACATCATCATCCATCGTTCGACAATATGATGCATCCTCCGTACGGCAACTCGCGCAGTTCTTCGGGAATGAGAGGAGGAAGAAACAACAACAACATCGGCATGAGCAGCAATCATCCCAATAATGCTGGCAATGGCATCAGAAGCAGCTCAAGACCAAAGTCAAGATCAAGGTCGAGGAGCCTCAGTCGGCGTCAGGGGAACAATGGCAGTAGCGGTCAATCGTCTCTATCAGCACACATTCAACAGCAGATGGGGCAGCGTCCTCGTCGAGGAGAACGTGATCCGACACCTCTATCGAGAAGTGCTCACAATAAGTCTGCATCTGGTCTCAATTACAACAATGGACAACAGGCACCGCAGCAGTCGTCACAGCATCATCATCCATTCTCGTCACCTCAACAACGACGAAGCTCTGCTCCCATGATGAAACGACAGACTACTGTCGCCAATGTCAACAACATCCCATCAACGAATAACAACAACGTCGATGAACTCAGTCCATCGTCAAGTGAAGAACGTGCCGTCATAGCAGCCAATCTAGCCAAGAATTCCTTCTCGGCTCATCAAAATTTGCAAAAGTTAATTGATGAGCAGAGGGGACGAGAGTTTCATAGGATGGAGCAGCAGCAGCAGCATGTTCCAAAGAACATGATGCAGGTTTATCATCCTCAGAATCAGCAGCAGATGCAGATGCAGGTATATCATCATCCTCAGCATCATCTTCAAGAGCAGCAGCATGACCCATCTGCACCCTCTTCTGTCGCTGCTGTTCATCAGGAACAGCCACAGCATCATCAAACACCGTTGAAACTCATGGTGGGAGAGACTGGCTTCACTCAATGCAATGTTTCTATCATGACCCCCTTGACTCCCTCTTCGGTAGTTAAGCGAGAGTCCAATAATGCTGCTGCATTGTCATCATCCCCGGATGATGTTGTTGGTCAGGGCCATATTCCTCAGATACGGCGAGTAGTGACAGCTGCTACAACATCTGGTCGTACAAATAGTGGTGGCTTCAATCACCATGATCCACAGCAGCAGGAGCAGCGACGACGCTCCTCCACAAGTCCAAAAAAGCCAAACCGTGGTGATCACCTCAACGTATCAGTGCCTCGTCAACAACAACCAAACAACTTTGACGAGGAACAGCTAAACGCCATTGCAGCCGAACATCCAGATTTGGAATTGGCACAGTCCATTGCAAAGATTATGGCATTTCAGAGGAAAAGTTCTTCGGCACCGGGTGGTCCGTCACAACAACAACAACAAAGTAGGCAGATTGTTAGTTATGATGATGATAATAATAATGCCGCACAGCAGCAACATCCACCACGTCGAAGCAAGTCTCTACTAAGGATGGATGCAATGGATAGACACGAATCTTCCGAAATATTCAAGAATCAAAAATCTCGCTCCTTCCACAGCAGCTCTACTTCCCCTACGACGTCATCATCTCTCAACTCGGGGTCATTATTCGCCACCACCTCCTCGGAACCATCATCCAACAACAACAATCATAATTCGTCATCATTCCAAACTCCTCCGAATACTACTACTAGCAAACAACTGCAACCACCACAGATTCAGCGTCAGAATTCATCCACACCACGATACCTTGATAAGGAAACTCTGTACAATCACTTGCAAGATGCACCACGAGAGTCTCGTGTGCAGCTAACTCGTCTGATTGAAAACTTACAGAGTGAGAATCACAGATTGAATGAGCTGACCATGACTCAAGGTAATCAGATTGACAAGTTGGAGTCTGAGATTGGGGGGTTGTTACGAGAGTTGTTACGATATCGTCGTGAGTTTGGAGAAATGACGACTGTTGCGGAGGAGGATGGTGGTGGGGGTGGTGGTGGTTTGAGTGAAGGGGATGTCTCGTCGGAGCATGCTACTGCTGCTCCACCTTCTCCTACTGCTACGTCGTCGCCATCACGTCAGATCCATTCCTCTTCCAGGGTTGAATCAATTCTTCAAGATTCGATTACCAAGATTGACGAGGATGAAGAATTAGATGTCGTTCCTCCATATGTCAAGTCCAAATCTTTCCACGAAGAACGAGCAGATCGACCTAGAAGAACTACTGCTGACAAGCGTAGATTTTCGTCATCGTTTTCTTCAAATCCCTCAAGTGGTGGTGGTGGTAGTAGCAATGGAAGCTTTGATAACAAAATGGATATCCTCAAGAAGTTTCAGCTCACATCACCTTCGTCGTCTCAATCTAATAATAGCGTCGAAAACGATTCCCACACGCGAAGAAGCTATAGCGATCGAACTGCAGATGATAGTTTTCATACTGCAGTAGAGAGCATTTTTGATCCCAATGTTTCTGCCAAAAAACGATCGTTCAAGGAAGAAAAGAAGGCGGATACAGAAGCTACGTTACGGTGGAGCGGAATGCGTGATGTCAATAATAGTGAACATGATGTTCCACAGAGTGATAGTGAGGGTAGTATTGATGATGAGGAACAACTGCTGATGATGCAACAGCAACGAGAACAGGACGAGAATCATCAAGATGAAGTTAGAACTGAAACTAGGCTGAGGTCGAACTCACTTGAGGACGTGTTTGAACCTTTAAGTCGTAGAAGTTGCTTCGTGGAACAGAAAGGTGGTAGTACATCGCCTGGTAGTGTTTCCGGTAGCGTGCCGAGTATGACGGATACGGTTGGGTCGTGTTCGTGGTCGTATTCTACTCCCGAAAGTGGAGGTAAATGAGAGGTGATGAGTATTTTCATCAGAAGTGATGCGCTGTATATGTTCGTTAATTAAGTGTTTTAGTACAATATTACAAGTATGATTTTGCTACCTTGGCTCTTCATCAATGACAAGACTTCCTTCTTACGCCTGATGTCTTGAAAATCAACAGTAGAATAGCTCATGTTGGAAGTATGTATGCTCTCGCTCGCCTCAATTTCATTTCCCCGCCTAGCCTGGCTGGTAGCTGGATGATTGATGGCTCACATACACGCTCAACCAACAGCTCTTTGTCACCTCTACTTCGCAATGAATTTATCACTCGCTTTTATCGGCGGATTACACTTGTCCGTCTTAGGTTAGGTGGGGCGTTAGGTTTGTCTTGCTATCCCCCCAACTCAGCATCACCCAACCCCCCCCTAAAAATCTCAGCCCAGCCAAAAATGTTATTCCCCCTCATTCATAACACTAAATAATTACTAGCTGACACAGGGGGAGATAAGTCCTCAGATCTCAGGCAGCCAAAATTCTCATCCCGGGGGGATTCGTTCGGATTCATACATACAGTGAGGTCGCGATTGTTGCATGGTCGCAGTTGCTGCATTACTCGGAAGGCTGTCATGGTCCGTCCGTCGTCCGTTATTTACTAGTAATACTGCATACTTGTACTTTTCAAAGTTGCATGGTTGGAGACAGGGCGCAGTTGCTGCATGATAAAAGCTGGCCCTGTTGGGTACCATGCAACATTCGCGACCTCTCACTGTACATCATTATTATTTGTTGTCAACTAGCATGCGTACTTCTCTAGAGAGAGAGAGGACTTTGGTACTCATTACAATCTATGAACAATACTCATTCCATCATCAATTCGTGTAAGTTGAAAGTGCCAGCTACCATATGCACTATCCTCTTCAAGGCACTTTGCAACGGGAATACTGATATTAATCATTGGCTGGAGGCCAGGCTTGAAGAAGAGGTCCGCGTCCTCTGTTAGGACAATCTAACAAACAGTAACGTCGAGTTGAAGATCATTGGTGAACGTTAGCCTGTACATAAGAGAAGGAGTACATCAATCTGCCCGATGGATGACAATAATATCCCTTTAATCGATTTGACGACGGTTCAAAAGCAAAAGATTCGGTTTGATGTGGCAGAAGACCTTGCTGTGTTCGGTGGCTACCGCAGCTACCGCTCACTCTTCAGAGAGCAGGTGTACAAAGTGAAGCAAAACGATCCCAATTTTTGCATGCTCAGTACAAGGGAATACGGAAATCTAACTGAAGACGTGTGTGACCGCATTGGATTCTATCTGTGGAGAAATTTACACATGAAGAATATATCACTCCAAGAGTGTGGTCTATCTGAGGAGAAGATGAAGAAATTATTTTCGAGACTTGTGGGTCAGCATGAACAAAACGAGTCGAATAGTTATCTCGAAAAGCACTATGTATTGGAGAAGATCCTTAATGTTGGTGATACATCATTGACGGGTCACATCATGGGATACCTTGCCCTGACTCCATTTCCTAGACTTTTGCATGTCGATCTCTCAGACAATGCTTTTGGAACGGAGGGGTTAGACGTATTAGTAAAGGCCATAGCAGGTTCCCCCATTACGGAGCTCCACTTGAAAAGCTGTGCAATAAACGATTTATCCCCGTTCATATTGGGGGGACGTCAACTGAAGGAATTGAAAGTACTTGATCTGCGCTTCAACATGTTGGACTCGACGGCAGCAAACGCCACAGCCCTTTCGGTGTTATTTGACAGTGGACATCCCCGACAAAGAGAATTGTGTCTCGAGCGATGTGGAATAGATTCAAAACTTATTGAAAAGTCGGCACCAGCTCTAGTATTAAACAGGAAATTGAAGAATTTACACCTGTACGACAATCCAATTGGTGATAAAGGGAACGCTGCGCTGATTGCAGTGATCTGTGATTCAACAAGCTTTGAAAAGATTCTTACATCTAACCATACTATTCGAAAAATCATGGTTGGTGAAAGTCAGAGTGTTCATTTTAGATCTGCCTTGCAGAAAAAGCTTCAGCGCCTATCGTTCATAAATTTTATGAGTTATGGTGAACTGCGGGAAACAGGTGAGGTAGCATGTAGAAAGCTATTCACCCTCCTCGCGTATGATGACGACATCGACCCTTCCATGTTCCTGCACTTTGACATCAGCCTTGTGCCGCTGATATTTTCCAAGCTTATGGGTTCAACATATCACCCTGAATCGAAGGAGGTGCTTACGGCAATTTACAAAATCTTGACATGCAAAGTTTTCCGTAAGAGACTCGAGTTGTCATCAAAAGCCAAAAGGCTCCAAATCAATCACGACGCACTCAAGAAAAGGGAGGAAGAAACCAGAATCAAGAATGAGCAGCTGGAATCAGACAATGCTGCTCTATCGGAGGAAAATAGGAAGTTGAAAGAACAAGTAGCATTGCTGATGGCACAGAGTAGTGCAGACTTGAAGACAAACCTTTCTGAGGTAGAGCAGAATGATGGATCGATTGCACAAAGAGTCAAGACGAGGGCCAAACGCAGAAAGCTTGGGAAGAAATGAAACGTAAGGGGACTTGAGTATATTGCGTCTTTGAAGTGTATTGTTTATGAAGTAGTTCACATCACGACTTGCAGAGGTCTAAAGCCTTCATTCCATCTGCTCAAATTTGGAATCAACGAAGGCACTCCATCAATGGCTTGAATTGAAATGAGTACTGTCGCACGGACTGTCGCCTCCTTTTTCCGTTGCTGATATTTTGAAAACCAGAAGTAGAATAGAATAAAAGCTGAGATAAATGCAATGCTCTCGCCTGCCTCCATCTCTTTTCCCAGGCCTGGGTCCGGGCTCCAAACAGTCACTTCACAAATTATAAGAAGATTGGACCTCGAAAGTTGTCCAGCTGCCTTGACGATGATTCCAGTTAAATCTGCCATCAACTAAGCCCTATTCCATCCTGCTCAAATTTGAATGAATGTGAGACGATACTTTTCAAGTCAATCTCTTGATTCAAGTGTTTCAGCCATGTACCGGTACTCGATGACGTCATGCTCTCGATGACGTCATCGATCAAAATCCCCTTGCTTCATTTTTCCCACTTTCACTTGGCTGGCTAGCTCTTAATGTACTGTGTTTAGGTGGCCATGCCATTGCTTGAACTCCACGCTGCGCTCTCGCTGTGGTTATGATGCTGTGAAGATAGAGAGAGTAACGTGAGACCACCCATCAATTACATTCATTGCAATGAAGAATTATTCCTTCGTCACTGCTACAGCTCTACTGGTGGCTCTGAAGAATCATTCCTACGCATTTGTTGCACCTAGCACAAGTTGTGTGCATCGTTCACCATCTTCGTTGTCCACGTCATCGTCTCTAGCAGCAGCAGCTGCTGCTGAGACGTCAACAGAAACAGTAGCATCGCCAACATCGAGTCAAGAAGATGATGTAGGCAATAATGATAGTGTAGCCGTTTTGCTGGATGATGCAATCAAGTACAATATCAACAATTCCTCTTCGACTCTCGTTCAAAATCTCATGACTATGCGTCAGTCAGATCCAATGGCAGCTGAAAGTTATCTGGAGAAAATTCTATCAATCATTGATAGCTCGAATAGAAAAACATTCATCCCAAGATTGAGCACTCGTCTTTCTCGAACAGCTCGGCTAAGATCAATGTCCAAAGTGTTGGATGTGACTACACCCTCAGCTGACCAGGGAGAGGCAGCAAACAACGATGAAGCTGATGATGAAGTTGCAGCCGGAAGAAGAAGACGCCGTGCATTAGCAGTCCTTCTTCGTACTATTGACAAGGAAAGCAGTAATGGAGGAACAACTATTATTCGAAAAATCCAAAAGATGGCTGCTGCAGATGCAAAACTGGAAGATTTGGTTAATCGCTTACCAGATGGCCTCGAAACTCCAAAATACGATGTAGTTGCACGTCGTAAGTCTGGTTATGAAATTCGCAACTACGAACCTTATTCTGTGTGCACAGTCGAGATGAAATCAAGTGTCAAGGCTAATGACGAGAAGAGGGCTAAGACAGATGCAAAGGTCTCAATGCCGCAACTTTCAGGTGCTTCCAGCTTTGGAGCACTGGCGGGTTATCTTTTCGGGAAGAATAGCGAGGAGACTGCTATGAAAATGACCACCCCAGTTTTAACAACAAATGCCGGCATGGATGTAGATGATGCATCTTCTGTTGGCGAAACAAAGGAAATGAGCTTTGTCCTTCCCTCCAACTATTGGGCTGAAGACGGAACTACAAGAGCACCTCAGCCGCTCGATGGTAGTGGGGTGCGTTTGCAACGGGATGATGGGGGGACCCGTGCCACGTTGATGTTTGGTGGCTTTGCAAACAAAGCTGAGGTGAAGGAGAGGAAGGCACAGTTATTATCTTTGTTGGAGGGAGATACAGAATACGTTATCACCGACGGGGCAAAGATTACCTTGAGCCAATATAATGATCCTTTCACTCCCCCGTGGAAGAGGTTGAACGAGGTGTCTGTTAAAGTGACCACAAAATAGTGAAAACAACGACTTTTAATTAAGTTGGTTCGTTTTAATACATTAACAAAATTATATTTTACTGGGCACAACGCAAATTAACCACTCGTGTTTCTTTCAGTTCATGTGGCTACTGTTCTATGATCGAGGATTAGCAAGAGTAGCATTCTATTTGATTGCTTACCAGTACTTGTAAGTCGATCGAACGGCATCGATGGCCTTTGTTGGTGCTTCGTAAATACCATATTTGGAGTCCAATTCGTCAAGTTGTTTCTTGGTCTCTGTGGCGGATTCGGTGATTTGCTCGACTGTGTCCTTAATTCCGTTCTGTACTCTCTTCAACTTCATCTCTCCTTCATTAGCGTATTTAATTTCAATGGGGTATTCATCCAAAGGTCCAACTTCGTAAATCTGGCTCCATGCGGTGTATCCAGCAACAAGGAGGGGGAACAAAGCATTGGGGTGGAACAACATGTTGTTCTCCACAATGGGGTGTCCAGTCAAGGCCTCCCAGAAGGCAAAGTAGGTAATTCCAAGCATGGCAACACGTCCGTGGCTGAGCTCGACATCACGCAATCCCTTACGTCCCTTAAAGTCATCACCGCAAGAGCTGTACAAGTTCAATGGGTCCCAGTTGTAATCTCCAGCAACACCGTACTTCCAAACAGCACTCATATCCTTAGAATGGATCTTGCCCATGGGGGTTGAAGAACTCTGACGCAATGAGGTCTTCGATTCGAAGAAACCAGCGGCTCCCAAAAATCCAATAATAGACAAAGCAGCAAGAGGGTTGGCTCCGTTCAATACACTGGGAGCACATCCGTGTTGAAGCATCCATTGAGGAGCGAGAAGTTCTGACATGGGCCATCCGACGGCGGCAAGCATAGCAAGACGGGCGTGTCTTACTTCTGACTCTTGCATGGCGTAGAAGTCAAGTTTTTCAGAAAGACCGAGGGGGTCAAATCCGTAGTCTCCGGCGTGAGATCCATCGAGGGCGGTGGGTCGTGGAAGGAAGGGGATGGCGATGGACTTCTTCTTATCGTTGTATCGGCCGCTAAAATTATGGGAATAATGAAAAAGAGGAGGGTTAGCAAACATGTAATGAGTACACGTGTGACTGAACACTCAATGTTATCTCCAAAGATGCTTCACATGGTGTCAGACTACGACATAAAACCGCTCCATAGGGTAATAGCAAACGAGGCCGTCATCGGAGGGCAATCCGCTTTCGCGGTTCCAATAACAGTGCCAAGTGCTCTCCAATTTTGATCGTTTCATCATTCACTCAGCAAAACATATAGAGCAGATTCTGCACAAATAATGCATTGACTCTTCAAATCCAATTGTTATAAAACCGATGGCCACAGGAAGATCGCTAATGGCTACCCCCACATCGATAACATGTTATCCCATAAATCCATCAATATCGAAGAAAAATGCTCATAAAAATCATGTATAGAACTTACGGCATGATACGGTCAGAATCCTTAACGAAGTTATCTGCAACTGGGAAATCCTTCTCAATTTCCATGGATGCATCAGCAGGCTCCTCTACGGCCTCCTTAACTTCGGCGGCGGGCGCCTCAAGAGTCGCAGCTGAGAGAACAGTACGAGACTTGATGGATGATGGGGCGAAGGCCGAAGCACTTCCAGCAATGGCAGCGATGATGAAGGCAGAGAATTTCATTTTGTCCAAAAGAAGAAGATAGAGTTGTGCAGTATGAAATAATTGCGGTATGAAGGAGAGGAGGAAAGATATTATGTGTTGTTGTTCCTTTTTGTTGCTTGCTGCCTGCGTGGAGGTTGGACGGAGGTAGTTGCTGCATGCAGAAAGATGGAAAAAGGATTCGTGGTTTTGCAAGTTTGGCTCATCTTCGTGCGTCTGCGGCGATGACCGACTTTCTGCTGACTCACTCTAAAGGTCTCTGTTCAATTCCAAATACTCTAGCAAAGACCCAATAAAAAGTAAGGATAACCGAGACCTCAACCAGAGCTCTGAGTCAGGCAATAAGATAAAGGTATCTTTTGGGTTCAACAATCATGAAAGTCAAGCTCTGCCGGCGGCACGATCGAGCTAGCCCAAAACATGCGAACAATGCTAGAGCAAGATGATGGGCCATGATGTCACTACAACACTACTGCTCCTAGCACTATTAAGTGGCTGCTGCACTGCCCTCAACGTTCTCGTCGTCGGGGGAAATGGTCGTGTAGGGGGCAGTACGGTGAGATGGCTTAAAACTCTCTCGGATAGAGAACAGAATCCCATATCCATCACAGTTGGTGGGAGACGAAGCGAGTCTTACCAAGCCGCCCTACGAAATAAAGTTATACCGAGTGAAGGAGTAGATTTTGTCTCGTTAGATATTGATGGTGATGAAACTGCACTAAAGCAAACGCTTGAACAATGGAAAGATTCGTGTTCACCTTCAGATGATGGCTTCATGGTAGTGCACACTGGCGGGCCGTTCCAAGGACGAACGTCACCCGTACTACTTCGATCATGTATAGAGCTGGCCATGCCATATGCAGATGTCTGTGATGAGTTTGAACTGGCAGAGGCATCTAAAGAGTTGAATGAAATGGCGAAAGCTGCTGGTGTTCCAGCAATCGTGAGTTGTGGTATTTGGCCTGGCGTTAGTGCATTGATGGCTGCTGAGGGTGTTGATCAATTGAAAAGGAAAGGAGAATCATCTGGGCAAAAGGTCGAAATAGAATCGATTGATTATTCATTCTTCACTGCTGGCACTGGAAATGCAGGTCCTACGATCGTATCAGCAACTTTTCTATTACTTGCAACACCTGTTATTACATTTATGAATGGCATCCGGCAAGATAAAGAACCATGGACGGAAATGAACGAAGTTGATTTTGGTGATGGAATTGGAAATAAACCTGTTTGGCTGCTAGATAATCCAGACGTTCCAACGACAGCGATGTATCTAAATCCTGATGAAAAGCCACCGAATTGCTCTTCTCGCTTTGGTACTGATCCATTACCATGGAATTATTTGTTTGGGGCTATGAAGGCACTGCCTCGATCATTATTATACAACCGAGATGCGATGCAAAATTTTGCGTTGTTCTCGGAGCCAATTATTCGTTTAGTTGATTTGCTCGTGGGCGCAACAAATGCCATGCGCTGTGACGTCACTGCAAGCAATGGTGACACTAAAACTTTGAGAATAGCACACCCAGATCTGGAGCAATGTGTTGGTTTGGCCACTGCTGCGTTTGCATTGGAAATTGTTAGGAAAGACAAACAAACAATATCTCCTGGAGTGTGGTTCCCTTCAGAATTGGGCACTGATGCGAGAAAGAACATATTGGAGGTTTCAAAAGAAGATGCCTTTGTTTACGAACTATGATGATATAATATAATAGTGTTGTAAAATAGTGATAATATAATATCGTAGCGTTGAAAATAGTAAAGATCGCAGTAGCAACAACTTCTCTTTTGAATTTACAATATACATAATTCCTTATCCCTCATAAATCCAAGTAGATTGGCAGGAGTTCCATTCACAGACTCCTTCAGGGAACCAATGAGCAATCTCCTTGTTAGCACTGTCAACAGCGTCACTTCCGTGGCAGATGTTGCGTCCGACCTCAATGCAGAAGTCTCCACGAATAGTTCCGCAGGCACTCTCAGAAGGCATGGTAGCACCAAGCATCTTACGTCCCTCCTTTACAACTCCAGCTCCTTCCCATACCATAGCACAGACAGGTCCACTGGTCATGTAGGAGATGAGACCAGGGAAGAACTTCTTTCCGGCGAGGTCAGCGTAGTGCTCCTCCATGTGAGCCTTTCCGGGGCTGGTGAGCTTCATGGCAACCAATTTGTATCCTTTTTGTTCAAATCTTTTGATAATTTCTCCAATGAGTCCACGTTGGACGCCATCGGGCTTGATCATAATGTCTATTGTAAAAGTAGGCAGTGAAATGTTAGTTAGTATGGAGAGAATATGACGGATCATGCATTCTATCATTGTATTTATGACTCGAAAGAACATGCAGCTACACCCGCAAACAGAAACCGGCATCATATCCTGATGTTGTTGTATGTCTCCGTCCGACGAGGTCAAATCATTTGATTAGGTATTTCATCCACATCTAAAAGGCTCGCCACGATTATGTTGTCTACTCACAAGTACGCTCCATGGTTGCAGTGTAAGTATGAATGAACAGTGAATGTTGTGAGATAGTGGTACGAAATAATAATGCCAAGACAACGAATGGTTTGGCACGGCGCAGGTTGATTCTTTGCAGTTGCGATTGAAGCTCTCGGCTCTCGGAGGTTTGGAAATTTTAGAAACCCACTGCCAGGTGGAACTTCAGATTTGATGTCAGACGCGATGCGACTGTATGTGGTCTGAAAGATACGTCGACCAATTTACATAATAGCATATGTAATAAGTAAGTAAGCAGCAAACTCATAGTAAGATATAGGAGTGCTTCAGAATAAGTAGCAAAGCATTACATTAAATTAATCAATAGAAAAATCTCATTGAAAGCAAATAATAGAAAAGCAATACATCAAAATCTTCACCCCAACCCCAATCAGCCTTCTCTCAATTTTTTACAGCACTTGTAAAAACAAAGCACAGAAGCATTGTTGAATACAAACTTCACTCGCCTCAACTCTATTTCTTCGTCATCCAAGCAGGTAGATTCGAAACCTTACGCACACTGGAGTCTTGAGCTGTCTGCTGAGTACCAGCAGCAGGAGCCGCAGCTGCTGGAGCTGGTGCAGATGCCTGAGTTGCACCAGCTGCAGCAGCATTTGGATTCGGTGTGCCGACAGGAGGAGACCAAGCTCCATAGTGTTTTCGAGCAGCTTCTTCTCCGTAATATGAGGCATATTGCCAGAAAACATCGTAGTACGCATCGTGAGCAGGCTGAGCTGAATCTGACGCGGCTGCGGCAGGTGCTGGAGCAGATGTTGCCGGAGCTGCGCTAGCTGCTTGACCACCTTGTTGTGCTGCCTGCGCAGCATAGTACGCAGCCCATTCTGCTGAGTAGTCTTTTTGTCCAGCTTGCTGTTGACCCTGTCCATACGTTTGTTGCTGCTGGTAGCCTCCTTGCTGTCCATACTGCTGTCCGTACGATTGTTGTTGCCCATAATAATTCTGCTGACCGTACGATTGCTGCTGGCCATAGTGCTGATTGCCACCATTACCAAATGCAACTCCAGACATAACGCTCTGGGAGGATTGTTCCTGAACAATTGTTTCAATCATTTGCTTTACCTGCTCACAACCCGCAGCAGGTCCTGAAACAGAAATAACGCGATACATAGAACCAGGCGGCGCAGTTGGAGGGATCTGGATGCGACAATGTGTTTGCGACTGCATTTGTTTAATTACACAACCACCACGACCAATAATCATTCCCACATCTTTGTCAGGACACTGAAAATAGTTGTTTTGTTACACGTAAAGGTATCAAACGAAAATAAAAAAAGCAAACCACAAACAAGTTGTGTCCCCAAAAACAATGTTAGAAAACGAAAAATAATGCATCAGACGACGACCTGGCTGTTTGTGATTGAGACTGAGGCAGGGACTGTATTCGACGTGTGACAAATAAAGGCACTCCAAAAAGAAAATCACACCAAAATAAAGCACACCAATGAAAAGCACTGCACTGGATACTTAGTCAATTTTGTGCGAACCAAAAAAGATGATCGTTTGCACCATAAGTACGAGTACTTATCCCAAGTGGCTTGTGGGGATGATGAAAATCTTGAACCGAGCAATACTTCACTGAACCAATCTCTCTCTCTCTCGCCATTTCTACCTCTTAATCTCTGCCTCCCTCAAAGATTTATCCCTCATGAAATCTCCCCCCAACGTGTCCAATGTCCAAACGTAATAAAACTCGCACGCACGTCATTCAACAACAAAAACAAATCAAACTTACATTCACTTGAATAGTACTATCCCCACCACCACCACCACCATGCTGTTGTTGCTGCTGCAACTTGGCATTCAAAATCTCCTGAATCATCTGCTTGGCGAACTCCGCCCCCTCCTTATTCGGATGAGTAATATTCACTGTTCGTACAGCCGGATTATTGGCATCTGCCACTTGTGGAATTTGAACATTGGCACCAGAACTTTCTTGAATGGTCCGAATTTGAGCACCACCCTTGCCAATGATTAGTCCCACATCGGCATCGGGAACTTGGACTGTGACGTGTTGCTGTCCTTCGGAGAGAGCTTTTTGGAGTTGGGCCATTTGGGCTGTGGCGTTGGAGCCTGGTCCTGCTCCTCCCCCACCCATACCCCCGGTAGATCCCGATGTCGAGGCAGTGGTAGCAAGTCGTTCTTTAACCATCTCTTCGATAATCCCACGACATTGTGCAATACTCTCCGCAGTTGGCGCTGTCAAAGTGATCACACGCTGGGAAGTCCCCGGCGCCATCTCGTGTTCCTTTTGAATTTGGACACGACATCCGGTCCGACGTTGCATGGAGGTAATACTTTCTCCACCACGTCCAATGATGTACCCAACCACTCCGTTCGGCACACCAATTTTTTCTTCCACCTGTTGCTCCGCCGATCCATAGGCTGACAGGGGAGTAGAGCCAGCCATCTGTCCTAAAATTTGTGCCACGGGCTTGGGTGTGTAGGATGACGATGTTGAAGGTTTGGTATCTCCCCCCTCGTTCAAACTACCCAGCTGTCGTGCCTTTTCCTTATCAGCCGCCTCAGTATTCTCCAACAATTCACGCACCAATTTTTCTGCCTTATCGACACACTCCTGACTCCCCTCAAGTAGGACATGAAGCGGTTCATCCGGCATACCTGGGACCGAATCCATCTTTTGGGAACTGCCCTTCCCCCGGATAGAAATCTTGACTTGTCCTCCAGATTGTGCCACGAGTTCACGTTGCTTTGATCCCCCCGGTCCGATGAGAAGGCCAACATAATTGTACCCAGGATTTTTGTCACTGGGGATCCAAATCTTTTTCACGGCCCTGCTGCTATCGTTAGCGGCCCCGGAACCACCCCCTGTGTCGGTTCGTGCACGTTTATTTGAGTCAGAATGGCCGAGACCTGGAATCAATGAGGCGAGGGCATCCTCAACGCCACGCTTGGACGACGCTGATGATGTTGTCGTAGACGTGGTGGCTGTAGCTGTAGCTGCGGCGGGGTAATTATTACTCGCTGCGCCAGCACCACCACCACTTCCTCCTCCGAGGGCAGCATCCAACATTGCCTGAACATCAGCATTCATCGCCGCTGCGGATGCGGATGATACGCCGCCACCATTCGCTGCAGGAGGAGGAGGAGCAGGTGGTTGAGTGGCAGCGGCGGTAGTTCCACTGCCCAAATCGGCAGAGGCGGGCACACCTGCGAGACGGGCCGCGATTGCTCGCGCTCTTGCTACAGCTTCGGCGTGGGCTTCCATGTGTAATATTATTTATGATTTGTTATGATGTAGATGAGTATCGATGTTATTATGCTTTTAGGTTTCCACTTTCCACTGTATCTTTGTGCGACGGGTGGTTCTCTTTCTGTTATTTTCATCCAGTCACCGAACTTTTGAAATCTCGGTTTTTACTTTAAAAAATGATGTACTATCATACCTAGAGACTCGTAGAAGATAAGATTCGGTGTTCACCTCAAAAACTTACGACTGAAAGCCGAGGTTTCAAAAGTTCGGTGACTGGATGAATTTGCTACGCACGCGGGTTATGCAGTAGGGCTGTCTATGGGAAAAGTGTTAGGTGCATGAATGTTTCTGTGGTGTTTCAAAAACTACCAACAACAGGACATGAGAGGAAGAAGGTTGGGGATAGTTATTGATTTGGAAGGGGATGCTTTGGACTCTGGGCCATTTTGTCAGCAGAGGATGGAGATGGAGAGGCCTTGAGTCTGGCTAAACCGTTTGCGAAGCAGATTTCACTCCAAAATAGAATTCAGGGCGACATTATCTACACGGTGTAACTGATGACGAACATGTGCTGCAATAGCTTTTCCCAGATTGCATGCACTGTTAATCAACTTGAACTTCAATTCATTCTGAAGTAAGTTTCCACCCAAAATGACCTTCGAGAGATGACTGACATGCCACCAAGCACTATTCCAATAAGTCCCTCGAACTGTGACCATGGGGGAATATTTTTCTGCTCGCTTGTCGCCTCTCGCCTGTGATTTGGAGAGAGCTGAGGGGATAAATGGGTTGTACATGTCTCTAGAGGCTGGGCGGGATTTGGTATATAGTAAGAAGTAGGATTGGTGGTGTTGGTCGGGATAAGTATGAGGTCATGCTTGGTCGGTCCGTCACGTCATTGAAAGCGGAACTAACACTACTCTGTACGAACACGAAACACGATATCGTACGAAGCGGACACAGAAAGAGAGAAGAACAGGAGTAGAGTGTGTATGTAATTTGTCGTTCAGTACGGGACTTCATTCAATGTGTGAAGTTTCCGACCCCAATGACTGCACACGAATCCCTCGCAATAACCCCCGTGGGGTGAAAATTTTGGCTAGTCTGAGATTTAAAGGGATGGACAAGCCCCTGTGTCAGCTATTAGGTAATTACTTACTTACTTGTGATGAATTTATTAGGGGAATGAAATTTTTGGGTTAGGCTGAAATTTGTGGGGGCATAAGCTGGGTTGGGGGTAGTTTAGGTCATAGGTCATTGTAAAGCGGAACACTACTTGAAGAGAGGAACCTGGCGAAATCACTTTACGACCACACTACAAACAACACATGAACTGTATGTACTTATATGTTGTAAGACATCACCAAAAATCATCCAGGAATCAAACTCACACTAACTCCATTTGACACTCGAGAGACTCCCTTCATTAATTAACTCGAGAGACTTACTCCCTCAAACAATCATATTATACTGATAATGGCACGACACAACTCTTTCATTCCTATCCCTACGCAAATACGCCTCATCAACGACAACAATGAATCCACCGGAGGAAAGCTTTTCCGAAGACGAAGAGAGTCCACGCTTAGCTGCAAAAGCAAAAGCGAGTGTGAGCGTTCCAGGCGATCGTCTATAATGAGCTTGTTCTCAACAGATGATGCCGCGTCTAATCCGACTTTCCAAGATGAAAAACACCTCAAGCTTTTCGAGTCGGGAGAGTTTCAAGCTTACTTAAAGGAACATAACATATTAACCACTGGCACTGCGACGTTGCAGGTAATATTTCAACAATTTCTACATGATCGAAATGTTGTTGAAAGGAGAAAGAGTACGAATGAAAAAGTTAAAGCTGCTGCACCAGTTCAAAGGAGAAAAAGTTTTGGTGATGGCCTTCTCAGTATTGCTGGTAGGTTTACAAGAAGTACAATCCCCGGCCCCAAACGACGAAGCACTACAACTTCAAACGGCAGTGAGGAAAGTCATTCTGGGTCAGAAAATTTGTTGGACGATTCTATTTGGTCGATAGATGACTCGTACAGAAGAGATTATATGAGTGTGATACGGTAAGTCTTATCCGCTGGTGCCAATTGTGTATTTGGTCAATCTTCCCCTTACATTGACATATACCTTCGTCTTCATATCTAAATCAAGTGGAGACATCGAGAGTATATTTCAGCAACCAGACCCAGAAGAGGTCGGAATTGAGGAACAGGTAAATGATGATGTAGAGGAGGAATCTATGCTCAAGAGCTTCTTCAGAAGCAGAAGATCAAGTGGTGAGATGTTAGCTAGCATTGATGCATCTTATCGGAACAGGAGAGATAGCATATTCTATGCTAGCAGCTTTTATTCTGATCCTCAAAGCTTACCATCAATAAAGAATGCTGCTCATGTCAGGCAGTCGCCATCAATTGGCGAGGGCTCGTACAAGGTTGAAAAGGAGGTGCGAGCTGGGGTGCGAACTACTGGTGATAGCAATGTGTATTTGGAAGATGATACACAGGTAGGAGACGATAAAAGCAACAACGGTGAAGTGGAATTCTTCTCCCTGTCAAGAAGGCGATCAACGAGCGACGAAGGTCCACTAAGAATAAGAAGATCAAGCCTAGTCTCCAGAGCTTCCGAAAGCTCAAGTCAACTCCAGAAGTGTTTGAATGAGATAAATGCGGACACTCTTCTTGGGGATGACGATCAAACAGTTGCAAGTGAAAATGATGACAGCGTAGGAACCATCTCTAGCTGTGCATCTGATCAGGGACTTCTTTGGAATTCAACTAATGCCTATGATACGTTTGACCTCCGCTCAAAATTTGCTGAGCTGCACTATCATCCTCGAAAACGTTGTCCTCTATCAACAAGTCACAAGAGTAGCGGCAACCTTGCCATTGGTGGCGGACAACTACAAGATCACTTCCTCGCTAGTAGAGAATCGTTACTCGTTGAATTGCGGGAGGAAGTAAAGTCGACTCTAAACATGATTCTAGGTAACGATTGTTAGTCCAATCTAATTTATTTGACACATCATATTTCTTGTTACTGTTACATCTACTTTAGTAGTAGTAGTAGTCAGACCTCCTGATAGATAGATCTGAGATGAAGTGGCTAAAGGTCACATCACTGAATACCGCTAATGGCCGAGGCAACAAGTAATGGCGAGCGTTGATATGATACTGAATCAAATCATGTGTGTTCAGATCTCTCGGTCTGTCCACTGACCCCTTAGGGTAAACCAACTCAAGAAGGAGGCAGAAAACATAGAAACGAATGGACATTCAGCAGCGAAGTGGTTGTAGCTGTAGCTGCTCCAGCACCACCTTGTCCGAGTCCAAGGTGGCGTCCGTCAAACATTGCCTGAACATCAGCGCCGCCGCGGATGCGGATGATACACCACCATCATTCGCTCTGCAGGAGCATGCGGTAGTTTGGAGTTCCACTACTGCAAAGGGTTCCAGGGCCACATGTCGGAGCTTCCCAAGGTTCAAGGTTTGTGCAGTACGGCTTTTGGTAGCTTGGATAGCTCGGGACACCACTTCTTCGTATTCGTCACCATCCGCGAAGCGTGATAAAGTTCCATTGATCTATGCCCGATCGACCTGCATTCTAAAAAAACTTCAAGAAAGTTTCGGTCATCTTTCGGTCATCTTTCGGTCATCTTTCGGTCATCTTTCGGATTCTGAAAGATGACCGAAAGATGACCGAAAGATGACCGAAAGATGACTGAAACTTTCTTGAACTTTCAAATAATTGAAACAGCAACAGCAACAAGCAACAAGCGTTACCATATTCTTTGATGTGCCCTGGTTACCATCATCTTCTGTTACCATAAGTACCATAATAGCCGACTCCTTGACGACGCCTCTTCCAAAGATGCTCGTTGTCTCTCTGGTCTTCCAATTTTTCATGAGGGAGAATGGAGAATGATGGCAATTCTCAATTCTGTGCAATTTTGATGACAACACAAGAAGGGCAGTCCAACCTTGCGGTGGTGTACTAACTGTCACCACACAAACACGTGTGACTGTTATTATGTTAGATCGAGTAGAGTAGAGAGTGATGTTTACACAAAAATTCAAGCAACAACGTTTGTACGCCGAGAATATTTAGTACGAGTTTGAATATATCAATCAAAAGAATGTGTTTGGTTTGAGAGTGCAATTGGCAGCGACGATCGAGCGGCGTGTATCACCCTCTTTGAGAGCAACGTAAGAATGAATATTGTAGGAGCAACTCTCTGTTCGCTTTGTCAATAGAATGACACTGTCCTAATTCGTATGTGTCTATCCACGTAGCAAAAAGATACTCCTCCAAAGCGACGTACAGCAGAGGAGATGATAATATAACGGTGCAATATTGTCAAAAGGAATTTGTCTAGTTTAAGGATTAGTGATGATGGCGGCGGCAGCAGATGAGGATGAGATTTTTGTCTACATGGGCGTCGATCAACGAGTGCAAGATAGTGTGAGACGTTTAGAACTCATGAGTCTGTCACAATATTTCCGAGAAGGGCATTCAAATTTTCGTGTTCATCTAGTCTGATACCAATATTTGAGGTTGAGGCTTGCCTTATATGCATTCCAAAGTTATTACCAACTGAAGGATTTAGAAATGTGGCGACGAGCTGGAAATAATCGTCAGGTTGGTATTCCAACGCTGCCACTCGCTGAAAAATATCAGGATGGTTATCTGTGAACAGCATTAAAAGTGGGCTTTCACGGTATCTCAGTACAGTAAGGATCATCAGGATGCCATCGTGAGAACCATCGGAAGGGGGGCGTTTGCTGATGGCTGTGAGCTATCGGAGGCAGAATTTGGAGAAGAACCTTCAGCACTAGAGGAAGATGCATTCATGAACTGATACAAATTGGAACGAATCGTCTTGCCACCTTTCAACGATGTATTCGATTTCTGCCAATATCTAGTAATAGTAGATTTAGTTGGAGCGACCCACAACATGTTGCCTATTACATATGGAGAGCGGAGAAATGAAATGAATGCAGCAAGTGCGGCCATCGGCCGCCTCGATCATTACAACCACGCATTGCTGAAGGAGGCTACAACGCAAATGCCTATCTTGAGGGAAAAGGGATGCAGTTCGAGCAAATGGGGAAGTGGAAGTGAACAGGGCAAGGCAAGAGATACGTGTGACTTCTGATCAATATCATATCATAGTGCGACTTTTGCAATGAGCACTTATTACTGCCATTCAAGGGCGAGAGGAATTCCTGTAATGAGTACCTCATCTTTGACTTTGGATTCCACATAGGCTACTAATTAATGTCGCAGGAGCTCCTAATTTGAATGGTAGGATGCCATTCTTTAGCATGGGTTTTTGTTGTGTGTGGGGGGGGGGGGGGCTTTAGGTTATTTCTGTGCTGCGGTAAACTATGTATCACTGGTATTGTGAACAAGAAAGGTCTAGCTACAGAAGATGACGTCATGCCAGTCATTTTTCTGTTACAGACGAACTTGAAACAAAATGGCCAACATCTCTATGTAGAGATCAAGTGCGAACCCAGGTGAACTCACAGTAATAAGGTGTCATCAAACCGGGAAACTCTAACTTGCTTTGGTCAATAGACAGACAAAAGTTCCCTCTTTCTTTGCTTCAAATTTTGCAATTGCAAATGACGACTTTTCCATCTTCCGCTTACTTCAAGCAGCGGCAGCGCAGGTACACAATTTCGCGTCGATCACCGTGCCGTACCGATCACCCCAAAAATCCAAAAAGCATTCAAGGCCCGTTCTGTCAAGAGTTTTTTTAGCCTATTTTGGAGCCTATTCTGGTCCCTATTTTCTCACCTCAAGAATAGGATGGAAAATAGGCTCAAAACCCCCTCAAAATCAGCCCCTTTTTGAGGAGGTTTTCGATCCTATTTTCAAACCTATTTTCAAACGAAGATCAGGAATATCGGAAACACCACCTCTATCATCGCATCTGGCAACGGCACCATGATAGCCGCTGTTAGTAGCTATGTCCGCTCAGCCACTCAATTAAAAATGATTTGAGTGGTCTAAACCGAACATAATAGTGCCATGAGTGGTAGAGCCGCAGGGTTTTACATACAGTTCAATAATAATATAAAATAATTACATATATGTTTTAATGACTACCTAAATCCCCCCCTTATTCTTCACCCCTTTGATAATATTGGCGTTGAAATAACCGAACCTATCGCATATATTATCGAGAGACAAAGTTTTATCGCTCGCCACTATTTAATCCGCCGCATAGGCTTATTGCTGTGCTGAGTTGTGTATGTAGTAAATTATGCCTTTTTTGTGTGCACATCATAATTAAATGCCTACTTGAGGGGTCGTGATATTGATAGCTGTTCCGGGAGGACGAATTATCGGTTCGTAATAATATCAGTAATATGCCTCGGCGAAGTGGTTTAATTCATTGTCTAACTACCCCTAACGCACTGGTTTGCATCCACATGTGTCGATCTTGATCACTTGGAATGGCGCCTCATTAACTAAATAACTAGGTCATCTGCAACGACGCCCTGGTGAGGATATTTTGTCATATGCCATATCTATTAGCGACGCTATCGATAATACACCGATAATCTTTATAGACGTATTTGAAGGGCCGTCTGTGTAGGATGTCATCGTGCCGACATGAGACAGGCGCAAATAAAATAGCTAGGGTAAATTTTGTTCTGCAGGCTTGGCGCTAGATATTTTTAAATTACCCTAGCTCATTTTATTTGCGCCTGTCTTACATGGTGGTTTACATTGGGTGGCCATTCTCGGAAATCACCGAATCTACGGCGAAACTCGGCGTTCAAAAATAGGACGGGCCATTTCGCCATTCTGTCAACAAAAGCCCTATTTTGCCGAAAGAAGCGGATAGAAAAGAAAAGAGGGAAGAATAGGCTCCTCCAGAATAGGCTCCAAAAACTCTTGACAGAACGGGCCTCAGTGTGATTGCTTCTTCATTGCGTTAAGCCTATTTCTTTGTTCATTGTCCGCAATATTTGCAAACCTCACAGCACACCCACCCAGACTCCAGTAGACTATCACGTCGGAGTTGCTATTATTTTCACCACAACCCTTTGGATGCTGCAGAACGATTCTCCTACAATGATGGTAGCGTCATCTCTTCTTCTAGCTTGTGATCATGAGCGAACCAAGACGTTCAGCCTGATCGACATGGTGCCCGATTTCGAAAAAATCACCGTCGATGAAGACGACAACATTGATTTCTCACGCCCCAATATCGACGCAGAGAAGAAGAGCCTTTACGATCCCACCAACTCTGCCCACCGCCGCCCATCAGGTCGTCGTGCCGGTCATCCACTCAAGTCAAGTCTGAAGTCTGCGGCGTCCACTGTGGCGACGTCTGTGATAGATGAATCGTCCACGTCCACCATTTTGAATGAATCGCAGTCCTCGGCGAGGCGAAGGGGTGTCAGCTTCACTAATCTTGAAATACGCTCCTATGGAGTGACACTTGGTAATGTTCCGACGCTTCATGGTCCACCAGTCACATTGGACTGGGATTATGATCCTGCAGAAACAGAGACGTATGATGTCGATGCCTACGAGTATTATCGGTATGATCGTCGAACCAAAAGTGAGCTGGTCATCCCTCCATCTCATCGAGAATACCGTCTGATGCAATCAGGCTTTTCAAGAAGCGAGATAAAGTTAGCCATGGAGGAGGCCAAGCAAGCAGCGAAAGAGAGGGAGAAGACTGTGCGAGGTTTCAATAGGTCAAGGCGTGTCAGTTTTGATCAAATGCGGGGCAAGGCAAAGCTTCTTTCCAAAAAGGGGACTCTCCGTCGAAAATCTGCTGATATTTAGTGGTACATAACAACTTAGCTTGGGTTGTAACATTTTTGGAGAATGAAAGACAATTTTCAATTTTTGGGTGTACAGTAACATTAATAATGCTGTTTGAGTAAGTAAATTTTACAAGTTTGATGTATTTGTCATGACGATGTTATTCTACTTAGGTGATTGGATTGTTTGAGTTTGAATAAAAAGGCAACGCAGCTCGACTGTAATGTTAATGTAGATTCCTATTAGGTGAAGAAGCGTTCGCTATCCACCTACGACGACCAATCCGTACCCAGCAGGCCCCGAGGGCGTCTTCGGGAACAGCCCGAGCCCTCCTGGTTTAAGTTCTCCTTTCTCTAAGATACTAGAGCTCTCTAGAGAGAGAGACTTTTGTAGAGTGTCTACTTAGAGAGTAGGCAGTTACTAAATAAGCTATATATCTCTAAAGTACAATACTTCTTACATCGTAACTGTAACAGTGCGGTTTTTAGTTCATCACATATCATGATGTACATGTTGTAGTAAAGGCCTGGTTGGGCTTACGACGCTAAAAAAGTCTGCTCTGCATTCTTTCTTTCCGTTTAAAAGCCAGCCAGAGGTAGAGTAGCAGGCGTGATAACTTGGACTTGGCTTCCTGAAGAAAATAAGTATTCTTTGAAGAAGCAAAAGTAAATAATATGTACTTATGAGTACGTCTACGATAGCTTGCATTATCGAGAAGAAGGAAGAACCGTTCCCATTCAATGTTCAAAATACTTCAAACATTAATAACCCGTGGTTTCGGGGTTTGCGGAAAGTTGCGAGAAAGGTGGACAGACCGCCCTTTTGAAATGCCGATGTCGAGAAAAAGACCAAATTGATTTTTACTAGAGTTCTCAAAAAGGAGCTACCATACTCCCCACCGAGCTTACTACTAATTCTTGGAAACATAATAATACTTCTTACTTTGGCATGATGCTACTCATTATTTACTCCAGAGCTTTCATGCACTCATCCTTCAATGCCTTTCTTTCAGCATTCAGCTTTGCTTTCTTGTCATTAATGTCGTCCCTGAAATCCTTTCTCTCTTTCTTCTCCGTTTTGACTGCATTCATTTCCTCTGGGGTTGGCTTTTGATAAAGTATGTCATCTTTGCAATCAAATGGAATAATATCGCTCATAAAGTACTTCGTGTACAACTCGACCTTCTTGAAGACATTTATTCCAGGAGACTTAATTGGTTCAAGCCGGTCCTTCAGCAAATTGAGTATGTCTTGGCCACGATTTGCGACAGCAAGCTTTAGTCCAGCAGAAGTCGCTGGATAGTTGCTGCGAGTCAAGAATCCCCTCTTAATTGACTTGTGCTTAACAACATGATCATCATCAAGGGCACTTTCACGAAGATGCATCTCAATTTGATTTCCAACTGTGCTTCCTTCGACAAATAATCAGTACTTATATTATAAGTACTGATTATTTGTCGCTGCTAGAGTTGCTCTAGAGAGAGTAAGTACTATTAGGCTTTTGTCAATACTCAATACTCCTATGTATGTACTCCTACTAAAGATCAAGTGTTTCGGTCAAAGCAACAAGAAAATATCGATCACTTTCTCCCTCGGGCCTTCTCTGAAGAAAACAAGAAAACTTATCAGGTATTATTTCCACGGTTCGCAGTGGCGATGCCAGTAGTTTCCGTACTTCATGACAGAAATAACCTGAAACCCTACACACTTTCTGGATTTCGCCGTCAGGATCACCAGATGTACAACGGCCATCGCCATTATGTTTCCATTTCCTATGAAACTTAGCTATCAAGAAGTACCTACCATACTTCCCTACTCCACGCAAAAAACCTTTTTTGATTAAGCTCTGACTCTGATCGTCCAATTTTCTGAAGAACATCATGTCAACCAGAGAAACCTTTGGCAGCCTGGGACTGCTGGGAGATTATGTTGAGTTAGATCTTGAGAGCGGCAAACAAGTGGCTGGTAAGCATGTGCAATCCAGTAGCAGCACTGGTGAACATAATGTTGTTATCGGCGTCAATTTGTCTAAAAGTTGGACGGTGCCATTCGATTTCTGTGCTTTGCAAGACACTGAATGCAAATATATCGAGTCAGTACAATGGCTAGCCTGCGATGGCAGTAGTGATGGTGCCAGGAAGAGCAAAGACACGGCCTTCCTTCCCATTGCTGAGATCAACACTAGCTCTGCTGCAGACGTTAACGATATTCTTTCTTCGATGGCTGCAGAAGATATAATCATCCCGAAAGTATCGCTTGTTCCTACCAAGCTCAGCTGTCGAACTCTTCGAGATGGAACTTTTGACCTTGCATTGCACTTTCAGCTAAAGAAGACATCGACGAACCCAGAAGACTGGGCAAATTGGAGCCTACAATTCATCCACAACCAACTTCACGACTCTTTCACTGCTGTAGGTGCACAGGAAATGAATGAATCGTTTCAAATCACGCTGGCTCGCGGTATTGTTTGGAAGACTGATCAACACATGAAGGACTTTCTTGCGCAGGCAGAACGTTTATTGTACTCATGGAACCACAGAGGACCTTCTGCATCTGCGTCCATGAGCGAGGAGATTTATGTGCTTAAGAATGGCGTAGCGACCAACTGCTTCAAACACAACATGACAACTCCGTACAACTCAAAAGTCAACCGATGTCTGATTAGCAACGTCATCAACAAGGTATCACTTAAAATTGATGTGTCTGCTCCTGCGGTAGCCTCGTACATGATGGATGCCATGACGTTGGGTGTAATGAAAATCCATTCAGCGCTTTCACCGTTAGCCTCCTCGGCATCGAAACGATTGCAGTCCGATGACTTGTCGGTGGTTGACACCGTGACGTCGGGTGTGATGGCAATCCATTCAGCGCTTTCACCTTTAGCCTCCTCCGCCTCTAAACGATTGCAGTCCGATGACTTGTCGGTGGGTGCACTTACATTCGCTGAAGAGGCTCGGTCAGAAAGCCTCAAACACTTCAACTATGCCCTTTACCTAAGGGTGATAAGCAAGAAAGTGAATATCAAAGGTATTGCGCAAGAGCAAAATAAAGACATGGATTTGAAGAACGAAGTGAAGCTCCATTCAAAGATGTTTTGCTCGAAGCAAGTGGGTGAGAGTGCAGTTATTTTGGCGAAAGGGCGTGATGAGAAGTATAGGATTGTTGTTCCGAAAAGCTTGAAGGGAGATATCTTGAAATTGCATCATGAGTGTCTGGTCAATCCAACAGCGGTGTCTAATTTTGATACTGATGTGTATGACACATTCACTTGGAATGGAATCCACCAAGATGTGAAGCAATACGTTGAGGAGGCTCGGTGTGAGGAGGCTCGTCGGGAGAAGGAGAATGCCCAGCGAAATGCCAATAAGAATAAGATTATACCTATTGGAGGCATTAGCTCTCGAAGCAATCATAATGAGAGTGTTCAAGTGATACCAGTCATCATTGACGAAGTAAAAAAGAAGTGGTGGAAACCTCTACCTACGAAGAAAGGGCAGCGTCACAAGAACAAGAAGAATGCCTCCAACTCCAATACTCTCGACTCTCCTCCTACTCCTACTCCTACTCTCGTGAAGCTATCAAACGGTTCCGTCTCCACTGCTTCAGGTTTATCTAGCTCCAACTCAAGCAAGCAGCCGAGTGTAATTGAAGAAATTAATGACGATAATTATCGTCTCATTGCTGAGTTACCTGGAGTAAAGCCTGAGAATCTGAAGGTTGATTTCTTTCAGGGTGGACGTGTTTTGATGGTGTCTGGAACTCAACAAATGAGTCAGGGTAATCTTACTGAGACAAATCAGTTTGAGAAATGCTTTACTGTATCCGCAGCAGATCTCAACACAGCTGCAGCAGTTGCACGTCTCTCCAATGGTGTTTTGATTGTTACTGTACCAAAGACTTTTGCACTTATTTGAATCTGATTTGTAATCATGTGCGTGTTGATAACTCTCCGTGTCATTTGGAAGAGTGGTTACTTTGCGGATACAATGATTCTAATATATGTTAAACTTAGACTTAGTAAGGACAGAGAAATTTAGTCAAGCCAACTACTCTAGAGAGAGGGTGAAGTATGTTTGCACTCTCTTTTAGCCTCTGCTCTTGTGGTATGATTAGGATCGAGCCAAAATCATCTATCTCTCCATAGTAAGTGTATCTCCTCCGTCCACGAACGCTCGCTTGTTCCCTTGTGTAAGTAAGTACTTAGTTGTTCGTGCTTGTGTGTGGGGGGCTTTAGGTTATTTCTGTGCTACGGTAAACTACGTATCACTGGTATTTTGAACAAGCAAGAAAAGCATTTGTGAATGGCTGAGAAGACTCTTGAGTTCGACTGAGAGCTACTTCTTTGTGAAGTAGATCTGCCACCTGTACTGTACAATAAATATGAAATTTGGTCATCATTAAGTGACGACGCTGTTATCGGGCCATTGTTGCTCTCATAGACTATGTCATAGAGTGCTTGAATGGCAGCTAGTCCTGCTGAGCCGTTTGCCTTACAAAATGTTCTCCCGAATATTTGTGTGTAGTAGGTGCTTGGGTCTGGGCTTTTGTAGGATCCCCCGTAGTGATAGTTTCGTTGTTTCGATTTCCAAATTGAATCAGCTCGTTCTAGGATGTTTGGAGGGGTTCTAGTGAATGCTTGGTGAGCCTTGTTTGAGGCGTTTGGAAATTTGGACTTGTCGATATTGTGGAGTGTTTTGTAGTCGCCATTTGGAGGTGTGCCATATAGGAAGTAATTTATTGTGGGTCCGAAGAGGCCTAGTGGGCTGATGGCGAAAGGGAGTAGTTGCATGTTATCTGTGAACATAGCTCTCCGATGATTATTTATTATTTGTTCTCCGGTAAGGGACCGGTAAGTGATATTTGTGATGAGCTGTCGGTACCAGATTTCCTTATTTGAAACTGCTTGTGTGTGGGGCTCTCGTGCACTTCATCTCGGTATGGTGTCTGATCAGACACACAAGACTCTTACTTGTTAAGCTCCACAACACGATCGTGTAAATCTGTCTTTCGTTATTTATCACGATGAGATGATGACAGAATACAAAAAACGCTACCAGACAAATTTGAATTTTGAACTGAGGTGCTTCGTGGTCGCGTGTCGCTACATAATTTGCAAGCATAATTGTAGCAACAAGTGCGAAGCCAAGTGCGTGAAAGATCTTCCTCAACTCTTTTTGACACCTGACACCTGCAACGCACAACGTCATCGTAGGTCATTGTCATTGGTTCCGCCGATACACTGCAATAAAATAGATTCATTGCAACGAAGAGGAGATTCATCACGCAGGAACATAGACTCGTCGACAATATGCACCACAAAGTCTCAGGAGATGGAAGTGCTGCAGCAAGGGGAGGGCTACTCCTCCTTTCATCATTGATGATACTTCATTATGCAGCGGGTTTTCAAGCCCCACGTTCACTAGCACCTGTGTCGTCCTATCGTAACGAATGTTCCTCATCGCATAGTCATCATGGGTGCATCATTTCCGCCGCACAAATACAGCAGAGGCGACGACTACACGGTGCCACCACTACTTTGCAACAAAAAACAACAGACAATGATACTGAAGTCGTGGAGGAAACGAAGCAACACAGCAATATCCTTTCTCAGGCATATCATCTTTACGTCGAGTACTTTGACAGATTGTGGTCCGACACTGATGTTGACCAACGAAAGAAGCGAGCACGTCAACGTGCCCATGATTCAGTGTTGCGTATGAAAAACATGGTTGGTAATGGGTTGGGCGATGAATATTTGTGGACTGCCGACGCTGCAACGGAGGGGGGAGGAGTTGGTGCATTAATTAAGAATGCAAAGAAGGGGGGGAAGGAACAAACATATGCATATGAGGAGGATAAGGCGGTATTTACAGATTTGGATGAGGATGTGAGACGAAAGATGGAGGAGGCGTGTGATTTAATGTTGGATCAGTTGGAGGGGAAAGAGGGGTCGGTGAAGAGCGATGAGGAGGGAGCAGATGAAACTGCTGTTGACGGAAATATTGCAGTTGCAGAGGATGAAGTTAACACGAAGGAGGGTATTCCTGTGGCTACTGATTCGGTCGGGACAGAGCTCACTACGGCACTAACTGATGTTGCCGAAAGTGCATCAGATTCGTCGTCAACTGCAGTTGCCACCAAGAAAGAGAAGAAGAAGGGGCGTTCCGTTCTCTTTGGTGCCACAATGGGATTAGTTGTTGCAGGATGGGTATATTCAGGCAACATTTCATTCACCACCCTCTTCACTCTAATGACAGCTCTGGGTCAACTCGAATATTACCGCATGGTAATGAATGCAGGCATTTACCCTGCACGCCGCATCAGTGTCTTGGGTGCATGTGCCACATTTGTCACAGCACTCTTTGCACCCGATTTACATCAAATCGTCCTACCCGTCTTTTCCACTTGGACTATGATTTGGTTCTTGACCATGAGAAGGAATATTACCACAATCTCTGAAATTGCGACAACCTTTACTGGAATGTTCTATCTCGGCTACATCCCTTCGTTCTGGGTGCGCATACGACAATTGGGTGCGGATGTGGTGGAACCTACTAGGTTGATGCCGTTGGCGAAGCCCTTGTTTGAACGCCTAGGACAGAATAATCTTCTCTCGTATCTTCCCAAGAAGATTCACTATCCCATCACCACCGGATCTAATTTCATCTTCTGGACATGGCTTTGCATTGCATTCAGTGATGTTGGGGGATACTTCGCTGGGCGTAAGTTTGGTAAGACAAAGTTGGGTGCCATCAGTCCAGCAGCGGGTAAGACGAGTCCCAATAAAACTGTGGAGGGTGTGATTGGAGGATGTGCATTTAGTTTAGTCTTGGCCACGTTGGGAGCATGGATCCAAAAGTGGCCGTACTGGTTTGTTGTTGGTCCCCTCCACGGGGTGACTCTTGCCCTGTTGGGATTAGTGGGGGATTTGACGGCGTCGATGCTCAAACGCGACGCTGGATTGAAGGATTTCGGAGATTTGATTCCCGAGCATGGAGGTATCATGGATCGAGTGGACAGTTACATCTTCACCGCTCCATATGGCTGGCTTATGTGTGGTTATGTGATTCCTGCACTCAAGAAGCTTGCCGAGGCTAGAGCTGCCGTAGGTGTGGTTGTGTGAAGTGGCGATATCAAGTTAGGTTTGGTGTTAGGGGGATTGATTATCTATGTGTACATATGGGTTATTATTGAATGAAATAAAAGAGTCTTTTACTTCATCAATTAGACGTAATTTGCTGTTGTTTCCTCTATACACTCCATTTCATTGGTAGCGAAGACAGTGGGCCTCTCAATGGTGCGTTGCGAACAGACTTCTCCTTCCTTCTCTGTCTTTGTTTTGCTGGGATTCGGCTCAATGCAGCCATCGTTCGCAATTCTCGTCCCTGCTCCCTGTCTTCCTCAACGTTGCCGAAGGAGATCGCGACTCCTTTTGATGACTGGGAAGGACTTCGAGTAAGACTATGGCATTGCGTGTGAGCACTTCCCCCCAGCGTCGCTTCTTCTGACCGGCCCCGCATCTCGTCGGTTCGAGGACGAGACGATAGAAAACGAGTGGTGATAAACCCAAAACAAAATGCCATGATAGGGAAGATGTCTGTAGCAATCATTGGGAGGACTCTCTCTCTAGAGAGTAGTATCGATAGTGGAGATAGGGATGAAAAAATGCAGCGCAAGCAATGACGACATCGATAGCCATCTTACCGGTAAAGAATTCAATAGGTATGAGTACAGCCTATCTACAAAGACTGACTCACTCATAAAAAAACCAACACTTCAACACGCAACGCTACGCAACCATGGCGACGGAACATTTGCATACTACTTCACATCAACCATGATGAAGATATCCGTATCGCTAGCAGTTCTGCTATCAATATATGCAACATCAAGCAGCGCATTTCAGACCCCCGCTGCTTCTGTTGCTACTCGTCAACGATTCAACAATCTCTCGCCTCTCAAGAGCACCATTGCAGATGAGGAAGTAGATTGCATCGTTATCGGGTCAGGCATCGGAGGTCTCTCCTGTGCCGGTCTCCTCGCCGCTACAGGACGCAAAGTCAAAGTACTCGAGAGGCATTATGAAATTGGGGGATGTGCACACGAATTTTACATGGATCTCGATGGCAAAACTGTCCCATCTGCCTCGATTAAAGATTTAAGTGCTAGAAAAGATCTCTTCCACTTTGAAGCAGGTCCGTCACTTTACAGCGGATTGTCAGATGAACGATCACCTAACCCGTTGAAACATATTTATCAAATGATTGGAGAAGAGCCGGAATGGTTGACGTACGATCAATGGGGAGCATTCTTGCCTGAGGCGCCAGAAGGTTACCAGATGTCGATTGGGGCAGACAACTTCGTGAAAATATTACGAACGTATGGTGGAGATGAGGCAGTAGAGGATTGGGAGAAGCTTGCCAAGAGTTTACGTCCAATGGCCGATGGAATTAAGGGAATTCCTCATGCTGCTATCCGATCGGATGGGGGGATCATGTTGACTGTGGCTGCCAAGTATCCCAGATCTTTTTACAACGTGCTGCGCTATGCTCCTGCCTTCTCTGAGTCATTTGATTTGGATGAGTTGGGTCTCAAGAACGATTTTTTGAGAAATTATTTGGACATGCTGGCATTCTTGCTGCAGGGTCTGCCAGCAAATCAAACACTCAAGGTGGTTATGGCGTACATGGTCGAAGATTTTTTCAAAGAGAATGCTGTTATGGACTTCCCCAAGGGAGGTAGTGGAGCGTTAATGGGGGCATTGGCAAGGGGAGTAACCAAGAGAGAAGGTTGCTCTGTTGACATCTCAACTAGCGTTGAAGAAGTTATTATTGAAGATGGTCGTGCAGTTGGTGTTCGTTTGGCAAAGAGTGGTAAGGTTATTCGCGCAAAAGAAGCTGTGATTAGTAACGCTGACTTGACAGCCACATACAACTTTGTCCCTAAAGGTGTGCATCAGGCCTTTGATGAGGAACGCAAAAAGTTCCTTGGTGCCACCAACAACCCTAAGGATGGATCTGTTCCGTACTGCAAAAGTTTCATGCATCTTCATTTGGGAATAAAGTCTGAACTCATCCCCGAGGATGCGCCTCCACAGTGGACTGTTGTTCAAGATTGGTCGAAAGGAATTGATGCCATCGGTAATGTTGTGGTTGTTAGCGTTGGCTCAAAGCTGGATCAGTCAATGGCTCCTCCAGGCTACCATGTATTGCACGCCTACACAGCTGGCAATGAGCCTTACGAAGACTGGGAGCAATTTGAGCACCTCATGGATGACGCCGCAGCTAGAGATAAGGATGAATCATACCAAGCATTCAAGGACGAGAGAGCTCAGCCCATTTGGGATGCTATTCAGAAACGTGCTCCCCTTGTGACTAAGGAATCTGTTACTGTGGAGAAGGTAGCTACTCCGCTCACCCATGCGAGATTCTTGAACAGACACAGAGGCAACTATGGTTTGGCAATACCACCCGGAGACGAAGGATTCTCATTTCCTGATGTTACTACCCCGATCGAGGGGTACTACCGGTGTGGAGATTCTACAACATCTGGAATTGGCGTCCCCGCAACAGCCTCTTCTGGTGCTCTCTGTGCAAATGCAATCATGTCGGTGTGGGAACAGCTTGAACTAAATTCGAAGATCAAGATGCCGATTGCATATGGTCAAGGTCCTTTCAGTAATTAGAGTGAGGAATCCTTAAACTTAAATTATTACTTTACCGACAAGTTCGAAGTGTGCTCATCTATCATTGGGGACTTGTCTGCTGGCTAGGACTTTGAAGAAGTACTCGCATTCAATCACGCCATCCTCGGATAAGTCCGTGCAGTGGATGGCATTACATACATTATTCTTGCCAAATTTTGCTCGAATAGTCTGTGGGTGCAATTCGCAAGCAACTGCATAGTCCCAAGGTCCTGCATGTGCTCTAAAATCTGCAACAATATCTCCGGTAAAGTTTGAATCCCGTTTCAACTCCAAAGCAATGCTCATTCCTGAGGACATTTCGTCAACAAGTTCGACGTATTGTGGGAAGACACCCTTGTAGACTGAAAGAAATTCAGCTGCCGTCTCTTTGTCTAAGCGAAACATTTGAATAGCAGAGATTAGAAAACCTCTGTCTACGATATCATTGAGGACTTGCCCGATCATGCGATCCTTGATAATATGAGGCCTGATGACACAGGCTGTACACTCTTTCAATGTTGCTGTCGTTTGGCGAAGTTTATTGAGAAAGAACTCCGCAAATTCTTTCTCTTGACCAGCACAGGGACATGCCACACCATTGCAAAATGGAGAAGACTCTACCGATGCCCTCACAGATGTGATTGAATCTGATCCACGGAAGGACAAGGCCACGAAAGGACTAGAGCTTGAGCACAGATCTTTGAGCTCCATCCCTGGCAAGAGTTGTGCTGCTTCATTGATATCTTCAATGCTTGAAGAAAAGTGAATTGATTTCATGTCTACTAGGACACAATCCAGTCTTTCAACTCTCATGACAATGTCACCGATAGAGTCAGTGAGAGTTGGAGTCACAAGTATTGTCATTTTCTCTTCTTTCTCCTGAAGAAGTTGACGTGTTGCCGTGTCTGCATAGTCAACAAGCTTTAGCTGACGTGATAATAAGACAATTGTTGAGCCTTTCACAAGATCTGATTGGTTCAACGTAGGCGGTAATTTGGTCCTTTTCAGGAACTTTCTACGTGTATTGAGGTCGTTCATTTCCACTTCTGATGTATTTACGTGATACGTCAATAGGTATTCCTTGAGCAGTTGTGAGTGCGGGTCAAGCCACTCGGCGATAAAGCTGAATATGATGTCAGTTTCATTGCATTCCATGACTTCGATAATACTGTCGAATGTATCAAAAGAGGAGGTTGCCGATCGATCAAAGCAAGGGTATAACTATGTCAACAAGGGAACGAACAAAGTAGGGGTTTGAGTAAGCATTATTCAAAATGACACATGATATGAATATGAAAATACACTCAAGAATTTATGCTTTCGAATTTGAATGTTCGCGCGCGTTGTGGTTTAAACTTAAACCGAAGCCGAAGCCGAAGCGAGGATGCCACTAACAACTTACTTTCACTGATCATAACAATAGAAGAATGCCAGAAGTAGAACGTCTTCGAGACCCAATCGGTGCTAACAGAGGCAAATCGCTTCGAGAGCATGCTTCTATTTTGAGTCAAAAGGCCCAGAAACATTACCATGAGAAGTACTTCATTCCTCCCTACCGACCAACGAATCGAAATTGGGAGATGACGTTTGCCGCATTAGGATGGAAGCGACGTACCATCGAAAAGTTCTGGAAACTATTCTGCAAAATAAATCATTCCAGTGGTGCGATTCAAATAGAGCACTTCTTGGATTTCTTCGATCTTGATTGGTCGAAATGGACAGAAAGATGCTTCACATATTTTGATACGACTGGCGGCGGTGATATTGACTTCTTGGAGTTCATGGTATCAGTTTGGAATGTTTGTACCTTCAAGATTGATAGCCTTTCCAACTTTACATTCGACATGTACGATTTGGATTGCGATGGAGAGTTATCCATTCCTGAGATTGAGAATATGGTAAAGGACTTATTCGGCGCCAACGGCGGCAAGCTATGCTTGAGAGATGCAACTGAATATGCTGCTGAGCGTGGGGGTGCACTCAATTTGAATGCGTTCATATCCTTCACGGCTACTCATCAGACGTTGCTATTCCCCATGTTCCAAATACAGCGCAAGCTGCAAAAGAAAGTATTTGGCATTCAATTTTGGGAAGAAATTGAACGTTCTTCGAAGGATACTTTCGACCATACTGGAAAGAATCGAAATGAGTTCAATCCACGTCATGTCCAAATCTTGCTTCGCACTTACCAAACAGGCGGTGCTGTTGCCGTCTTGAGTCACACTGGAGATCCAAATGCTGGGTTGCGAGACTGGTACGAAAACCAAAAGGAGGACGACGAAGCTCAAGATGACGCAAATCCCGCTGACTCGGAGAATGTAAAGTCTGGGTGGGCTGCTTTGAGGAATAACGTCCAAAGTAAGGCAAAGGCGACTCAACAATGGGGAAGTATGAAGAAGAACATCTTGAACGGTACGTTGGAAAAGATAAGCGACCTGAAGAAGCCAAGCGTTAAGTCTGATAACTTGGATATGGTGGCTGCAGCTAGTGCTGCTATGGGTGGTCAAAGCAAAAGCAAAAAGGTCATTCCTCGCAACGTTGCCGAGAGGCTGAGCAGTATCCGTGCGAAGCGTCAACAAGATGACGAAGATCGTGCTACCGTCATCAATGAGCCAGAAGAAAGTACCAGCAATCAAGAACCAAACACAAGGGAAGACCCAGTTAATGAAGTCTCACCTACCAGAGCAGGATCGACAATACCCCCTGATGTTGCTGAAAGACTGCAGCGCATTCGTGCAGCACGTCTTGAAGCCAGAAAGAGACAGGCATCAACAAAACGTCCCCGACCACGTGCACGGGATACTGTTATCCCAAATAACGTTCGTCAGAGACAAGTGGGTACAATATACTACAAGCCAAATGATGGGGCCAACTCGCGTGATTGGCTGAAGTAGTCAGTGTCAAACTGCAAGTTGTTGAGTTGTCATAGCAGCGCAGGAATGGACGCATGTGCATATCTGTGTTTATTATACATGTAGTTGAAGCAGCCGCGACAGTTGTAGATTGACAATGAGAAGAGTATCCATGATCGCTATTATGACAGTCTTGCTCGGCGCTGTGATTAGTTCGTCAAATCCAAGACAATGCTCGTTCAATCACAGCAGCAGCTCCTTCTTCAACACAATTTCCATGAGCAACAATCAATTTATCCGCTTTCCAGCTCAACATGGTGTCTCTAGCTCTCCTCGCTTTTTCTTTGCCAAATGGCCAAAACGAAAATCGCCACTCTCGGGGACAACTCCCATTGTCTCCAACCAGACCATCGAGGCGCATGAGCATCCCCTTGAATCCAGTCATTTCTTCATCGGGATGACGTTGAATTATATCACATATTATGGCAGTCTTTGATGCTTTGTGGAAGAATTCTACTTCCTCCATAAAATAAGAACCCTCAACAATCACACTGTCAATCTCATCATGAAATGGAGGATCAGTTTCGTCCGGACCAAATGTTGCATCAAAGCGAATACCATCTGCTACCTTTCTCTCCTCCAATCCAGGAGGCGCATAAACTTTTGCTTCTGGATACTTCTCTGACCACTGCTTCAAGAATAAATGGTGGATTTTGTTCGGAGATATGATGTACTTGATTGTGCCTGCCTTGGATTCTATCTCATCGGCTAGAGCATCATTCATTTGTACTGGTGACCATATCCAAGAGCACCCAGTGTTGAGGCGAATGATCACCATTCTGGTTGGGTAGGGGAAACCGTAGAAATCTACCACGGGTCCGTCGGCAATCCATACGTTGGGCGCGAATTCTTTCATCTTTTAATAACGATAACAACAATAATGAATGTCCTCGTTGCTCTCCCATTGCATTCGTCCATTCTTAAAACGTGTGAGTTCGCATTTTAGCGTTCGCATCCAACTCCCCTTCTCACCTCCTCACCTAAACACCCACCTCCTTCCTATATCCCAACCATTTTTTGAAAACGGTACCTCGGTACCGTTTTGTGTAGAACTCTGGTATGTTTCTACGTGAGGGTGAAAACGGTACCTCGGTACCGTTTTCAAAAAAGGCAGTAGGCCTCGTGATATTTGTTTGGATAAAGCATGATCCATCATGTGGCCTATAGGTATTATTATTGCATACAAGGGCTACAAGTTTTTTGAAAAAACGCCATTAGGAGCTGCCTAGCTTTGCCCGCTAACAAACGAGATTTCAAAAACGGTATCGAGGTATATACCGTTTTCAAGCCTTACGGGTACTGGGCCCAACTCAAAAACGGTACCGAGGTACCGTTTTCAAAATGGTTGGGATATCCCTACCTACCCCTATGTGCGGGTTCTAACCCGCATTTAGAATCTATGTGCGGTGCGGGTTATAACCCCACTTAGCAATGTGCCGCTAATGGATGCCATAGACGCCACCAACCGTCTAACCCCTGCATCAGAATCATCAACTGGACCAATATGATCAATGTTGAACATTGGTTTGGGCCGTGGTAGCGTGTGTGGGGTTGTGGTGTAGCCTCATTACACGGCACCGGCCATCATCTTTTTCAGCCGTCGCCAAGCAGTTGTGGTGATGGTTACGTCAACCATACACGTCCGTCTCGTCTCCCCTTCATCACGCGATGATACTTTATACCAATGGGGATGTTTCGGTGCCAGTATTCCTTCGGTTTGGGCTTTTATTCATGCTGAATTCGATAATCGCCGCTTGGTATTATTTTCCGGCCAAAATAATAATCGTCGATCATCGACAAATGAAATGATTTAGATGGCCAGCACACGATAGTGAGGGCAGCCAAATTGAACAATAAAGTATTATGGATGCTCTGGGCTTGTGGAATGGACACAACTATCGCTGTTATGATGAGTCAACACGTCGTCTTCAGAAGGGCAACTCAAAAAAGCGCGTATTATTTCTGCAAACACGGAGAAGATTAGTGTTATTTCATGTTTAAATATTGGATTGTGGCGAAAATAGTGCGAACTGTGGGGGATTGGGAAGTGCTGTGTGGGAAGTAGCCATTCATCATGGACAGGGAGTGAATTCTGAATGATATCTACTTGTGGGGATAAATGTGAAAATTATTCACTACGCTGAAACAACGCCCATTTGGTTATAAAATGTCATGATCGTCAATCGAATCATCCACAGTAGTATGAAGTACAATAAGGCACTGTGAAATGTATACACTTCATTGCCCAGAGCACCTAATTGCATATAATGCAAAGATGTATCTTCATTCCATCATGTTTCAACACTAAAGTAGAGGTAATATCAACGCCATAGAGGGCAAAGTATCATTTGAAATTATAGTAATAGCAAGCCCATGATACCTGCTGACGTTGAAGATCATTAGTTCTGGATATAGAAGCATTATGCGTAGTGCGTAGGCTCCTATTGCAGTGGACAACATGGTCTACCATGGTCAAGATCTTCTGATGGTATCTATTCTACGAGTAAGTTAGCTAGTATTACGTACTTACTTACTCTTTCTATGTGCGGGTTCTGTCCCTCCCGCCATTTCCTACCGCGATAAAAATACGCACAAAAAACCGTAGGGATATACCGACCGCCTCCAACTCCTCACTCCTCGCTCCTTCCACGATGGACCTTGAAAATTGAACATTGACTCTAGCTTGCTTGTGCGTAGCAGCGGCATTCTATTTGGCGCAGACCAGCGCTATGTTGATGACATCATGCCGCTGTACTCTTCTAATTCTTCATCATTAATAGCTATGGGAATGATGCTGCTGTTGAAATCGGCAACCTCATTCGCTCCTCCCCACCGACTTCGTTTCATCCGTCAGATGGCAGCACGAGCAGTTCCATCACATAATCCTCAAAGAGTAGGAAATGTACGAGTGTATTCTTCTCTCGATAACAACAACCTTTGGTATGATCCATCTTTAATGGATCACATGCTGTTTAGAATCAACGAGTGCAATCACATACCGAATTACATCAATTTGGTAGATTTTGTAGTAGACGGACAAAAGTTGGGTAAAGTTACACCGAAAGTTGCCGATAGATTATGCAACACATCCCCTTCTATCTTTCAAAAAGATGATTCTGATTCCACTCTCACACTTGGTAAAGCTGCCGGTGACACTCCTGAATCGAGAACAAAGGCAGTTGCATCTGTCATGGAAGAATTACGTGATCGCGGCTACATAACTGGCTGGCGAGACGAATTGTATCCGGTTGCCAACAATTTTGATCTAGTGACGTCACCAGTCTTTTTGATTGAGAGGGCAGCTGCGTCATTATTGGGAGTAATGGAGTATGGTGTGCACATAAATGGGCTGGTCATACCAGAAGATGATAACCAAGAAGTAAAAATGTGGATGGCAAGACGTTCCAAGACAAAATCAAAATTTCCATCCTTCTTGGATCATATTGTTGCTGGTGGTCAACCAGCGGGATTGTCGTTGATGGATAATGTCATTAAAGAATGTGAGGAAGAGGCAGGGATTCCGGAAGAATTGGCTAAGCGTGGTATCAAACCCGCTGGGGTAATTTCATATGAATGCTATGGAGGAAAACTTAAGGAGGAGGGAGAGGGAGTCATGAATCGTGTAGTATTATTTTGTTTTGATTTGATGTTGCCAAAAGACTTTGTCCCCTCAGCCAATGATGGAGAGGTTGAAAGCTTCTTTACATGGTCATTAGAAGAAATTGCTGAATCTATGCATCCAGAATATGACGACCCAATCAAACCAAACTGTTATCCTGTCATCATAGATTTTATGCTGAGGGAGGGGCACATCTCGCCAGACAGTCCTAAATACCTTGAAATTGTGAGGAAATTGCGAAGTGGGCCGTGCTGTTGAGACGCAAGATGTATCAAATCTCTTCCAATTGAACTTACTTAGTGACATGTTTTGAGCATTATTAAACACACTTGTAACTGATAACTACGATTGACTACTTCATAGAAAGCAAGTCTGCAATAATTCCAACTCGATACACCTTTCGCCCCAATCAAATTGTTACTCCATACTCCACTTCACCCCAAGATGAAAGCATGTTCCAGGGAAATAATACTTCACTACTTTCTCGAACCTCTTCTTCTGCGTCTCACGCACTGTAGGCAGGGCGGGTTCATCAATCAGACCGAGACCATGAAGGCGCTTCAAACGGAGATAATCCAATATCTTGCCAAAACAGTAAGGACTATACTCGATCAGAGTGGCAGTATCCTCACTTGCCTCTTCGAGCAGCTTAATCTCTTTCAATAACAGACAGATGGTTCCTGCACGCTTTACTCCTATCATCTCTAATCCCCTTTCATTCAATGCAAGGAGCTCTGATCCCTTGATTTCATTCTCCGAGAAAAGAGCAGCAATATCGTCGGGAACATCCCTCACACTCTTCACCCAATTCATGACATCATCTGGAGTCCAATCCTTAACACGGTTGCTTGACGATCCTTGTTCTGTCCACTTTGAGTCATCAAACTGCTGTGCAAGCACGGATTTTTCAAAGAGTAGCAACGTAGCACGTGATGTGGCCATCATTGTCCCGCTGACATTGAGCATGATAATATTGTTGGTGTCTCCGCTTCCGAATGACTCGATGAAATGCTCTTCGTCCTTGAAGCTTTGCTCGAGATAGAGAACCTACGCCTCAAGCTCTTGAAGCTTGGTCCACTTCTCATTGATGGCATCGTTGACTTTCTTTGAGAACATATCAACAGCTGCGGCTCTCTCCACAGAATTTTCAGGAAGTGACCGCTTCTTTATTGGATTTGGAAGAGGAGTTGGATCATTAGTTACTTTGAAGACTTCTATCTCTTTGATATCGTACTTGCAAGTGCGCTGCCTGAACGGACCACGATCGTAGGTTTGTCCACTGTTGAGCTTCACTGTTGAACCATTCACATAAAGGTCGGGTCCAGCACCAAATGAAGGGCCATATGCATTATAATTGCAGATTGCCTTTTTATCTTTTGCGCTTTGAAGCTTCATCTTGCAAGGAGATGAAATTCCAAACCCCGACAGCACGAAGAGAAAGGCTTTGTCTGCAGGGGCAACACTATTGTTATTGCTCCATGAAGTGTTTGAGTATCCTCCAATCACATCACCTCCCATCATCTCAATGATCGCAACCGTCGGCCCTTTGTTATCACATTTCGAATGAAATGCTGAGGCTGAAATACCATCCCTTGATGAGCGATAGAGGAGTCTCAGTTCCCCACCAGATCCATCCTCCTCTAGCAAATTCTTGAATATCGTCGCATCGGAAATTTGAGTTACAATGTTGCTGTCGATTTGCGGATCGAAATAGATTCCAAAAAGCTTCATTTGATGCTCAAGAATATGCTGAAGCTCATAGTCCACCGTTGGCGGCTCGGGCGGTTCGTCTTCGGACGAGATAGCCAACTCATTCATGTAGTCCACGATAGCCTGAAAGCAGTCACTGTTCACATCCAAGAACAGACGCCCACTACTGTCAAAAGCTAGCTTCTTTTCCCAACGTCCACTAAACATCGCCTCAAATCTTGATCCCTTCAGCTGCGTCAATGTTGCACGCTTCACTGCTATAACTTTCCCTCCTGCATTAATTTCTATTATGTCATCATCGGACGCACCAACATTTCCATTGGCAGAAGCAGTTTTGTGCTTCTCTTCGTCAAGCTTTCTGAGACGATCACGGAGCTGCTTCTCTTTCTCTTCAAGTTTATTGATTTGTATCGCGCGTTCGCGGTCAAATTCATCAAGGGTGACCTTAAGTCGTTTGTTCGCCTGTTCAAGATCGTCCATTATTTCGTCGATGTATTTCTTTTGACGCTGTAGACTGCTGCAGTGGGAGCAGCCTTGATAGGAGTTTCTCAGTGACGATTACACACACGCACAAAATTCAGAGACACTGTGGAAATGATATCAACTTATTCGTGACTTTGCAGTGGGATATTATGTCAGATGGACGTATGAGCGGCATTATCACATATTAAATATATGAATACGATGCGAAAATACAAAAAATGAGCTACATGTTCGATGATGTGTGTTTGGAATTCACTCAATACGATGATTCCACGAAATCAACGGCAAAACATTGGTGCGCACCTATATTAGGAGTATGTTTAATGAAACATTGATGTTGTGTTGTAATTCGTTGTGCGACTTTGGTTATTGTGTAAGGAATGGTGCTGCCGGCGCGGCGTCATTGTATGTCGCGATCGGCCGGCCGGCCGTCCGATGATTTGAAGGTGAAGGGGTACCGAGTACCGAGCGCGTTAGGTGGATCACATCCCGCACCACCACGCAAAATCCACTCTTTATATATACATGAAGTACCGAGTACCGAGCGCGTTAGATTATGGGGATGTGACAATGACAGCTCCTGGCTCCGCCACCACCCATCCACCACCACCACCCAAAACCCAAACCACAGCCACCATTGCATTCATCCCGCTGCCTTGTTGCCTGCTCTTTTCCCGTACTTAGCACAGAAATAACCTAAAGCCCCACAACTATCACTTGTACTGACGGCATAGTCTCTTCAACTGCCTTTGAACGAAGCGCCAATATTATCATGCCAACAAATTATATCAACGACCGCTATCTTGATGCCGAAGAGCGTTATGAAGTTAGAGTAGTCAAAGCGGCAGAAAGGCCACATCTTTTGCTTTGGGAGGAAGAGGACGAGGAGAATGGTTCGTCATCTTCAGATGAAAAGAAAACCGACGAGTCCGTCCATCCACCGCTGACTGATGGATGTGACTTGCCAGGCTGGAGGGCGAGACGACTTGCTCCGTGCGTGTCTATAGACAAGAAGCGTATAGATAGTATTGAATTGGTGTTGGGCGGGTGTCTTAACATTGGATCCGGAGCAACACTGTTTCGTAGAGAATCACAATTTCCATTTATTACCAGTAGCGGAGGTAACAGCTGGTGGCACTGTACAAAAGAGAAGTTATGCATTCTGCCACCAGCAGATCGTGATGCGCCTGTTGTCGAGTATGATGACATGTGTACTCTCGTTGATTATGTGAATGGTAATGGCTGCAATGAGGAGCGTCGGAAAGTGACATATTTCTCGTTAGAGTTTGAAGAGAAGAATAGGCCCGTCAAGATAATGGGTGCAACTTTGAATTGGCCTGCTATGCCAGACTACGACGAAGCGAATTATTCAAAGAATGAACCAACAACTGAAGGCTGGGCAGATATGAGCGACAATTCAGATTTAATGACAGCGAAAGGGCGAGGGGGTTGGACATTTGCAAATCTTGTATCTCGATTTGGAAATATTTCATGGCGCTATTCTGATCAACACGGTGAAATGATGTCATTGAATACATATGCAAAATATATTACATCACCCGAAGGTCAATCTGATGATTCTCCCTTGGGCATTTATGACTCACAATTTGGGGACGATGATCCTACGAAGGTATTGCTGAATGAGTATACAGTTCCAAAATGCTTTAGTCAAGATTTATTTGAGCTTGAAGGTGGATCAGAAAGTGATGAAGATGAAACAGCAGAGGAAGTCCCACGACCACCCTACAGATGGGTTTTGATTGGACCGGAGCGAAGTGGAACAGGACTTCATGTCGATCCATTATGGACCAACGCATGGGTCACCGTTCTTCAGGGACGTAAGAGATGGTTGCTCTTTCCTCCCGAAACGCCCCATGAGTTGATAGGGATGATTGAAGGCCAACCTCAGATCCCCTCTTCAATTTGGTTTGCAGACTATTATGAAAAGGTAACTTCGACGTCGTGGCCAACTGAATACAAGCCAGTTGAGATTCTACAAAATCATGGTGAAACTGTCTTTGTTCCTGCAGGGTATGTGAAGAGCTGTTTCTCCTTTCTTTTTTGACATAGTCGCATTCTCGTGAAGCTACACTCATCATTCTCTCTGACTTGTACTTTTATTCATAGCTGGCCGCATCTCGTATTGAATCTAGAGTTGACGGTTGCTGTCACACACAACTATGCATCTGAGTTCGGCCCATTCAAACGAATGTGTGAAGATGTGGTCGAAGAAGAGCCTGAGTTCGCTGTGCGGTGGTACGCTGGTTTGAGGGAGAACGGTAGAGAGGACCTGGCGTCTTGTCTGCCTTTCACAGACAAAAGTGAATAATCAATAACTAAGTCGAAAATAAAATTTGTTGCGAAACCTGTCAATTACTGTTAGTCTAAGGGAGCTCAACCATTAAATCTTTATCAATCTTGATGTTCCTACAAATCTTGGAAGAGATGTATTCTACCATCAGCCCCACAGGAGAATAACCAAGGTTGAGTAGGATGGAACACCATTGACAAGGCGCCCAATGAATTCACGGGAGAGTGTCCCCTGAGAACCTTCACCGGAACAATCAATGGATTGCGCATCAAGTCAGAGTAGACCATACTATGGAACACATGGATCGACCCATCGTCAGAAGCACTTGCCATGAGAGGATAACGAGGATGGAAACCAACTGATCGCAACGCCCGTTCGTGATACTTGAGAGTTTTGTATGGTGTATTCGCCAGATCCATATCAAACCAAACGAGGCGCCTATCAAGGCTGCCCACAACCAAGTGATCACCAGAAGTGTGCACATCTAAGGAAGAAATATGACGACATCCCGACAGCAAGCGCTTCACCATAACTTGTTTCACCAAGTGATAAATTCGCACGTGCTCCTTACTCGCCACAAACAAGAATGGCTTCTGAGGATGAAAACAAGCCAACTGCGCCTCTCCCTTCATCTTTCCAAATGGTTGTTGGGAAGCAACCTTGCTTAATTGATGGATCAATACTGCGGCTGCGTTAGCCTTTGGAGACACTGTAACAAAATAGTCACCCTTTCGATGCCACCGCACCGAGGAAACATCACGATTAGTGCGTAGGAGGGCAACCGGACCAGATCTATTACCGAATGCGCTAATGGTAGCTTTGTCGGACGCCTGCTTTTTCTTACGAAGAGATGACCATTTAACTGCCTTGGCCGCACGAGAGTCAGCAGGAATGTTACCCCCATCCTTGCAAGAGAACGCAGCAGAAAGCAAAGCGTCTGTCACTTCAGCATCGTCCAAACGTCCAGTGCCAGTCGAGATAACGACGGCACAGTTTCCGATGGCAGCGAGGAGGCAATGATGGGATCGGTTTGGGTTCCATTCAATGGCCGCGATCGGCTTCTTGCTGTCTTCGGATGCATCCTGTAAAAATCGATATAAATGGAAGATACAATTGAGTCAACTGAATTTCCCTCTCAACACAACAGTCGCATCAAGCACTGCAGCAACACTCACCTCCTCTTCATTGTCGATATAGTTGTTCAAATCCCAACTCTTCAACAAACGAGATGTCTGCACCTCCCAAAGTCGAACAACTCCAGCCTCATCTCCACTAACCAAGAATTGGCCATCAGGGCTCACGCTCAAACATCGCACCACAACAGCCTCATCCTGCTTTCCTGGAACACAATACTCAATACACTTGGTTGTGGGGAAGGGACGCAAATCACTCGCCTTGGGAAGTTGGGGGACCAAACTTTCGGGATCAATATTCAATCGTCGTTTCATTGCACGTGGGCATAAATATAGATCGAGGCATCGCTCGAATCGTTCCTTCACGGAATGTTCATATGCACCTACACTCCTCAAATTGTCAAACTTTTTAGGGATGAAGTGACCATAAGGGCGATCGGATGGATCCATATCTTCCCACTCCTTCAATTCTTCCTCTGTGGGCAGATATTCTCCAGGAGGGTTATAACTAAATGCATGTCCTGGTGGAGGAACCTTGGGTGCAGGCATGTGCTGCGGTCCCTTCCTCAATGCCAATTCATCCTCCTCATCACCCTTCCACAACTGGAACGGCTTGTCACTATCCTCTCCATCACTACGCTTCACAAGATCATTCATATCACGCACCCTCCCCTCCAAATAATCCATATTAATACTCCCGCATTTAAGCCTATGCAACAATCGTCGCACTTGCAACTTTTCCCACTTACTGGGCTGGAATCGTGATTTCTTCTCATAGCGATCACTGTTCAATCCACTCTTGAGTGGATCCACTCCCGAGAAGTAATCAATGTAGTCTGGATTGGCATCGTGTTCGGGATGGGCGAATGCTCCCCCCTGGAGACGTCGGATGAGTTCAATTTGGCGAGGTGTTAATGTCACATCTCTGGCATTGAGTGCATCATAGACGGTGAATTTGCCACCGCCTTCGGCTTCGTTGTTGTCGGCGGCATCAATGACCTGGTCTAGCAAATCTTTACCTGCACTCGAGTTTTTGTCTTTAATCACCTTCTTCCCATGACCATCGTATCCAATATGATCATATTCGTCGTACCAGTGAAGGGGGATCCGACCTATGCGATTCATTTCACCAGAGTCATCTTCATCATCCGAGGAGAGGTTGTCGGTATGCATCCAAGCTGCAGCAGCAGGATTATTGATGTTTTGGTCGGGTGTAGCCGACGCAGCAGCGTCAACTTTCTTACCATCTCCACCACGCTTACTCCCCGCGGCAGCTGCCTTGGGCCAGCTACGTGGAGCATCCACCACATCAATATCATCCAAAATCTCTACATCTTCATCACTCTCCTCCAAATCATGTTGACGTTGCAATCTATCCTCTTCGTCATCAGACGATCCCTGCTCTTCGAATTCATCCGAATCATCATCGTATTCATCGGATACCTCGACGGATGATGCATCATCATCATCACCTTCACTGTCTTCATCCACTGCTTCTGAATCATACTCCTCTTCATCCTCTTCGCTGCCATCGTCGCTACTGCTTGCATCTTCATCCGAGTCGATGGGTTCTACTCCGGGAGTTTGAGAATCAATCTCCTCGTCGTCTGAGGAAGAGGAAGCCTCTTTTACAGGCTTCTTTGCTGCTTGCTTCTTTCTTGCCATCGTGTTGGTAAGACGTTGGTGTGTGATGTTGTAAGAGATGCTGAGTGCGAGTTGTACAATAGTTAGGTTGCAATTTGTCGGAACAATCATGAGCAGATGAGATGTGTGTTTTGGTTGGCTGTGGTGATGGCTCGAAACATTGTGCAGAAACGGTCTGTCAAACTTCTATGAATTTGTGATGAAATAACGAAAGAAAGCTAGAAAATGATGCACACAAAGGTGTTCTGATGTGCAAAAAACGCAACAACTCGGTGGGAAGTTTGTGATCTCTGTCCCTCTCTGTTCGTTTTTGTTCACCACATCATCGCAATGATGACATCGTTAGTTGTCGTGCAGACAATGTAAGTACATAAGCAGGGAGAAGCTTCAAATAAACATTGATAAGAAGAGCATTTATTGTAATTAGTCAACAACAATGTGTCAAAAGAAAGGAGCACGCCGCGGCGGCTCCAGCAGTCCCTCTTTCTTTCGCCGCAACTGTTTCTCCATCGCTGCACTTCTCTTTGCAATACTCATTGGACTCCTTTGCAAATCACTCTCAACACATACGTTAGACCGACCAATTTCTCATGAGGCCGTTCCAATTTGGCAAACAACAGAATTGCATTGGGCTGTCAGATACTTTGTGGGGTATTTGCTTGGAAAGCTGGTCCCTGTTAGCCAAATGGTGAAATGTCCAACCACAGTTGATTGGGCAAATGCACAAGAGGCAGATGAGGCGACTTCGTGTATGACTCCAGTACGAGCATTTCTGGAGAAGACGGTTGATTCCGTTGATTTAAATGCACTGTTTGATGTGCAAGTCATAGATATTGAACGAAGTGACAGCAGCCCTATGCATGTGACGTTGCTCAAGAAGAAGAACGTGAGCGCTGAAGCTACTGCCGCAAAAGATAATGATAGCAAGGCTCCTCTCATTCTTTATATGCATGGTGGAGGATTCACTGTGAGGGGTGGAAAGGATACGTTGGCAGCTCAAATGTTTGAATATCTACACCAATTAGGCGAAGAGGATGACGATAATACTAACGAGTCAGCAAATTCATTCATGGATGATGCGGTATGGGCGATTGTTGAATACCGCCTTGCTCCTGAACATCAATATCCCGCGGCGACGGAAGATTCTTTGTTGGCATTGAACCATCTCGTCAACAATATGAATCTTGGTCAAGGTGGAATTCACATCAGTGGTGTCTCAGCAGGGGGAACCATTGCGATGGAGGTCACACTCAAATCATTGGATATGAACATTGACTCATTTTATGTGGACGAGCCGAAGGTACCTATTCCAACAAAGGATGGTAATCCAAAGACTTGGTCGTTGGATTCTGATTCCTTCCGTAGATATAGCTATACGAGAATGCCCCCGGTTGACTGGCTAGAATGGTCACTCAAGGCAATGACTGGAATGCAAACAAATCATGATGTTGAAAGTAGCATTCCATATGGAAAGCTTACAACCGACGTGGATATCACGGGAGGTGCCATCGATGCTGCAAATTGGAAGCGTTCCTTTGACGAAAGTAATACAATGCAACTTCCAAGTCTCATTCTAATTACTGCAAATGGGGACCCTTTAAAGAGTGGCGGCGTTTATTTCAAGCATATTTATGAAGAGGTGATTGAACAAGTGGAACCAACGTCCTCAAACAATACTGAAAGGCAACCTCAGATCAGTTACGTTGAAACTTCTTCTGGCCATACTGGGCATTACATCTTCGAACCAACTGTTTTTAAGGATACCATGAAAGAGTGGTATACTGAGATGAAGAAAGCACACAGCCGCCGAGTTAACATTGACTTGTAATTAAATACTCTTCATGTCTATTGAATTTGTATTCAATAACAGCAATAGTACACCAAAGATGTCTTCAAAGAATGAACAGAAGTTGTTGTAGGGTTTGGTTTATTTATTTGCTACGCACGCGGTTCCCTCCGCTGAAGTTAAATAGGCCCGCCGCACGCCCTTTTATCCCGTCTGTACTCGTTCAAAATGCCAACAACCAACTAACACCAAGCAACCTCAGCGAACCCAGCCACCAAGAAGACAAAAGCAAAAGCACCGACCAAGCCACAGCTTGTGCAAGCCGAGCGAAGCCAACAAGAAGCTTGCAGCAAGGAGGAGGTAGAGAAGTGTTGCATTATTGATCACAATAGAGTATTATCGCTGCCTCTAGAAATCATTTGATCATCAATTGAGGAGGGCACAAAAAACAGCGTCGGTGTAGGCACATCGTACCCAGATAAAGCACAACCAAACCATGTCGAGCACTTCATCGGCAAAAGCCCCCAACAAAAAAGGAGGAGGTGGAAACAACAACCCCAAACGAAAGAAGAGCAATAACAATAAAAAGTCAGCAAAAGCGAAGGAAATCACTCCCGATCCACCACTCGAATGCCCACAAGAGGACTTTGATGCATTACTCCAAGATGCATCGGAACTAGCCGATTTTGAAGAAGCATCATCCGAACTTATCGATTGTGCTAGATATGGCGAAGTCGATGCCTGCCGTGCCATTTTGGATGTGTGGTCAGTGAAACAACCAACCATAGTGAATGCCATTGACACCTCTCAATCCACATCAATGCACAAAGCGGCTGCCAACGGACACTTGTCCACAGTTCAGCTATTGCTCAGTAGAGGAGCTGATCATCTTCAGAATGACAATGGGAATACTCCGTTACATTGGGCAGCAGCGTCCGGTCATGCAGAGGTAGTTAATATGCTCTTAAATCATTATGACGCCACGGCAAAAACCAATAAGAAGAACAAGTCGCAACAACAATTAGATGTGCTATTGAAAAATAATTTTGGTAGATCGGCTCTTACTGAGGGATTCCAATCGGGAGACACGAAGACTGTGGAACATTTGCTAAATCATGATTCGGCAGAGGAAGAGCGGTTGATTGGCGGATTGGATGGGAAAGCTGTGGATGATGATGAGATGGGCGTCAATGGTAGTGAATGTGGCGATGTAAAGAAGAAGACTAGTGGCGATGGTGGGAAGAAGAGTATTGTGCATGAATTTGACTTCTTAAGAGATTGTGGAGTTGAGGATGGCCCTTGTGTGTCGATTCGAGAACTGGTGAGTGCTCAATTGTATAGAGCAAAATTGTGTCCATTTGATTACCCCCAAACTTATTTATTCACTGCTCTATCATTACGTAACATCAGCCAATTGCACACGCTGATAATCCCTTCGGTGCCGAAGCAATCGAAGATACGACTGGATTAGGAATATGGTGTGCTTCCCTCGTAATGGCCCGTTGGATGGCATCTCCCTCTATGGTGGAACGAATGAAAAGCAAGACGATACTTGAGTTGGGTGCGGGATGTGGTATTCCAGCATTGGCTGCAGCAGTGCATGGCAAGCCGAAGTCAGTTGCAATTACCGATTTGAATCCACAGACAATTGACAACATACACCACAATATTGAATTGAATCAGTGCAATGATGTTGCTACCGGTAGCTCAATTGATTGGGGGGACATTTCTACGTGGCCATCTGAAAAATTAGATTATGTGATTTGCTCAGACTGCATTTATCAAAAAGACATCGTGCCTTTGTTGAAGAAAGTGGTTACTGGATTACTCAAAGGTAATGATTCTGATGGTGGAGGATCATTTCTATACGTCGCTCCAGATGGAGGGCGGGATGGCCTTCCAGAGTTCATTGCCGCAATGAAATCAGAAGGGTTTGAGTGTGTGAAAGAGGAGGTGGCGCCGGATGAATACAGAGGAAACCCATTGAACAGCGGAGACGAAGAGGATTGTTTCCTGCATTTTCATGAGCTATCCAGCTCTGTCTATGTTTTGTACGAATTCAAAAGGTGCTAATCAATAAACTTTTCTTAAAATATATTCAACATGAAAGTTACACCACAGCTCCAGCCACCCTTTTTTATCTATCTTCTGTAGGACTAGTTGTTGGAGAGAGAGTTGGAGAGAGGGTTGGAGAGAGGGTTGGAGATACTGTAGGACCATCTGTACGTAGGTTCACTCGGTCCCCAGTGGGTGACAGGGTTGGTGCAAAAGTTGGATCGTACCGGTTGGGGCAATTTTCTAGAAAAGTGATCGAACTCTTGCCCGAATGGTCCCCACCGCTGTAATGCTCGTCTGCTCCATAGTCATCTGCACCATAGTCGCCTGCACCGTAGTCGCCTGCACCGTAGTCGCCTGCACCGTAGTCGCCTCCTCCGTAGTCGCCTGCACCGTAGTCGCCTGCACTGTAGTCGCTTCCTCCGTAGTAACCACCGCCATGTGCCTTTGCATTGTTCGCTGAGTTGGAATTTTGGTAGCTCTTGTCAGAATACCCTTGTCCGTAGCTGCTTCGTCCACCGTAGGTATTTCCACCACCGTAGGTATTTCCTCCACCGTAGGGTTGCTGGTAGTAATTTTCTTGGTATGGTCCGTAGTATCCCCCGTTGCCGTAGGAATGTCCCTGATATGAGTTGCCATAATTCAACTCCCTCCCTCTGGGTTCAGATGTTAGCCTGCGTGTTCGCCTGGTTTCATCTGTTGGAGACATTGTTGGAGACATTGTAGGTTCGTACTTGTCACCGCCACCACCCCACTTGTCACCTCCCCAGCTGTCTCGCGACTGTTTGCAGCAAACCTTGAGTCTGAGCCTTTGATTCATTGTCTCACTCAGTACTAACGTGTCTGTCCTAACGGGAAAACTAAATGGGCATGCGTCAAGTGTCTGGCAGCATGAACCATCACTTCCCCACTTGCTGCTGCTCTTCTGACCACCGCCCCAAGTGTTGCCACCATTCCATCCGTCGTTACCCCACGCAGAGTTGCTCCATCGTCTATTGGTTGGCTTATTGGTTGGATTTTGAGTCGGTTTGGGAGTTTTTATTCTGCTCCAATGATTAGGATCGTTGGTGTTACACACGTTATTGCCACAGCCATCACAAATTTGTTTTGCATTCGGATGTCTCGTTCGACGTGCCTTACAGCATTTCCATGGACTTGCACAAATCTTGGTGTTCTGTCCACCATAATCATCTCTTTTGTACTCCAAGTTAGAATCTTTTTGGTTGCTCTTGTCGGAGTAATCCTGTTCGTAGCTGCTTCCTCCAGCGTAGTCATCGTGTTTGGAGCTAGAGTCTTGGAAGCTCTTGACTGAATATCCTTGTCCTCCATTGCCGTAGTTGCCTCCACCGTATCCACCGTAATTGCCTCCACTATAGTTATCATTTTTATACCCTGAGTTGGAATACTGGTAGGTCTTGTCAGAGTACCCTTGTCCGTAGCTGTTTCCTCCACCGTAGGGCTTTACATTGTACGCTGAGTTGGAATTTTGGTAGTTCTTGTCAGGATACCCTCCTGCGCTGCCGTAGCTATTTCCTCCGCCATAGGAATTGCCTCCACCGTAGGGTTGCTGGTAGTAATTTTCCTGGTATGGTCCGTAGTATCCCCCATTGCTGTTGTAGGGATTCCCTTGATAAGGATTACCTCCTCCATAGGCGCCTCCGCCATAGTAACCTTGATCATAGTACTGAGCGGAAACCAAGGAAGCTGTAAGCGCTATTATTCCAGTGATTACTGTTGATGAGTTCATCATGGTGCTATTGTATCGCTGTTCTCTATGGATAATATTATTATATAATTATTTGGCTCTTGAGACCACCACAGTGCACCTCACAAACACCAGTAACCAGTATGTATTGAGCGACTCAACACTACTCTCACTCACATGCTTGGCGTCAAATTTTGGTTTGACACAACACTGAATTCCTACGTACGTATCTACGTGTCATTGTGGAAATTTTCTGGGACCCGAGAACCGCCCGGGACTGAGATCTTTCGACAGAAGATGCATGTGTAAGTACTTATGTACATACTTCTGTATGTAACAGAAATTTTGAAGTACGTCTGCGTGCAGGGCCCTCAAGAGGCGACATTATCTATGCTATTGAAACGAACATGTGCTACGGTAGCTACTTTATTTTCCAGATCGCACCGATCTTTCGACAGAAGATATAAGTACTTGTAGTTACATACATGATTAATCTTACTTGCTTCATTGCCTAGAGTTACTTTTACTTCCAGATGCTTAACGTACCACGCTTCTGGGATTTATCATTGCTATATCCACCAATCAAGCTGCAGTGAGGATGATGCAGTATTCCGCTGATCTCACAATTTGTGTTACTCTTCCCAACACACTCTTGAGTAAAAGTTGTCAGGATCTTCTCCACCTTGCCTGAGTTCAAATCAAACACGATACACTTGCCATCATTTGCCGAAACATACAGCCATTGGTTACTTGGACTAACGGTCGCAGCGATGAGTTCAGTACCCTGCACATCATCTCTGACATATGTTTGCAAAATGCTCCCGGATAGTGACATCAAAAATGCCCGATCTGATCGAGGGACAACAATCATTGTGTTTGGAGGAGAGTGCAGATGAAGTACAGTGTGGATACTCCTATTGCTGACAATGGACTCTGCATCATGAATCGAACGATTGCTTGATGTGGATATTGGCGGGATAATTTCCCGCAGAGGCTCAGCACTACGGCAATTCCAGATCATCACCGAACCGTCTGCACTCGCAGTAACCACTGCTAAAAAGTTGCGTTCGCCATTAGACTCACTGCGAGTTACGACCGACGAGTTGGGAAGAACGACGTAACGACAGCAGTTGATATATGACCTGTGCCCACGAAACTCTTTGATCATTCGTGAGGAAAGAAGACCATGTTCACGGCATGTTGAATCATGCCCACCAGTCAACACTTTAGATCCGTCAGGAGAAAATTGAAGGCAGGTAACAGCACAGCCCTTGTCATTGGATCCACTCCCACCATGTGTCCTCTCTAACTTTCGCAATAACCGTCCATCCGCAATCTTCCAAACACAAACGTCACCATACGATGAAGCCGAAGCCAGCATGGTCCCATCATGCGAAACGTCCATGGCCAAAATAGATGAATCTTGCATCATGAGCTCATCATTCTTTTGGTATTGCAAATCTGAGGTTCGTAACTTTTCAAAATCAATGTCATTCTGTAGTAGAGAGTTGGGGGAGCTTTCATCATCACCAGACCTAGTTCGCTCCCCCCAAACTTCAATAAAGCCATCACTTGAGCCCGTGACTAGCCCACTACCATCTGGTAGGAATATAGCGGATTCTATGTAACTCTTCTTTCCTAGTCGAATAGTCTGCTTTGCACGCGATGGGATGCGTTCCACTATCACACCCTCCTTTGTAGAGGACGATTTGCGTTTATGCTTCTTATTATCACTGCTCCCAACCAATTCCACATTACCCAATACCAAATCGAACTTTTTTTCTGGTGCCTTTCGCTTTTTCTTTTTCTTCTTGCCACCATCAACATTATCATCGTCACTCTCAACCTGGTCCTGGAATAGCTTTTGTATTGCAGGGAAAGCCCCGGTATGGCACTGCCATTTGACGCTCTGCTGTAGTAACGACGACAATCTCCCCGACGGTGCGTCGGGTACATACCTACTCAGCAATTTAGATATGAAATGGCGACGCTTTTGTTGAGTTTGATTCGACGGCCCATAATAATTGGTGGGTAGCAAAAGTGAAGAATCTGCCCCAGATGAACGCAGCGACGATAATGCAGTAACTCGTCTTTCAACGTCGCCTGATCTAGATGACATCATTCCCAAATTATGTTCATTATTGTTGGTATTGATTTGAGGATTATTATCCTTCAAATCATCATTATTGTCAACGTCATCGCCATGGACCGGCAGCGTTTTATCCAGCATCTCCGAGCACATCCGTAACGTGGCGTAGGCTAGCTCGAATTCCCCTCGGTCACCAAGCTCGAGAATTGTCATTTCATGTGTCAGAGACACTGCTTTCTCAAGCGGGGTAATTATTGCTTCATGAGCATTACCATTATCATTACCATCGTCGTCACCATCATGTCCATGTGCCTTGCAATAATCATCAATGTAACCCCTTCGATACCGCTGTAAATCTAATCCAGCCAAAATTTCTAAACATTCACCCCAACGTCCACCCTCGGCACAGGAAATCAGCTGCCCTTTGGAGGGGCCGACCAGACCTGCCATGGACACCCCAGCTTCTTGAGATAGCGCCTCACATGATTGATGTAGATTTGATTCGGTGAGATGGGTCAAAATCAGGCGGAGGATGTCGGCGGAGGGAATGTCGATTTTGTTGCTGCTGCCATCGTTGATTGAGGACATCATGAATGATTATATAATTGGGTAAACAGTAAACAGTGAGAAAGATGATGATCTCTCACTGCCAAAAGGTAGCTATCTCTCTCTAGCCTGCTCTAGAGAGAGAGAGATAATTCGTAATCTTTCGTAATGCTACAATCCTTTAGACGGCTAGATATTATCATCTATCAGGTCGGTACGGTTTTAGGTTTTAGTACTCTCTTGTGGGCGACGCCCGCGTGCGTTGGCCCAACAACTGCGGATAATGGGCACAAATCATCTAAATATATCCGTAAAGTGACAAAATATACCCTCAAAATGACCCGAAATCTCCTATCAAGCTTCTCCTCAACCAGACTACGTTGTGGGCACGCCTACTCGCCCTCTGAGATTTGGACGCACGCAGTTACGTTGTAGGGCTCTCTATGGGGAAAGTGTTAGGTGATTGCGAATCGTCCTGTCGTCCTTGCTACTATACTCCGGTCCGAAATAGATCATCTGTACAGGGAGGAGTAAAGGGGTTCATCGTGACAACGTGCCCTGTTCTCCGTAGAGAATGGTAGGGCTTTGAGTCTGGCCGATCCAAGCAAACTTCTCTCGATCTGTTTACTATCGTCATCTCTCAGGCTTCATCTAATGATGCATCAATGGAGTTCAAAGGATGCGTCCCACTTCTTCTTCGCATTTCTAGATGACCGTCGAGAAGGTTCAGCCAAATCTTTGATGATGTGGAATCTTTCATGTGCCATATTAAGAGTCTCTTCGCTTCCATCATCATAATCAATTGTGTATACAAAGCCTTTGTCTTCTTCCGCATAGCAGCTCCCATACTTTCCAGAGACCATGGAGTGGTGAGCTTTCACAATTCCCCGATAATATATCTCATCATCGGGCCATAAAATTGCCAGTTTGGTTCCGACTTTGACGTCAGACAGCAGCTTTAGCTGTGATGCAGCAACTCTCTTCGCTTCCATGGGTGCTTTCCTCTTCATTGTTTGATTCACCCCTGGTGCAAGCCAGCTTCCTTCGGGAAGGGACCACTCGCTCTTGTCCCAGCCCAAGCTTGCTTCTGGTTTATCATCAAGGAAACTTCGGAGAAATTTGTACCTGTTCAACAAATCCGCTGTTTTGTACGTGTTATCTGAGGCCATTATTTTCGACTTGATTTTTGCCATGCCTTCAACAGAGCAACCAAAACTCTCAACTCCTCTTAAGATGCTAATATCGTTGTCAAAGCTCCAATCTCCACTTCCAGTTGTTTCACTGAGGAGATGTCCTGATTTAGTGGCTGATGCCGCTTTCGAGCGAACGACATTTGCACGTCGCACTGAAAATGTCGGCTTGTAGATGAACGAGTCATTGAATTTGAACTCACTTAGGTCTGGCTCTAGGGCTAAATCAAGTCTGCATGCTTCACGAATCCCACTCTCAAAGGCGCCATGAATTGTGGACGGATGATAGGGAGTCGTTGCTTCACCAGCAAACAATATTAAAGGTCTTTTTGGCCTGTTGCTCGGAGTTTCATGCTCTGGACAAAAATCATAGATTGGCTTTGACATTGCCGACAACTCCTCAAACCCATCGATACCAGGGGGAACATAAGAGAAAGCACCCCGACTATAAGGATCTGAGCCCCAACGCGAAACGAAATAATCAATGGGCCACTCTGGAATTGTGATATCATCAACTTGCTGCCTAGTCCTACGACTTTGTGAATGTTGTGCCTTGATGCACATTTTTTTCAAAACTTCCATACACTCTCCAACAACTTCTTCATCATGTATGCTTTCCACCTTCTTCGAGTATTCTGAACCACCGTAAATTGCCACCAAAATTGGAGAGTTCTTGATGCTCAAGAACAAAATATCTTTCCCATGATCTTTGGCTGCGTGACCAACAAAGTCTAGTCGTTGGTCCATCTCATTTGATGTTGGAAAGAGATTTTTCCAAAAAGCCTTTTCAAAAGACATGCAGCACTTATTGTAAGTACCAACTCCCAATCTATCCATTGCATTCGTCTTGAAGTCAGGCAAGGGAGGGCTAAACGCAATGTGACCGGGAGCTCCTGGTGGTACAGATAGTACTGCCAGCGGTGTTGAAACGATGACAGCATCGGCTTCAAGCGTCAGTCCACAAGTTGTGGTCACATGGACAACAGTACTCTCTTCATTTGCATACGATGTAAAGGATGGAAGTATATTTTGTTTCCCATTTGGTGAAGAAGGCGATCCTGAATGGATATGGTTTCCTTTGTTAGATCGGCGTGATCGGCGGAGTTTCGACTCATCCAATGCAATCGGGTGCCGCCTACTGTATCTTCTGCGTTCTTTGGCCTCTCCTCTCTCAATTACTTTAACTCCATTCACCTCTATCCCACACTGAATAATTCCCCTCTTCAAAGATGATTTGTCAATTGAGTTTGGGGCATTCAAAAGAGAAGATTGTTTGCTTATACCCCTGCAGTCAAACCCCTCTGCTAAAGCTGTTATGATATCACGAGTGCCACATTCTAAATAAGAATGATCTCCACCATAACCAAATGGTTCATCTTTGTTCCATTTCTGTCCCAGCTGCTTCATAGGTGCGCCTGAGCTCATTTCAAGGTTGGCTATATGCCACTGAAACAAGTTGTTACGAACTGCTTCATCACTGGAGTCAAGATCTTGAGCGCTTCTAGGAGAGTTATCAAAATGATGCTTCTTACATTCTTCGAACACGTTGGCGAAATCGTCTCCTGGTCTAATAATCGCATGTGAAGCACCACCATTCATTCCATCTCCATCAGTGTTATCCTTCCATTCATACCGTCCACTCTCACAGCATTTAGTTGCTAGATCTAAAACCTGATTGAAATCATGCGAAACTTTCTCATCAACCTCGTCACTTACTTTTGCTCCATTATGATCTACCAGACAAGTATGAGCACCAGCTGTAGCATGGAGAGGCAATCGTAGCTTTTGGGCAAGACTGTATACTGGATTTAGCAGGCCATTGCCATTGGCACGCTTGAATTTATTCTCGTTGGCATCTTTGCATTCTTTGTAAATTACTTTCTGATCACTTTTGACGTTGCAGAGCCGCTTTGATTTCCTCATCGGACCAGAATCGCTGTCTTGTCGACTATTAAGTTTTGATCCATCACGACTTCTACTTTTGCTTGTCCCAAGATCATGTGAACCAACATGTGATGAATGCGAATCCGTAGCAGTGTAAACTCCCGTTCCATGAATGAAAGCACCGCCGACGTCGACGGGTGACCATTTTTTTACCTGGAACAATTCGCTTTGTACGTCACTTACTTCATCCTGTCTGCCGCTCACTGTTTCAGCATCATCCATCATTAGATCTATCGTTCTCAATCTCCCTCCCAATCTATTTCTAGCTTCTAACACAAGAACATCATGCCGACGTTCACTAAGTTCACGTGCACAGGCTAAACCGGATATACCTGCGCCAATAATAATAACACGTGGAGGACGTCGAGCTTTACTGATAATTGTTTGTTTCTGTTTTGTTGCTGTATTGTTGCTCTTCTCGCACTTTTTGCTCTTTGTGTTTGATTTATTACGTGTTGTATAGCTATCATGTTGCCGCCAGGAAGGCCGATTCCGAGCAGATCTCATTGGAATCTTTCGCCCCCCTGCTGACTGTATTGTTATGACTGGTTCGATTTTTGTAGCACCATTATTAGCGGCTCTTTCGGGAGTTCGCTGCTCTCTCAGCCGCTTCGATGATCGACGCACTTCATTCTTTTGATCCAGCTCTGCTGATGTCGCCTTACGTTTTTTACTACACTGTAATTCTTCACCTCCCACAAGCCCGCTTTCTCCCTGTTTAGAAGCTCTACGAGGCGACGTTCGAAGACGAGAACTGCTCCGTGATGGCTTCGTCATGATCTGTTGAGTATCTGTATGTATGTTGGTTTGATGTCAGATGTCAGATGATGTCAGCGGCTGTTTGCAGGAAGACCTGCAGAAAATGAACACGAAAGAGTCTTCCTCACTCTCCTCCAATATTATTATGGGTTGTGCTAATTTCAGATAATGATAGGCACCACAGTTATTGTGATGGCCGGAACCTGTGGAACTAGTGTTGGATGGTGGGCGTAACAGAACAGGTGAGCCGCCGGCTAGCACCACGAAATGGCGGGCTTCCCACCTACATAGTGATTAAATACCATTAAACTTGCTTATTTGTAATGTAAGAAACGAAGGTAGAAGATTCAACAAGATTTGCTTGATACTCGATGCGTCCAGTCACCGACCAGTGCAGTCCAGTCACCGACCGGCGCCAGTCCCGGACATGCAGGGGCGCGCCATTTCTTTTATGTGCCGGGCCTCCTGCGCCACCCACCACAACACCAACGCACCGCCCAAGCAAGACACAACGCACAATGACTCCAGCACATCATTCACTACACAAGATTCACTCAAACAGCCCTATCGATACTCATCCTCAAGAGAGTTTGAACGTACATACTTCCACTGCCATCTACCTGGAGTATCCTTCAAATGACAGAAAAGAAGATGGCAAAATCAAAGTCGAAACTGGGGTGCATATCCTCTCTTTTCACATGCTTCAATGCCTCCAAAAAAAAACGTAAGAAAGGAAAGAAAAATGCCGTCGACGACATCAACAATGAAAGAGTTGAAATGCTCGACAAGTTCGAAGAGGGTGCCCCCTTGGAAATACGCCAGATACCATCACCGCCTGGTATAGGTAATATCAGTAGCTGTGGAAGTGTTACATCCGCAAGATCTAGTCTCTTCTTTGAGACACATGAAGGTACAGATGATGAGTGGTTTCAGGAGGTGGATAGTTTCGATTCATTTGTCGCGCATGAAATTGATGGTCAATTCTTCTTTTCTGCCAAGGATGACGCCGCAATACCTCAAGAGATCTTTGAGGGTATTCACCTATATCCTCCTATTCCGACAGTAGCTGTGGATGCTACACTCAAGTCACCAGTGAGTACATCAAATATGAAAAGCCTGTTGAAATCCTATCAATACGGTGAAGAGGATGTGCAGCAATCAAAACAAAACAAAGAAGCCACAGAAATGGCAGCGTCGGCAATGGAACATCAAGCGCAACGATTAATGTCTCTTACTGAGAAACAGAATGCCAATGATATCTTCGATTGTACCAGTGTGCTTCTGGAAGACTTGAAACTTCCCGGCGTTGTTTCCGAAAAAGGATTTCCGGGAGCGTTAACTGAAGAGGAACTCGAGTCTGTGAAGCGTTTCCAGTCTGAATTGAAGAGTAGAGATCCGATTTACGCTGAAATTGTGAGGAGTTTTTCAGTTGTGGAAAAGGAGGCATATAGCCTTTGCAGATGGCTACGAGCACGCAAGTTTGATGTTGATGCGGTGTTTGAGTTGTTGGGTGATGCTAAGGAAGAATTTGAAACAGCAAAGAAGCATGACTTTTATCCCAATTTGAGTGAATCATTGGGATTTTCAAGAGATGTTTTCCTATCTCAATACCCAGAAGTATATTGTGGAAACGCGCGCAATGGGTGTCCTGTGATGTACATGAAGTTAGGATCTATACAACCAGACGGGATCAAATGTCTTTTGAAGATTGAAAATGCCGATCAGTTCTATTGGAATGGTATGATGCACGGTTACACGGACCTGTTAGAAGAGGGGAGGCGTATCAATCCTGCCTTTGCTCGAACTGAAAATATGACTATTTATGACTTGGCCGGAGTATCGCGGTCGCAGGTGAATTCAGACACACTTGAAATGATCAAAGTGGGAGCAAAAGTAATGGCATCATTCCCAGAGACTCTTCACTGTCTTCTTATCATCAATGCACCAAGCTGGTTCGGATTAGTTTGGTCTGTAGTACGAAAATTAATCGATGCCAGGACAGCGTCAAAAATTGAAGTGTTCACCAACTCGAAAAAGGGCATTGCCCGTATGCAAGATCTGATTGACAATTCACAAATCCCATCTGATTATGGTGGCACGGGACCATCTCTTGCTCAGGCTGCAGCAGGGGTAAGAGCAACTGGTGCTGGCAACGGTGGCGCTTCCAAACCACAGGATAGTAGACAGGTGGTGGCTCTGAATAAGGTGATGCACTTAAAGAATCATCAAGAGAAAAGTGAAGATTTTGAATTGAAGGAAGGCCAAACAATGACAGTGACAATTTATACACGATGTAAGAGTGGGGCCACTACTGCAATCATTCGCGAGGGATCTGAATCTACGATGATTGAAACAGATGTGGTCGGGGAAGAGGAAGATACACCGTATTCTATGGTTGTCGGAGAGGTAAAAGGACCTGGCAACTTTGCTGTTCGGTTGAAGTCTATCAGTGGTCCTGGGATATTCCTGATATTAGGAAAAATGTAACTTAAACGTGCACAGTGTACAGTTTCGACTCATGTATATATATCATCATCATCATCATCATCAATTGACCGTAGAAATTACATGTATGCAGAGAGGTTTCTTATTCATCATCACTATCCACTTCCATCTCCAAAGCTGCCCTCTCCAACTCCAACGCCTTGGCTTTCGCCTTTTCTTCCTCCAAATAATCCTTCCTCCTTCTCTCCGCCAACGGGTTCCCCTCCAACCGCACCACACACTGTTCATCATTGGTACACTGTCCCGTTACTACATCCGGTAATCCAAATCGCATTACAAAGTCTTTGGGCAGTAACTCTTCCTTATCAATGTTGTTGTGTGCCAAATTGAACTTTTGGAGCCAAGTACATTTCTCTGCCAGACCTTCTGGAACTGTGTCAAGTTGGTTGCCATTGACGTAAAGTTCGGTCAAGGTATCGGCAACATCCACAATTGACTTGGGAAGAGACGTCAATAAATTCGATGACAAGCATAGCATTGTCAAACTTGAATTCTTCACACTTGGAACACCCTCTGGCAATGTTTTCAATTTGTTCTGCCTCAAGTGCAATTTTTCCAAGAACTCCAACCTTCCAATCCCCTCACCTATTCCATCCAATTGATTCCCATCCATTGCCAATACACGCACACCGTTCCAATATTCAACTCCTATACCCTCTTCCAATTGTCCTTGTAGTTTGTTACATGTCATTCGAACTACGTGTACCTTGTCGAGTTGAAGGAGTGTCTTTGGAATTTGTGGTCCAAAGGAACAATCATCACACCATAGTTCTAGTAGAGATGGGAATTGTGTATGAAATGAGACTGGTAGTGATTCATTTGTTATTTTTGGATTCCTTCCAATGTCAAGTTGTTCCAATCTTGGAAATAGAGTCGTTGTTGACGATAATATGCTATCGTCGTCATTGGTAGCAGCAGGATGCAGTTCTATACCATCCAACGAACTCAGCCCACAGTCATACAGAGATAGCTGTATCAAATTATCCAATGCCGGACGAAACTTTGGTTGAAGGAGTATAGATGCATTGCACGATGGGAGGAATTCAGGTGCACGTCGGCCCAATCTCATTTCAGTAATGATTTTGTCGTCATTCTTGGCCTTTTTTGTGGGTGGCGTTGATGCTTCTTCTTCGTCCGATGGGGATGGTGGAGATGAGGCAGCGCGTTGAGAGGCGTCTGCTAGGATCTGAGGGATCTTACGAAGATCTTTCTTGACGAACATTGTTATGTAGGAATAGGATATGTTCCATGTATGTTGTGATTTTGACATCATGGTGCATGTGATGTGAAGGTGGTACAGAGGTGAGTATCAAAGTAGGGCATGTGGTAGGCGCTTTGATCCTGTAACAAACGTCACGCGTTCGACGTAACAGGCGAGGTAACATGGTGACTACTTGAACGATTACAACATATTATGGAATATTATTGTAGGCTGTGATTTGACGTGGGCGGAAGCAAGAGGACTATCTCATCCGCTGGCAGCTTCAATGGATGGCTTCATCGGTCATAAGTATTGATCGAGATCGAGGCATGCATCGACTCGATGAGAAACAAAACTGCAAGACGAGTTTTTGACTCTCACCTCGGAGCAAACATGACAGTGTCGACGAAGTGTCTACAAGAGTATCAAGACGGTCGAGAGGGTCTATCTAAGCTTCACCAATAAAATTCATACTCTTGACACTTTTGTAGAAAATTGTGTTTGGGGTCAAAAACTCGTCTCATGCAGTTTCGAGATTGGTAACATGTAACACTTTGGACTTCTTCGCGGTAACATCATCATCGTCATCGCATTGCCAGCGCCGTCGAAGGAAAATGCACTCAGCAGCACTTTACTCTACACCATGTTAATACTTCTAGAGTTATTGCACAACAATGAGCAGTGAAGAAGAATCCTCCTCCGTCGCAAGCTCCAGCCACGACCGTAGCGACGACGATTGGAACGGCAGTGATGATGACGACAATAACGGCGCTGCCAAGAAAAAGAAGAGAGCCGCAGCTGCCAATTCCTCTGGTCGGAGGAGGCAACTTGCCCGTCGCCCTTCCAAACCGAGGGCTACGATAGGATTTGGTTCTTATAAAGACTCTTCCAGTGACGACGATAGTGACGACGATGATGATGGTGACGACGAGGTTGCTGTTGATCAGACTAACACTAATTACAAAAATGACGACCAAGAGGAGGAGGATTCATCTTCTCCAGATTCACCGCCACCAAAAAAGATTCAGAGAAAAAGTAATCAATCCAAACAATCTACTACAAAAAATAACAAAGCAAAAACCAGCAGTATCCAGAGCAAGAAACAAATGAAAGATAGCGGTAGTGAAGAAGAAGAACAATGGGACGAAGATGAAAAACAACTATCCGAATCTAGTAGCGAAAGTCAATCCGATTCTGATTCTGATTTTGGTGCACCTCCTCCATCTTCTTCCTCTAGCAAACGACGTGGTGCCACTACTACTAAAAAGAACACCAAAGCAGCCAAAGCAAAGAAATCATCACCACCTGCAACGCGTACTCAAACACCTAGATCTACAAGAAGAAGAAGTACACGACAAACCTACAAAGAATCATCATCATCATCTGAAGAAGAAATTCAATACGAAACAACACCAAGTGGGACACGTCGTCCCCGTCGATCCTGCTCCCAACAAACCAAACAACGCATGTCTCAAGTAGTGAAACAGGACATGAAATCCGAACGTGAGGCTCTTGGTGGTGTGTTGGAAGAGGATGATAAGGAGTTGTTGGAAAATAGTTCCTCTGAGAATGGAGATGGTTCCAATGATGATGATGATGATGATTTAGGGGTGAATAATAATGGTAGTAGGAAAGACGATGCAGATGATAGGCGGCGGTTACAGCAGAGCACAGCTGCTGTCAAGGGATCTGCAAAAAAAACGAAAACGTAAATTGGGTGATGAATCCACTGATGAAGATTATGATGAAAATAATAGTGGTAGTAGTGACCAAGACGAGTCAAATGATGATGATGATGATGATGATGACTTTGAAATAGAAAGTGATGACAATATCACATCTAAAAAACGGCGCAGTACACGGAAACAACAAACTCGAGGACGACGGGGCAAAGTTAAGCCCAACTATACCGAGATAGATGAGGATGACATTGGCACTGCGGATGAAGCTACTGATGATGAAGAAACTGCTCCATCAATTTTGACTTCGCCGGCTACCAAAGCCCCGGGGAGTTATGGAACTCCAGCGATACGGAAGAGGGCGAGGGCAGGAAGGTTGGGGGGTCGTACACCGTTGGATATTCGTGAGGATGGTAGCAGTAGTGACGACGACGACGAAGAAGAAGATGATGATGACGACGAGGAATTCAAGCCTTCTTCTTCTTCGAACAAACGCAAAGAAACGTCAAAAACGAGAAAGAGACGACTGTACATGGACAGTAGCGATAGTGACAATAGTGACAAGCAAGATGATGCACTGCCAACCCCTCACAGTGGATTGCGCACAACCTGCATCAATTGTTCCTCACTCATTGACGACATTACCATGATGAATCTGCCCAAGAACAAACCCCACGTCTGTTACGTCGCACCAGATGGAAAATCACGTCACTGTTTCACTCTCGACACACTCTACCGTATTGCTATTTCCGCCAAGGGGGGTGGTGATGATTCTTACAACACGAATACGTCTTCGGAACCATTGAAATTTCTTCAACCTCCTCACTTTAGAGCACCAATGGAGGATGACTTGATTGACCAAATTGCATCAAGATTTGGTAGATCGGCTCTTGTGATTGAAAAGAGTGCAGTATACAAGAAGATCAAGGGTGGAAGACTCGGTGTCAGCAATTTAGATGAGCTTGATGAATTCGATGAGGATGGTAATTTTGTGGGGGACGATGAAGAAGGCAATGGCGTAAACTTTCAAGATCGTTTCAATAGATTCATTACTACGTTGATGGGAAGTTCCGATATATATTGCTGTCCATTGTGTTACATCGAGGCAGATCGTAGACTTGGATGCCAGAATGATGAAGAGATGATTGAAGATGATGAGAGTGGAGATGAACAGGCAGATGATTTAAAAGTGGATAGATTTGCTTTTGTGGACGATCCTCTGACAATACTTGGAAACCTGGATGGTGAAGCTTTCGAAGTTGCAGCCACGTTCTGCTTTCGTTTGCTTTCTGGATTGAAGAAGCATCTAAAGGTAGTGCATGGTGTAAATCTATCCGATATCGAAGGGAATGATTTATTCAAGCGCTTTCAAGTGAGAGCTGGAGATGGTCTGTTACAACGCTGGCTTCAGAAGAATTTGAGAAGGAACACAGTTCAAGGCGACATGATGAGGTACTGGAACTCGGGAGAAAATCAATCCTTCCTTCTTCTTTTAAGTCAAATCGACAAAAGCGAACCAGACTACAGCTCTGACTTTAGCCTTAGCTTTCCGAATCGTGCTCGAAAGATTTGGAATCAAGTATCCGCACCTTACATGAAACACGGGCAGGATATGGATGATTTTTTGGCTGATGACGACGAAGAAATTGCTGCTGACGTTCCTATCAATCCATACTTCACGCCTCCATCCAACTTAAATGGTGGTTCCGACTTTAAGTCTCCCGAAGAAGAAATCATCGAAAATCTACAGAAGAAGAACAGACGCAACGCAGCTCTCCGCAACGAGTCAGAAGCAGAAGGAGGAGAATCCTCTTCATCGGATGATGACGAATTAGAGATACTCGACCCTCAGCCAATGGAGGAAAGCGAGGAGGATGAATGGACCAAATCAAAGAGCTTTCAGGCCAAAGTAAAGCACAAATCCCAATCCAGCACGAACGGTTCCGAAGATGATGATGTATTTGATTCTGATGTACAAATAAGTGAAGGAAAACCAAAAGCCAAAACTCCCACCAGTGCTCGCAAACGTGTTATGGAGAGCAGTAGTGATGAAGATTCCTATTAGGTAGTAATAGATGCTTAAATGTGTTGATGTAAGTACTTCTCGTAAGTATATAGTTTCGATGAAAATTGTGAGGAAACTGCACACATGAACTGCCTCGAGTATTCACTGATTCCAATGTAGGAACTTCATAAATTCATATATATCTATGTAAACATCCCGAGCATTATATCTATAACATCACCATTCACCATGCTTAGTAAAGTACGCTACTCGTGCGGAAATCCCATGGTGGTGATGTTGTGCTCAATGATCGTTGGCGCCACTTTGGTACCGCTTCTTGGACGATTCCTACGTACATAAAAAAAAAACTTGATCGAGTCGAGGAGATAAGTACAATACAATACCCTGATCCCACTTCGTGTGGCACAGAAGACAAGATCCCGGTCAAATGTGGCAGCGATGCCACATTTGTGTAGAGCTACAGAAATTTTCTGGTACATGAATCGCTAAAATAATTCCTACCGCCGGTCCACCTCGGAATCTAAAACGAACGCCAAAATGCGCCTCAGCTGGCCGCGCGAGTCAAGCGAGTACTCACGTAGGAATTGGTACGCTCAAACAAAAAATCAAATGTGGCAGCTGTGCCGCATTTCAATGGCTCAAATTTGACATATAGAATTCCTACGTTAAAAATTTCTGTAGCCTTGGCTCAGGGATAGTCCTAAGCTTCTTGAAGGCAGAGTTACATATACATACGTGTCCTCGGAGCGGCTCTAGTCCCGTATATTCGTGACTCACAGCGTTAGGAGTAAGAAGCTTGTTCCCGCCGCCGCACGCACAATAGTGATTGCAATTGAAATTTCTTGGCGGTCGTGGAACTGCCTCGAGAATCTTTATTTGAAAGCCACCATTTACTGATTCCTCTCTAGAGAGAGGAGGAGTCTTGTATCACGGGAACCCTTGTATTGTAACACTTTGTGGATTCTCTTTGCATACTTATTCCTACATACGTATATTTTTAACCGCTACAAATTGATGAAGAAGAGGTGGAGGAAATCATTTCTGTTATATATTGATTCCTTTATACAATTTAGACCCGACATAACGACGTGACTCCGCTGGAATCTGAAATTAAAATCTGTCGGTTGATCACCTCAAAGTAGAGAGGTCGTGGATATTGGGGCGAAGGCGCCCTTTACGGCAACTACACCGCATCGCATTACGTTTACGATGAATCCTCTGGAGACATCGTAGAACATGGGGAGGTCGGTGAATACTCAGTTGATGACTTGTTCATTCTTCTTTCAACCTGCCCCCTTGTCCTCGATGAAACTGAACAAGCGTTCACTCCGATTGATAGTGATGTGAACCTTTTTCCTGATCAAGGCGGTAATATCATTGAGTGGAGTAATTACGTCAACATTTTCAACGCATTGTTGGGATTTGTAAGTATTGTTGGGATGTGTGTCATGGACCAGGAGGGATACGCTGATTTCTTAGGGTGGAAAGAGTTTTCGGTTGTATTGAATGAAGGTAACAAGAAATGTGCTGATAATGGGGGCGAAGATTGCATTGTGGCAGTTAACCTTATTGATGAAGCTGCGCAATTCTACTCCGAGCCATGCAAATCGAGTTATATCGCAGCTATTCAACAATGGCTTGTTTTGCGTGATGCTGAAGATACAGCTACGCTCCAGCAGCTCATTGCTGTTCAGACAGGTCAGAGGGCCCCCTAATCGAAGACAAGAACTTAATTGAGAATGAATAGGCACTGTGGTTGTGGTGATGAGTGTACAATTTCTTTGATTCTGTCGAGATTACTCTAGAGAAATAAGTATAAGTGTATGGTATGAAATGATCACATTCACTCATGACTCTTCCTCAAGGAAGTCACAGTAAAATATTCTTGAATCTCAAAGAAAACTCTTCCTTCCGTCTTGAGAAAAAGTGAGTTGCTCACACCACTCACTTTCTTCCAATCAAACGGTCTCGGGTACCGGTTGCTCATGAGTCACCCTGCGTGCCTGATTTGCCAAGATCAACCTTCTTTGCTTTCTGACTCCATTGCATCGCATTGCTGGTAGATGAAAAAATGGCAAGCAATCACGATGCTACATGATCATAACTACTTATCCTACGAAACAACAAAATGAAGCAATTCCTCCTCCTCTGGCTCCTGCCAACACTCACATCCGCCCAAAACAATGTCGGCTGCTCTGCCAGTTGCCCGCCCATCGGATATGAAAACGATTCATCGCATTTGTGTCCCGGCTCACCAGTCGAAAACTCCGCCGCCACTCGTCTACACGACATTTGCCATCCGGCTGCCTTGTCGAATGCCAAATTGTCCTTCTCACAGTTCCAGCAACCGGGGCATGTCACGGTAATTGCAAATTATTACACGGGATGTGAGGCGGGCAGAAGAGAGAGTGGGGTGTTTGCTGGGATTGCCCAGCGCATTCATGATGAGACGAATGGGAAAGTTAATTTCGTGACTTCACTCAAGGGTGGAGGGAACTGTGCGACATGGGCTGGTATTTATCAGAGTGATGCGCTTACTTTGGGGTTGAATAATGGAGTAAAACCGACGACACAACCGCTTACCGTGAGTGACCAACAGTACGACCTACGAGATTTTTTCTTTACTTCACCATACCCGCATCCTTCCTACATCATTCTTGATGAGAATTTGGTGGTAACGTACAAGAGTGTTGGTCCCTGTTGCGGATATGTCAGTTATTATGATTGTACTGATGATGTAGCATTGGGGTTGGATGCAACTCTTACAAAGGAGATTTATGCCATTTATGATAAGCAAATTGATGCTTTGGCAAAAGAAGAAGAGGAAACTACTACAACCACCACTACCACTACCACCAGTACAGCTGCATCTATGGTCCCAGATGTCGTGGTAGATACAACAACAACAACAACAACAACACCTTCAACAATTAGCAACATCTTTAACCAACCTTCTTCTACGGCATGTCAATCCACAACTTGGTCAGACTGGTCAGAATGCTCAAAAACATGTGGTGATGGAGGGATTCAGTTCCGATATGCCTTGAATGCAGAATTGCCGGTGGAGACGCGACCATGCCCACTCACTTTGTCAGAATGTCCAGAGCAATGCGTACCCGAATTTGGACTGACGTATGAAGCGAAGGTAATTGTATCATCTGGGTTGGATTCTCCTAGAGATCTGGCATTCCATCCTACTCCAGGCATTCACTTGGGCAAGCGTTCGGAGGGACGTGTCTTTAGTCCTGACGAGGGAGAGGAGCTTTGGGTTGTAAATGGTAACAGTCATGATGTCACGATTGTTGCTTCATTGGGTACGGAAGCCCAACAGACTTTTTCTAGAAAGGATCGTGGATACTACCACTACATGAACAATGTGACTGCCTTGTCCTTTAATACTGTAAAGGATTCCGGAAGGAATATTGATCAAGACACTGTCAACTACTTTGCTGTGTGCAATGACAATTTGAACGATTATCTGGGATCGAAAGAACCCAACTACTTCATGGGACCTACTCTTTACGACACGGATACTACTTCTCCGATCAAGGTGGGCAAGAAGAATACCGTGAATCGTCTTGGTGAAGACTGCAGTGGCGATTCAGGTGATCAATGTTTCTTTTTGCATGCCGACATGTTACATGAGTCTCCCGCTTGTATTGGTATCACTCACGATCCTGAAGTTGTGACTGCCTACGGTGCTGTGTACTGGGCTTTTGACACGACTGGAGACAATAGTGGAGACGGGGGCCAATTGGTAATGTTTGATTTCCAACAGCCTCATGGTCCTGGCAGTATGGACCACAGCATCGCATCGTAAGTTGACTCGAAAGATCTTTTTGTGTTGTTTTCGTCTTCCTTTTCCGTGCCTCATATCCTGCCTTCAAATTTCACAGAGTGAGGCGCTATACTGAAGTCAAGCTATATAGTGATGAAAACGTGCATGCTGGTATGGTGGTGCATCCAGACAAGCGTAGGTTGTTTATTGTAAACCCAGGCAAAGGTTCTATCGTTGCAGTCGATGTTGATACCGGGCGTTACTCCAGAACAGCGAGAGAAGAGTATCCGATCTTTTCCAACAGGTTGCCGTCGTTTGAATACTCGATTTATGAGTGTGTTGATCAGGACGAAGAATTTGTAGGCGGTCTCGACAAACCAACCGGTCTTGCACTGAGTCTCGACGGCTCACGTCTTTTCGTAGCCGAGCAGGGAGGCCGAATTCTTGCTTATGAAGTTGAAACTGGTGCCCTTTTACAGAGTATTGATCTTGCTTCGTCTGGATACACATCAATTGGTGGATTGGCAGTATCACCTGAAACAGGAAACATTTATTTTGTTGACATGGATACAAACCAAGTTGTCAAGGTAGATACAGCGAGGTTCACGGATGGCCAATGTACCTACCAGTCTGTCGCAAACCCTTCATTCCACGCAACACTCGAGGCTGCAAAAGCTGAAGTAGAAAGAGATTGTGACGGTGTTTCTCTTTCATTGATTCGTGATTACACCTGCAAAGTTGACGGAGTTATTCCGAACGGCACGCTATTTGAGCAAGTGCATACGGACGGATACGCAAGTGACAACCCAGACGTGCAGTCAATGGCTGGAATGGATGCTGCAGCTGCCTTACTTGCTAACAGAACAGATTGCGAATATGATGGAGATCTTAACTTTGATGCTTTGCTTTTGGGAGGGTACTACTGCCACGTGTGTTTACCAAGAAATGATGGATCATCTTGTGATGCAGGTGAGTTCACTTTTGTCATTCGCCAAGTGAAAGTGAATGTACCACTCCTTCTAACTATTCTCTCTCTATTCCCATGACGACTTTTATGTGCACAGGTGGGAGTTGCTTAAATGTTCAATGGGAAGGGTTTACATGTGACAATGAATTTTTCATCGACTTTGATGCCGACAAGGGGTCTTTGATCGCGTCGAGCCATTACTTCGATACGACTTACGATGGCGAGCTTGATCTCGTCACGGGTGTCACGTACCGCTTCACAGTGCGCACTGGTGATTACAATCCTGTGTTGATATCAGAGATGCCAGACTACCTGCCCGTTTTAACTGTTGCTTCACGAAGTATTGAGCCCTCTTCTGCCGTATCAAAAGGACCGATCCTCTTGAAGACAGATTCCTCTACCCCGGAGGTTTTGTATTTAACATCACCTGGTGCCTCCGCTATCAAGCTCACAATCAATGGTGGAGCTACTGAGAGTCCTTGGTGGGGCCTTAGTGAACCCACTACCACATCGTCTGCGACATCTTTCTTTTCAGATACTACAACAACCGTCTCTCTCGTTTCTGCGGCACTGGCTACGACTCTCGTCCAATTTTTGTAGAGTTACATGTGAATACTTATGACCAAAGCGATGTATGCTATGTAGCACACTGTATCAAAACACTTTTGATCACGGACTACAACGTCTTAATTTAGATAAGAAATGCACAAATTAAACAATAAAAAATGAAAGCCAAGCAATCAAAACCCTATTCCCTTCCATATGTTGTATTCTCTTGGTCTCTGAAGTTCACACATGTTCAAGTTCATTAGTAGCACCAGCACAAATATCTAACTTCATGTCACCGACAGGCGTTGGCTCCACTACAACCGTCGACGGATCAAATCCACCATCACCCGCACCATTATCACCGTCCGACTTTGGTGGCATTTTCTGCTTCATCTCCTTCCTCGCTCCCCTCACATCACTCAACTTAGCATTACAAACTCTATGCTCGGCAATCAAATCCTCCACTGTATGGAATTTCACATGATGCGTTTCATTATTCGTCTCATCCCCGTCCATAATTTGTATACAGAGAGGAATTTCGCATACGGAACACATCCAAGATGTGGAGCGAGAATTCCCCTGACTTTCGGAGCAGAGACGGCAGTTGAGTCGACCTTCCTTGTTGGATTCTGTGATGGGAATGCGTGTTCTGAAAACGACAAGAGATGGATAAACGAAGATTAGAGGCTTCATTTTTACATCAGCCTGACAACAAGGAAAGTTACAATTACTTACGGTAAATGAGGATACTTTTGTGACCGATGAAATCTCACTTTCACCAACTCCTCATCATTCGTAAACTGCTTATACGTATTCCGCTTCACAGGCCACTGTCCCTTATCCCTCCTAGCTTCAATAATGGCTCCAATCTCTTCATCAGTAGTTGTCACACCCTCTTCAGTTGGAGGCAGGGGGAGAACAAGTGATTGAATCCCCCCCTTGGATGATTCTCGTGCACGTGTTAGGTAGGAACTGCATGCCTCTGCAAAGTTTTTGGGTTGGACCGTGTTGGCTTTGGGTTGTGGATTGTGAATGATGTTGTTATTACCACCTCGCTGGATAGATGTTCGATACTTGATAGTAGTATGATTTGCCGCTGGTAATGGTGATGTCCTTCCTGCAACTGATGTACCTCCTCCTTGTCGTGTAGGTGATGATGATATTGTAGTGTTATTGGAAGCGACGAGACTGCTAATCATTGGTCTCATTTTGGCTACACTCTTCTGTAATGATGTGATAGCCTCAGTTTGCTGCCGAATGATTTCTAATGCAGCATCCGGATCGATTGTTTCATCTGCATCGTCAGCTTCGGTAAGTGGTGTGGGTAAGGCTGGTAATACAAACCTTCCATTCATAAGCGGTCGTAAAGCAATGTACAAGGAGTTTTCGAGGGATTTGATGAGCTCTGTTTGATTCTTAAGAGCGCCCATGACAGTGCGAGGAACCTGGACTTCTTGCTCGACTGCTTCTATTGGTGGCAGGAGAGGCGGATCCAGAGCATCATTCATTTTGACTTGTTCTTTAGAGGTATATTTGTGACTATGTATTGGCTCATGCCATCATTCATGGTGTCGATGTTGTGATGATTTTGTCTTCGAAAATGTGCGCTTTGGCGAGCCACAAAGGAATAATAAGCAGGGTTAGCAGAAATGAATTACTATGACGTGAATTAATGACAAGTAGCTTGATGATGTCGGGTTCGGGTTCCTTATCAATGCATGCCCTGTCTATCACGCTTGGGCGAGCCAAAGTGCAACGTAAGTGATTCGCCGGGTATTAAAAATCAAAAATCCCATTTTCTTCCGTTTGTTATCCCCGGGCATTTCACGCACCATAATAATCTCCAAACTGGTGAGTCGATTGATTGATGTGCATATCAAAAATGTCAGTGGCAGTGACAATGGGCACGCGGTTGCCGTAATAGAACTCGTAGAGACATGAAGCTTGGCGACGGCAGTATCATCCAGCCGCCGGCGGCAGTTTCGTCGTAGTGCATCATATTCCGGCCGAATGCGTTGGAGCACATGATATGATGTCACCGACGGGGCTTAGGGTCGAGAAGCCCAACTATCTTGCTCTTGTAACACACTTATCTGGTGATGCAATTCTTTTGCCCCATGTACTCATGAATATCACATGTTTTACCATGTCTCTACGAACCTCTACACAGCCAGGTCGATCATCAGCTGACCGACAAAAACATCAAAATGAGTGACATCGAAGGCACCCTCAAGTCAATCGTCGCTCGTCAAACTGAGCAGATGCAGCTCATGGCGGCGATGCAAGCTTCCATTGACAATTTGACCAAAATGAATGCAGAGATGAAAGAAGAATTGGCGGCTCTCAAGAGTGGACAGATTCGTACCAAGTTCAAGTACATTAACAAGGGCGAGGGAGGTGCTACTACGGAAACTTGGACGACACGCCCTGGTGAAACGGATGATGCGGAGATTGAAGAAATTATTGAATCAAGAAAGGCAGCCAAGACGTGGCCTTTGAAGCGTAATTTCACCAAGGCGTTTACCAAGGAGGTGGACTTGATGAAGATTCGCTTTCACAACAGTGAGAAGCACTGCCACAAGCCCATTCGCATCCCCAAAACGGAGAAAAGTGATGGAACGTATGGAGCTGGAAACAAGGAAGGACGTTTGATCTGCCGTTTATGTTCTGGAGGGAAAGCTAACCGAAACACTAGTTGGATGTGTTCCACGTGCCAAGTACCTCTCTGTGTGGATTATCAAGGCTCTCCTGATCATTCTTGCCATTACAGGTGGCATTCATGTGATGATTTGGTCAGTCAGCATGAGATTGTGAATGGTATGTTGAAGGCCAAGAGGGAGAATAAGAAGCGTATTGGAAATGTGACGGATATTCATGGGGGTATCATTCCGAAGATTCCCAAGGTTGACACTGCTGGCAGCGTCCACCACGCTGCCTCTGCTGTGAATGATCCTGTAGGAAATAGTACGCTTGATGTGTAGTTGTAGAAAATCTCTAAATTTAGTTTATGCCTTATCTTCTTTTGTAATCTTTACAATGTTGTATTGACTTTAAAAAGCACAGCGAAGGATGAACAATTCGTACAGTACTTCTATTTAGTCACAACGAAGACCTCAATGTCTTCTACCTCCCTTCCTCTTCGTCAAAGGTACAGTGATGAGGAGTATCAAACAAAAACTCTCTAGAACAAAATTTCCGTAACGTTTTCTGTCCTCCAGCCTGCTTCTCGGTAGTATTGGTATCAAAATCTCTCTCCAACAAAGCCTTCCCTTCTTTTCCCGTACAAAATGCAATCTTGTCCAATGTAGCCGGATCAATAAAGTGTTTGATCACATTCCAGAACATTCGAAAGACCAATGGAGGATCACATATATATGCTCTATACATCCTTTCAGGATAGTGCCCCTGTAAAATCTGCAAGGTGTGTTTCACAACTGACATTGGCGGAGCATTTTCAACCCTGAATCCTTGATACCCAATCACAATGCAAACCTTTTGTCGTCCACTCTTGTATCGTGTGCATGCAATTGCTCTTTCAAGATGATAGACAAGATGACGCATATTATCAATTTCGCAACGTGAATTCTCAAGGCCAGGCGTAAGATAGAGAATCGCACGTCCTTCTAAATCATATCCCCGAGTGTAGATCTTTCCAGTTTCATTTTCTTTCGCTATAACATCCGCGAGATGATTCAATTCTTTCTGTTTTTCAATGGGTAGATCAGGATTGTTTCGATCACGAAAACATCGTTTGATATCCTCCACATTGAAATCTTGTCTCCATTGAATGGTCGCCTTGATTTTTCGAATGGCCTGTGGTACATTCCCTTTATCTGCACGATATTGCCGCAATGGCATATTTTCATCCGACATGTGTTGCTTTTCGTGCGGAGTGAGTGCGTCTAATATCATTTTGACTCCTTGCTCTTCATCATAGTCGAATCCTTGTGATTTGGCAATTGCAGTTCGTCGTGATTGTTCTAGCTCCGAACAGTCGTCAATCAATGGAGGGAGGTTATTGTCATCTTCCGCTCTTCGCAGCTGCTGTGGTTGTTGCTGTCTAGCAACAGACTCATCGTCATCATCAGATAATTCGTGCGTCGAAGCTTCCTGCAGCTTGGTTGGATAGCAGGACCCCGAGTGTGTAATAATGCATGGATGATCATTCTTTTGGTGGTGGAAAATACCTCTGACGAGAGATCGGCTGCTTAGGAGGACGGTCATTGTGATTTTCTCATTCAGAAATTGCAAATTGCTGCTAACCAACAAAGTAGTAAAACTTGCACTTGCCGACGCCTCTTCCCCCGCCCGCTACTCTCCGCTACTGCCCGCTACTTAGCTCTTGCTTGCCCTGCTCGCTCCCTTCGCTGCTGTTTCATTCAAGGGCGTGTTTACTTCTTCTTGCTTTGCTCGCTGTTGTGGCGAACGGCGAGCTTCTTCTTCTCCATTCTTGTTTCTTGCATCCTGACTAAATTGTGACGTTGCAACCAAACCGCGGTACTTACATTTCTTCATTGCGATACACATACATTAGGAAGGGCTGTTGAAAAACAACACACACACAAATTCAAAAAGTGAATGAACCGCAAATCCAATCAACCCAAGCAAGCCGCCGAAGAGAACGCCGATCAGGAACAGCGGTGCTTGTATCTTCCTATAAGTACCTACATGCTTATCCAGCAGTAAACAACCACCATGGCATCCGAAATAACACGCAAATACCCCCGGTGTATAGCCACAATATCCGCGGGCTTTGAAAAAGGCGACTTCCTCGTCCGAGAAGAAAAGGGACAGAGAGTCTATTTTGATTTCTTCGAGGAGGCGTTTAATTACATTGCGGCGAAAGGATATAGTCGCATGCCGAAGGGGGAGGAAGGGGAATGGATGGAGCTGATGGTGAGATTCAAATTGTGCTGTTAAAGTAGTGATGTGTATGCATTCACGAACAACGTGTTGCGCTGGGTCGGCCCTCCACATACACATCAGCCAAGAAACAAAGCTACCATTCCTGCACACATAAATAATATTATATTGTTTGAGATTGACACAACGACAGCGTCATTTGAAGCATGTTATCGGAAAAACACAGAGGTACCAGCTTGGTTAAACGATAATGCCCCTTGGTTGTGTCTACGTCAACATGATATATATATATTATTTTACGTGAAGAGAGCGCATTAAAGTGGGAAAATCTTGCGTGGTTTGGGGGGGGGGTTGATTCAGTAGTATCCAGCATGACCGTGGATTGCTCGTTTAACGACTTGGCTTTGACCCTGATATAATTCTCATCCATCTTTCTATTCTATACACCACTCAGGAATCAATCCACGCTAGTGTGAAGGGCGGTATGAAGTATAACACAGGGCGTCTATTGATGGTACTGCACAAGCCTCTTATCCCTACTGAATATGGTGACGAGCCAGAGATGGAAAGCAATGCTATGTTACCGATGCCTTGAGTACGATCCACTGTTGGTATAAGCTCGGAGCAGATTTTGTGTTCCATTGTTTTTGTGATCAATGATAGTCTGTGCGAAAGAGATGTTTTGTGTTATAAAAGAATGTATCACAGTCGGGGAGTGGTTTCCGTCTTCACACAGACATGGATTTTATGTTAATAACCAAGTAACCATATTTGGAGAAGTGTGATGACTATATTTCTGGGAAATACTCGACCAGTAGTGCATAATTTTTGGTTCTTGTTCTTCTACTATCAGTTGTAATTCCCACATCATGTGTCCATTGAATAATCACAATATGGTATTGCTATCTTTTTTCATCCCCTGATTGTTGTAGGCCACTTGCCTGTTGTTGTTTACTATTCTCAATCTGTCTAGCAGCATCTAAATTAATTCCCAACATATCATCTATTTTCCTTCTATACCATCGTTGTAAATCTGAGAAAACATGCTCGTGTGGACCGTAATCAATGTGAAACAATCCATACCATGCCGTCCATGCGGTAATAACGGCTGTGCCTGCCTTCCAGGCTCTTTGTGCCTTTTCTGAGATGGGCATGTCCAGAGGTGTTGTTATTATTTGTGTTTTTGAAGTCAACGCGCGAACACAAGATGTGTTTGAGATGTGAGATGCTTGACCAATGAAAATGTACAGCCGACACTACTCTACGCAGACTATCCAATGCAAAATTATCAGCGAATATTATCGTGGATTAACCAAACAGCTAACAGCACCAACTGTGGAAAAGGAATGTAACAACGAACAGCTCTTGAGCAAGGGCCGGCGGCAGCATGCACCTAGGCAAACCGGGATATTGGGCGCATGGGCGTGCCCACAACACACCATGGTTTAAGGAGAGGCTTGACAGGGGAATATTGGGGATTTTTGGTCGATAAATTGGTAATATTTGGGTATTTTGAGCTCATTTGTACCTGATTATGTGTAGTTGTGGGCCCCACATGGGCGCCGCCCACAACATACCATGAAAAGCGCCCACTATCCCGGCACGCCTATGTACTTCACCACACACCACAAGCAGGTACGATAAAAGTAGGCAGCCGCTCCCAGAAGAAGAGGAAGGAATTAGGTACTCCGAGAGGTGTGACAGACAAACCAAAACCTTCCACTTTTCAATTTTCAATTATCAATCATCTCTTCTTTCATCGACACCAAGCTCTTTGCTTCGTGCTTCCACTTTCCACTTTCACTCGAAAAATTGCATCATCGCAGCTGACAACGACACCATGACACGTACTGTCTTCACTGCAACGGCCATCCTCATTGGGCAAAGCTTGTCCTGCGCGGCATTCTCGCCTGCTGCAACCACAACCTCCTTTTCCTTTGCACTCAACGATGCCATCAACACTCCAGTGGAACCTCCACTCAACCCACTCCTATCTCAAATCAAACCATCCAAAACAGTCGAGGTCTTTTCTCTCGTGAAACAGATGGAGGCAGAGGGGGAGACTGTGACATCCTTGTGCGTCGGAGAGCCGGACTTTGCTCCTCCACAATGTGTATTAGATGCAGCTACATCGGCAATGATTGGTGGTCAAACTCGATACACTGCCGTCACTGGCACGGCTGATCTTCGCAAGGCAATCGCTGAAGATTTAAAGACTCGAAAGGGAGTGGAATACAATCCTGTCTCTGAAATTGTCGTTGGTAACGGTGCCAAGCAGTGTGTGTATCAAGGACTCTTGGCCGCTTGTGGTGCTGGCGATGAAGTGATTGTTCCTGCTCCATATTGGCCTTCTTACCCCGAGATGGCATTATTGGTGGGAGCATCACCAGTTATTATGGAGACAAGTGTCGATGATGGTTATCTGATCAATCCTGATGCCTTGGACAAGTGTTTGGAGGAACATCCCAAAGCAAAAGTGTTGATGCTATGCAATCCTTCGAACCCCACCGGAGGAGTGCACTCTACCGAATTGTTGACTCAAATTGCAAAAGTGCTGGAGAAATACCCCAATGTTGTAATTTTGGCAGATGAAATCTATGAGCGACTAGTTTACACAGATGATGGACAGTGCACATCTTTTGCATCATTGCCTGGAATGTTTGAACGCACCATCACAATCAATGGATTTTCAAAGAGTCACGCCATGACAGGATTCCGCCTGGGATACCTTGCAGCTCCAGAACGGTTTGCCAAGGCAACATCTGTGCTACAGGGACAAATTACAAGTTGTGCATCATCCGTAAGTCAAGCAGCTGGTGTATCAGCGCTAAATGAAGTGGATGATTCATGGCTCGAGAACAATGTCGTCATCATGAAGGAGAAACGCGATTACGTATTACAAGAATTGGCCAAGATGGATGGAGTGAGTGTTTCGGTTCCACCAAATGGGGCATTTTACGTTCTTCCAGACGTCAGCAAGTATTACGATGGGGATGATACCCAACTTTGCTTGGATTTGTTGAAGGAGAAGAAGTTGGCTTTGGTCCCCGGAGAGAGTTTTGGAGCGCCTGGAACTGTAAGAATCAGTTATGCAACAAGTATGGAAGAGCTTCAGACTGCCATGACAAAGTTACGAGAGTTTTTGGAGAGTTTATGAGAGCGGTGACGGCGGTTATCGTTACAGCTGAGGGATAGAGTTAGGAAAATGCGGCAAATTCCTCAAGCAAGATTATTTGCTCATTAGAATAGTGAATAGAACGTTTATCAGATGCACTCTCTGTTTAGATTATTATCATTACTATTATTATTATATATATGGAAGAGATGGCACAATTGACTGCTCAAAACATTTCACACTTTCCAGATTTTAAGGGAACTTTCTTCTAATTCTGTCAAACTCATCTGGTGTAAATGAGCCCATTTTATGTCCTCGCTTTACGTTCTACGTGCAAGGAAAAATCCTACTTTGTACCAATGCTTTCCTGCCTACACACAAAGGTGATCAGTAAGCCATGGAAAATCGACTAGTCTCTGCACCTGCGGCGCCCGCCTCCGCCTTTTGATAGTCATCCATACAAAGCACCATTTGATTCATAGTGCTCACAACTAACTGCCGCTTATAAATAGCCTCATCACACAATTGTTCCCGATTCAATTGTAACATTTCAGGATCATTAATAACAGCTGCATATTCATATGTTTCTTCCTTTTCACCATTTGGTTTTTCAATAATTGTCTTCTTGTGAAGTCGAGTATCCAACGAGGGGGTTAGCACCCGAGCGATATGGTTGCTAACAATATTAGTCTGCGCAGTGCTCAGCTGTATTTGGTTTCTTAGTGCACCCAAGCTCTGGCCAGTGTGGCCTGCGTTGTTGGAAAGATGTTTTATAAAATCGAGTTAGAGGCGTCAAGAGACATGATCATCAATGAAAGTGCACAAGAAGTGCTCAATCATCTTACCTGGTCGATCTGGCTCCCACTGATAGTTGGCAATGGCAACAAAATTAAGAGACAAATTATAATCACGAGTAATCTTGCGGACAGTTTTGCACCATCGTTCCATCGCTGGAATATCATCTAAAGACAGCTTAGCCGTCTCTTCCTTGCTTGGGATCCTGGCGATAAGTTGCTTGATTCTTTCTTGGATTTCAGGCAGCGTTGAAGGCGGGTTGTCATCTCCTACGACAACCTCAGCGTTATCCTCCTCTCTGGCACGCTTGTTGTTGTTGGATGAGCCGCCTTTTGCCATTGTTGAAACTGCTGTCATCATAACAAACCCAATGATAGGAGTTCCAATATACTTTTCCGTCTGCGGTGCCGGACCTCATTTGGTACAAAAGTCAAAATCAACGTAGGAATTCAAAAATCTACACAAACTTAAACTCAAAAAATCATCAAAAAAACGACCACCATGACAACAAAGCAACATCAATACGCCGCGTAATCAACCGCCGCCAACGATAATATTCTAACCTTCTAATAGCAAATAAGTATATCAAACGCCATCAGCCGCCGCCGCCTGTGCTCTGACATCTCAAATTTAACTAGCAGTCACTACGGACTACTAGATCGCTTCGCCGCCCAACACCCAACGAGCTCCCGCACCTTCACAAGAAAAGCCATTTTCTCATTGGATTCAAATTATTCCGCCAATCAAATTATATATACGGAACTCCGCCGCTAAAATATTCTGGTTTGGCACCTCACGAGATATTCGAGAGAGGGAAGTTATCTACTCCGAGGCTTCCAGAGAATATTGGTCATTATTTCTGCCTCCAACGCGATTCAACCTTCAACCATTGAAAAGATTCTACATACTCAAATCAATCAATACTAGATTCCTTTCCGTTTCATTCACTCCCGCACCTTCACAAGAAAAGCCATTTTCTCATTGGATTCAAATTATTCCGCCAATCAAATTATATATACGGAACTCCGCCGCTAAAATAATCTGGTTTGGCACCTCACGAGATATTCGAGAGAGGGAAGTCATCTACTCCGAGGCTTCCAGAGAATTTAGGTCATTATTTCTGCCTCCAACGCGAACCATTCAAATCATTGCACGTTCGCCTCATCGCTGGAAAGTTTCTGCTGTCCTATCATAGACATTCCGGAATCTTCTTCTGCCACCATCGTGACCAAACTTTCTACCAACATCAAATACATTGATTGGTCAATACTTACCTACCTGGAACATCTTCCATCTTCTATACCTGGTGAGATCTTCCCTACAGTAATTCCAATTCATCTTACTTGAATAGAAGATCAACCTATGTCGTCTATTAAGCGATAAGTATGATTGATCTACTTGAATTTTATGAAGATATGGGCTACCAACCCGCTATTGATGTCACGTCGCCAGACTCAACAAACTTCAGCCAAGATCTGCTCTCCAAAGATAATGAGTGGAGAGAGATGACTGGAGTGGAGGAGGCGGCGAATATGGTATAGTCGGCACCAGCTATTCCAGCAGTCATCCTGCTGCTGGAACACAGCGAAATAATAGGGGTGGGGGAAACAGACGGGTCGACGTAGAGAGAAGAAGAACACGCAATCAACGTCGATCCACAGCTTTTCGGACGAGAGAGGAAACACAACGTCGTATTAAGCTGATTGACAAATTTGGGAACATTAAACATATCATTAGGAATGGGAAGATGGCAGCAGGAAATATTGAGACAATCATGACTGCAATTGATCGAAGGGCGAGGAGGGTTGTGGATGCAGAGACGCTTCGGGCGTTGCAAAGGGAAACATTGATAGAGGAGGCGATAGATGAAACTGGCACTGTTGGTGAGTTGCCCTCTGCTGCTGAGAAGAGGTTTCTAGAGGAACATTTTACTCGACAAGAGTTAGAGGAGGTGAGGACGGTCGATGACGATCTCATGAGGGTCCACGGTAGAGCTCCCCAGGCAAAACGGGAGGGTGTTGTCCGACTACTCTACGAAAACATCAATGGGTTGAATAATCGCATGAGTGGTAATATCAAATTGGATAGAGGTAGAGAAATGTTGGATGAATTGGAGGTCGACATTGCAGCCTTTAATGAGATCAAAATCAACTTCAACCACAAGAAGAATGTCAATGGTTTAGCTCAGCTATTTAACGGAGGGGAAGCCGAAGTGAAGGTTGTCCATGGCTGCAATACTCATGAGGGTGCTATCTCTAGAGTTCAGGAAGGAGGGACTGGAATTCTCACGTTTGGCCAACTGGCTGAACAGTTCGACCATATGAATAGTGGACAAGACGTCACTGGCCTGGGAAGATTCTCGTTCTCGAGGTACATCGGAGAGAATGGTATTTCAACTTGGGTTGTCTGCGGATATCAACCATGCGTTAGTAAAGGCCCCAGCACTAGTTACCAACAACAACGACGGTACTTTATTCAAAAAAAGCAGCCTGACGTCAAGCCAAGAGACAAATTCTATGAGGACTTGATTGCTCTACTCAAGAGGTGGCGTGAGGAAGGAGACCGAATTATTGTTTGCCTAGATGCGAATGAGAATATCTACACCAAGCGGATCGGACAAGCTCTAACGGAAGTAGATGGGTTAGCGATGAAGGAGGTGGTAGGAGACTACACTGGGAAGCAGCTTGGTGCAACTTATTTCCGCGGCTCTCAACCTATCGATGGCGTGTGGGCGACAAGGGATATTGAAGTTTTGAATGCATGTGTAATGCCGGTGGGTTATGGAATGGGTGATCACCGATGCTTCGTGGTAGATTTCTCGTTGTCATCACTTGTTGGCCGCTCCTTAGTCCGTGTGAAAAAGTTGAAGGCGAGACGACTGAATACCAACCTCCCCAGAGTTGCGGAGAGATACAACCAACTGCTAGAAACGAACCTGATCAGGCATAGGGTAGATGACGATCATCGTGCCGCATACCAGGCACAAACAAAAGAAGAAGCTCGTACTGCTCTCGCGTCCTCAGAAGAGAAAAGCAAACAATACATGGCTCACGCAGAATCGAAGTGCCGCAAAATCAAGGCAGGTAGAATACCATTCTCGGCAGAATCAGTGACTTGGATAAAGAGAGGCGAAGTCTATAGAACACTTCTCCGTTATCATGCGGGAAGGAAGGTGAACCGAGGGAATTTGAAACGAAAATGTCGGAAGCTAAAGATCCTTCGTCCATTCAACCTCTCAGTAGCAGAGATCGCTGCTAGACTCAAAGCTTGCGACAGTAAGTGTGATCATTTTAGGAAACATGGACATCACTATAGAAAGAAACATCTGAATCGTCGGCTGGAGATTGCTAAAAAGAAGGGTGATGAGACTGCAGAGAAGCGTATACTTGCCATCATTAAAGGAGAGAGAGATAGACGTTTCTGGAGGAAGTTGAATTACAATCTCGGTAAACGGTTTAGCGGTAGCATTCGAACAGTGCAGGTGGAAACTGATGGTGGTAACGTGGTAGAATATGACACAAAAGATTCAGTGGAAAAAGCCATTTTGGAAAACATTCATGGTGAGGGCAAACGATTCTATCAGGCGGAAGAAGCACCTATCTGCAAAGGGCGTCTTCGAGGTCAATTTGGATACAACACCGACACAGTTGCTGCCAGGGCAGTGCTGGATGGCACTTATGAATTCTCAGACGATTATCATGAGGCAACGAAACAGTTATTTGAGCAGATTGCAAAGATTCGATCTCTTGTTCCGATGGACTCCGTCGAGACCTTGATTGATGAGGTGACTTGGGCTAAGAGCTGGAGACGGTCGAAGGAGGCAACATCATCGTCTATTTCTGGCTTCCATTTTGGCCATTACATTGCTGGCGCAGAGTCGGAGTATATCTCCAACTATCACGCAGTTAAAATATCTCTCGCTCTCATGAGGGGTATCAGTTTGTCAAGGTGGCAACGCGGTTTGGCCTGCATGCTCGAAAAGAAAGCAGGCAGTCGACTAGTCACCAAATTGCGCAGCATCCTATTGTTGGAGGCTGACTTGAACAAAGCAAACAAGATCATATACGGTGATAGGATGATGAATAATATTCGCAAATACCAACTCATGCCAGAAGAGATATTTAGTGAGAAAAATAGGACGGCAGATGATGGGGCCTTGGCAAAAATACTATTCTTTGATATAGGAAGACAACTTCGTACTCCGGCTGCTATTGCCTCGGTAGATGCAAGCAACTGCTATGACAGAATAGCACATGCCATTGCTTCTTTGGTGTTTCAAGCCTTTGGAGTTGAGCAGTCGGCAACAGAGTCTATGCTTACTACAATCCAGGAGATGCGGTACTTCTTGCGAACTGCGTATGGGGACTCAACACAGTGCGCAAACAGCACTGTCGAAGTTAAGTATCAAGGTCTGTGTCAAGGAAATGGTGCTGCACCTGCCGGGTGGGCAGCAATTAGTATCACCATCTTGATGGCTCACAAAGCCGATGGACATGGAGCGACCTTCGTTTGCCCTTTCACACCATCCAAACAAATTGACTTGGCGGCTATTCTCTTTGTCGATGATACGGATATCATTCATATCAATATGAAGAAGAGGGAGACAATAAATGAGGTTCATGCAGCTCTGACAGCAAGCGTCCGCAGTTGGAATAATCTTTTGATGGCAACAGGGGGCACCCTACATCCTGATAAGTGCTTCTATTATTTGATGTCTTACTATTACGACGAGAGGAAGCAGTGTTGGCTGTATGAAGATCACTCCAAGGATTGCTATTACGACATTGAATTGTCTCTTCCAGATGGGACCCCATTTTTGATGAAGCATCACTCTGTGGAGCATCCGGAGACTATGCTAGGTGTGGCAACAAGCCCGTCTGGTTCGTGCCGCAGCAAGTGCAATTGTTCTGAGGAGTGCAAAGGTCCTCTGGACATTTTAATCGAGAAAGCATCTGATTGTGCGCAAAAAGTTCTAGGGAGTAGATTGAATCGGCGTCAATTCTGGACATGGCTATCAGCTTGCTTTTGGCCCAAAGTTTCATACGGTCTGTGCTGCCAGACGGCCCCCATCAAAGATCTTCAGACATGTCTACAAAAGACGTATTATCAGTTGATGCCTGTGGGTGGTATGATACGAACGGCACCTAAGGAAATCCGTGATCTAGACATTGGCTTCTACGGCGGTGGATTCCCAAATGTGCCGATAGAATGCGGCATTCAGCAATTGAACAAACTGATGATGCACTATGGATGCCCGTCTAGTAATGGAATTGCAGCTCAGGTCTCGGTAGACCTCTTCATTATTGAACTCGGTCGAGCGCATCAGCCCTTTGATGAATCATTTCAACAATATCACTCTTGGGTTACTCCCAGCTGGGTGAAATCGATCTGGGAAAAAGTAGATACCTTCGGGTATAAGGTGGTATTGAATAATATCGACAACCCCTTCCCAAGAGTGGGTGACAAGTGGCTCATGTGTGTATTTGAAGATCTCCAGTACTCTCCAAAAGAACTACGGCAATTGAACAGAGTCCGCTTACACCAACAAGTTCTGTTTTTATCGGATATACTGTGTGTGAGGGGTTCGAAGATTGATCCACGGTACAAGAAGAGGCTGCGGCGGGAGGATGAAAAGTGGTCTAAGCTTGACTTCCCCGCTGAGGAACCATCGTCAAAAGATTTTAAGGTGTGGAAGTCGGCACTCTCTCAATTAGCCCCAGGAGGTTTACTTAGCGTCCGGTTGGGAAATTGGGTGCACATCGGCCACAAACTTCAACCGTGGCGGTACTGTGCCGCATCGAATAGACTGTTCCGCTATATGGGTAATGACCTTATGGAGGTATACCCTCCGCATGAAAATAACCCTCGGAGATATGTGAAAGATGGTAGTGATCATGCCCAGGTTCAGTACAATGATGCGTGTACGATAGAAGAGGTAGATACTGCGGTATATCGTTTGGTAAGTCATGCACCAATCCCAGGTCAGTCTCTACCTCCTAGCACTTTGTGGGAAGTCCTCGACCAGTGGGGTAGCATGTGGATGTGGGAAGATCTTGAACTGACGGGGAGCTATGAGTTCCTAGTGGCAGCTATTATAGATGGATCACTAGTATGTGTGGCGGACGGATCCTTTATCAAGGAGATGTACCCAGATATCTGCTCAGCTGCATTCATTATGGAGTGTTTCAAGGGGAGAGGCCGACTCGTTGGTAAATTCTCTGAGAAGACACTTGCTGCTTGTGCATATCGTGGGGAGCTTTTGGGATTACTCGCTATTCATCTCATCCTATTAGCTGTGAACAAACTGAAACCAACGCTGTCTGGTTCTGCCCAGATCTATTCTGATTGCTTGGGGGCTCTCAACAATGTGGAACACCTGCCTCCGCATCGCATCCCGTCGAGTTGCCGGCATTCAGATATACTCAAAAATATCATGATCCATTGCAGGTCTCTAACCTTCAGCACAGTATTTTCTCATGTCTCGGCCCATAAACTCGATCATTTGGTGTGGGCGGAGCTGTCTAGGCCTGAACAGTTGAATGAACAGTGTGACTCTGGCGCAAAACTAGCGATTTACGACGTTGATCCGAACGCAGGAATGGCGGCGCAACCTTTGCCACTTGAACCAATCTGCGTCTATGTGGATAGGGGTAAGGAGAAGATGACTTCAGATACTGGTGAAAGAGTCCGCTTTCATGGCCACCTAGCGCTGGCCAGGGAGATCTTCGCTAAGAGACAGATCCTGCTTCCATCCGCGTTCGTCCAAGTAGATTGGGTCAACGTGAACAAGGCATTACACGAGGTCCCGCGGCTTTTCCAACGATGGGCATGCAAGCAAGTTCACGACATAGCCGGCACCAACTTGCGGTTACACAGATGTGATCCTAATCACTCTCCTTTGTGTCCTTCTTGTCTGGATGCACAGGAGTCGTGCGCTCACGTTTTAATGTGTGAAGAAGAGGATAGGGTAAAATGTTTTCAGATGTCAGCGGATAATTTACAGTCCTGGTTACAATCGGTGGGGACATGTGAAGTGTTGGAAAAGTATATCATGAGTTTCGTGAGGGCTCGGAATGGCAAAAACTTTATGGACTGCATTGCTAGCGATCATGACCCGATACTGCGGAAGTTGGCAAGTTCACAAGATAAGATTGGATGGCGGCGGTTTATGGAAGGAATGATATCCAAGGAGTTCTGTGCGATTCAAGAGACACATCGTCGTCTGGAGGGCAGCTATCTTTCGGGCGCAAAATGGGCACAGAGCTTCTCAATCAAGCTGATGGAGATGACCCATGGACAGTGGCTGGTGAGGAATTTCTTGATTCATGATAAAATTTCGGGTATGCTTGCGTTAGAGAGGAAGGAGGAGCTACAAATAGCTATAGAGGAGCAGCAAGAGATGGGCTTAGAAGGGCTTGGAGAGGAGGATAAATATTTGATGGAAATCAATCTCGATGATCTCGAAACAACTTCTGGTGAACATCAGGCTTATTGGCTGCTTTCAGTAAAAGCGGCACGTGAAGCCTTCTTGATACGTCGCCAGCGGGCTCAGGCAGCACTTCGACGCGGTCAAAACAACCACGGATAGAGATGGGTATATGCTTATACTCTCGTGCAAATACTTGTATTTGTATATCTCGCCTGTATACAGGCTTATTGACATACACGTCAATATATCCCGGGCTTTTAAACGAGCTGTGGTAGGAGAGACAACCCTCTCCCGTGGTTCCGACTGCGACGCTGTTTGGTTCTGCCCTCGGCGTATGAAGACTCCAATTGTTGGTTCAATGATGTCTAGGTAGCGATAATGCAACATTTACCTAATTTCCTAAGTGATATGATATGATAGGAGTTCCAATAGATTCAGTGGAAGACAGGGAAAGGGAGAGAGAGCCACGGCGGGAACCGTTGTCGTACTTCTCGTTGGATGAAGCCATCACTTTTTGTATGTGAGTCACGAAGTCGGGTTTGCAAACGGGTTTAAACGCGATAGCGATGACGCGACAATGTAATTATCAGAACCTGCAACCTCCCTATCCCTGCGAATCTCTCCATTTCTCTGGCTGACACATTCCACATCAACAATCACTTCGCCGGCGGCCGGCGCGCGTGCACGTCGCTCCCCCGACGCCCGCCCGGCTCTAGAGCTACATCACCCGCCGCCCCTCCGCTCTCCGCTCATCGCTCGCTCACATCTCACATCGCATCATTATTATCATCTAATATTATTATCTTGCTGCGTTGGTAACTCTAGCACCACAAATGTAACCATCGCCTCCATAATACAGCTCTGCTCGGCCCCAGCTTATATCATCAAAATAAATCTAACAAGCATGCCATTCTGGAGTAAATTCACCAAGTGCGAATCCGCAGAAATGAACATCAACAACAGTCAAGTTACTGATGCTGATTCATCGAATGATGCAACCAACACAGAAAACAAATCCACCGGCTTGACACAATTCCTCCCAGAGAAATTCGGCATACGAAAAGCTATCGAAGACTCTCCGTACGGCTGGTGCTATCGCGAATCATTCCTATGGGGAATTGCCACTGGAACAGCTATGGGGATACATCGATTACGCATGAAATCACATCCCCTCTTTGCAATTAACATTGCTTTCCTAACAACCATTACCGTGACACTACCCAGTTATTACTTTTGTTATAGAAAACGTGATCATCAAGAACGTGTGATTGAAATGATGATGGCCGCAAACGATTTTCGACCTGGGGAGGAGATTCCGGAGCAGACTCCTATTGGAAAAGACCATCCATTTTTAGATGTGAAGCAGGATAATGGCGAGGCTGAAAAGGATGAGGCTACGTTACAAAAGGAATTTGTGGCAAGGTTGAAAGAAAAAAAGGAGTGGCAGCAACAGCACCAGATTCAGGATGCAGACAAAATTTTCAAGGAGAAAAAGTAAAGTGAATTATGAGTGATTAATTTTTACAATCTACAAACTGTACATGACCATTCTCGTTCCAAGATATCGTGATAATCTCTGGTATTACTCTTGTTCCAAAGAACTGAGATAATCCAATATTTTGATAGCATTAGCCCTCTTCGCTTCATCTTTTGGAGTGTTTTCCCATCTGTCTTGAAGAGATAAATCAGCACCATTCTCAACGAGAGCTTGAAGTGCCAAATGATTTGATTCGGAAGCAGCAATATGAGCCGCGGTTCGTTTGTCATAATCGCCAGCATTTACGTGAATATTTGCTTTCAATAATCGTCTGAGCAGCATGGTATCTCCGTCAAACACAGCTTGGCATAGCGTTGATGCGGCTTCGCTCTCACTTAGTGACAAGTGAGCTCCAGCACTCAGTAATATACTACAAACGTCCTCGTGATTGTGCTTAGTAGCTTCCATGAGTGCCGTAGTACCATTCACGTCTTGCAGATTTGGATCACAATGGTACTCTAACAGCTTCGTCACAACATCCACATTGCCTTTCATTGCTGCTACCATTAGGGCGGTGCGTTGATCATAGTCTGCTGAGTTTGGATCAAATCCTTGCTCGCAAAGAGCTGCTATCGTTGCCGTATCCTGGAAGGAAATGTATTGTGAGTATTCGAGCAAAACTATAATCATATGGGGAATACTTTGAGTGACTTACACCTCTTGAAGCTGCAAAGCAGAAACGAATAGTGTGCTCGTCTTTTTGTTTGTTGATGTGCATTTTGATGAGGTCTTCTACAACGTCTTTTGTGTGCTCTACATGTACCTCTGCTTGGGCAATGTCCGCTTCAGACTCCCTGTCGAAAGACGAGCTTGAATGCACAATTTTCTCCATTCGAATTGATTGTACCTTAGCTAATAGATTTGCAAGGACACGACCAGCCGAGCCAGGGTGGTCAGCAGCCAAACTTTTGTAGTCGGACCTACTCATAGTCAAGATTTTACAGACTGAACGAGTTCGAATAGCATCCATCCGAGGTGACTCTGTGAAAAAACCAATCTCATTGACGAATTCACCTTTGGGTATCAACCTTTTCTTACCACGAGCCGAGTCCATCTCAGTGCTATCAGCCGTGGACCAGACACTTGCGACAAAAGCGTTGTCTCTTGCTGCTCTCAAGGAATTGTCCCAGTCACCTGATGATGTCACCTCAAGAGATCCATCAAGCAGCAAATACAGCTCCGAAGAGACGGCACCACGTTGTAACAACTCGTCACCAGGACTGAATACTTCAACTTTGCACAGAGACAAGAATGCATCCACGAATTGATTTCTCGTTCCTCTCATCAACTCTGTATTAATAAGTGATTTCAAGTATAAACGCCTCAACACCCTCCTTCGCACTACCGCTGGGAAAAACTGTAGCACGTGTTCGTCTGCAATCTCTCGATTCTCAAAATCCAACCGAAGTTGGTGTTTGAGTTTCTTAGTCAGTTCCTTGTCAAAGTCATGAAGTGTTGCATATTTATGTAGCGCTTGCAACGTGTCGCGATAGAGCCCGGTCTTTTGGTCGTTTTTGACAATAAGAAGGGTAATGCTACCTATTACCCATGCCATAAGTACAACGTTGAGTACCATGTATACCACTCCAAAAATCTGTTCAATAGGATGAACTGGACTGAAATCTCCATACCCGACAGTTGTGAAGGTGACCACACTCCAATACAGAGCGGTGACATATCGTTCGAATCCGGTCATACTACTGATATCTGATCCTAGCCAAGTATTATCTGGATCAAACGCAAGCTCACGTGCAATAAAGAACATTATACAGGCCCAAATATGTGACCATGTCATGACAGCTGAAAGATCTCGCATAAGAGTTAAACTCATCAGAGATATTTTGCTATTATATTTCATGATAGAGAAGAATCTTGGAACGCGATGTAGCCGAACCATAGTAGAGAGGCGAAGAAGGGCAAGCTTTTGTGTCAATTCATTTGACTCGCCCATCTGTCCCGCTATGGCCAATGAAACAAGATAGAAAGGAAAGACCCCAACTAGATCGACCCAAAACATTCTTTTCGTGTAATTCATTGCAATGGAACGCCTTGCGAAGACAATGTTACCACTCTCATCGTAGTAGGCCAAGTTAAAGTTGATGATAATGTCAAGAGCAAATATACTGCCCATGATGATTTCGATTATAGCACCAGTCTTTGACCATCCGGCTAGAGAGAAGGCTGTTAAGAGAACCACGAGATATGAGTGATGATATTGAGCATTCAAGATAATAACTAGTCACGAGATGAGATGAAGACTTCAAAACAATCGAGGAGATGAAGAACTTACCTATTTGGTACGTCTCCAAAAACATGCCTTGCGAGAGCCATGGAAATTAGTGTTTCATTGAGCATTCAAAAGAAACGAGGTAAGAAGATGAAGGACCCAAAACAATCTCAAATAAAATTGACATCGACAGAAGACTAACACAAACATACCAAACAAGGCAGCGAATACTGTTAAGCTCCACCATAGCGCATGGCACCGGCCCCACGGAAGGATGACTGGTAGCTTCTCTTGTTGATAGTATTCGTTTACCAACTCTTCATTGGAAGTGCTCACGTGGATTGTTTTCATTTTGTGGTGGATATTATTTCAACTCAGATGGTATGGGATTATTGCAGCGTGATGTTCGTCGACCAATTATTTAGTGCGCAGCCTCCACCACAGTAATACATGGGCGGTAGGTATGCAGTCTTTATTTGTTCTTTTAGCTTGTAGCTTTTAGCTTCTCCCCAAAAGCCTTCATGCATTTGGCGTAGATTTGGCGTGTTGCTGCTGGATTCATCGGAAGCAAGGGCACCATCAACACATGGTAGCTGGTAAATATACTTCTACAATACATATCCATCAGCATTCAGGACGCCGAACCCGAACGCAGCGGTAGTGTCCAGACGCCAAGTGTCGTCCCGGGACGAGATTTCGTCCCAGGACGACTAATTTAGCAATTTGTTAAGTACCCATATCTCATGACATTTGGGTGAACCCCAAAATATTTTACCTGGGACCATGTCCCCAATGCACGTTCTATCCATGGCGAGGGGTCACTTGGGCCCAGTTATTTGGGGTCCCTAAGAATTCCGGTTATCACCACACATCAGCACCATTTTTATTTTCTTCTTCATCCTTCTTTTTTGCAAATTGAAAATTGACATCAGTTAGGAACAAGACCATGGTCGCCTACCACCGCCTTTACCACCCCCTCACCACCCCCTCCACCTGCGGCCACCACTCCCACGCAGCCGGCGAGGAAGAGAACCAAAAAGGGAGTCCCAAGGGACGCTCCGGGTGCGATAGTTCATGCCCTTGCACATCATGTCATGGGTAAACATCCAGCCACGCACATGTAAGGGACCGTAAATTATTGCAAGACGTACATTAGTGGCGTCGTTGTCAAGGCATTTGATAGCAGAAAAGAAAATGCAAGGAATGCACGATGGAGTCTCATTGTGCAATGGGATATTCCGGGTCAACCAAGAAAAGAATACACAACTCTACGACAACACACAAAACTCGGTCCTATCCCACATGGGGCAAATCCTACATCATCCTTCGTCTACGCAGACTCGCTCAATGTACGTGACAGCCAAGCCGTGCGGGGGTCGACCACCTACATGCCTGATGCGATGGGAGTTGCCCTCAATTCATCAGCTGCTACTTCTCAACAGGTTCAGTTGACAGGGGGCGGAAATTTAGGCAGCAATAATCATAGTACATCTGGAGTCTCAGCGGGCACGGGAGCCACCACCGGCCAAAATAATACGGAAAGAGGACAACGGGAGAGAATACAAACACTCTTTCTAATAGCAGCGATATATCCAACGCATCACCCATGGGACCGCCCTTAGCCGTCACAGCAAATGTTTACCACAGTGTCTACCACCGCTCCCGATGGCGCCCCAGTAACTGCCAACACCTCACAACAACAGTCGCGACGTCGATCATCCAGCGGCCGTCAGCAACAACCACCACATGATCTTGTAAACAATCCAATTACAGTTGAGCATGAAAGTGGCACTAAGCACAAAGTTGTCGCGATGAGACCGAATCCAGGTGGACGGAAATGGGTTGTAGCGGATAAAGATTGTGTCACAGGCGATATTACCAACGGGCCTCCTGTCATTAGTTGGTGTCAGAAAGGTCCTCTTGGCGAGAAAGTTTGCCCCGATAATCCACATTTCAATGGGGATACACGGAAGATGGGCCGGTTGGAAGCATTACTGCTCATGTGGCCGCCAAAGTATCTTGAGTTGGTTGTAGAGCTAACGAACAAAAATCTCACAGCAGCCAGAAAGCCGGAAATGACCAAGCAGGAGTTGTTAAAGTGGTTGGGATTGTGCCTCCTCATTACAAGACTCGACTACTTCGGAAGTAGGCGTGATCTATGGGATAAGCCCAAGTCATATTCGAAGTATGTACCCGCTCCCGACTTCAAAAAGACAGGCATGTCACGTCATATATTTGAGGAGATTTGGTCGAACATCCGATGGTCGAAGCAGCCAGAGACAAGACCTGATGGAATGAGTGATTCTGAGTGGCGATGGATGATGCTTGATGACTTTGTGGCGCATTTCAACAAATATACACATCCGACGGATGCTACCCAGAAACAGTATTGGTACTGCCTTCCGTGCAAAGGAGGGAGGTGCAATGGGTGGTTGGAGCACCTTGAATTGCACAAGCAGAATGATGCATAGATAGCAACTATATCATGCTTTTAATAGATAATACATAGCAGAGAATTACATTACATACCCAGCTTTGTTCCTACACGCAAGACCAGGCCGTAGCCCACCATACAACACCCTACGGGTCGCCTACATATCATGTGCTGTCGGCATATCGATTTTGAACTTCAAAAACTCAATTTACCTACTACTTCAATACAGATAAAAGGTGGCATCGACACAAAATGATACCATGATATTGCTGTGATAGATGGTCCATACCAAGGTTGAAACGTCTGCAACATGCATCGGTGTGGGTGAGTAGAAGCGGAAAACACGAAATGTCGTCCCAGGACGACTTTCGGACGCGTCCTGGGACACGCGACATTGGCGTCTGGACAGTAGCGTAGGTTATTTTTTTTTTTTTTTTAGATATTAAATAAGTGATTAGTTTAGGATGGTATTCAGGAGCTGTTACTGGGCAAGCAGGATCTGAACTTGCCCATTTTAGGTAATAAGAGGAGTGCAGTCTAGGTATCTCTAGTTCAGTGGCAAGTCCGCACTCCTCTTGTCACCTGCTGCTAGGTGATGGCATAGGTTATTTTTGCGCGCCCATCAACAACCTCAACCTGCTGCGCTGACGCTGCGACATCATCACTCCATCATCGACGACGCGTCAAGTGTCGACGAAGCCCGCACGCACTGTGAACGTTGGCGTTGGCTGTTGGCTGTTGGCTGTATGTACTTATGTTGCTTATCTTTCTGTGTGATTTAGGTTGTATCGTAGATGAAGTACTTTTAAGTTGTTCGTGTTGGCAATTCGCGTTGGCTGTGCTCCTCTAGAGGATTTGAAGATAGGTTGTGTAGTGCATGAGAAAGGTGGACTTTGAAGGTTAAGATTAGCCGCTGGCAAAGAAGAAGGGGTATTGTACCTCTACTTGCGTGATGGTTCACGCCAATCAAAATGTCGTAACCAGTGAATCGTCAACTTCTGGCAAAACCAAGAAGACATACCAGCACGCTGTGTATCCCTTCCTTGCTAACTCAAGGGAGTGCAAAGGTTACCCTCCATCGTATGTCAAAAATGAACCTAAAAATGAGCTAGACTTCTTTTTGATCGACGAGAGCCGTCAAATACAAAGTGGTGAGAGCGGAAAGACGAAGCAAAAACGTATATTCAAAAAGATGTCATTATACAAATATAGAGAGAAGACCAAACAGACCGTGTATACCAAGCCAGAGCCAGAGACTTGCCTAGCTTGTTCACTTGTATCTCGAGAGGAGATTTCATTTGAACAACTTGAGAATTGGGCTTCATCCTCACCATTGGATAAGAATTTTATCACAAAGCCTGTGATTATCATCTGTCATGGTGCGATGAGTTGGCGAAACCAAATGTTACTGATAAATCTTTCCTCGGAGTTGTTGACTTGCCTTGATGCGCACATCTTTCGCTTTGATTTCACTGGTAATGGTCACTCAAAGGGCGAATGGGCAATGGGCAATTTTGACAGAGAATATGAAGATTTGCTGACAGTCGTTGACTTTGTGACCAATTCGTTAGGATGTCCAGTTGGATGCGTTATTGGTCATAGCAAAGGGTCAGCATCAGTCCTCAACTTCGCATCTCATATTGCAAAGCAGGAATTAGAGGAAGGGAAGGATACTACATGCAAGTGCTTTGTCAATTTGGCTGGAAGATACCGTGTTCCTGTGATCCACGATCCATTAAGCAAATTTGGAGAGGAACAACGAGCGGAAATGCTAGAGAAAGGTTTCTTTGAACTAAAGTCTCCGTGGGATGATGAGAGAATATTCAAAGTCACCAAGGAAGATCTTGATGCATACAAATTTGAGAGGGTTGCTGACACACCAAGAGTTCTTGTCCAGCTAAGGAAGGACAGCAGCGTCCGAATATTGTCTATTCACGGCCGCGAAGATGAGGTTGTAACAGTTCAAGACGCATTCCGATTTGATGAAGAGATTGCCAATCATAGTTTGCATGTGATCAATCAAGCAAACCACAATTTCAATGGATTAAAGTATCTTGATGAGATGGTGCTCGAGATTGTTACTTTTTACAGTTCGGTTTACAATAAAACATAGAACGATGCATTGATTTCAAGCTTTGTCTTGACGTCGCTAATACTGTATCGTGCACGCAGTGACAAGATATGCATAAGTATCTGTCAATGACTTGAGTAAGTTTACACATATTATGAAAAGAAATTAGACCTCAACACCGTGAGAGTCTACACATCCACCCCAGCAGATACAGATACATCATTTTCTAACTTGGCCTTCTTCCTCGACTCCCTACCGTTCTTCAACTCATCAAAGCACCTTTTGTGAGTAGGAAGCAGATCCTTTTCAGAATGCCACAAAGCAAAATGGGTTGTCGACGATGGATCCTCCCCTACAAGTGGCTTGGTACAAAGTGGAATCTCACAAACTGCACACATCCAAGTAGTCTTGCGACGAATCTTACCCTCAGAGCAAAGCTTGCAGGGCTTTGTGCCATCCTTGTTCTTTTCCGTCTTGGGAATGCGGATGGGGATATGTTGATAAGAATTAGAGTGATGGAATCTAATTTTCGTCAAATCCGCATCCTTAGTGAAACAAGTCACTGCATTAGTCTTGACAGGCCATTGATTCTTCCTCCTGTTGGTCAAGCAAAGCAGTAGCAAGGAAAGCTTTTAGCACGAATGAAAAGAGTCCAAGTAACAGACACGACCATAAAGATATAACTTACGTGCGTCCTTCAATAAGAGTTGCAATCAACTCGTCCGTCGTCTGACCTGCTGCGGTAACCGCGGACATAGCAACGGCTGCATCTCTCTTGTTGCTGCAAACTTGACATTCGCCACCAACAGAGCTGGTTCGTAGCTTTGCCAGTTCTTCTTTCATATCAGTCTGAGCAGTGATCAATTCATTGATAAGAGTGCGAGAGGTGAGGACTGTCTTGTTTAGCTTTTGGATTAGAGCAGTCTGTTCTGCTTGCCCGTCCTTGAGTTGTTGAACGAGGGCAAGCAATGCCTGTTGTGGGTCAGAGTTCATTTCAGGCAGCTCTGGAGGTTCGATCACAGATGATGACATGGTAGTTGACGTAGTTATCAAATGATATGTGCGCTTGCGTTCGGCAACGATATGCGATCAATCAATATAATGATATTAGTTCTTCAATTCCAGACACAAAATTGAAGCGAGACAATCAAGAGCAATGCGGTTGGTAATAGCGTCGGTGCTAGTTCGTTATCTCTCTCTCTTCGTTTGGGCAGTCGTTACGTAGTGGCAAGTGGCAACACAATGGCCCCGAAGCGAGGTTCGAGGTGGCAATCCCAACGGAAGTCCCGTTTTGGGGGGCGGGCGGTTGACAGGCAGTTCTTCTTCCCGCCATTTTTGACACCGAAAAAAGCACCAAAAGCACCGAAAATGATTTTGGTCGCTCTCGCTCTCAACAACCTTTCACTTTCGACTTATAGGTGGCAAAACAAAGCCACTTTCCCAACCTTCATTGAAACGAGATCGATCCAAACACGTCTAAACTGCAATGGCTTTCACCAGGTCAATGAAAGTGACTTCCAATGGCGCATCTGCCTCCATGAATCCGACGGTGGGAGTCTGTTCAATCTGCGATAAATCCAAGAAAAAGGAAGACTACACAACAGTTCAATGGAAGAGGTTTAGAAACAACGGTAACTGTCTTCCAAAATGTAGAGACTGTCAACAGAAGCGAAATAAGGATAGATCGAAGAAGAATCCTCCCGACGGCAGTTCCTCAATCACGAGGGCTTGTTCCAACTGCATGGCCCACAAGGGAAAAGAACATTTCTTCAAGCAGAGATGGGTAGCAGCTGGAAAAGGTCGCACGATGGGGAAATGTATTGAGTGCTTGACCAGCGACCTCTCGGTAGATCAGAGGTTGCTACTGCTACAACAAAACGAAGTAAAAGCGGCACAAACGAGGGCTTGCTCCAACTGTATGACACACAAGGAACGAGAGCATTTCTACAGGAAGAAATGGGCAGCAGCTAGAAAAGGTCTTGCGGAGGGGAAATGTATTGAGTGTTTGACCAGCAAGCTTTCAGTAGATCAGAGGTTGCTACACCAAAACGAAGCAGTAGCCGTACAAAGTGGCAAGAAAAGAAGCCACAACATGGATACAGCGGGTTTGACGAAGACGAAGAAGCCAATGCTAAATACTTCAGAAGACGAAAAAGCTGCGACCGAGTCCGAAGGCGTTGATGCTTTGCAGAATGCAGCAACAGTACCAGATACAGCTCCCAGCGGAGAAGCAGTAATGACAGAAGTGCCGAGTGGAACAGCAACAGCGGCGGTAGCGGTAGTACAACGTTTTTCTACAGATGCCAAAGCGAGGGGGAGAGGAATAGACAATAGGCCTGCTTGGATGACTCGAGGGCTGCACTCAGCAGCTGCAGCTATCTCTGCACCAGTCGCTGGAAGAGGAAGGGGCCGAGGTATCGACAATAGGCCCTCTTGGATGACGCGAGGGCTAGGAGCAGGTGGCGACCGGTTGTCGGAAGTAGTAGAAGCTCCCCAGACCGTCGGCGAACAAAGGCCCTCCGTATCTGCTGCACTCTCGGCCATTCCCATCCCTTGTGTGAGAGATGAACGTAGTGTTGTTAATATGACTCGAAAGCCAAGAGTTCATACTTCAGAAGACGAAAAGGCCGCGACCGAGTCCGAAGGCGTTGATGCTTTGCAGAATGCAGCAACAGTAGAAGCAGTAATGACAGAAGTGCCGAGTGGAACAGCAACAGCGGCGGTAGCGGTAGTACAACGTTTTTCTACAGATGCCAAAGCGAGGGGGAGAGGAATAGACAATAGGCCTGCTTGGATGACTCGAGGGCTGCACTCAGCAGCTGCAGCTATCTCTGCACCAGTCGCTGGAAGAGGAAGGGGCCGAGGTATCGACAATAGGCCCTCTTGGATGACGCGAGGGCTAGGAGCAGGTGGCGACCGGTTGTCGGAAGTAGTAGAAGCTCCCCAGACCGTCGGCGAACAAAGGCCCTCCGTATCTGCTGCACTCTCGGCCATTCCCATCCCTTGTGTGAGAGATGAACGTAGTGTTGTTAATATGACTCGAAAGCCAAGAGTTCATACTTCAGAAGACGAAAAGGCCGCGACCGAGTCCGAAGGCGTTGATGCTTTGCAGAATGCAGCAACAGTAGAAGCAGTAATGACAGAAGTGCCGAGTGGAACAGCAACAGCGGCGGTAGCGGTAGTACAACGTTTTTCTACAGATGCCAAAGCGAGGGGGAGAGGAATAGACAATAGGCCTGCTTGGATGACTCGAGGGCTGCACTCAGCAGCTGCAGCTATCTCTGCACCAGTCGCTGGAAGAGGAAGGGGCCGAGGTATCGACAATAGGCCCTCTTGGATGACGCGAGGGCTAGGAGCAGGTGGCGTCCGGTTGTCGGAAGTAGTAGAAGCTCCCCAGACCGTCGGCGAACAAAGGCCCTCCGTATCTGCTGCACTCTCGGCCATTCCCATCCCTTGTGTGAGAGATGAACGTAGTGTTGTTAATATGACTCGATCATTCGCAACAATCGATGTACCTGCTGAAGTTTATCAGCAGATAGCAGCTCAGACAGCTGCTGTGATCTCTGGGAGAGGCCCAGGTGTTGAGAATCAGCCACCATCGACGACTCGGATTCAAATTCCTGTGGAGGTGCGAGTCAAACACGAAGTTCATGTCACACATAAAGTGGACATTCATGCGCATCACGGAACAGGTGCTGCAAATAAGGAAGCACCCAATCTCCCGAGGGCGACAGAAGAATATTACTCGTTCAATCAAGATGGAAGCGTCTGGGTGTAAAGGATAGAAGTGGGGTAGCGTATGATGACATCTATGTAACTATATTAGTTTTCCAATAACTGTTCTCTCGCCAATGCGATTAGAAAAGAGGTGAACCACAGAAACATCAGTGATGTTCGCTTTCTGTTTCAGATTGCACACAGCCTGATCTACCTGTGCATCGAAATTTGCTTTTCCGTGGCCAATCGTACACTTGAGGGTGAGCACAAAGAATACTTCATCTGCTAATATCCCCTGCTCTTTTGCCTCAAGTAAAAAGTCAGCTTGTGCCGACATAGAGTGCAGGCATGCATCGCTCACAAACACTTTGATCTTATCTTCATCTCGTTGTATCTGTGATTTCAATAGAGGTATAGCCTCTTGAATTTTCATTCTCATGTGATTGACATTGTTTTCAAGTTCAATTGCAGGATCTAGATCACCGGGATCGACGCTGTGAACAATCTTCATCTTTGCATCTTGCGCGAGGTACTTAGTCCCTCCACCAGGAGCAGATCCACAATCGATTGCTACACAGTCACGATATGATTCCATTGAGAAGTCTGCTCTGTCACTCTTGTATCGCGACACTGCTTCTTTGATCTTGTAGTATGCGCGACTGATTGCCTCTTGGCCATTCTTGGGCGATTCACGCTGAATGCTATAGTCAATTGACTTGGAAACTCCACACATCACCAATGCATCGGTAGAAGTGCTGCTGTTCTTTCCTTTCTGTTTGTACACTTGCACAATTGATATGGTTTCGGTTGCATCCCTCGGATTGAGCTTTGTCGAGAGTTCATTATCATCCAGTGCTTCCACTGCGGCTATAACTTTTCTTTGACACGAAGGCGGAAAGATTTGCAGCCTAACCGATTCTAAATCATCACAAGATGCAATTCTGTTTTGTATCAAGTCTTTCACGACAACATCACATCCCTCATCTTCACTCAAATCTGCTTCTATAGCGCCTGGTTGTACAATATACAATTTATTCACTGCTCTTGCAATAATTTCCTGATGCTCACTCTTACTCAGAGCACTTGCCAGAGATATTGGGTTGGGCGCTGAAACAAATAACAATGAGACATTCTTTGAACTAGTGGAATGGCTTGCCAACTCTATCGATTCATGCTTCGAAATGTTCATCAGGAACTCCTTTACACGATGTATGTGTGTAGATTTAATCTGTAAGATCAGATTTGTTGTTGAAAAAACATCTTTGAGGTGCTGCAATTCAGCCTCTCGTTTTTGTCTTGATGTGTTGCTTCGTTTCCTCTTAGACCTATCAATGGGCTGTGCAGCCTTGACCTTCCGATAGAGTGGTGATGGCGCTGCTTCCAAGATTGCAGCTTGTGCACTCTGTGACGATTCGAATTGCACAAATGCATGGGTTGTTGCTTTCCAACACCTCCTATTATGGAAACATCTACTACGTTGCCGTACCGATCGAATTCCTTCGAGAGCTTCGTGGAGGACAAGCTTTCTTCGCTTAAGCCACCAACGAAGATAACATCGTTTCTAGAAGAAGTTGCAGTCAGGGCAGCGGCTGATTGGATTGATAGCGACAAAAGGAGACATGATTTTGTGCCGACATGGTGAAGTAGGTGATGAGAGTGAAGTATGATTATGATGTTTTGTACGCACTAGGTTGATAGAAGTGTGCAAATTGCACAAGGGTTATATAAATGCTTCATTGCTTTCCTCTTTCTGCTTGCTTCGCTAGTATTTTATTCGTATGTCGTAAAACACGCACATGCTTTGCGAGTTATGTTATCTCTACACATCGTGCGTTGACTTGATCGAAAATCGACATGATTTTGATTGAGCTGAGAACAAGCAATGAACACAAGAAAAGCTCTTGCTGGAAGGAACTCATTGCAACTACATATCACCAATTCTGCGGCCATGCTACATTCAAGGTCAACAGCTACATCAACCAAAGTATTGCTGCTGATGGCCTCCTTCTTTTTAGGAGGTGCCGATGCATTCTCAGCTGGTAATACCGGCTCATCCACGGGGCAATCCGCACAATCGTCATTCAACAACCTTCCTCCACCATTACCAAGTTCAACCACCCCATACGAGGTTTTGGGCTTTGATCGCTTCCCCGAAGATTTTTCATTGATCCAGCGACGCTATCGAGAATTAGCCAGGACATATCACCCGGATCGACTTGTCGGTCCCGACGCGACAGCCGAGGAACGAGAGATTGCCAATACCAACTTTCAACGTATCAATGAAGCCTATGACACGTTAAAAACACGACAAGATGAGGAAGAGATAGAGGTAATCATGATGGGTGGCAATGGCAAGCGAGAGCGAAGGGTGAAATACAAAACATCGACAGAGATTCGTGAGAAGAATCCAAATAGGGTGAATTACGATAGGATTGTTGAAAATCAGACTAGACAGAATGTCAAGGCGGAGAGTTGGGTGTATAGAGGGATTGAGTATGGACGTCATAATGGCGACTTTGGTCCTGTTAGACGATGGTAAATGAGGGGAGGAGACATTATTGCTACATATACTTGTTATCTGTCGAATGAAAGTGCTTTCGGAGTGTGGGTGACAAGCGTGTGTAGCATTATATACAAATTGAAGAAGAGATCTGTAGACTTTTGCGAGTCAAGGCTTTTGATAGAGCATACGCCCCTTTAGATTGCAGATTGCATTTTATCACGAAATGAAAATTCAGCAATTACTTGAGGTAAACTTAATACCCTATTACTGAGCTGATGCCGCTTGATCTTTAAGTAGGTGAAACAATGCAACAACAATTGAATGGTACATCAAAGATGTGGTGAATGATGAAGAGACACCATTGTTTCCAACATTGAGCTCAGAAGATGGGCATGTTCTGATCTATGCTGATCCACTTAATATCTACCTCCAGGCAGGCTGCTGCTTGTTGAGAGCGCAACAAAATGATGCTTTGACAGCTTGACACCAATACCCAAGCTGCATGAAGCTACAATGAGAGGGAGAGACCTTAATTTCGCTAGCATCTGATTGTTACTTGCACTTGCTTGATAGTTGAGATCGTTGATCGTTCGGTCCTGGCCTGTATCCTGCAGTAGGAGTTCTGCATTACAAGTTTCAGTTTCGTGATTCCTAAACTCCGAAATCTGCATATTCCTGCTTCCGCCATCATCCACCAAATTCAGGAATTGAAGTGCAGGAAGATGAACGATGTGGTAGGGAAGTGAGTGCATGCGTAGAGATGAATCCACAGGAACAGTCAGGACACTTGGTGGATTGGTCTTACTCACACTTTAATTGCGTGATTCACTAGAGTCATTGGCGAGCACTCAGACAACAAAATTGCATGAGCAATCATCTAGACGCAGACGAATTTTTGTCTACCCCTTTACTGCTAAACCCACAGAACAATATTATGAATGAGCTACGTAACGAAGAGGAAGGGTTGCCAAACCCTTCTATACCTGCCAATGAGCCAAACGCAATGTCACTCACTGCATCATTCGACAATGATGACACATCATCACCATCACTCGGCAAGTACAGTCCAATCAATTTGCTCAGCTTCTGCAAAGAACGAACTATCGAACACTACAACAACATATCTCTTTCCGAGCTATCTGGATCTCTCGGAGATCTAGGCACATTTATCCCTTTAACTGTAGCCCTCGCACGAGAGAGGAAGATTGCATTAGCACCAGCACTGTTCTGGGCCGGGGTAAGTAACATTATCACGGGATATGCTTGGGATGTGCCCATGTGCGTCCAACCTATGAAGAGTATATCAGCAGTTGCACTTACAGACACCAATGGATCTGGAGATGTGGGATTAGATGCTCAGTCGGTTACAACGGCAGGTATTATAACGGGAGGCTTAGTGCTCATATTGGGTGTGACCAATCTAATCGAAATCGTCAATTGGATTGTGCCCTTAACTGTTGTGTGCGGATTGCAAATTGGTGTAGGAATACGACTAGCATCGAAAGGAATGACAGATATCCAAAAGCTACCCTGGGGCGGTGGTTATGATTGCATATGGATGGCAGTGGCATGTGCGCTTTTGAGCATGTTTTGGCTTCGAGACGTTGGAAGTCAAAAGGACAAGAAGAAACAAGAAGATGCAAAGAATGATTCGGAAGGAAACACAACAAATGATGCGCTGGTGGCAACTGGTGCGAATTCTGCTACGTCTAGTGATGAAGATGCGTTTCAGGAGAATGACAATGTAGAAATGGGCAGAGTGCTCAGCACCTCACATCAATTGGACACAGCGACTTCACACGACAACGACACGCTTGATTTACCTGCGAGTTCTGCTCCATCTCGATCACCTCGTCAGCAAACTGCATCGCCTTATTACCTGCGACAAGTTTGGTCAAGGGCATGTTGCTGTCTTAACCCATTTCCAAAGACACCACACCCAGTCGGAATCTACCTATTCCTCATCGGATGCATTTTTGCCGCTGTGACTTTGGCAACGGCCGGTCCAGATTCTGGCTATGATCTTCCACTTTACTTTTTTGGTGCTCCAGTCGTAATTAATGCCATGAAAGATGTTACTCCAATGAGTTGGTGGAATGGATTTCTCCAGGGAGCACTGCCACAGCTACCGCTGACCACTCTCAACTCTGTCATTAGTGTATGTTGCCTTGCACATACACTTTATCCTGACAAACGCGACCCTGTTCTGGAAGAGAAACATCGCACAGATGCTGTTATTACGCGTAGGGAGGTGTCAATATCTGTTGGCTTGATGAATCTCATTCTCATTCCACTAGGATCTATGCCAAATTGTCATGGCGCGGGCGGATTAGCTGGGCAACATCGTTTTGGTGCAAGAACTGGAACTTCTGTAGTCCTCCTAGGTTTAGGAAAGGTTTTGTTAGCTATCTTTCTGGGTGGAAGTGCTTTGACACTCTTAGATGCTTTGCCGATCGCAGTGTTGAGTATCATGATTGCTATTGCTGGCTTAGAATTGGTAAGCACAGGTGTGAAGGTGCTGTTTGAGTGTGTACAAAAAGAAAAAGATAAAACGGCGAAACAGCAGGGAAGTGAAACTGTCAATGGAAAAGCAATTTTACAAAAGAACGCTACAGTTGCCATGGTCACAGCTGCAGTTATTATTGCTTTGAAGAAGACTCATTATGGAGCACTATCAGGATGGGTTGTACATATGGTCTATGGAGATGGCTTTCGTAACTTCGTCGCTTGGATTAAGAAGAAGAAAGCAGATAGGAGATAAGCATGGACACAATGATAATATAAACCTAGAGAATGTACATAAACGATTAGGAGCATTTTTGTTGTCTAAAAAGTAATCGAAAGGAAGCTAAACACAGAGAGACGGCTCATGCGGACAAAACCGAAATTTTTGGCACTCGGGAAGGTCACACTGTCAGGGAAGAAATGATATTCGCTGATCAATCATCTTTGTCTGAGTTCGACCTGTTTGTTTTCTTTCCATTACCACTCCCCTGCTTCAGCTTCATGATCTGATCATTCAAACTATAAATTTTGTAGACTAGAAGCCACAACACCAATGTAAAAAGAGAAAGCCAAAAGTTTCGTTCAGCTCTATATCTGGAAGCCCTACGATACCACATTGTTTCTCCGCCGTGGTATGGGCAGCTTGACCTGGAAGCAACACGCAGCACGTGTAATGTTAGAGACAATGATAAATGATGATCTATCTGCAAGAACAGATTCAAAATATTCCTTACCCGCTACAAGGCACATGAGCAGATGCGAAACCCATCTGAATTGTTCTTGCAGCCATGCTGAAGATGATTAGAGATGCCCCGACAAACACCCATACTAAACGAGTGTGCCATGGACCGATGGATATTCTAGTGAAGAAGATTTTTTGCACTAGACGCGTTCCGAAGCTTTGAGGAAGAATCGTGAGAAGTAACAAGGATATCAAAGGAAGGGGTAGGAAGACCCATATCATATGACCCCAGGTCATCTGTATTGATATCATCCTAATGTTCGGTGGTTCTGGTTTATGGAGGAGCCGTTTATGCGCTTGGATAGCTTCGAATATCTATCTTGAGCACTTTACTTCGAGATAAGTAGCGAGCACGACAGCTTTCGCTTTCGAAAAAGAGAGGAAAAAATTCCAAATAATTCAATTCTGCGTAGGAATTAATACTCTAATTGGCGCTCTGCGCTCCTTATTGCTTCATCCTATTGCAGTCTTCGCAATTCCCTTGGCCCGGCTGAATCAACATCCCTTTATCTTTACACGACCATGATACCGTTGCTGTTAGTGCTTTTAGCAGCGCTCTATCCCAGGGTAGTCTACTGCTTCGTCCAACCACCCTCAAATATTCTTATTGGGAAGAAATTGCGGTCAGCACATAATATTGTCTCGACGAGAGCCACAGCACCATCTGCAGTTGCCACCTCATCCTCAACGAAAGAAACATCCGATGAACTACTCCGTCTACTTATACAAAAAGCTGATGAACCAAAAGAAGGCGATGCCCTAAACAAAAAAATCAATCCACTAGTACAAACACTGATATCATCCAAATCCTCTTTTGACCCCTCCAAATGCATCGATGGACCACTCTTTGCATCAATTTACTTCATTGGTAGCACGCCATTGTGGGAAAAGATTGGATCGGGTGCAGTGAGGAATGTAAAGGGACAGAAATACGACTTAAATGACAATTCATTTACAAATTATGCTGAAATTTGGGGCGATAGTTTTTGCTTGAAAGCGATTGGAGAGCTCAGTGAGGTTGGGCCTGTTCAATCAGCAGTAGTTGATGACACCAACCCTTTCAATTCTTTTACATCATTATTTGCAAACAAACAATCTGCTAGTCTCCTACCCACTCCTTATGATTACGAAGCGAGAGTGACTGGTGCATCAATATCTTTATGGAATAAGTTTACATTTAATCTATCAATCGAAGGCACGGGAACAGTGAGAGTTTTGTACGCCGACGAAAACCTGAGAATCTTTTTATCTCCAACAGATACAAATGTTACCAAGGGTGCAGGAGATTGGGAGAGTGAAGGCTTGATTGTTGTACAAGTTCGTGTCGGCCTAGTGTATGATGACTGGGTGGACAAACTTTGAAGACTTCAAGAGTACTATGCAAATTAAGGCTTCTTATTCTAATTGCTTGGCATACAGCATACGCTTCATTCTTTTACATAGGCACACGCAAAATACACAAGATGACACTAAACGCAAAGTCAGGGTCCAAACTGACCGTTGAATTTCGGCTCATCATCGTAACGTTTGTACCAAGCATCAGTTGGATCATAATGATCATACTCGTAGTCAGAATGAACATTGCTTGGGCCAAAGTCATGTTCAACAGCTGTCCTATACCATCGATCATTGTAAGCGTCATAGGAATTCTCTTCTTCTGTATCAAATCTTGTGTAAGGCGAGTTATCATCATGCCACCACTTGTTTCCGTCATTAGTTCTTTCGAATGTGTGTCGGTTGTGCCAGAATTTCTCTCTCTCTTGTTCATGATGGTGGCCTACACCAAATCCATTTCTTCTCATTGCCTCTTGGGTACTAATGAAGTCATTGTACGGGGGGCAGCCCATCTCTTGCTCATATTCAAACGTTTCCAAGTGATTGTACCACTTCTCATTGCTGCAGTATGCGACATCTTTCTCAAACCCATTATTCGTTTGTTGATATTCATGGTCCTCTTCATACCACATCTTCTTCCTAGGATGAGTCTTCCGATATTCAGCAACCTGTCTGATACGATCATAATCAACGTAATGTGCATCTCTTCTGTGTTGCCGTTGATCCTTATTCACATACACAGTTCTTGTAACTTGCTCTCCATCAACATACATTTCATACTCATATGCTTCTTCATCTTCCATCCGCTTCAAAATATCGTATGCAGAGTTAATACGAGCAAAATCCCAATTGGCCTTTTTTCGTTCTTCAGGTGTTGTATCCGGACCTACTATTACGTCTGGATGGTAAACTTTTACTTTTTCTTTGTAGGCAAGTTTGACTGCTTCAAATGTTGAGTTCGCTGCTAGACCAAGAAGTTTCAAAGGGTTATTAGTTTGAGGTAGAGGCGGAGCCTTGGCTGCCTGTTCCTCCGATGTCTTCTTTTTAATGATTTGAGCATCAATCGTGGGGGGTAGTTGATTTGCATTTGTGTCCTGTTGATTTGTTGCCACGACATTTTTTGGTTGATTATTAATTCGACCAACCATGTCAAAGTACCGTTGCGCTGGATTCATTGAGTAACACTCAGCCGTCGGAGAGCCGGCTGCAGCTATAGCCAATACGATTTGGAAGATCATTGTTGGGAGAGTAGTGATGTTTAGCTGCACATCATAGAGAAAGAGAAGAAGAAGTGAAGTATTGATGCGTCGCGGCAGGATAAAAAATCTTCGTGCGTCATGGTATTTAGGGATTCACTACCAAAAAGATACTCTACCACCAATCTCCCCGGGAAGAAGGGGGGACACTGAAAGGGGTAGATTTATCAGTGAAAGAGAAGTTAACAGGATCTGCCATCTACCTCTAAATGGTACTGACCACCAAAATCTTGGGGGCTACACTTTGATCTCCATCCATCATGCTACATATCTGATATCAAATACAGAATACAGAACCTTATGCTCACTCCGCAGGCAGCAGAGGCAATGATGATGGCGACTACCAGCAAGAGAAGGACTGTCCTTATGATTCATGGATGGGCACAGAATGCGTACGTGATGAAGTCCAGAACTAAGAAGTTGCACAAGTGAGTTATTATCAGTGTCTTGTATCTATTTTTCCACACTTGATCCAACAAGCATGCTTGCCATCGCACAACCGATTGTAAAAAGGAGGATAAGCGAATTAGGACATGACTGCATATATCTGGAAGCTCCTCATCTGCTTCCAATGACAAGCATGGTCGAGGTTGATGGACAACTGGTAGAAGTTACCAATGGCGGTCGAGAAAATGCAAAAGCTTGGTTCATGTATTCTGATAAAGATCCATCAGATGCTTCCATCTCATTGCAAGAAACGCCAATGGAATATTTCGGGCTGGACGCCTCGATATCAATGATAAGAGATTGTCTATGCAAATTGGATTCATCGTGTACGATCTTTGGCTTTTCGCAGGGAGCAACATTCGTACACATCCTCTCGATGTTAGCATCTATCGCAAAGAAGAAACCAGATTGTAAGCATCTATCTCCGTTTGCGAAAGTTGATTCTGCAATTCTTGTTAGTGGCTTTGCTTCAATGCATCAGGGTTCCATGGCAGGGATCGCACATACTAATGATTGTGGAAGTCTCATCACCCTAAGGTCGCTACACATAATAGGGGATAGGGATACTTCCGTCCCAAAATCGTACGGAAACAAACTTGCTTGTCTTTATTCAGAGCCGCAAATATACATTCACAGTAAAGGTCACTTCATACCGCACAACAAAGAATTAATAGATACAGTGATTGACTTTTTAGGACATGCATGATTAGTGATGGCAGTGCCAAATTGATACAATTGGAAGGCACAGAAGACAGAAGTCATCATATAAGAATTTAACAACCCTAGAGTCAAATACAATGAATGATGAAATGTAGAGGAAAACAGCCTATGCTGCTGGAGTTTGGTGCCTCTTGTGACGACGAGAATTATGACGGTGGGAGCTGCGGTGGTGGTGACTTCGATGCTGCTTTGCGTCTTCTAATTCACAAGATAATTTCTTTTGCAATGAACTAGATGTCTGCTTCTTTGACTTTGAAGGCGTGGAGCCAGCTCTTTTTGGGCTGGGCATCATGGGTGACTTTATAGCAAAAGCTGTGCCATTGTCACTACATTCATCGTCCTCACCGAAATTTGGAAGTCCAGGTAGTAAAGACATGTCCGACTTGTCGTCATCCCCTAACTCTTCGTCTCTACCACCAGATGTTTGTTTGCTGGACGCTCTCAATCTCAACGATGACTTATCTCTGTGGCATTTTTGAATGCGTGAGCTCGATGAACGATCCATTCTCTGATTGTGTGGCGTATTTTTTTGCTTTGATGACGACACGAATTTCTTTCCTGCCCGTGTCATAGAGTCAAAAACTGTTGACATTACTCCCGGGGACGAGGATAGTGAGTCGTCACCTATTGTTTCCATATCGATGATCTCCAAAACCGATGTAGAAATCGACTGATTATCATTAAATGAATTCCTCCGACTAGACGATTGCTTCTTACTCCTCGATGATACTTTGTTACGATCTTTCTTTCGTCGAGATGTTTCATTGGATCGTGGTTGCGCAAAAGACCCTGTGAAATCCGATATATTACTGCATAGGCAACCAATCCACATGATGCCCATTTCAAAAAAGGAGACACGAAATATCCATGACGCTGCCAGACAGAGAAGAAATATGGCAATTGATAGGTATGCCGAATCCGACAGACGACGTTGCTGGCGCTGATATTGAACGGCTGGATCACTGTTGCGCTTCTTTCTTCTTCCAAATAGGAACCCTCCTTTCTTTTTCTTTTTGAGTTGATCGAGAAAATACTTTTCTTGAAGATGAGCGTCTCGGTCGGCCAGGATCTGAACAGGATTTAGCAAGAGAGCGGCGGTGTATCCGTAGATAATGACCGCGGAGACTGTAATCGTCTTTCGTCGGCGATGTGTCATTATTAGGTCTCGTGTTCTCGTTTGAGCTTTGATACGAAAGTGGTCTTTCATTGGACTTATTCACCAGGTCACGGAATCGTTACGAAGTGTGTCCAAGTCCGCGGCCCCACGTAATGTTGTTGATAAGTATTATGTCTAGCTTTGATAGATTGCTGTTGCTAGTCTACTGCCTCTGCCATCTGCCTCTGTCTGGGTTCTGTGCAGCACTCTAGAAGTAAGTATCATAAACATGACTTTTGAATGGCCGGCTGGTTTGACGGAAGAAGGTGATGAGAAATGAAAGTCAATAAAAGGTCATCAAGTCACAATCAGAAGAAGGTTCGCATAGGTATGACGTCATCATCACGACTAGGTACATAATTCGAAGACGGTATCTTTTCAGGACAGTTTTGCGGAGCCTTTCTATTTTCTATATCCAGCACAATCATGACGGCCCCGGGAGCTACGGCTATGCTGTTGTACTGATGAGCCATTCCTCATTCTATCAACAGCCAGAATCTCTATCAACAGCCAGAATCAGTTGGTAAGTCCCTGTGGTGCTGAATGCGTTCACGTTCATTGTTTTTGTCGGGGCAGTTTGAGCGAAGCTTCGTGTAACTTTAAAAGATACTCTTTTCCTTTTCTTTGTAATGCATGTTTCATTTCTATCACTTTGTATATATGACGTTTACTCACATCTGCCTCCTCTACCAAACCCATCAGATACCAACGCTGGGACTCTAGAGGTTCACCAAACGCTTCGAATTATCCCAAGATAAAGATGAGACCTGAACCTTTCAATTATAATGAATACTTCGCGGATGAAGATGATGTGTCATCTACCGCTGCTGTAAATGAAGCAGATGACACCTTTTTCGAAGAGAAGAAACGATCTGCTACAGAAGACGAGAATCCGGGGGCAACGAAGAAGAGCAAAGCCGATGGGGAGGGTGAACATATCTCTGCTGCACTACCTCGGCCCCAATTGCCAAACCTAATTCTTAGTATGAAGGATGATACCAACTATCGTCAAATTATGAACGAAGCGATCCTGAAGATCATTGGAAAAGAATTCAGTACAGAAGCTGAAAAGGAGATGGGGGCATCAATATTACAAAAGCTTCAGCAAGATTATCATCTCTTGGATACAAATGGCGAACCCGCAGAAGATGGCGTTGCTCTACACAGTAAGTACATTGCGATGTTCGGTTAACTCTTTATGCATCTTCACATCTAACTTTTTTCTATAACCTCTCCAAGAAATACGTCAGTGTCTCCGGAACAAGTACAACTATGATATGAGCAAGGCCGACCAACACCAGCATCAATCTCAGTCAAGCAGATCATTGCCCAATATGATTCTCGACATGGCAAAGGATAAAAAGTACAGAAAAATTATGACCAAAGCCTTCGAAAAAATTTATGGAGAGGATTTTGATGGTACTATCGAGGAGTCGTGTGAGGAGGTATTACAAGAGCTCAAGCAGAGATATCATCTTCTTGATAGAAGCGGCAAATCTATTGATGATAGTGCTGCTCTGGGAAGTAGGTGACTTTGGCTTAGATTCAATTGCTTGATTTCACTGAGTTTCGTCTCACCTATTTCCTCTCAAAAACCTTCATATCACAGAATTGGTATGGTGCATCAAAAATCAGCACACCCGATCATCAAGAACCAAGAAGTATCAGCAACGCAACATCACAGCTCCTCCACCTGTGCCTGCGAGAACGACGACCACGCGTGAATCTCATTTTGCAGGGGACGACATAATCCTTGATATGAGAGTAAGTAAATTCTACAAAGACACCATGAATAAGTTTTTCAATGAGTATGTCAACAAGGAATACGATGACATTGTTGAGACAGGTGGAGCAATGCTACACGAACTGCAAAGGAGTCTAGGTACAGAAGGAAAGTTTCTTAAGAGAGCTGGAAATGGCCTTGTGGAGGTCAAGAGTGAAGCTGCTCTAGAAAGTAAGTCATCATTATCTTTGCCTGTGAAGACGAGACATTTAACTGAATAGCCTTCTAACGATGATACGTCTTTGAACAGTGATACTTCAACGCCTCGAAAAGAAGTCGCAGAACCAGCCATTCCGCAACAGTGCATTACCTCGTTGTCAAAGTACTCGAAGTCAAGACCATTCAGGCCGTGTACAATCCCAGAACCAAGAGGTACTGCCAAGAGTGCAGACGTTAACCAGGGATAAGTTATCCGAAGCAGAACGAGTGGAGTTGCTAGAATATTTTGGTCGTAAGTAAATCCAGCAAAGCTCGTATTCAATACTGTTGTGATACTAACATCTGCTCTTCCTCCATGTCGACAATGTGTTACATGCTACAGATAGTATTGTTGCCGACTATCTCAAGAAGAACAACTCTTGTGGATGGAAGTTTCAGCTTAAAAGTGGTCCTATCGACGACGAGTGGGTTGCAATGAAAGAAGGCTTCACGAAGAGGAATGCACAAGAGGACGTGACTATGCTGACAGGCGTACGCAAGATTGCTAATTGGGCATTCCGCGAGGGACATTTTGAGTCATATGCAAATGATGAGTTTGGACGGACTATGCTGGAACGAAAGGGTCTCTCTGTGGAAACTTACAAGATCATCTTTGACCGGGAATCAGGGGAGCGAACTGGTGCTACCAGGCGTCGCACTGACAACCCTAACTCGTCATCCAGAGTAAATATAGATGGATCATCTAATGTGACGTTGCTGTTGCGAGGCGAAGAGCTGAGTGAATATACGAAAGTGTACAAAGATATCGCAATGAAACGAACTGGAAGTGATATAAATGCGGATGAATTCTATGGATTGCTACAGAAATGCTTGGAAACAAAGATGTTGAATACTCAACAGTGGAATGCAAAGAAATACGCTCTTGCACACTTCTTGAGGCGCTTCGAAGATGCAGTCGAAGATGCAGCAGCAATCAGTCAAAGGACCGGATCGGCTTGGTTTAGAGATGGAATCATCCCTGCCATTATCGACGAAGCAAAAGGAGAATTGCTCGGCGCTTGATCCTATACACTCTTGATTCTATTTTGTGTGGTTTTACGTAAATGGATCATATTATGCTCGAATCCATAAGTGAAATGGAGGTAAAATAAAGAAACTACCAGCAATGTTAATTTCGGCTGCCACTAAATCCGGAGAAGCCCATCATAGCAGCAAGATCTGGATTCATGCCCTCCTCTTCTACATCTTCTTCCTCTTCCTCCCCTTCATCGGTTGGATTCTTTTCCGCAACATTATTTTTTATCTTGAACAATCGCCTCCTCCTGTAACCCCCTTATTCTCTCTACGGGCGATCTGTAGTGTTAGCCTATCCAGCAGATTAGTTCTCTTCGAATATTGGTGCTATGATAAAGGTGAGCACAGTTCTGAAATCCTCTCGGTGAGCTGAGTTCAAATCCGCTCTGCACCAGAGGTAGTTTTGGCTAGCATGGTGAACGAATGTGTAATTAGGAGCCAAAGACCCAAGGAAACTGGACGAGGGGACCCTTTTTGGGGATAACCCTAAAGTCAAGCTAGAAGTGGGCCTAACAAAAATTTTTTATAAAAATTTTGGTGCTACACGGATTCGAACTCAGCTCACCGAGAGCAGCATTTTAAGCACCTTTAAAGGGTAGGTTACTCCCATGGCAGAAGAGAACTAACAATTGGCGATTTATTGGATAGGGTAACACTACAGATCGCCTACGATACATTTGAACCTGTTTCATAATAGCGAACAGGTACTCTCTAGAGACAAGTATGTAGATAGATGAATTACTTAGACATAACAGCGATTAACTTCGAAGTGTCTCATCACCAGACAGAGGTATCTTTAATAGTTTTCGCGCGTTTACGCAAAAGCAGCAAGATCCATTTCATGACCCGAAGCTCCAGAATGTGGCCCCGGCAAGAGTCCATAAGCTTTTGCTATCGTACTCATAATAAACACTCTTCTGTCTATCAATGAGTCAGAATCAGTTGGTAAGTCCCTTGTGCCTTTGGTGTGAAGCTGAATGCGTTCGCGTTCGTTGTTTTTGTCGTACGCAACCCTACCGACGACGCAACCCTTTGAGCGAAGATTTCATCTTCGGTTAGCTGTAGTCTTTGTTTACATGATTCATTTATGTCGCTCTGTATGCTGTTTACTTATACCTGCCTTCTCTAGCAAACCCAGCAGATGCCAACGCTGGGACTAGGTCAACCAAACGCTCCGAATTATCCCAATACCAAGATGAGACCTTTACCCGTGAATCAGAGTGGATATGAACATGACGTGTCATCTATTCCTGTCCGCGCATCTACCGCTGCTGTAAATGAAGCATACGACAACAAATTTTACGAAGAGAAGAAACGATCTGCTGCAGGAGCAGGAGACAAGAATCCGGGGGCAACGAAGAAGAGCAAAGCCGATGGGGAGGGTGAACATATCTCTTCTGCACTACCTCAGCCCCGATTGCCGAACCTTGTGCTAAGTATGAAGGATGATACCAACTACCGTCAAATTATGAACGAAGCGATCGAGAAGATTGTTGGAAAAGAATTCACTGCAGAAGCTGAAAAGGAGATGGGGGCATCAATTTTACAAAAGCTTCAGAGAGATTATCATCTCTTGGATACAAATGGCGAACCCGCAGATATTGGCACTGCTCTGCAAAGTAAGTAACTTGCTAAGACCATTCACATTTTTATGCAGTTATCTATTTTCACATCTAACTTTCTCTCCTTCTTTACCTCTTCAAGAAATTTGCCTGTGTCTCCATAACAAGCGCAGATACAAGAAGAGGAAGTCCGAACAGCAGCAATCTCAGTCAAGCAGATCATTGCCCGAAATGATTCTCGACATGGCGAAGGATAAAAACTATGAAAGAGTTATGACCAAAGCCTTCGAAAAAATGGACGGAGAGAATTTTGATCGCACTGGTGAAAAGGTACTGCAAGAGCTGAAGCAAAGCTATCATCTTCTTGATAGAAGCGGCGAATCTATTGACGATAGTGAAGCTCTAAAAAGTAAGTGACTCTTGCTTACTTTCACTTCCTTGATTTCGCTGAGTTTCGCCTCACCTGTTTCCTCTCATCATCAAAGAATTGGTATGGTGCGTCAAAAATCAGCACTACCGATCCCGTAACCGATCATTAGGGTCCGAGTCCGAGTGTTATCAGCAACCGCAGCCTCGTAGTCAAAGTAGATCTCAAGACCATTCAGGCCGTGTACAATCCCAGAACCAAGAGGTACTGCCAAGAGTGCAGATGCTGACCAGGGATAAGTTATCTGAAGCCGAAGCAAAACGAGTGGAGCTGCTTGAATATTTTGGTGGTAAGTAAATCCAGCAAAGCTCCTATCAATATTGTTGTGATACTAACACCTTCGCCCGTTTCCTGCCGATAAATTGAAAGTATTTGGTCTGTTTTACAGACAGCATTGTTGCCGACTATCTCAAAAACATCTCTTGCGGGTGGAACTTTTCTCGTCAAAGGGGTCTCGTCGACGACGAGTGGATTGCAGTGAAAGAAGGCTTCACTAAGGCTAATGCACAAGAGGACGTGACTATGTTGACTGGTTCACGCAAGATTGCTAATTGGGCATACCGTGAAGGTCATTTTGAGTCATATGCCAATTATGCGTATGGGCGAAATAGATTCGAACAAAGAGGGTTATCTGCGGAAACTTACAAGATTATCTTTGACCGGGAGTCAGAGGAGCGAACTGGTATCTTTGACCAGGAACCAGAGGAGCAAAACGATGCTGCCAGTCGTCGTACTGACAACCCTAACTCGTCATCCAGAGTAAATGAAGATGGATCATCTAATGTGACGTTGCTGTTGAGAGGCGAGGACCTTGATGAATACATCAAGATTTACGAAGATATTGCAATGAAACGATCTCCAGATCCAGAAAGTGACGTAAACGCGGAGGAATTCTATGGATTGCTACAGAAATGCTTGGAAACAAAGATGTTGAATACTCAACAGTGGAATGCAAAGAAACACTTTCTTGCAAACTCCTCGAGGCGCTTCGAAGATGCAGTCAACAAAGCAGCTGCAATCAGTCAAAAGACCGGAACGTCTTGGTATAGAGATGGAATCATCCCTGCCATCATCGAGGAAGCAAAAGAAAAATTGCTCGGCGCTTGATCCTATACACTCTTGATTTTATTTTATGTGCTTTAAATGGATTATATTATGCTCGAATCCATAAGTGAAATGGAGGTAAAATAAAGAAACTACCAGCAATGTTACTTTCGGCTGCCACCAAATCCGGAGAAGCCCATCATCGCAGCAAGATCTGGATTCATGCCCTCCTCCTCTACATCTTCTTCCTCATCCTCCCCTTCATCGGTTGGATTCTTTTCAGCATCGTTGTTTTTATCTTTGACAATCAGCTCCTCCTGTAACTCCCCTCTTTCTCTGCGCTTACGTTCTTCTCTCTTTCTCGCCCTCTCCGCTTTTCGTTTCAATGCCTCCTCGTCCTTTTGACGCACAACATCTTCAAAATCTATGGCGCTTTCAACCCCTGCTTTCTTTCCCTCATGTTCTCGTTTCTTCTCTGCAAGTCCCTTTAAGACACCACTAACTTCTTCTGTCGTACTTTTTTCGACTCTCATTGAATATCCCAAATATCTTTGATGCTTGCGTCCATTGATATGATCTAAGTATGTCAAACTATCTTTCAAAAAGCAATCACAAACGCGGCAGTGCCAACCTACCCCATCAGAACATTTGCTTACTCCCGATGAAGGTTTCAGTACATCATTGTCAGATAAATTACTCTTTGTGCCGCTCGCCGCAGCAGGATCGATAATTTCAGATGTTCCTAATTTCCCCTCCAAATCCACCTTTTGTGTACGACTTTTGAGAAAGGCACGCTTTGATCCCATCGGACCAGCTCTGCCCTGATGCGCTGGTAGGAACTCCTCCTTTTCTTCTATGGGATTAATTTGGTTCTTGAGTTCACCTCCTCCGCTGCCACCTTCATCATTCTGTTGCAGATGTTGCTGTGCATGAGATGATAGGTTGTAATCCCTTTCTGCCGCTTCTGCAGCGGCACGTGACCGAGCTCTCGCTTCGTAGGTCTCTTTGTCCCACGTCCGCCTCTCGACGTTCACGTTCTTATTTATTGAGGATGACATCGTCTCGCGGTGAATATGAATAGATGTATGTATGGGGCGGGGAAGATCACTTCTTATGGGGTTCAAAATATAACATTTGGTTGTGTTTGGCTGGGCCGTCATAGTGCCGTCATCTGCCGTCATGGTTGGCACGGTCTCTCGAGCGTGACAATTTACATGTCAGTTTGTGACGAGACCTGAAGTGTGAGTTTTTCGAGTGATTTTAAATTTTTCGTTCGTCTCCGCCCAAACTCGTGTCGGCTCTACGGCATGCTACTGGACTGAGTGGTCACTAACACTTAATACGATTGAAATAAAACAGTAAATTTATCTAATTATCAATCTATTCATCGTACAGTTCCATCGACTGCGTCAGTTTCTTCACTTTTGATCTTGTGACGTTCGTTTTGGTGGATTTTCAGTGCACGTTCTCCGATAAATCGCTGTCTACATCCACAACAAATATGAATTCGTGTATCCATCTTCATGTAAGCACTGCGTAATGCCTCATCTTCGTGTTCAAAGTCATCCTGAACTCGAAGTGACGGGCATTCATTCATTTGTAATTCCCAATCAAGCAATTCCTCCTCCTCCTCCTCCTGCTGCTGCTGCTCTTCATTTTCTTCTTCCTGAGGAGCTTCTTCTACAGCGGTCGGCTGCTGTGTTCGAACGACTTTGGCACGCTTCGATTTTGTAGCCTTCAACATGGCTTTAATACCTTCCCATATCCATGAGGCGCTTTCAAATTGTAAAGCTTTCATTATCAATTCGTTTCGACGTTTCCCTCTCACTTGGTAGTACCTCCTCGACATCTTATTCCTTCTTGGGTGAAAACTCTCAATACTCTCCTCCGCCACATCACCAATACAGCGCCATAACTTGAGTGTGTTCACCAATACATCCGATAGCAGAGTGAACCATTTCAATTTGGTCGGAAGTTGTAGAGGGTTCTTGTCGCCAGAGAGAGGCGGGTCGACTACGATCAAGTTATGAATTTGTCTCTTCAATTCCTTGATGTTGTCTTCAAACTTTTGGATGGCAGCGTCATCCTGTTCTTTGGTGCTCATCATTGTCTTGCATAATTCATACCAGACCTTATAAATCGCCACCATCTTATCTCTGTACTTCTTCATCGCCTCTCTCAAACTCGGCTCCTTCACCTTCTTCATCATCTCATCATAAAGATGTCCTTGAATCTTCTCGGCGTTCTTGGCTAAAATCATGCAGTGCGGACCAACGATAACACCGTTAAAGTATACCTGAAGATCAACGTTGAATTCCTTTAGCGTATCCACAATGATAACTTGAGAGAAGCAAGAGTACTTCTTGTGTATACGTTGTAGCTCATCAATTGTGTTCTTTGCCCCAATTTCGTCTCAAAAGCAGATTCCATCATGAGTACGTCTACTTCTCTCATGCTGTTATCGCTTTCGTCGTATCCACACACCATGTTGAGAGGATCTTTCAAGGCTTCAAATTTGTGCCACGTTTCCATCACATTTTCACTCCGACCGACAATTTGAGCGATTGCCCTCCGCAGTGGGGCGTAAACCTTGAAGTTTTTGAAGACTTCCATTGCAATACTTTCACACTACCCACGAAATAAAAGAGAATATAGTAGCCGAAGCAGAAAGATTCGGGTGGACGGATTCACGATATCTTTATGAGGGGGAGGACGAGAGGACTCTCTCCAGCACCAGCAGTGGAGACAATGATATTTGGACTAAACACAGAAGATTTTATGCACGTGAATATTGAACTGGTGACTAGGCATTGTTGATTTTGCCTGCACCTCAATAAGTTGGGCCCATCATGTCGGCGAAGGGTAGTAGAGTCAAGATTGGCTGGGTTTTCGAGGTGCAGGCATATTGGCGATGACGGTCTATGGGTCTGAAAATGGGTAATGATTCGTTAACAACGTGCTAGTTATTTCCGCGCAACAGGGTGTCAAAAAAGGTTTTTTTTTTAAATCGAGTTGGCCTCTTTTCATGTAAACTAGCCTCGCTGACGCTCGTCTAGCCACTGCGCGGGTTTCCTAAATGTGTCCCCCCCTGAACATTCAAATCTAAAACTCTAAAAACGGGGGGGGGCAAGGGGTCAATCAAGCCAATCAAAGAAAGAGTCGATCGAAAATGCCCGTGAAGGCCAAAGGACACGCCAAAGGGCCCGGACAGAACGACAGAACGACAGAACGACAGAACGACCGACCGACCGACAGAACGACAGAACGACAGAACGAACGACTTAGCTCCTCTCATTATTTAGATGTCCGTTTTCGTGATTGGAGGATTCGAAATATTTATTAACGTCGGAATTAGTATTAAGTAAATAATCTGCGCCCACAAATCCTGGCGGGAAATTTGACAGAAAAATACTGAACCATGTTGCTGGAGTTGTGCAGAGCTGCTGGTCGGTAGAGTGCGCACTGATGTAGGTCACCATAAGAAGCAGTTGCAGACAACGTGACTTAACGTGGGCATCATTATGAAGCCTCAGCTATCGAACCCGGATGACGGCTCTTGTGGTGGCGCTTCTGACGTCGCAGTCAATGGAGAGCAGAAAGTGATTGTAGACGAAAACACATTCATTATCAAGAGTGATAATTCAAGCAGCAGTGTATCTGTGTATCTCTTCTCTGAACAAAAGAGTGCGTCAAGCAAATCTGCATCTGCAGATGAAAAAGGATCGCCGGAGGCACGGGAAATATGGAGGCGTCTGGAGGCTATTATGGCATCAAAGTTTGGAGGCGTGAGCGAGTATGTGGCAAATGAACTTTGCCATTGTTGCAGGAAGGCTAAACCAGCTGGTGTAAAATTCCATTGTGGAAAGCATACGTACTGCTCCTCCCACTTCGAAAAACGCCTTGGTTTCCCTGCAGTGCATATACAACAGAGGGTAAATGATATTTATTGTCCTGTGTGCATTCTTAGATGTACTTGTAAAACTTGCAACGACAAACTGATGGCTGTTACCCAAATCATGAAATCAGAATGTGTTAGACAAGGTTGTGGACCAAGTGAGGTACAAATGGACAACCTTTTTGAATTGTGTACAGCCACGCCATCCAAATTTGCTTCGATTGCAAAGTTGGGAAAGGCAGTTACCCCCGATGCTTCCAAGTCGCCCGCTGTTACTCTAAAGACATCCAGCACCGGATCTAACCATGTCATTGTCTCTCTTAAAGACTCCAGTTACAAACAAATAATGGAAGAATGCTTCAAAAAATTGGGGCCGAAATCAAATCATGGGTCAAATCAGCAGATTGAAGTGGGGAAACTAACCGAGATTGAAGCAGCGGGCGAGGTATTTGACAAACTAAAGGCTAGAGGGGATAGGTTCGTAAGACTGACGAATCCTCACAATATGAACGACGGATATGATGAAATTGATGATGAAACGGCATTGAAAAGTAAGTATCTTGTGACTTGCCCAAGTCTAATATGAGCGCACTGTCTCAACTCAATTCTGTCAATGTTGTTTCTTCATTATCCGAAGAGATACGCAGTGACATTAACCGCAGAATGGAATCAGCGAAGCGGTGGTTACATCCAAAAAGTTCGGCCCCAAAACAGTCGAAGAGAAAAATTGCAGGCAAACACGATAAACATGCAACAAAACGTCCCTGTAAGAAGGCAACAGGACATGAAACAAGACATGTGGTTTCACCACAAACCAAGAAACGCAGCAAGTCAAAGTGCTCAGTTAAAGGGTGTCCACTCGAGTATGTTGGAAACTACATCGCCAATCATGTTAAAGGCTGGGACGCCCAACAAAGGACAAACAGATTGGGTTTCGACTATTACGTGATATATCAAAATGGATGTGATAAGAAGTCTGCAGAGGAGGGCAAGAATAAGTTTACTGGATATGATACACTGGCCGTTTGGGCTTTTGAGACTGGATACTACACGAAGCATGTTGTCGAGACAGAAGAAGGAATGGAAATACTTGAAAAATTGGGTATCGAAAGTGAACCATATTCAATCTTTAACAAAGCAGCAAACCAATCACAATCAAGTGGCTTACAAGAATGGGCTGGAGAACCTTTGCATTATCACGTTCAAACACCGGATAGCGGAACAACAAGGTCTGAAAGTGCAAGAGAAGAACGGCAGGATATTATTAACTCAGCAAGAAGAGAGGTAGCATGTCCACAAAATTTTGGACCTGACTCAAGCTTCGAAGCTGCCGATGAAGCTTTACAAGAACAAGTCCAATCACCGGGAAATACACCAGCGAGCTCGGAAAATGCAAGAGAGGAACAACAAGGCAATTTAGCTGGAAGTCATACGGCATGCGCAAAGAGAGACGAATCACAGAGCCAATCAGCTGAGGCCAAACCAGTTAAAGCTGAGAGTCCTTTAGCTGGTTTCAAGCGTTTTAGTCAAACTGTCATCTACCTTAGATCATCACTTGCCTCTGCTAAAGACAAAAGGGATGAGCTTGGGATCAAATTTTTCGGACATCTAGAGAAATGGCTCGGACACAAATCAAATGATTCCACATTTGTGAGGAAGTTTCGTAGTGATGATATTGATGATGCAGTTCAGGTATTTCGGAATTTAATGGAGCAGAACGAGTCGTCGTCTGAAGGTACGAATACCTTCAATCTTGCTGATATTTTTCTTGACCAAGTACGGGAGAATTTCGCACTCGATTGAGAGTTATTGCCTGAGGGAGGTGTTAGAAAGGGCAGAACTGCCAAGAGAATGTATTTATGTAAACTGAAGTTTGGATGTAGAACATAAAGCGATGAGGAACGATCAAAGCACCAAACCGCACTTACTATTACACAACAAGGACTTCATCTACCTTAGACAGTTGGTGGAGTTTGACATCCCTCTTCTCCTTTCTCCTTCTCTCCTCACACAGTCGACGTACGACCCTTCTTTTATGGCCCTCTAGAGAGAGACCGACAGACCGTATCCATCATCTTCGCTTTGCGCTTTGTCCACCAATCACCCCACCCATCACAGCCAGCGACCCTCTCATAATATCGCAATGCTCTTCGATGGATCATGAAGAAATTGTAGTGCCTGAAAATGCCAGGGCTGTCTGCGGGAAAGAGCTTCCACCTGTGGATCCTGAGCATACAGCTGATGGGTCGATCCTCCTCTTCTATCAATATGTAGAGGATCCCATCTGGACCAAGGCCGAGCACAAGGCTGCTCTCAAGAAGGTAATCGAGATTGGAACCAAGTATAACATTACCGGCAGAGGAAGGGTTGCCCGCGAGGGCCTTAATTGTACTCTTACTGGCAAGCCGCATGACATTCGCTCATTTTGTTATGGCTTGAGGGAATGGAATGATGTCTTCAATGATACGGATTTCAAGATTACAGATGGAGTGGCGGAGGATAAGATGTTCAAGGCGCTATCCATTCGTAAGACAAATGAATTAGTGGCCTACGGTCTTGCAGGAGGTGAGTGTATGTGTAGATGCGTTATATTTGTTGCAACTGGAATGAGGAAATAAGAGCTGCAGTAAGACAACCATTAAGCCGGTGTCTACTCGCACTGTGTAAGGTGCCAGCGGGAATGGCCGGAGTCAAATGCTGTTCCTGCAGGACATATGATAACCTTTGATCACTAGCTCGCTATCTGACCTTCAATGGATATGTTGGATGATCTAAGTAGCAACACCAGCCAATTTACTTACCCGTTTATTTTTCATCTCTTTTCTTTCATTTCTCAGACAAAGCGCCCTCCCTGAAGAAGTTTGCAGGAGAGCATCTTGAAGCAGATGAATATCACAAGGCAATGCAAGATCCTAATGCCGTCATCATTGATGTTCGTAATGCCTACGAAAGCGCGATTGGACACTTCCAACCACCCCAGGGCGGCGCAAAACTCATCGATCCTAAGATGAGAAATTCAATTGAATTTCCCAAGTGGTTAAACAGTGAAGAAACTCAGAAGCAGTTAACTGGAAAAAATGTCCTCATGTACTGTACAGGAGGCATCCGGTGCGAGCGAGCAACAGCTCTTCTCAACCAAATGAGCACTGTAAGCGAGCAGCTGAAGCCAAAGGGAGTTTTCCATTGTCGTGGGGGCATTGAGAGATACGTGAAGACTTACCCGTCAGGAGGATTCTGGAAAGGAAAGAACTACCTTTTTGACAAACGCATGGAGCAGACCCCAGATGTCAAGGATGGTACAGCTGTGGAGAAGGATATTAGCTCCAAGTGTTGTCTATGCAGAGCCAACTTCACAGTGTATCGAAATCAGTTCAAGTGTTCGCGTAGCCTGTGTGGGGTACCGGTCATTGTTTGTACCGCGTGTACTACTACAGCTGTAGAAAAGCCCGCCTCTCTGAAGTGTGAGTTGTGCAGGGAAGGGTACAAAGCACCTAGCGAAGTCCCAAATCTTGTGGCCATGAAGAGAAAGGCAGAAAAGATGGTCGGCGACAGCCCCACCCCTTCAGAACTGAATCCTCTCTCGAAGAAGCCAAAAGTTTACTACAAGGATCGCATTTTTCTACGAAGAGTACCGCTAACTGCAACTTTCACCAAGATCAAGAAATCACTTGGAGAAGAGAAGGTGAGAGAGCTGGTGTGGCTGGTGGACAAGGAGAGTGGAGCTTTTTACGGCTCGTGCGTTGTCTTGCTATCCTCTCCATCTGATGTGAAACAAATAATCGATAGAAGCTTGTCTCAAGGAGGCGTCAAAGTAGATAAGAAAAGGATAAAGGTTTCTGAGGTTTTTCAAAAAGATGACGAAGATGAAATCTTCAAACACTCGTCACAGCAAAAGGAGTACCCTCCTATCGGAACTGTGATGCATCAGTAGTTAATGACCACTCTATTGTCTCCTCAAGTCTTAAGATTAAAGTAAAAACCTTTATCACTGAGCGAGAGGTATTCAAGTCATCGACGGAATAGAATGCTTGTTTTGGATTCATGACTTTCCGATACACTACAGCGTCTGTGATGCATCTTTGTGGAGGAATATCAATTGTTCTCTTTGAGTGAGTGTTGTTGCCAAGTGATCTACAATTGGAATGATCACATGCAATCCTGGTTCGAGAGATTTTTGGTACTTTCCAAACCGCTCCACAATTGATGAATTACCTGTGACAATCATGAAGGATGATAGACAGCTGATGAAAGCACAGGTACAGAAGCAAAAATACCATAGACAGCAATTTCAGGTGGTGTCATATGATGACGCTGCATACAACGCTGCTTAGACGCCAAAGCTTGAGGAGTTTGAGCATCAACTTTGACCTTCGCTGCACCTACCTTACGGGTGCACCATTTCTCGCTGGATGAGGGGCAAAACCTGAAACTTGTGCCGGAAAAGGCAACCTACCAACGTTGTGAGGAGAACGCATACCTTCATAACAATGCCTTCGTTACCGTAAATTTAATAATCCTATCAAGAAGTATGCGTGGCAGCAGGCGAACGGACTGCGACGTTGTTTGGTTCTGCCCTCAGGGTATGAAGACTCCACTTGATGGTTCAATCATGGGAACTGTCAGTGCAAATTCCATATATATATCTAAATAATGAGAGGAGCTAATTCGTTCTGTCGTTCGTTCTGTCGTTCGTTCTGTCGTTCGTTTTGTCGTTCTGTCGTTCTGTCGGTCGTTCGGTCGGTAGTTCTGTCGTTCTGTCCGGGCCCTTTGGCGTGTCCTTTGGCCTTCACGGGCATTTTCGATCGACTCTTTCTTTGATTGGCTTGATTGGTCTGTCAAGGAGCGTCGATAGATGGCGGGAGAGAGATGAGAGAGAGAGAGACGAGAGAGACGAGAAAGCTGGTAGAATGTCGGACGGAATTGTGTGAACGGAAAATTGAAAATTGATTTTATTTCGTTTTTTGGGTATTTAGAAAACCCGCGCAGCGGCTAGACGAGCGTAGCGAGGCTAGTGTATATGGCAAGTGGCAGCAAAGTTCAGTCGTGGACCTGGTATCCGGCATTCCAAAGCAAGATTTTCTTCAGGGGATACGAGCGCTGATTTTTTCTGACACTTTTCCGTCCTCCATTTTTTCTTTTCTACATCTACACATAAGCACTCTCATCGCAACATGAACATTAGGTACGTTTTCTTTCTACAAAACCGTTATGTTCACACTGATTATTTCTGGACATTTTTTCTCCTCCATTTTTTCTGTTCTGCATAATCTCATCGCAACATGAACATTACATTGATGTACTTATCATGCATGCTTCTTTCTACAAAGTTCTGATGTTGCTATATCCAACCAAATAATACTACAGCGCTCAAAAGACCAACCATGCAACACAAAACACCTTCCAAAGCCAAACTCGCAGCTAGGAATAGCTCAATACTACCTTCTCCATCCTCATCAACATCATGTGGAGGAAAATACGCAATTCGTTTGAGTGGCTTGTCCATCATCGTCATCATTCTTTCTGCAGCGTCCATCGCTCTTTTTTCTGGAAGGGCGGTTTCCTTTCATTTGACTAGAGGGCAGCGACGCGAGGTCCAAAACACATGTCAACCTGCAATGGTGGAAAAGATGTTCAACTATGAGGCCCTGGTACATCCGGCGATGATCACTCATCTCAATCCAACGAGAGTTGCCGTAATAGGTGGCAAGCATCATCAGACAAGTGCCACCCTAGGAGAGATTCTCAAACACGCATCAGTCAAGGATGCAGTCATATTACAAAGAGGCGGGGTAGAGGAACATGAAGATGACGCAGTAGATGAAAGGGTATCCACCCTGGAGATGAAAGGTCAAGAATGTTCCTTAGGAGACCATGAGCAATTTGATGTCATCATTGATCCTAATCCGTTTCAAGTTGTTACCGGTTTCTCCTCGAGTTTCAATTGTCTTAATGACGGCGGCGTGGTGAGTGTTTCCTCAATGATACATGATATTGCGCACGATTTACATGATGTGCATGTGCTTACACATTCTATATTTTTACCTACTTGTCAAATCGTAACTGGTCATTATTCAGCTTGTCTTGAACACCGACACTTTAATCACTCAGAAAGATCCATCGCTTGGCATAGGGAAATTGCAGGGCTTGGGAAGAGGCATTGATGCTTTAGAAGAAGCTGGATACAAAAGTGTGCACCTCTACCAAGACCAAGACGAAAGCAGTAACAGTGGCTTTGAGACTCGCAGCTTCCTCGTGGCGTTGAAGTCGTATGAATCCAGGGCCGAATGGTACAGCAATGAAGCTGAAGTGAATATTCGCTTACATCAACGCATACGTAGGTCTGAGACTCTGAAATTTTTTGATTCGCCAACAATGATGAAGTATCAAATACCACCCAAACCAGTCGAGACAGCTTTCTGTCACGAAAATGTTGAAGATTGCGAGTATAGCTTTGGCCCAGACCTTGTGAATGTACCATATTCAGACCTATCTGTCGGTCAAAGTACTATGGGTGAGTACTCGGGCAGAGGAATTTTTGCCAAGGAAGATATTCCAGAAGGAGCAGCGATGGGTGTGGAGAAGTCGTGGCAAAGTTATTTCATCTACCCATCATCGCATCGCATCATAATGGAGCTATATGAATGGGCTGAGGAACATGATGACGATGACGAAGATTACGTTGAGGAAGTAATGAAATCTGTGGAAGCCGTTGAAGGCTTCAGTTCAGGTACGTGTTTGCAAACATGCATTATACATCTATACCTTGGTCACATGAATTGTATCTCAATCCAGCTCTTGCTTTCGTTCACAGGCTATGGATTTTGGTCGTCCCTTTTAGGGCGTACACATTCCACTGTTGACTCCGGACTTCTAATGTTTTGTAACCATGGCTGCAATGGCTCTTACAACCTAGGACATGGTTCCGCTGACAATGAAGTAGACGCCGATCCAAATCAACCTCCGGAGTCTCTACTACTAAAGGGAGGGTTTAATCCAGCTCTTGAGCGTAATTTGCGTCAAGTGTTGACAAGCGGAGAAACGACAAATCGAGACATCAAGAAAGGAGAGGAGATACTCTGTAATTATCTCGATTACATCGGTGATGCAGCGTACTGGGAAGAAGATGTTCGTGGATTGCAAGGGCAATGTGCTGGCACTGAATTAGGCGATATATCATCCTATGAGCAAGCGAGTCGTCTGAGGCTGAGGAGGATTGATACTTAAGCATAGCTTAAGCATCATCAATTCCTGATACGACTGAGCTGCCATTCATTCTCCACGCCAATCCATGTACATAATATCGCATCCAACCGCAAGATCTCTATCCTCGGGCGAGAGAGAGTGAGGTCCATTCAGAGAATAGATGATAGATGAAGGGGGATTGTAATAGAGGAAGCTATTAGAGCTTAAAAATAGGACAAAAAATATTAAAAGTATTATCGTAAGGCTAAAAAACATGGATAGAGGCATCGCGCATCGCATGAGATTATGACAGTGAGTCCACTGTAGTTGCCCGCGGATGTGTCCGCTCGTCGGGGGGGCATAATTAGGTGGACGGGCAACGACGGAATACTCAATTTGTTACTGTCCGGACTTCCTAAGTCCGGATTTTCCAGCGGGCAACTACGTGGACGGGAAAGTACCAAGGCGGGCAACACCGTAGAGCCACTGCACCTTAATTACTTCTCATCTCGAATCTCGCCACCGTCCACTGTCGCTACTTTGTGTTACGACTATGTTCATGAACTACGTAAGCTGAGCGGATATTGGCGGCTGATCGATAAATGAAGAGATGACACCAGTGTGATTGATATTCAAATCATGAGTCGCAGCAGCATAACTCTTCTTAGGCTCCTCTTCCCACCAACATTGATTGCCTTGGGCCTAACCATCTTCACACAATCATTCTTTCTCTCACGGACATCATTTGACCATCGCTCTTCCTGTGCACCTGGTGCTGCAGGAAATCTGTTAAAAGACGCATTGGATTTGAATGATGACGAAATCAGCTTTTTGAGACAGAACCGATGGATTTCAGATTATCTTCGCCACAGCGACCATCACAATGTTACTGAAAGAAATAATGGCTGTTGGGCACCAAGAAAAGTCGACTCCGTGGCAATTATTGTTGTAGATGCATTGCGTTTTGACTTTGCAAGGGATCATCTTCCACTATCTGTGGGATCACGCTTATTTCCTGATAGTAATGAGCAAAGCAGTAAGAGTAGAGGATTTTCGAAGCTGTATCAATTTGTCGCTGATCCTCCTACAGTCACAATGCAACGACTCAAAGGATTGACTACCGGTGGATTGCCTACATTTGCAGATATTACTGGCTCATTTGGAGGTGCTTCAATCGATGAAGATTCATGGATTGAGCAGTTAAAGAACGCACCTTGGGAACATCGAATGATGCACAATCATATTCAAAAGCCACAGATTGCATTTGTTGGGGATGATACTTGGATAGATCTCTTCCCGACGCAATTTGATGACGCTCATCCTTACCCATCATTCAATACTAGAGATTTGGACACTGTAGATAATGGCTGTTTGCTGCATTTGCCAAGACTTTTGGATCGACTTGCTGGTTTGAAAACAAATATCGATCCGACAACAAAGGTCCCATTATTTGAGCTGATGGTTTCACACTTCCTTGGAGTTGATCATGTCGGCCACACTTATGGCCCCAACAATCCCCACATGGAGAAGAAGCTTCAACAGATGGATAATATGCTCTCCAATACACTAGACAGGATCGACAATGCACCTGAAAAGTCTTGCATTGTTGCTTTTGTGTTGGGTGACCATGGTATGACCGAAGATGGAAACCATGGTGGAGGAACAAGCGAGGAAGTTAATGCAGGGCTATTTGTCCATTTTAGTCCTGGTTGCAACGCGGGAGAAGGATATGATCAACGAATAGACGGAAGAGAGGTTGGGTCTGAATCTACTCAGGCATTTGATTCAATTCACCAAATCGATTTGGTTCCAACAATTAGTCTTCTCTTAGGTCTACCTATCCCTTATGCCAACATTGGTGGGTTAGTTACAGCAATATTGCCCAAACCGTATGGTGAAAATGAAGAGACGGAAGCATCATCCTCTACTCCATATATTGCCACAGCTCTGGCACTCAACGCTGCGCAAGTTTGGACGTACCTGTACACCTACTCACAAACATCGCGAGATTTGCCACGAGAGAGATTACATGAATTGAAAGAGCTTCTCAATTCTGCGACGACACTGTATCGAGGTGCAATTCTACAATCTCGGAGAGAGTTGCAAGATAACAATTATCATGATTCCACAGAATTTCGTCAAGCATGTGGTCTCTTTAAGATATTCTTGGCAGAAAGCACAGATCTCGGAAAGCAAGTTTGGACTCAATTCAATGAAAAAGGAATGATGATTGGTATTTGTATCTTATTTATTGCTTGGGTTTTAGCCAATCCTCTATGGAAAAGGGATGTTCGAAAACAGATGAGAATGATTTTGTGTTGGTTTGGAACCAAAAATAGAATCGTTGTGAGTGGTGCCAAAGAGAATCAGTTTAAGAGCTCTTTACAATCATTTCGCCTCCTGGAAGTGGTTGCATCATTTATCTGTATGATCTTTTATTCTGGTGTGCTTACATTTGGAAACAGTTACATTGAGCATGAGGGAGTCATTGTCACATTCTTTCTTGCAATACTGTGCCTGCTGGTATTTCGTCGCTGGTATTTTGAGTCAAACAAGGATACAACAAAAACAGCAGTTTCTGCCTACCTACCTTTGATAGTGATTTTGTCCTCCCGCATTCACAATGCGTTTGTCACCGGCCACGGGCTAGATCCGTCGATAAGGCTTCATGCATCGCACAGCGCGTTGGTCTTCTTACCAGCTCTTGCTTTGTTGCTAGCCTTGCGACTCAGCTGGTTTGAGTCGACGCAGACATATGCGTTCTCTAAATGCATCGATATATTGGTTATGATTTGCTTGGCGTGTAGTTGGTGGGAGAAACGTACACATGATCACTCACGAAATGGGCATGAGTTTGCGCAAGCTTCAATGATCTTCGTGATGATGGGGGTGATTCATTCTGTTTATTGCATTGGGAGCGAGTTGACATCGCAAGTGAATGGAAATCGAGTGCGAAGATCTTGGACATTGTTGTGCCACTCTCAATTGGTTATATTCCGAATGATGCTATTCTTGGTGATTGTAACAGGGCCTTCTACAGCCTGCACGGCAGTCGCAGTTTTGGTACAGTGTGCGGCTTTATCGCAAATGATGATGCAATCGAAAGCACAACCAGAGATTGATGCACCAGTACTGGCAGCAATATGGCGATTACTGATCAGAGAGGTATTCTTTGCCACCAATCACCATTGCTCCTTCAATAGATTACAGTTTACGGCAGCTTTTGTTGCCACGGACACATTCCAGTTCCACATTGCTGGCTTCTCTCTGTTTATGAATACATTTGGCTGGGAACTTCTTGGAACTCTGCTTTTGCTACTGACGTCTCGGTTCGCCTCAAACTTCATTGCTGCTGGCAGCAAAGATGAAATTTCACGAGTTTGGGATTGGTTTTGCTTCTATCAATGTACTGAAACATTGACATCTTGTGTATCAGTGAGCGCTATGAAAAGACACCGTGAGTATCTGTATCATCATCGATTATGTGCTCTGTTACCTTTTGCCGTTCACAATCTCAAGAATTTGTTTCATGGTCTTCAATAGTAATGGTATGGGCAATATTTGCCCCCAGATTTATGTTTGCTGCAATATTTACTGTCATAGGGTTGGTGTTTTGGTTCGTTGATGCACTATTATTACCGAATAGTTACAGCAAAGTGAAATATATTGGAAAGGAGGGCCGTGACAAGTAATCATTCAATCGCCTTTTGCTCAAATGATAACCATGCATGCTCGTTACCTGGAAAGATGCTCTCATCTCAAGTGATTCTATCTCTGGTCCCTGCTGGCTTGAATGTTTGCAGCTAATTAATAAATAGAAAAACCAAAGCTATAATCATACCCCTGCACACTTCCCGTTAAATCGGTAGTTTCTATTTATATGTAGGGGCAAGGACTTGGCGTATCACCTCCACCGCGATTGATAAGCATGACCTCGAAATCGTATATTCCAGCCATCTAGAGAGGAACAGTTTAAACGCTCAGATTCGCCCTGTATAACTCCTTGATAGTGATCCTTGGCTTGATAAATGCAGTCAAGAGCTCATAAGAGGGTGGAGGGAAAGCAAGCTAGGAATGAAAGTATTTAGAAAAAAATTAGGGTTAACCTTAAGAGTGTTTTTTTCTTAAAATCCGGTAAAAAGTGGAACTGGGCCTTGACTTTGCCTCTCAATTACTCGCCCCACACTCCACCTACAGCAAAAGCGACCGCAGATTATTAAATGGGCGGTCCGCCTATTGTTAATCACTAACTTAACTAATGGATTTGGCCAACAATAGCAATCTCGAATTTTGGGCCTATAGTGGCGTGTACGTGCCCATGCGACCTGAGTGCCGGTTCCAGATTCTGCGATTTCTACAGGTTTCTTAGAAAAAAACACTCTTAAAATCAAGCAAAAAATCTCTAAGACAAATCGCTTAATAATCGCCTAATAATTTTTTCCTAGGCTCTAACTGGGAGTCTCACCTAATAATCAAAAGTTTTTAGTACCATAATCTGCTCTCTGCTCCCCTCTCCCTCCTTCTTGGGGGCCAGGAAAAATCACCCTTTCATGTTGTAATTTGGTTATATAGGAGTAGTATATATATTTTTTATTTTTTAAGCATTTGTTATGTGTCTTGGAAAAAGATGGGGGTAAAAAAGATGAGTATATAGAGCTCAATCTTCTCTTCAAATCCCCCCTGCCTAGTACTTCTTTCTGTATGTATCGCCAAATGTCGCTAAATCACAAAGTTCAAACTGAAACATCCCGCCACTAACAAAACGCCACCATCATGGGATTTCGTGAGTAAATCGTTGGTAGCGTCCCTTCTTCACTGCACCCTCTCTCGCACCGGTGTGCATCATATTATTTCAGCACCCCCTACAGCTTCACCGAGGCACTGGAAATCCCCGATCTGGATTCCTCTCCCCAAGGCTCGTTATTCCGACCAAAATTCATCCGGCTTCGGACGTGTCAGTGTTGCCGTTTGTTTTATGAATCCACCTTCAATTTGTGCATCATTCAAAAAATTGACGCCTACATCCGCCCTATACAGCAGCTCTCAGCGGCTGTATAAGACAATATATTTGAATTATCTACAGAGTTATCATATCGTCAAAATATACGAGGGTACTAATTCAGAAAACTCAACATCAACTACCTGGCAGCAAGTCCTTCTTAACAATTCCGACGTGAAGATCTTGTAGCCAGAAATCTCTCCTGATTCATTAATTGAACCATGAACACAAGGCGTCTACCAACTAGGGCAGCCGCCAAAGAGAAGGCAACACACGCCAATGCCACCGAGGAGAAGGGAGGTGAAACTATGGATGGCGATTTGAAGCTTCCTGGCGACAGCGCTCTGCCTGTCAAAAGAGAACGTTGCGTCAATGAAAAAAATGATGTTAACATGATTGATTCTGCACAACAAGATGTAAAGAAGCCTTCCGCTCCTATTGCTGGTGATCAAACGCCAAAACCGGCTGGCAACAATCCTCTCGAAAAGGTGAACAGTGATGCTATCAAAAAGGAGCCTGCCCTCCCAAAGAATGACGATGATCAAACTGCAACTACGTGCACTGAAACCCCGGGCACTGCAGAAAAGAGTGAAGCAGCAAGGAAAGAACCAGTTTCAAGGGCAGATTTTCATCCTGTTAACCCTTCTCGTGATGGAAAGGCCCCAGATTCATTCAAGAAGAGCATACCGGATGTCGAAAATGCTGCTTTTGGCTACCCTAGTTTTCCACCACCACCTCTTCCTTATTATGGTCCACCAGGGAATGTGCCGCCTAATGTACACATGCCTTTTCCTGTATCACATATTTCGCCACTGCAGACACAATCTGTGAAGAATGGTAAGAATGGTGTAAAAGAGCCCAAGAGAAACGATTCTCCCCCTTCAAATCCGGTAACTCCTCTCCATGCATCTGTGAAGGAATCTGAAGCTGCATTGGCTATGCTGGGTTGTGCAACGGAAGGGAGCGCCACCAAGCCATCTCCATCTGCCAAACCGAAGAAAGCTGCTCTTGATGCACCGTTACCTCCACTACAAACCGGAGTCGCGGCTCCCCCGTTCAAATACCCACCTCCTCCCGAACAGATGGACGTGAATAACTTTCATTGCTTCCCTCAAGTCCCCCAATCTAGTCTCAAGTTTGATCAAGCCGATGATGAGTACCCACTACCACCAATTTCAGATACGTTTGGTCCCGATGATGATTTTAACCCTGACACTCCTTCAAGTCGACATTCATCTATTGGTGATGTTCTCAATGCGGCCAACATGGTTGAAAGGACAGAGTCGACCATCAAGTCTACAAGGAAAAGATATGCCGGCCAACTTAATGAGCAGTCGCCAAGAAGAAAGGCATTAAGAACAGAGGGATCCGACTTATTCTCTGCACGTAGCTTTTCTACTGGAACGACCTCTGCAACAAATCCTCCCTCTATCATCGGATCTGCAATCAAGAGGGCGCATTCAATCGCCCCAGAAGTTGCCGATGCCGCTGAAAAGGCATGTATCCTTGCGCAGCAGGCACTTGAAAATCCGTATATTGGTAAACAGCTCCTTCTTTCTATGGCTATTGTACGCACAAATCCACGCTCTCCGCCATCATCTTACCCCGCGCACGGAACTCTTTTAACGGATCGCTTTCATTGGGCACAGTTCCCCCCTCTTGATACTATTCTGCGCAAAAGTATGAAAAGGTACTACGAGTTGAGTACTCAAAAGTGCCAGAGTAAAGATCAACAAGATTTCAACAACTCATTGTAAGTGACTCAGTGTATTACTCGTTTCATCTCTTCGCTCAAATACTCACAGTACTCTTTGTCTTTGTTCCAGAGTTCAACAGGTGAAGAATGAGGCCACCAAGTACGGTTGGGAGTTTGATCGTAAGGCATTTGATGATAAAAAGATTAGAGATCGCATTCGGTGCTTCTTCAAGACACATATTCAAAATGCAAAAAAGAGACTGAAGACGATGCTCCGAAATCCGAGTAAGAAGGCGAATATCAAGGCTTTGGCTGCACATTTCCACCTGATTGAAGAGAAGAATAAGATAGAGCCTCCGGTCTCATTGAAGAAGCCAGAACAACATGACTCAGAGGACGACCGAAGAGGGGAAATCAATACACCCAGTAGCAATGATGTCAGTGACGTGTATTTGCAACAAAACAACGACAATGTACAGGTAGCTGGTTACAGCGAGGTTTAATCGGTGAACTTTTTGTTTCTATTTACGAGTGTTACACTAATGTTGTCATTAATATAAACTATAACTCGTTTTCATTCTTGACATAATGAAAAACTGTAGATGTCTCCTCTCCGGAGTGAATCGACTCCTGTTCATCTCCACTCGTTACATGAACTATTTCGATGCTCTCCTCATTAGGTGTCTCTTCCTCTTCTATTGCTGCCTGTGTCCAGGTACTGATGTCATCGAGCGTGTGAGTGACGCTGCTAATATCTGAGTGTGCACAGTTCGTTTTTCTATGTTCCATCTGAATCGACATCGAGAGAGAAGCTGATAGTAACTTGCTCTTCAGATCAACTCGAATTCCCTTTTGTGTGACTTTTTCTATTGGTCTAATTTCAGTCGATGGAGTATTACTTGATGATTTCACGATGGAGCTCTCAACCTTATCAGGAGAATGAAGACAAATCACGTTGGTATCTGAACGTACGAGCTCAAACTGTTCAGTGGTCTCCCTCTCTTCATCCTGCTGCGTAGTAAGAAAACCAGATCTGCGACGTTCTGCTATTGAGTTGTACTGAGATAGCAATATCTGTTTCTCCTCTTGGACATCAGCTAGATATTGACCCTTATCGTTGCCTATCCTCGGGATCAACTCTCCTCCTGATAAATTTTGTCCAGGGATGTAAAATGCGGAAGTATTTGAAGTGTGTGAAATGAATTCATCCGACAAACGTTCGGCAAACGATTCTGGTAGCGGTATGTCTTCGTGTCGCGTAAAGAATCCCCGCTCAGGCACATGTGTATTGTAACGGCCGAACAATATCTTACGGAAAGCTTTCATCTTCAGTGCGTTTTCTCTTTGTTCCCTGGCAAGCTTGTGCTGTTCCCTAAAAAACTGAACACTCTGTTGCAACGCTTTCGCCTTCTCATGCTTTCTTCTACTTTCATCACTGCTTCCATGTAACATTTCATCAACTACTCGCATCCAAGGACCCAAAAACACCCAGGCCACAATTCGGCTTGTCCACCGCAATAAGAAAGCCCATGGCACGAGCAGAGCGATAACGCTTGATCCAAACAATGCCAGTGTGACGAAGAAGGCTATTTCTGCTTCGCTCCAATTGAAAACGTTTCTTACGAATCTAATCTGCAAGCAAATTGAGGAGAGCCACTTTTGGTAATAGAGCAATTTGGGTGCGAGCATTTGGTCGATCAAGTCAAATTTAAGCTTTGACTTTGACCTTGTTTTGATGTTTGATTCGTCATTCACTTCCTCCAATCGTGCAAGAAACTCTGCCTGCCTAGCTCTCTGCCTGTTATCTTCATTCATTCTATCAGTCCATCTTTTTTCATATTTAACAGCTGCCTTATATCCTTCCCTTGGTTTAATCTCTTCAGGATTTTCGTCAATAGTTTTCCCATGAACAAACAGATTCCAATAATGAAGGAAAGAATGACCCCTCTTCCATGGGTTGGGATGATTGTTTCGCTGCATTAACGTCGCGAGCATTAACCAACCACTTAGGAATAAGATGTATGAAGGCAGCAGGTGCGGTTTCTCTACAACATTGATTGAAAGATAAAACACGACTGCAGAGTGCAATGGTAGACCCTGTACTTGATCTCTCCAAAATACCAATGAGTAGAACATGTCTGAAATCATATAGCCCAGCATTCTCTTCTTTTCCCATATCTCGTAAATATGGCTTAGAAATAGCTGCAGCTCAAATGTGTCTTCATCGTGAGGTCCTTCCGTGCAATATTTTGCCACCCGATGTGTTTTCTTTCGCTTGGAGGTAACCCAGCTCTGATTGGGAGGTTTTAATGACGCCATGAGCATCTTCCTCTCATCGTACTCTACACGAATCCGAACGGTAATTTTCCCAACACTTTCTCCAAATTCTTCAAGATTAGCTGTTTCGTGAAGATCATAGGTCAGCGTGTAAAGCATTCCTGGAGAAAACTTATTCAACTGAATTTGAGCACGCCCGATGGGTTCGTGCTCAAGCGGGCCAACGTCATAGTCTGAGACACCTATGTAGATAGCTTGAGAAGGGTGGCTCATTTGTAACTTAAACGCTCTAGTCGACCAATGTGGCCACATTGGGGAAAGACAGTCGTCCACGACGTCAGTTTGTACTAGCACGTCGCCATAAACTGCTGAGATGAATGCATCAGTTAAGTTGCCGACAGCGCCTCCAGTATCAGTATTGGGCAAGCCCTTGCAATGAAGAAACTCTACAAACACCGTGCCTAAAGATCCACTACCAGCATGCACCCACTTTGTGGATGGTTTATAACACTCTTCACGAAGTTGTGCTTTGGTAAGCACCCTCGTTTCCTTCTTTCTAGCCGGGTCTGGGTAAGGCTTGACAACATGTTTCTTCGCAGCGTCATCAGAAATAAGATAACAAATAGATTCCTGTGTTGCATGCGCTACATTGCCCATACATTCAAACGAGGTCTGAGCTGCGATCAATTTCTCATCAATTTCAGTCAGAAGTTGCACGGGAAGGAAATCTTCGTCTTCACCTCCTTCGTCTCCCTCGGTTAAGTCTTTCAATAAAGCCAAGTTATTTCCTACTCCGCCAAACTTGAACTTTCTGTGAAGCAACTTCATAAAGGCTAAATCAGTATCAGAGGCTTTTCTCATTCGAAGAACAAGACGTGCTCCAAAGACCTTCCTTGCTTTCTGTGATGGCTTTTGGCCATTCTGCCGAGTCAGTGCTAACCTATCCACCATCTCAAATTCGATACGCGATCCATCACAACTTGATAGAATATCTTGTGGAGATAAATAGACAGTCCCAATAAGTCGATAACTTCCTCCAAGCAATGATAATGATGCGGACGTTTCTCTAGTCATGGCACAAGCTTCCTTCTCTTGACGGATAATATCTGATAATGTATTTCCTACCGACGTTGTTAGCAAGTTGAACGGCTTCTCGTATAGATCAAACTTGAGCCCACCATTACTCATTCTATCATCATGTGAAGAAGCATTTACCAATTGTTTCATTGTGGTTTTGAAGAGAAACAACGAAGAATCCCCAACAGTAAAGATGTGTTCCTCCAAATGATTGTATTTCCCCACAGTGTTTATGTCTGGGGTCGCATCCATGGACATATCCAAATCACCATTCAATTTCAACGTCTTTGTCCTGTGAAAGAAAGTTTCTCTACGCTTCCTCCCCGATGGATTCACAGGTCCTATCCAATTTGCTGTACAGTGCATCCCTCTAGCCTGTGGAGGGAGCTGCGGAGTGAGACTGTTCGATAATGCTTCTTGTCGTGGTTTCTTGGGGATAGTTGCGGCGACAATTTCAATGAGAATAGAGAGCTTTTCATTTTCATCAATAGAGTCATCCTGTTCCGCTAGTGAATGTTGGCTGATCGATGCCATAGTAGAGGAGGGTGAAAGGAGCGCATTTTGTATTGTCTCACCATCCTCTTCACTGCTACTTTGGTACAAGACACAACTTTTCCTCAAGCTTTTGCTGTCGGATATTGCGCTGATCATTTTTTTCGTTGCTTGTCCAATAGATAAACGTTTTCTATCCACAATAATCGACCATCGAAACAAAGCGGCAGCACAGCAAGAATGAGTGCTCCTTATACAAAATGCGTTGGATGTTTGCTCCATGCAGCTTTTGCTTTGGTCGTGCTCACGATTAGGCGTATCCGAATCGGGATAGTGGGAGCCTGGGCGCGGGGGCGTTCCCCAAAAGTTACTGGTTTGAGATCTGGCTGAGGGAGAATTTGAGTTGTGGGCCCCACAAGGGCGCCGCCCTCAAGTTGCGTTGAGTTGAGGTGGTTTTCTTACTTTTGATCATGAAAGCATCGGCAGCTTTCTTCTCTAGAGGAAAAAGGAGTAGGTACACAAAAAGCTATAAAGTGAGTTCAAGTGAGACGTGTATCTCAATCCTTCACCCCCACACGCCACGACGGTTCACCGCGACGGTTAGCGTCTTTTGAAAAATCCCAAAAAATCCCAAATTGTGACAGAACCAATGACGAAATGCGCTGATAGAGTGTCTTTTAATGTGTCATTGCATTTTTCCGTTACAGAAGTTTTGAAATAACAAGCGCGTGCGCGCGAGAGACGCTAACCGTCAAATTTACGCGTAGATGAACCGTCGTGACGCCACGACACACGACCGACCACCATATCACCGCAGCGCAGCAGCCACATATCGTACAAGTTCCACAAGATGATGAAATCGCGGCCGCAGTACCTATCTATCCATATATCGTGTCATCATATCGGGACTCTATCAAAGCTAGTACAATAAGCGATCATCTCAAAGTATGGAAACCTCCTGCAAACTCTCCTTTCACGGCGCATCTGGAAATTCATGCCCACATTCCCTCTTGTGGGTTGAAGCTCCATGTATCACAAATCATGATGGCAAAGCTGCTCCTGCTGACGATGTAGGAAACGACAACCAATTAGCAGATACCATCATCTATGCGTCCAGCGGAGTTATCAATCTTGCCACATCTCATACAACCACTTCCAATAATTGCATAACAAGTGTTGCCAAGACATTGATAACACGAACTTTGGATCACTCATCAGCTCCATTGCCATCACTGCAGGGTAATAATGAGACTGCTGCTGCTGCATCCACAAAAAGAGTATTGGCGCGAGGAGAAGCGGTAGAAGATGCTGCCGCCTCGAGATCTGTGACTGCCCTAACTTGGTTTGCTTCTAATGATGATACTACCGCTACAATAGACGATGCAGTTGCTACTACAACCGCTTCGCCCAAAGAATCACCATCACAACAATTGTCGTCTTCCCCCAACAATAATCTCGTGGTACTAATATCCGAAGGAAATTTCAACTTGGTCCAAGCAGCAAATCAAAAGAATGCTCTCCAACTCCTAAATGACCTGTCTTTGTCATATAAAACAATAGATGGGATGGATCCAACTCAACGTGAGAGACGGAATGAATTATTTGATATTAGTGGTATTAGGGGAAATTATCCTCAATTCTTTTTGTGCATGGGTGGTCAAGAATATGAATTTCTTGGGAATTATGAATGGCTGGAGAGTTGCAACTTGGATGAATTGCAACAGAGGATTAGTGGCGCGGAGAGTAGTACTCAACAAAATGAAGTAGCTGTCAAAGAACAAAGTGAAGATGAAAAGAGTGGCACCCCTACGTCATTTGGAATCGTATCTGCATTCTCCGATGGTACTGTAACTTTATGGAAATGGAGTAAAAATTGGGTGGAACATGTACTGATTGGTCACGATCCTGATCCTGCAAAACGTGCAAATCGTCATGTCGATCAAGATGGTTTGGATGCAGATACTCTGCAAGAGTCAATTGCGGATATATCCGCACTAAGTTTGGGCAACAACACAACACTTGTGGCAACTGCTTCGTCAAAGGGTATCATCCTTCATCTTTCCAACATTGAAACCCAAGAGGATGTATATTGCCGACAGATTAGTCACCACGCCTCTGCGTCCGTTCACTTTGTTGAAACAAGTAAGAATGAGTGTTACCTCTTTGCTGGATCTGCATCGCCACGTCACAATAAAGTTTGGGTGTACACCATACCTTATTTTTCGGGAGACGACACGGCATCATTGAGTAACAGCAGTGCTTGGGTGACACTGCCAACGCTAACGATTTGTGATCCAATTTGTCATGGATCTCTTCTTGGGCATCAGGATTGGATTACATGCTTTGCGTTGTTGGACAAACTCTATGTTGAGAATGGCGAAGACCGAGAGGAGGCACTATTGGCAAGTTCGGGACATGATGCCAAGATTAGGTTATGGAAGTTTGCCACAAGAGCATCATCATCTGGTGAAGCTATTGAAGTGATTGATAATGAAGACATGACTACAATTGAAGGGGAGGATGAGGTGGATGAAGCCATCATTGACGATTTAGAGGAAGAGGAAGGAGAAGCTCGTCTAATGATCTACCATAGTGGTTCATCGACAGCTGTATCCTTGGAAGCATTGCTTTTGGGACACGAAGAGCCCGTTACGTCACTTACCTGGAGAAAAAGAAAGAATAACAAAGACAAACCATGCTTGCTAAGCTCAAGTATGGACAGAACTATTCTCCTGTGGATTGATGACGACGACGTGTGGGCTCCCGTATCTCGAGTTGGATCGGCTGGTGGCATATTGGGAGGTTCAATCGGAGCATCGTTGATGGGGTTTGTTGATGCCCGTTTCTCTCCCAATTGTAATCGGATTGTGGGACATGGATACGGAGGATCCATCCATTTGTGGACTCAAGAAGAGCTTGAGGGGACAGAAGCGATGGAAACTGACGAAGAGAAACGAGAAGAAGAAAATGATGAGGAAGATGAACTGCTCAATGCACGATGGGTGGCTGATCCATGTATTACTGGCCATTTCCGTTCTGTCGAAGATTTGGCATGGGATCCCCAGGGTGAATACTTACTCACGACAAGTACAGATCAGACAACACGTTTGTGGGCTGAGGTCATGGTTGGTGGCTCCTCAGAATGCCGTTGGGTGGAGGTTGGCAGACCTCAAGTTCATGGATATGATATGACATCAATCGCCTGTGTCGGGGGGGCAGATGCATCCAACGACGATGAAGTGCCACGTCATCGTTTCATTAGTGGAGCCGACGAAAAAGTGCTGAGGGTATTTGACGCCCCTGTTTCAACGCTGCGTTTGCTCCGATCATTGAAAGAGTCGAGATTAGCTTCTTACAATGACAGCAACAGTTCTCCAAACGAAGACTCTGCGTCGTGGAGGGTTGAAAGGGCATTCTTGCCTTCACTTGGACTAAGCAACAAGGCCACGGCAGATCAAGAACAGGATAGTAGCAAATTTTCTGGTCCTACAAATGATGATGAGTTTGCAGAGAGCCTCGATACTCTTGAGCGCAAACATGTTGATTTTACACTCCCCTCCGAACGTGATTTAGGTGTTACAACCCTTTGGCCTGAAACTAGAAAGCTATTTGGTCATGAGTCAGAGTTGGTGTGCCTCGACGCATATCGTGCACCATCGGGCTCTGATGAGCCTTCACTGGTGGCATCATCGTGCAAAGCCAGGAATGATGTAGCGAGTGCAGCAATTAGGCTATGGAATGCCAAGGAAGGCAAATGTGTAGGTATCCTAAAAGGTGGACACCGTTCAACTGTGTCTACAATGTCATTCTCTCGGGACGGTAAATATCTTGCATCTTCTGGGAAGGATCGGAGAATCTGTATCTGGAAGAAGGCACAAGGAGGTTTACCGTCCAATGATGAAAGTACCGGCGGCTACGAATTAACAGCTGCGGCAGATTCTGCACACAAGCGTATTGTTTGGTCGGTTCATTTTTGTCCATCCATGCCCAGCATAATTGCATCTGGATCTCGAGATGGTTTCGTCAAAGTGTGGAAGGTATGTGAGACTACAGAAGAAGGTCCCCAATTAAAGGAGCTCCTCAAGTTTGAACCCTCCACTAAAGGAGGAAAGAAATCCGAACCTGTCACTGCCGTCGCTTTTGCAGAAGGGCTGCCTGATGATATTATCCAATACGGCATTCTGGGGATAGGGACAGAGAGTGGACGTATTGAAGTTTGGGCCGTACCAGTCGCTGATGACTCAGCTTCGAACGAACCAACGTTGTTGCATGCCGTTGAAGCAAATGATTGTCATTTTGATACCGTGAAGAAGCTTTCCTGGCGTCCGTTGGCTGCTGGTAATAATATGGAAAATGGTGCGGTGTTGGCATTTACTCTTGCAAGCTGCAGCCAAGATAGTGGAGTGAGAATATTTGACATCTCCATCTCAATATGAATACATCATATTCAACACTTGAACTTAAGAATGAACGAATAATAAAATTCCTGATTGATATCTCTAACTAATCATTACTCATACAACATCGACTTCATTTATTCTAAAAAGAGGTACACAATACATCCCCATAACACCGACTGTCGGTGCGAGATCTCCCCAACTTGTTTCTCGTTCTTCTTTTCTCCTTTTTTTTCATATTATTTACTGACCAACCTTGAGGTCATCCCCTGCAGCCGCAGCTGCAGCAAAATTCTGTGAACCATCACTCTCCTGATGAGCCGCCGCAGCAGCAGCAACACCACCCTGCTGCCTCCCTCCACTCCTCTGACTCGTCCCATTATTCGGGATACCATCATTAGCCGACCTAGACCTCTCCCGTTCATTTTCAGGGGGTTGCTTCCTCTCCCCACTACTCTGTCCATTCCCCCCTCCTCCTTGGGCATTATTATTTGCATCGGCATTTCCTCCCCCCTTTCCTCCTCCTCCTCCTAACAATGGCCGTTCCGGTGGCAACTTGGCCCTCTCCTGTTGCAAATTCAACACCGTCCAATCAAACATATTATCATACTGAAATCCCTTCCTATAAAACAATTCCTTAAACAATCGCTTCAAATAGGCATAATCCGGTCGATCCTCAAACCTCAACGAGCGACAGTATTCAAAGTAGGATCGGAACTCCGTCGCATACCCCTTGCAAAGCTGTTCCGTCGACGTGGACATTTTCCGATCCATAATCCGTTCATACTTTTGTTTCTTCGTGTTGGCCTTGAGTCCCTGCCAGGGCAACGATCCGCGAATAAAGTACATGAGGACATACCCCAGTGATTCCAAATCGTCGCGTCGAGATTGTTCAATCCCAATATGTGTATTAATCGATGCATATCGTGCCGTACCCGTCAGATTTTTATTCTCACGGTAGGGAATGTGTTGATGTGATCGTGGATCACGATACTTCTTGGCGAGACCGAAGTCAATAATGTGAATGACACTTTGACGTTTGCCAAGGCCAATGAGAAAGTTGTCCGGTTTGACATCCCGATGGATGAAACTTTTGGTGTGGACGTATTCAAGTCGTCCGAGGAGTTGATCGGCGAGCATTAGGACTGTTTTTAGTTGGAAGCGTCGACCGCAGTAGTTGAAGAGATCTTCGAGGGACGGGCCGAGGAGGTCAAGGACCATGACGTTGTAGTCGCCTTCGATTCCGTACCAGCGGACATTGGGGATACCGACTGAATTTTATTGAAAGATATAGGGGGTGATGATAATCTAAAATGAGTTGATGGAAATCCAAATAAAAAATAAAATGGCAGCAATATGATGATGTAGCCCCCGCCCAGGACGACGACGACAACATCAATATTATTCACACTCACGTCCACCATGCAAAATCCTATAAATTTTACTCTCATACAACAACTGCGGATGTTTCGTTTTGACACTCTCCAATTTAATCGCCACCTCTTCCCCCGTGGTCATGTTGGTTCCGAGGTAAATGTCGCCAAAGGAACCGGAGCCGATTTTACGGCCTAGCCGGTACTTTTTGCCGACGCGGAGTTCCATGTTTGTTTGATCTTTTATTCAATGTCGGCCTATATTATTGTTATTGACTATTGAGCGACTGAAATTTTTATTCTTCCTGTCCCGGCAACGCAGTGAGTAAAAATGGAAATGGTTGGGTGCTGTGCTGTGCTGTGCTGAAGATGACCATCAAGGGCGGATGCTCTGTAGAAATGTACTAATTCCTACTGTATTTCGAATAGGCCCAACTTTTCATTTCAAGCAAAAAATCAAAACTCCCATTCCTATCACTATCACGTGCTCGATATCCTTTTGCATACTGCCGCTATCACTAGAAGTACTTATCTACAGCAGCTTCCAAATTATTAGGGGATTTACGGTAGAGAGATTGATCAATTGAAAGAAGGGGTCTTTATCACCGACGGAAAGAGCCAAATAGATCGCAGTCAAAACAACACACATCAGAGGATTGACATAAACTTACAAAATTCAAAAATATAGAAAACAACCATGGCCAAACATCACCCCGATCTAGTAATGTGCCGCAAACAACCCGGCATAGCCATAGGCCGCCTCTGCGAAAAATGCGACGGCAAATGTGTCATCTGCGACTCCTTCGTCAACCCCTCCACCCGCGTCCATATTTGCGACGAGTGCAACTACGGATCACTCGAGGGACGATGTGTCGTTTGCGGCGGAGTGGGAGTGACTGATGCATACTATTGTCGGGAATGTGTGCAGACGGAGAAGGATCGGGATGGGTGTCCCAAGGTGGTGAATTTGGGGAGTACCAAGACGGATTTGTTTTATGAGAGGAAGAAGTATGGGTTTAAGAAGAGATAGCGTTGGCTTTTCTCTTTGTTTTGGTTGATTGCCATATATGTCTTGTGAGGGATGGATAAGACAATTTATAGGCTGAAGAAAGAGAGGGTCAAAACTAAACAAAGAGCTGTCGGTGCCATGATGTGGTGCAGAAATTGTGAATTGAAATCAAATCATTTACAACATGTTAATCAGCAAATCGGGCAGAATTTTTAGGGGAAGCAAGAGATTAACTTATTCATAGAACTACTTCAGAAAATCAAGGGGGAAATGCATGCGTTACATTCATTTTCCTTTGCCCATGTGATGTTTCATCAAATTCAACATTCTTGCTTCAAGATTCAGCGGCCCTACTACCTTTCTAGTGTCTCCAAAGCATCTTGCGTCAACAATTCCTTCTTCACTGACTCTATCGCTGCCATGGCCTCCCAAATTTCTTCAGGAATAATCCTAGTACCCCCAGCAGCTGCTGTAGAAGAAGTCGGCAAATCGTCCGCCATGTTTCGTTGCTGCTGCTCAAAGTGTGTCATGAGTGTTTTCACTGACTTATCCAATTTCTGTGCGAGATACTTGGGACTTTTTCGGAACTGGGAAGACGAACCATTGGATCCTTGGGAAGCGACCCCAACCGTTGTGAAAGAAGATGACAAATTGTTAGTATCATTCCCCGTTAATCTTCGAGGCTCTTCTTTCTGCGAGTGTTCTGATGTCTGTGAATCCCGAAGTTCGGTTTTGTAGACAATGATGTCCTGCCCTTCCAAGGGCTCAGCATCGGTGTGATTCCTGTACGTCACGGCATAAGTGTCATCGTTTCTTCCAATACCTTGGTCAGTTTTATCACGTGATGGGGTATTGAACCCAAATTGTAACGGATGATCAATCACACCGCTCTGGTGCTGTTTTTCTGCTTGGTGCTTTTGGTATGTGGATATGGCAGCATCGACAGTCCTTGTACCAATGTCAATTAGTCCAGCCGCAAAGTGGCCGATTGATTCGGCAACGTCCACTTTGGGTTGATGTGCATACAACTGCGGTTGAGCAGTCTCAGGAGACAGTGGTGCAACTTGTCGAGGACGATTCTGGTCATGTATCCTCCCGCTTCCAGTCACGAAGGGATCTTCAGGTTCAGCTGTTTTAACATAGCGTTCGTCTTCTTCTTGGGACCTTCGACGTTCATACATTTCAGAAAGACTCTTTTCCTTCAATAACAGGCTGGAAATGAGTTTGATGAGGTTGTCAATATCTTCAATGGGAGGGTAGTTCATCAAGTAAGCAATCCCATCATTGGGGTCCGGTTCTGCGGTCAGACTTCCATCCCTCGCCATTGACGGCTTCAATAGTTTATCTCGAATCAAGATAATCATACTTGCGGCAGCAGTTTCCAAAACATTCATCAATGCAAGAGACAAGGTAATTTCCTCCTCACGATGCTCAATCTTGGCAGCCAAATCGAAGAATGCATCCCAAAGCCTCATGACATGTTTCATCCCACCAGACACTTCTCGACCAAACATGAGGCGGACCCACTTGGCAAAGTAGATCTGTGGTGGGACTGGCATGCAAAGGACTATTCCAAACAATGCCTCATCTCTCGCCACGAAACGAATCTTGGACATGATTTTGGACACCATTGCCTCCATGGGTGACTCTCCTCGTTCCACCTTGGCCTTTTCCAACATGGCGGCAATACAATGATCCGCACCAGAGGGAATGGCATCATACGCCGGAGCCAAAGCACTCATCACACACTCAAACAATGCAAACGCATCATGAAGCAAATAATTCTGATCTAACAACCGCACCTTCACAATCTGACCAAAGGAGTCGACACCTGCCATCCCTCCTCCTCCGCTACCACTCGATTTACGCAATAAATCAAGTTGTTTCCAATTCTTCTTTTCTTTTTGGACACATTGGTCCAACAAGTCCATTTCCAATGCCAGGAGGATGAAACTGAGTGTTTCATGCATGCCCTGCCTATATCCAATTTCGGGGTGTTCACTCGCATACACAAAGAGGAGTTGCGATAACCTATCCGCACGTTCTTTACGACTAACTTCGGGGTTGTCTACTCCTCCTGCGTCTACCTCTGGATCATAGTCTTGATTGGAGATTAGATTGCTCCAAAAAGCATTCTTGCTGTCACCACCGCCATGCCCATTGTTGCTATTTTGAACTACATTGGGATTGTTGTTGTTAAGAAAGTTGCCATTGCTACCAAAATTGAAACTATCCTTCAAATTGAAACTATTCGCAAATCGATTCTTTTGTCTCCCTGGCCTTCGTTCTCCCCTTTTCGTTGGTGCTGACGACGATAATAATAATGATGGTGCTGCTGCTGCTGCTGATGTTTCCACACCAGACTGATGAGTATTATTGATACTACCACTAGCACCACCACCACTTTCCACACGTTTCCGAATCAACTCATCATCATTATACCTCTTCCACTCATGATAAATCGTATAATGATCATTGGGCAATCGATTCAAATCCTTTTCAATTACGTCCAATACTTCTCGGGTAGAGTAGTAATCTGCCCATCTGGAACCTTTGCAGGTGGCACCAGCCGTCTTTTCAATTTTTGCATCGGTGGTGGTGGATTTTGTAGTTGCAGTACCATTTTGGTTTGCATTAGTATTGGCAGTCGAAGCAGTGTCCCCCTCTGACACATGTTTCTCCTCTGCCCCTATTGATTGATTCTTCTTGTGCCTGTTTCCCTTGCCAAATCCAAACATTCCATTTCCTTGATTATTGGTGTTGTTGCTATTATTATTATTAGATGTCGCCAATAATGCTGCCGATAGTGGATCATCCCCAGGTGCAACATGATGCATCTTACTCTTCGCCAATGAAGATATTGGTGATGTTGCTTCTGATACATCATGATGTGATTGTGACTGTTGTAGTTGTGAGGAAGATTGCTTCATTTGTTCTCCAGCAGCAGCAGCAGCAGCAGAAGCAGTTGTTGTCTTCGAGTCTTCCTGTTGAATACCATCCGCAATGCCCATGATGGTATTCGAATAATAATGCTTTTGTTCCAATTCTTCATAGCGACTACGTTGACATCGTAACTTGAGTGCGTTGGTGTCTTCAATGTATTGTAGTAGTGATGCTACTGCTGCTGCTGCGGATGATTCTTCTTGTGACGACTTGTTGTTCACTGCCACTTCTTTTAACTGGTGTGGACGATTGAATATCAAGTCTTTGGCTGGTAGATTGATCGATGCCTTGTCCTCTGCTGTGGTAGTGTTGTTGTTAGTAGTAGTAGCATCGCTGCTGGGCATGGTGAGCAATCCCAAATTGAGACGCCATCGTATACTTCGTGGCAGTTGATTGATCTGCTCTAATTTCTTGTTCTTGATGGATGTCTTGGCTGATGTTTGAGTACTATTCCTGCTGGAGCTGCTGGTTGGCTTTGCTGCTGTTGCAGTTGCTGCTGTGGTTGAAGTTGAGAAGTGTGAACCTCCATTTCTCTGTTCCTCGTCGTCTGATGGTAACGCTACAATTTGAACTGGAACAGCAGTTGCACGACTTACTGCCTCAGTATCATCAGTCGCCATTAGGTGATTGATGCCTTCAGTTTCGGCAGCATCCGTAGTGTCGATCGCACGCTTGGAAAATGGTAGAATGACCTGTCCCTTTTCACCATCCTCAGCCGCCGCCGACGAGTTTGGCGAAGGGGGCATGAGAGGATGAGCCGCTAGCGGATGTGAAGTGAGCTTGGCCATTTTAGGAATAATGACCTTATTGGGCGGCTAACGAAGTGCCCTGCTCTTGCTCAGTTGCCTGCCGTATATCCAGCCCCAAGTTTATGAGTTCCCCCGGGTGGTTTTCATCGTCGAGGTCATCATCTGTGATCTTGATCGGCGAAGGCAGGATAGGCGCGAAGGACGAAGGATCGGGTTCGTCCGTTTCACACTACAGGTCTCGCATAGTCTCGCATCTACAATAGCATTCAGAAGGTTGATTGGGTCTAAAGAATAAAGAAGTGATGGTAGTGTGGAAGAATGGATGTCAAATGAGTGCGTTTGAAAGTGATGTGTGGTACTAGTATGTACGATTATGGTACTTTAACGTATGTAGAGGGAATGTTCTACGTACAATAAAGTACCATAATCATAGATACCACCTACACAAATCACTTGTTTTCACCCCTCCCATCATCCCAAACATACCATCAACCAACCATCGCTGAGCGCTGAGCGAGTAATTATAGAGACAATCGAGACCTGTAGTGTGGTTCGTTTGCCATGCAAAACAGACTCATCAGAATGTTGTGAATCCAAAATCCAAAGTATCCAAAAATCCTCACAACAAACGCACAAACAGCCAATGAGCGTCATGTAATAACATCATCGCCGCCAATACATAGCATCGTATCCACCAGAAGTATCATTGATCCACTCGTGTAAAATAAACAGTTCATCATCAAGAATGCTGCTCTCTCGTACTCTGCAACGAACCACCGCAACATCACTACAACAGCGAGGAGGACGCACATTGGTCACTTCCGCACAAAAACGTGCATTAAATAAAAAACAATTGGAAGGAACCAAAGATGCTACTCCTCCTCCTCCACCTCCTCCAACCAAGGCGGCGCCTCCACCTCCTCCTCCTGCTTCGGCACCAGGGGGTGCTTCCAGTGGTGGTGGCGGAGGAGGAGGCATTGGTAAATTCGGACTACCCCTGTTACTAGTCGGTGGTGGTGCTGGAGGAACTATCTACATGGCCAATGAAAATAACATGTCTCCCATGGAGTACGTCATGAGTCTCACTGGTAGTGGTGGTGGTGGAACGAAGAAGAAGAAGGATGAACAACTTGAGAATGCCATGAAGGAGGCTACAAAGGAAATTACATCGACAGATGAAACGAAGGTAGAGGAGGAGGCACCGCCTGCGGAAACTACTGTCCCTGCTGTTGTAGAAACTGATGAACCAAAAGAGGAACAACAAACAGAAGAGCAAGAAGAAGAAGAGGTATCATTGGAACACCCTGAAAATGGTAATCGCGTCGACATTGACAAAATCAACTCCTTCTATCAAACTGTCAATGAAGGTCATGCGAAACAACAAGCACAAGCTCAAGCAGAACTCGAAGCAGCACAAGAATCCGCCACCAAAGCCACTCAATACAATGAATCCAACGAAACAACCACATCCACCGATCCAACCATTGCCCTAACCACAGCCTCAGCAGCCATATCCGAATTACAAACCAACACGACACTCCAAAATTCCAAAACATTGGCCGCTGCCAATGCCGCCCTCCGCTCCGACTTGGACAAACAATACTTTGGCGATTTGGACACACTCACCCCCTCCGAACTACGTACCCGTGTCGTACAACTTGCCACTGAAATGTCCGACCGTACAAAGTGGGAGGCAGTCCGTCTCAAGGAATTTTTGTCAATGAAGGAAAAGGAGGTGGGGGATCAATATTTGGCAATTTTGCAAACGCAACGATTGGAATTTGAAGCATTATTGGCACAAAAGTTACGAGAGCAGGAGGATGTGATTACCCGTCAGGCCAATGCGGCCTTGCAGGCGAAGGAAGATTCCATTGCGAATTTATTGAGGGCTACGAGTGAGGCACGAGAGAAGGAGGCACAGGATGTGTTGAGTAGTGAAACGAAACGTGTTACGGATGAGTTGGAATTGGAGTATACGTCGAAATTGCAGAATGAATTGGCCAAGATGAAACAGGCCTATGCGGCTGATTTGGAAAAGCATGCGAGTGTGATGGAACAATTGCAGGGAAAGTTGGAATTGTTGTCAAGTCGTTTGGAGGTGAGTCAAAGTTATGAAAGTGGATCGAAGCATGCTCATCGGGTAAGTGCCGCGGCGTTGGCACTGGCAAGTAAATTGGAAGTTGGTGAGGGTGCTGCTGTAGAAATTGCTGCGTTGAAGGGTGCTGCCGGTGGAGAGGGTGTGATTGCCTCTGCAGTTGGGATGATTCCCGTCGCTGCCGAGGAGGGTGTGCCTACCGTGGCAGAGTTGCAGGCGGCATTTGATAAGAGTTATACCGTGGGACGTCAGGCCGCCATGGTACCAGAGGGACGGGCTGGGTTGGAAGGACAATTGATGGGAATGTTATTTGCCAAGTTGTCTGTCCCACCGTCACCAGAATCTGTACCCACCTCGGAAGAAGAGGGGAATGTTACCGATGGTGTCTTGTCATTGGCCCGGAAATATGTTCAATTGGGTGATTTGGAAAAGGCAGTGGAACAATTGAATAAGCTGAAGGGACAGGCGGCATATGTGATGAATGATTGGAAGTCACAGGCGGCTGATCGGGTGTCTACGGAGAGAGCGTTGAAAGTTATCAAGTTGGAATGTGCTCTGTTGAACAAGGAGTTGGTTTAAAAAGAGATAGTGTGTGAGTGTGTTTGTAGAGATAGAGAGAGAGAGAGAAACGCAGGTTTTTTGCAATGACCATGCGCTTAAGATGGGATGGAAATGATGTAACAGATGGCTTGACAATAAAGCTAATCGTACACTTCTTCTTAATTCTTTTTATATCTAAGTATGTTATCGCCTTTTCTGTTCTATAGTTACACCTTGCCAAAAGCAATGATTAGCGTAGGGGTTATGGATCAGAGTCTATCAAAGCTTTTCAAACATTTCATCTGGACAATCAATTTGTGCCATAGAGTGAAACGTTGTCATTCACCTGTGTAGACTCTTATCATACTTCATTACACAAAACCACTCCTCCAGCGAAAAATGCAATTATTGAGTACTTGCTTCGGCTTTGGGTCTATCGTCAGGCATACCAACCATCATGTAATTGTCTCGTGCGTCTTTCATCTCTTTTATTTTCTCCTTGATTTCTGCCTTTTCTTTAGCTTTGTTATGGTATTTGCCAAGGACATTTAAATCTCGCAACATCTCGCGACTTATTTTTCCTCCCGTCATGGGTTTTGTTAGCTGGTTGATGTTGCCCCGTAATCTCTTCATTGCTTCCCTGTCATTTGCCTCTTCTACCTCTTGCTTCATCCGTCTTAATTCCGCTAATTCCTCCTCACTGTACTTCTCAAATCCCTTTTCTATGAATAATGCATGTAATTTTTCTGTATCATTGTAGTCACTCAACATAATCCGTTCCCTCTCCGCCCCATCTTTGTAAATGGTCATAACTGCCCTTTTCCCAGGAATGAAATTAACTTCCACTTGTTTGTAGAGGTCAACGCCATCTGGCTCCTTTAGAAAGGATTTGAGTTCAGGCAGTTTATTTAGGACTCATCCTCCGCAGGATTCGATGAGGGCACTGATACCTGGGAGTGGATCGGCAGCGGTGACCGCTGTGATGAAGAGAGTTGCCACGAAAAAGAAGAGGGTTCGAAGCATGATGATACCAGATGATAATATATGACTTCTTCCTTCCTCTCTGCCAGTATGGTAGCCGGACGAGTGCTTTCGTTGCTTCACACCCGTGCTTCTCGCAGCTGCAACAAGGATATGCACTGACAGGTTTCGCAGACTTTTATTTGAGCTCTTTGGCTTTGGCTTTGGTTCGTGACCGCTGGTGACTGACTGAGGTTGATTTGAGCGAGGGAGTGTTTGTGTCTTTCCGATGACATATCCTTTTACGTGACTTCTTTGTGGACAAAAATGGCCAGCATCGCGCGAGAAAGAACCCCAGAAATGTGAGAAGCATCCGTTTCGAGGGTCAACGCACCATTTCATCACCCTCTCACTTTTTCATCATCCCGTATCTGCTCCCAACGCTTGGCGTATAGGCGGGTGTTCTCTCTCATCACGAACGCATTATTTCTTCTACCAACAACTTAATACAGTAATACATCTATACAACACATCTGCATCAATCTCGTACTCTTGGATCATATTACTTTTCCATCACGATGGGCAAATCATTCTTTAAGCGGTCCCCCCGCGCCAGTACTGGTAGTTCTGCGCCTTTTACTTCTACCATCCAACCCAAGATTACTACTGATGAAAACCCAGCTTCACCAGCGACTGAGGCTGAATTAGAGAAAGCCCCTGTCGTCACTACCGTTGAATCTTCTAAAACAATGAAAGAGGAAGTCGACAACAACGAAGCACAGCCGGCGGATGGTACAACAGAACAAGAAGAAGCACCCAAAGAAGGCGAGTTGAATACTGAAACAATGATCCAGGTGCTCCGTAACAAGCTGGGATTGCACACTATTGGCTGTGATGAAAATGCAGAATTGACATCTCTTAGTGATGAGATGGAAGATATGAGCGTGAACACATCCAATGAAGAAGAAGAAGATGCCAGTAGGCCCCCAGTAGTCCACCAGCATGAAAAAATCGTATTGGAAGATTTGAATGGGAGTTTGGCATTCCTCACCTTTTCTCGTTTCGCCGTGGTTGAGGAAACGACTCATCTTTTGATCAAAGTTAGGGTAGGTCTTTTTTGACACACACTCATGCATATCATGTGATAGTCATGCATAAGATGTGATTGTGCAACCGTCTCACATATATTCATTTGACTATCTTCTTTCCTACTACTTAGGCATGCACATTCTCTCCCAACGACGCCAAGAAGTGCAGTGGAAGTGGTCTATCCAAAGCGATGCTTCCATATGTACCTGGTCAAGTTATCGTCGGAACCATTGAAGATATTGGAAGTGACGTGGATTCTTTCTTTGAAATAGGAGATCGTGTGATCGGTATGGTGGAAGGTGGTGGATGCTCACGCTTCTTGTCGGCCGAGGCAGAAAACTTCGTCAAGGCGCCTTCCAACTTGGGCAACTCGACCGCGTTGGCCTTGATGCAGGATTGGATGCCGGCATATAGGGCACTTCACAAGGCCAGGAATGCTATTAAGAGAGCCAACTTGTTTGGTATGAACGTCTTGATTACTGATGCGATGTTACCCGCGGGTCAAGCTGTTATCGCTCTCGCAAATGAGGAAGGTGCCAACATTTACTGCTGTGCTGATGAGGCTCACCATGGTTATTTGGAATCACTCGGCTCTAAAATTATATGCCTTGGACCTCAGCCTGAGCAATGGTTGTCTACTGTCAGAGAGCAAATGGACGTTGTTATTGATAACACTTGCTCTGATGGATATGTCTCTTCTTGTGAAGCCCTTAGGAGAAAGGGTGTTCTCATCACTTTGCCTTATGTAACCTTTGATGATAACAAACTCTTCGGTCTCTTCGATATCAGTTCGTTCGACAGGAAAATGAAGAATACAAAAGCAAATATGACCATGTGCCAAACTATCGCTGTTGATACGAAGGAAGAATTCAAACTTTACAATGAAGATGATACCAATGAGGAACGAATGAACTTCGTCCGTGACTTCCAGTATTTGGCAAGCTTGCATGATAAGGGCATTATTAATCCAAGGATCTCAGAGAAAGTTTCTCTCCAAGAAGTAAGTGGCTCCCACCATAAATTCAGGAACGGAATAGTTGGACGTCGAGGAGGAACAGTAGTGTGTTTTCCATGGAAAAAGGAAGGAGAGCAATGATGCCTTAAACCTTCTGGGTTGATGTCGCGATAGAAAAATACGTGTTTACGATAGCAAAAATATTTCTTTTACAGTCTTCACTGTACAGAACTTACTGTGGAAAGGCTTGAAGAAACAAGTGTAGTAGTAATAAGATAAAATGATCCCCATTGTAGGGACTAGACTTGCAATAATGTTCAATTACAGCTTACTGTTTGAAGCTAACATCTAACATTAATAGCGAGTATCCTTTCACAGTTATCCTTGTGCAGGAGAAGATTTCTAATAAAGTGAGTTTGAGTGCAAGCAGCAAGTAGCCCTTGTTTGAAGTTGTCCAACGAGAAGCAACGGTGAAGTCGGTCTATCTCTCTAGAATTTTGGTGCTTTATGTATGTACTTCTACCTATCCTTGACTTGCATCAGATAGAAGCCAAGCGAGAAATACAAAGAAAACCAATGTTATCATATCGACTTGATACCATCTTTTCCGCTTCTCTTCATTACTTTATACATGTAAATGTGAGCATCTTGTGACGGTAAATGCTTGTCATTGGATTATCTCACTCACCTACAAGAATGTTTCCAAGCTCGTGCTCTTCACACAAGACACGGATTGAACAGTGACAAACCTTTGAGCCGAAATTACCAGCCCAAAATCTTCTATCTTTGCCATGAACAATCATGCTTACTTCGTGTGCATCCGTTACAGGATCAATAGTAAGTGTAGCTTTTTCCCAAAAGCCTGGGGGTGCTGTCAATTCCGAAGTGCCCACTCGATGCACTATCCTCCCATTTGAGTTTGTGACAAGTGCCTCCATGCGAAAGACAGATGGGCAATCTGTTCGACCCATGAATTTCGATGACACTTCGATTTGAACAGATGATGGATCACGAACGTATTCGTGCAGAGGAACGGTCTGCATCATACGTGCCCAACGGTAACTGCTTACGAAGTTTGTTTGTGTCTGCGAATCTGCTCTAACTTGTGAATTTTCCACTTGCCACATCTCGTGGTTGGAAATATACCTACTAGTCCTAATCGAGCGCCAGCCTCTGGTACCTTCTTCGCCACTAGGATTAACGATGAAGTTTCTAGACCCGCTCCTTTCAATTCCTACACTCGAAGAAGAAGATTCACACCATGCACAGTAATAGAGCTGTTCACATTCACGATGAGATCCATTTGAATGAGTAGTTTGTCCCTCTTTCTTGGGAAATGTGCAACATTCCCCACTGCAAGGAATGGCATGGACATTTTTTGGATTGCGATCATGACATGGCTTGCAAAAATGAACATTTCCATAGCATAAAAATGTAGCAGGATTGCAGCAATAGCGACATTTCCATACGTGATACGGTCCGTGCTCAAGCGGGTGCTGGCAAATCTCCTGTGTGCGTGGTGAGCAAGCTTGGCATATTCTATCTTCAGATGCTGTCAATTCGCCCTGTTGCTCGTCTGCACACTCGACTGTCCCTCCAAAGTATGGTTCATCACAACCTCCGCATAGATAGAAAGCGTAGTTGCGCCTCCCTTCATCCAACAACCTCGCTTTTGCATCACGGTCGTGTCGTGCACCTTCCCACGCATGGGGTAGATCCGCCTGAAGCTGTTCTTCCACAAGAGCATCCACTCTCTCCCGTAACTTATCTGTTTTACGTGTCAAATGACGCAGCTCGGGATGGTCACAAAACTCCTTGCATTTTGCGCATCGATACCCTGAAAAGAGTAGACGTTGAGATGTATTCGGTTCTGCCGATTGAAGCTGCTGTTTCACGCAGGCGGTGTGCCAGCGGTGACCGCAGGTTAGAGTGATGGTCTCCGTCCCTTCGAAGGTTTCAAAGCAAATGGCACATTCGGTGGAGGTATCGGTGAATGATGAAGAGGCCATGTGAGCAGCAGGAGGGAGTGTAGGAGCAGCAGGAGTAATGAGTGTTATGTAGGGTAGTAAAGTTGGAAGGTTCAAGGTTCCCGTGGTCGGAGGTCGAAGGAAAAAAAATGCCAGCTTGTGTGTGGGGCTGCTATCAAGGTACGATACTATCTGATACTATCCAGCCGTGCGTGCATGCGCGGCGCTCTTGTTGGTCTTGTTTAGCTGGCGGTACATCATCATACATAAGTACTGTACATAGCCAGGGCGAACGAAGAATAAAACGGTAAAGCTGTGAATGATGACGTTTGTCACAACGGTTCTCACGTCGCAATCATATCACTTCATTTTTTCACCACGTTGACATTCCTTCGATTCCTTGTCAAGATGAAGCCTTCCGTCCATCCAAGCAAGCAAGCCCAGCCATCCAATCTCGCCGTCCGCAAGTTTGAACGTCCTGCTGACACGACACACAGTTCCAACTTCCAACCCCATCTTGCTTCGTGTAACCTCGAGGTCATTGCAGATAAACGCCGCATATCTCTCAGCGAACAACTGCTCCAAAGACCGAGATTCTCAAGGCTCAAGGGTGAGTTCACGATACGTCGGGAAAGTTGCAAGTGTTGGAGTTACATTTGGCAGCTGCAGATGAAAGCATCACATGAAAGGCCAACATCAAACACAAGTTATGCTATCTCTGGAGCTACAAATGCGTGCATGTTCACATATCATGGACTTGCATGTCATGTGCAAATGTACATACAGCAGGTATCGATCATTGGCATTGCACCGCAGAAAAGTACATAAGTAAATGCATCGACAATAGAAAGAAAAATGCATTTTATGCATTCGTTGTTGTTTTATTATGCATAGACACATCTGAAAGAGAGACTCTAACTCATTTTGATTGAACTTTGAAATCTCTTTTCACAGAACAACATTTCCAGAAAGACGAAACACATAACAGAACCTCTACCTTTATCGAACAATATTTATAGTTAAGATGGCTTTTGCAACGACACATCGCTCAACTCTTGCTCTATCCAGACAAGTCAATAAAAATGCTCTTAAATCCTTGACAGCTACACGTCAGCTATCTTCTTCCGACGATAAGAAACATGCTACACCAACTTCTTTCGCTACCAAATGTGCATCTCTTTACCATCCATCTGCTGGGGCAAATCGAGGCCTTGCTCCTCCTATATATTTTGGTTCTACATACCTTCTTGATGATGCTGATCACGGAGCACGTCTTCATGATAAGAAAGAGGCTGCTTATACTGATCAAGATGGATTTGTATATTCCCGTTGGGGTAGCCCTACGAATGAGGCATGTGCCAAGCAGATTGGGGCATTGGAAGGAGTCGAAGAACGTGGTGGTACATTGTTATTCGGATCAGGTATGTCGGGTATTACTTCGGCATTGATGTCAGCATTGAAGGCCGGAGATCACGCCGTTTTTCCATACACAGTTTATGGAGGTACGCATGAGTTTATCAAAGAATTTGCAATCCATTGGGGCATTGAGGTCGATTTCATTGACGCGGCTGGAAAGAATGGCCCAGAGGCATACAAGGCGGCATTGCGTGAGAATACAAAGGTAGTTTACTGTGAGACTCCGGCTAATCCAACGTGCAGAATCACCGACTTGAAGGGTGTAGGCAGAGTTGTAGATGAGGTTTATGGTACCAGAGAAGAAAATCCAAACCGTCCCTGGGTCATGGTTGATGGTACTTTTGCAACTCCATACCATCAGCGTGCACTTGATATCCCTGGTGTAGACGTAAGTATTCAGAGCTGCACAAAGTATTTGGGAGGCCACTCCGATATTCTTGCCGGATCCGTGTCAAGCAAAAGCCCTGAATTCTGCCATGGCATAGCGAAGGTGCAAAAGTTGATCACTGCACCTCTCAATCCGATGGATAGCTATCTGCTCATGCGTGGAATCCGAACACTAGACGTGAGAATGCAAAGGCACGGAGAAAATGCACTTCAGGTGGCAAGAATGCTTGATGAGCATCCTCTTGTTGCATCTACATTTTATCCTGGATTAGAGAATCACCCTGATAACACCGGTGGGGATGACTGTCTCGTTTCCCAAGCCTTCCGATCTGGAAGAGACTCTCCCGAAGATGCATCCATCATGCCACAGACATATGGCGGTATGATCGCATTTATCGTTGCAGGTGAGGGTGACGTGGCATTGGAACGGGCCAAGAAGGTATGCGAGGGATTGAGAGTAGTAAACCTTGCTGTGAGTCTTGGATCTGTTGAGTCGCTTGTCGAGCATCCTGCGAGTATGACACACGCCATGATTCCAAGAGAAGATCGTCTTGCCGGAGGATTGGATGATGGTCTTATTCGCATCAGTGTAGGAATCGAGAGAGCCAGTGATCTGGTACAGGACTTAAAGCAAAGTCTTGACCGTGTAATGGAAGAAGAGAGGGCAGAGAGGGCTGCCTAATCAGCTGTAGAAAGTGGTTGAGAGAAAAGGGATGTTACAGAGATGGAGTAGGAATTTTTGTTGAACAGAGGAATCCAATCAAGTTTAGTCCGGACTGACAGAGAGTCGCCTTGAACACAACATAATCAAGTAATCAGTATGGTAATGCTAAAGGACAATTTTATAAATGACAGTAATGTTTCTGGAACGTATCTATCGAGCGGACATTTAAATCAAGAGAAGATTTCACAGCGTCAGTAACTACAGAAGAAAATCATTGATATAGTTTTACATCTTTACATCTACAACATACAGTGATCTTGATGGCATGGTGAGGCGTTCTTACGCCAACTCTATTCGTCGCAAACAGGAATGACATGAACAACCTCTCCATCACCTCTAACTTGAATTTCTTGAGGAGGCACCTCTTCTATTTCTATTCTCAATTCTTCTACAATATCTCTGAGAGTGGAGAGAGCATACCCTCCACACAGTCTGTACTGAGTCAACAGGTGAAGTAGGACTGCTCGATCCACTGATTCTGGCATTGCGACCATAATGGCTGCTGCCGCGTTCAAACTTGGAGGATGTCTTGCAAAGCGGTTGTTGGACATTGTTCGGTCCATACATGTATGAAGTTTTTGAACAAATGCGTCATCTTGAAATAGAGAGGACTCCAATTGAGGGTACTGATGAATGATGAGCCGCCGGAACACATGAAAGACGTGCGAAGCAGTCAAAGGGAGTGTGTCATGAAAGCATTCAAGTGAGTCCAAGAACGAAGATATTGATGAAACCAAGGATGAGAATTGGTCCACTGTAGTTACATTTGTGGCATGGCACATGTTTAGAAAGTTCTCTATGGTGCATTCTCTTCCGTTAACAGTGAGAACACTGTTGGATTGTTGAGAAGGCGGTGATTTCTGATGATGATGAGAAGTCACAGCGGCAGCGGCAGCAGCATCGATGCTACATCTGCGCATGGCGTTGTAGAGACATGCCCAGGCAATTGACTTGTAGACACGCTCATCCATCCGCGCCAGCAACTGACACTCCATTGACCTTGAGGAAATGAACATGTCTAGAATCTTCATAGCAACGTGTGCAACCGATCGGTGGAAAGTGCCACGGTTCCCATCGAACTGCTCTATTGTCTCCAATGCGTGGAAGAACCACTGTGATAGGTGCTCCCGCCACACTGGATTCTGCAGTTCTTGATGGTTGGTCAGTAACGAGGATATAGCCGTCCATCGGACGTGCTGGACTCGTTCCTTCGAGAGCATTGACTTGAGGGACAGATTTGACGTTGCCATGGTGAGAACGGTGATGGAGCAGATGATTGATGGGCTACTGATGTGGAGAGATCAACTTCTTGGTTTTGGGCTACCGAGGGAAATGAGGCTAATGGCTATTTGAGGTGCTTTGTTTGTTTACGCTGTTTAATAATGAGACCAGTGTTACTGCATCCATTCCAAGTGTGCCTGTGCAGGGAACAATCAATGCTTCTTCACCGCATCATCATTGTTTTTGCGGAAGCAGCCTTCGCCCGCTGCTCGACAGCAGCTTGTCAAAAACACAGCAGGCAGCAGGATCTCGGCAGAACGTTGTTCGTTGTGGCTGTGAGGTGGTAAAACCCGCACTCTACGTGGTGAAGGCTTCAACCATTTTGCCTCGTCACCAAAACAATTCGAGTACCGGACAGAGAGCGATTTTCAGCAGATAAGTAAAGTCGACACGTCTGCCAGCTTCCTTCCTCAAACTGATACATTCAAAGTTCAACACTAAACCTCAAGTACGCATGTGAGACGAATAAGTATGGCAAAATCAAAATCGACAATCTTCAACTATCTAGACACTTCAAGTACGTATGACAAAATTGGTCGCTTCAACGTCGTATGAACCGACATTTATCGAGGAACAATTATATCAAAAATTTTAGTTTCAATACCACTGTCTCTTGCATTTAGCGAGGAACGAGAGCGTCTTCAAGTACGGTCATTTTGACGCTCTCAGTCCCGGAAGAAAGTTTGATTTCATTCAGGCAGCTAGCTACTAGAGCACTACTTAGCAGGCGAAGCGAAGGCAGGCTTAAAAGTACTTCGCCCGGTACAAAGTTGTCGGAGTCTTTCATTCTCAATGACTCAACATGCGCTCGTCTTGCGCTCGTGCGTGCGTGACGGACCCTGCCTCGCCCTCTCTAGCTGTGACGGTTCCCGTGCTGTGACGCAGAAATAATGGAGAAGGAGCGAGAGCTCGCACAACGTACGTGAGAATTGACAATTGACGATGCCGACGTGTCTGCATGTCTGCTGCTTCTTGTGGTGATGTCGAGCCGAGCATGAGCCTGTACGTCAACTGTGTCCACATAGTCCTTACTCCTTGTTCGAAAAGCTGCTTGTACTGTTGTTACAGTAAGGTTTTCAATTAGACGTATATAATTGCTTTTCGAGGTTGGCTATAAGGTTGGAATCTTATCTTTGTGGCATCCATACTCAATATTACTATTATTATCAATTAGTACCCAAATCCCCCCAGCCTTCTAGAATTTAGCTTCTCTTGCTCTTTCTTTTGCCTTGCTATTGCTTCTCTCTTATCTCGAAGCTCTGCTGCCAACTTAGCCTTCTCTTTGTCTTTCTCTTGCTTCTTGAATACAACTTTTGATGGAGGCAATAAAACCTTGAGCAATGCATCAACTCTTGATCCCTCATCGACAGATGTTCCGAGCTTCCTCACAACGAAGCGGGGGTAGTTCGAAATTTCAACATCTTGCATGTTTTTGATTGCTGAGGCCGAAGAAATTTCCTTCATTGCTTCTACCTCTTCTTCATCTAATGCATCCCACTCTTCATCATCATCGGCATAGTTAGGGCTGATGAACTCGTCCAAGTCAACCTTCTTCCCTCCAGTTATTTCCACGTCTCCCGTCGAAAACGTGAATCGGGCTGGAAAGACCACATCAAGCCCTTTCGGTGGAGCTCCTCTCGGGAGTTGTGAGCAAATCATAGCCCAGTGACGAGGTCGAAGACCTGGTGAACGAAGGATGCAATCTCCGGTTGATTCGTCCAAGCCTACAATGTCGATACCCAATTGTCTGAGACAACTGTTGAGATGCAAAGACTTCAAATTGTTCTGCAACTCCGAAGGAATGCCACCGTATTGGTCTTTCCATTCATTTGTTATCTCAACAAGCCTTGCTGTGCTTTCTGCCAAACGAGCGACGCCCTCTTGCTTTGATCGTTCCTTTGCATCTTGGATGTATGAATCTGGAATCAAGTAGGAAGCACTTGCATTATCGGATGTAGCATCCCATTCGATGCTACCTTCTCCCCCAGGGAGAAGAACGTTGCTTCGGGGAACCACAGGCAAATCTAACCCACGCAGTTGACGAATAGACTTCTTTAGCATACGCATGTACAAGTCAAAGCCCACCTTGGCCGCCATTCCACTTTGTTCCGTCCCGAGTAAACTTCCTGCACCACGAATTTCCAAGTCACGATTTGCTACATCAAAACCAGATCCTAGTTCATGTAGATCAGCCATCGCTTGGAGCCGCTGAGCAGATTGCTCAGTGATTGCATCATTTTTATGGAAAAAGTAAGCGTATGCTTGCAAATCTGATCGACCAACACGTCCTCGGAGTTGGTACAGTGTGGACATGCCAAATGCCTGAGCATTTTGAATAATAATTGTGTTGACTCTTGGGATGTCTACTCCATTCTCAATGACTGTAGTTGCTAGTAAAACATCGTGGCCCCCTTCGGCAAATGCCGCAACATTTTCTTCGGCAGCACCGCGTGACATGCGTCCATGAGCTTGTATGACACGGAGACCTGGAAATAATCTTTGAAGTAAATCATTTGCTTCCTGTAGTTGAGAAATACGAGGGACAACATAATAACATTGTCCGCCACGAGCGAGTTCTTTCTCGACGGCAGACTTGATTAGACTCTCTTCATACTCTTGTACGTAAGAGATTGTCGGCTTTCTCATTGGTGGTGGAGAACGTATTGTAGAGGTATCTCTTATACCACTCAAACTCATTTGAAGCGTACGAGGAATGGGTGTAGCAGAGAGAGTAAGGACATCGACACAATTGCAGATTAGCTTCAGTCGCTCCTTTTGATTCACACCAAACCGTTGCTCTTCGTCAATACATAGTAAACCCAAGTCTTTGAATGACATTCCATTGGATAGCAGTGCATGAGTACCAACAATAATATCGACATCTCCGGCGGCAATAGATGCTCGCAGTTCTCTACCCTTCTTTGTATTCTTACCCATCCCTCCTCGAAGCAGAGCGATGTTAAACTTGTGTTCGGTTTCTTCTCCCATTCGTCTCACAACTTGTTTGAAGTGTTGTGCTGCTAAAACTCCAGTGGGTGCCAACAAAGCAGCTTGTCTCCCATTGGCAACAGCCCGGAATAGAGCTCTTAGAGCCACCTCTGTCTTACCGAAACCTACATCACCGCAAATTAATCTGTCCATTGGACGGCTACGCCAAACCATGTCATTCTCTACATCCTCAAAACACTTCTTCTGATCAGGAGTGGGCTCGAATGGAAATGATTTAGCGAATACCTTCACCTTCCCTTCAGCACTCGGATCAAATGGAGAACGATTCAGTGTTTCACGCGTAGCATAAAGAGCTAACACATCTTCGGCCATTTGAACCGTATTGGCCTCTACCTTTCGTTTCGCCTTGGCCCATGCCTCACCCTTTACTCTTGAGAGACGGGGTTTCACAGCTGCATCTCCTGCTCTGTATCTGGACAGGCGGTACGCACGTTCTATTGGGACATGAACTACTGCATCACTGTAGGCAATTTCAAGTAGCGTGGCTAGAGGGTTGGAAATTGGATCAGTGTCTGCTGCAGTACCAAATGATTCCACAACACGTTGAATTTCTTCAAGCTGCTTCCCATCTTTCATTAGCTCATTGATAATCTCCTTCCGGCGCTCTTCAGATGCCTCCTTCTCCTCTGGAGTTAATTTGGCCTTGGGATTGAGGACAGTCTTATCATATCTTCCAATACCATACTTTCGATGCACGACGAAATCTCCGGGGAATACTTCCAAACTCCACCCACCAGCACTTCCAACACTAATCCCCATCAACTGTTCCCTACTTTTGATTTCCCCATTGACAATGCGTGGTCCATCCTCCCTCGCAGCAGCATCTCCACCTTTGGCCGCAGGCAAGTCTAATTCCAAACCTTCTTCGGGTCCAAACCATGAGGACTGCTTCGTCTGTCCAAAGTTCAACCTGCTCTCAGAAGTACCCCCATCTATACCACCACCACTCGCTGCTGCTTCATCTGTCGGTTCCAACATTGTCAACGTGACACCTGCCTCCTTCGCCAAATCAACCTTCATATTAATCTCTTTCATCTCCTTCTCCCTATCCTCCTTTTGCAACCTTTCCACCTCCTCCCAACTTTCCACCGTGGCATACTTCCCCAATAGACGTTTACGTCGCTCCTCCTGCCATTTGGCATCATCTTCGGCCATCAATTGTTGGATCCGCGCCTGACGAGCTGCATTGCTTTCATCTTCCTCGGAGAACATTTCGTTCAGTTTGGCGTTTTGGAGTGCATCTCGTTTTTGTGCCAATTCTACTTCCTTCTTGGGATCGTTTCGGAAGTAGTTTTTCCCTTCATCGTCTGTGGGATACGTAACGCCATTATTATTCGTTTGGGGTGAATCATACACACCCGTGTAGAGATTTGATGGTGCAGTGAATTTGGGGTGTAATACCTTTGATGCCGCTGCTTCCTCTTCTTCTAATTTTGCAAGGCGTTCTTCTTCAATGGCTTCTAGATCTCCCCATGATGCGTTGGCGGTGTCGATGCTAATTTCCTCGTCGTCTTCATCATCATCATAATCATTATAGTCAGTGTCGGCAGCCACAGCTCCATTATTTGGTGTGTTGGTTTCCAATTGATTGATTGGTGGAGGCGGGAACGAATCCTCCGTGGGTTGAGCTAACTCTTGAACGTCATTGATATCCTCCTCCCCGTTAACTTCGTCAACAGCAGTAGTAGAAGCAGACGGCATATCGCTGTTCAACTGCTCATCATCATCATCATCATCATCTACTTGTTCATCTTCGCCATCATCATCACCATTCAACGACATCAATCTATAATGTTCCGTCAACCTCTCCACCAACACACTCTTATTCCCACCCAATGGTAGATTCAATTCTCGTAATCTATCTTTCAATTCTACCACTTTCAATTTAGATATATCTGTGGTGGTGGTAGTATCTGCTGCTGCTGATGTGGCAGCTTTGAGTGATACATCATGGATAGAGGAGGATGCTCTCCGTGAAGGGATGATCAGCTCAATGGTATTTATATTTGTGATTTTAATACTTCTTCTATTGAGAGGAGGTGAGAAGGAATGTATTGACGCTGGAACATAAATGAGGATGATGGTCGCTAGCAGTAGTGGACGACCTGATGTTATGGATGAGATGAATCTGATAACTGTGGATGTGGATGTCGCAGTTGGACGCAACTTTGAGAAGCTCGTCATGTTTATAATGTTATCGCTGCTGTCACCTGCTCTTCTCCTTCTTCTCAATTGCAACTAATGCTTCTGTAACGACGTTGGCACTGTATTGTGGAATATGTTCACTCCTGCTCCATTGCATTCGTCGGATGCATGCGTTGTTCGTTGCTTGTGATGGGTGTGGGTGCTTTGTGACTCGGCATCACTTCTTTTGTTTTGAGAAAAGTTTCTCTCTATGGATGACGTACAGGCGTACCATGTAAAGAGGAGTCCCATTAATGTAAACATGCCGATAAAATGCGGAAAGGTGGGTGTCTGATCTCTTGAGGAAAGTATCTTTCCCATCAATCCCCCCTTTTCAAATAGTAATTCCTACGTACAGCAGATCTTTTTTCATGACATCCTAAAAGGAAAAAGGAGCATCACCTTCCTTTCTATCTTCCTGCCACTTCCGCCAGCATCAATCCGCCATCAATCACACCAAGCAATCAATGGCGGCCAAAGATCAGTACAATCAAAATCCAAAGAAAAATGTCTAAACAGGGCTACGATCCCATCGGCGAAGAAGAGCAGCCACTAGAAATCGGTCGCGGCTCAAGTCACTCTGCTGGCAACAACAATGGCAATGCCACCACGATCAAATCAACACTTGTGATGGGTGCTTCGGCGCTCATTCTCACCACACTTGCCTTTCTCATTGGACGGTCCTCCACCACCACTTCTACCCCAGGTGGTGAAGTTACAGCCATACTCCCCAATTTGGAACAAATGCCCACTCGCCTATGTGAAATTTACAAGAGTGGCAGTGGCGGTGATAATATTCAAATGATTCAAACTAGTTTTGCAGAACCTAGTAAGCAATGGAGTGAAGTGGCGTGTGTCCATGTTGTCAATCGTCGTAACTTACAACAACAACAGCAAGAGTATGGAACGGCACAGATCCATATTGACCTTGACAAAGTCGCCTTCCCCGATCGACCACCCATCCTAGGATTTGGGGGAGCATTCACCGAAGCAGCGGCATTGAACTTGAATAGTCTCTCCAAACCTGGTCAAGATGCAGTCATTGAATTACTATTTGGCAAGTCGGGATTGGGGTACACGTTGGGAAGGACACATATCAATTCCTGTGATTTTAGTGTCGAGAGTTATTCTCATGATGATACCGATGGGGATTTTACATTGGAGGATTTTGATACAGAGGTTACGCATGATGTGGAGTCGGGTATGGTGGATATGATGTTGTCGGCTCAACAGAGTGTGATGGAATCATTTCCAAAGGAGGCAGATGAATATGGGATGCGTATCATTGCAAGTCCATGGAGTCCACCAAGTTGGATGAAGGCACCTACCTGGGATGATGTGGAGGGTGCCGAGCATGCCGCGTTGATGAATGGGAGTGCACTACCAGTATGTCTCCGAGATGGTGTTGGAGTAGACTCCAAGTATGCAGCTTCATGGGCACTGTTTTTTGATAAATTCATTACTGCCTATGCCAATCATGGCGTACAGTTTTATGGTGTATCGGTGCAGAATGAACCAGAGTTCCCAGCTCCGTGGGATGCATGTGCGTATGATGTGAGCAATGAGGGAGACTTTATTGCCAATCACTTGGGTCCACAGTTGGAGAAGTCACATCCTGATGTGAAATTGTTGTTTTTCGATCATAACAAAGATCACATGGTCAAGTGGGCAAAGGAATTGTTGGCAAAGGATCATCCTGCCTCCAAGTATATTGATGGGACCGCCGTCCATTGGTATGCTGGGGGGATGGATCGCTTATTGGATGGTGCACAGGGCAATCCCAATATGCATCGATTCGTTTCAGAGTTGGATGTTATGGATGTCAGGAAAGATCATGTGATTCTTGGTTCTGAAGCGTGTCATTGTCCTACGACGGGGTATGCAGGTGGAGATTTGAGTATTGCTTGGGCAAGGGCGATGAGGAACGTGCATACGATACTTGCGGATTTGGCAGCGGGTAGTAATGGGTTCATTGAATGGAATTTGATGTAAGTAATTCTTCTTGGTGTTTGTGATTGATTTCTTGTCTGTTTCGGTGCTCTCTGACCAAGTAGCTATTACGTGGTCATTAATCCAGTTTGGACTCAATTGGTGGACCCAACCATTTAGGAAACTTGTGCGATTCACCGGTGCTTGCAGTTCCACATCGTGCGCTTGATGCTGAGAAAGACTTTCCGGCACAGCTCGATTTTGAGCATGCTGGGCATCCCTTTGGAGAAGTACACGGAGACAATAAGACGAGGGAAGAGTTAAACGCGGAAGGAAGTCCAGCGAAATATCTTGATTTAGGGATTGTGGTCCAGCCCATGTATTATTATGTAGGACACATCACTCGATTCGTTCGTCCAGGATCTCGAGCAGTTCATGGTCTGGTAGGTGCAAGTACAGGTGACCCAGAGGTACGTACTTTCCGACCGAAGGGGCAACGAGTGGCTGGAGGAGGAATCAATGACCTTGCTCGTAATGGAGTGGAAGTTACAGTATGGCCATGTGAGGGATCAACACGTCAGGAGTGGTTACTGAATGAAGAGAAACAGCTGCAAGTTTTTGGACATGATTGGCTGGGTGCACCGACAACATCTTGCCTAGCTAAGAAAGCCGACAAGGATTTTGCTGGATTATTACTCACCACCTGCAGCATCACCGAGGATAAAGCAGGTTTGTTTGAAGTCCTCCCAGTAGATGGGAGCCAAAGTAAGGTACACATCGTATCATCTAACAGCAAGAAAAGTTGCCTCGTTGTTCAGCCGCTCCGTAATAATGGAGGTGCGTACGGAGCCAGAGGAGGGGCGCAGGTGAATATTGGGAGCTGTGATCATCCATGGGCTGAATGGGGATTTGATTCCAGCACGGGTGAAATTACTTCAGCTGCTTTTGACGCGCTTGGGGAAGTATGCCTCACAACAGGGTGGCCATTCCTTCAAGTTGGCGCTTTTGATACTTCTGCTACAGCAGCAGCAAATGGTGCTGTTATTGTATCGAACGAGGCTGGGGAAAACGCCAATTACGTGTTAAAGAACAAAGACAAAACTGTTTTGGCTGCTTCGATTCCACCAAGGTCCATTCAGACGATAACTTTCAATTAAAATTATGTACGTGTCTAAGAGTCGCCTGCTTCCGCGCCTGCTAACATAAACTCTTGATTTATCTTTGCTTGGTTAAACTATTATGAGATATCAAGTGGCATGATCGTTTCACTACATAAAAGACAAGTACGTACTACATTTATTTTTCTTTTGCTGCTTCAAATCAGCACTTCTGTGTTTCCATCTTCAACTGTGAAAATCAAATCATCAACGTCATTGTAGAATTGATCCTCTGCTGTTGATTCTACGCATGAAGATGTCGTATCTCGTTCCCCAATGCGGTAGGAAAAGTTGACACGCACTGCATGTTCCCTTCCTTCCGGTAATGTGTAAGACGCTGACAGTTGCTGTTTCTTACCCTCACTGTGTGGCAGACTGGCAGGTCGGATATTGTCTTGATCCATCAACTCACCCTCACTCTCTTCAGCTTCGGCAAAGGTTGTAGAACAATCAACCGACGTAATGTAAATCCAGTTGAGATTGTCAACACTTGCTGAGTAGTAAAAGTCAGCTGTATCGTGTGCACCCGTGTACCAACATACAACTTCTGCTGTAACCGTTACAGAATCCCCTTCCCTCATGTTACTCTGCGAATTCGAGCTGACGGTAATCTTCTCGATAGATTCACTAATTAAATAGTTCCCAGCATCTGAGTCAGTACATTCGTCAAGCGAGTTTGGTGAGGCATGTTCTGGGCCTAATGCGCCCCTACCCGCAACGAGTCCGCCAGTGCTGCATGAATGTGAAGGTGTAGAGCACTTAGGGACTTTGAGGACAGGGTCATACTCCGCGTCTTGTTGATCTGGTAATTCATTTCTGGAGGGACTCACAGAAGGTGATATGGATGGCAATTCAGTGAGAGATGATGAAGGAGAGAGACTTGGTGAGGTAGAAGCACATTCGCCATAACAAAAGATGTGCCTCCGTTCTCCCCAGTTTACACCTGCTCCGTCAGAAGAGAATATCAGACTTCCTCTAAAATATCCATAATAGCTTCCGCCATTCATCCCTGTCTTACTATTATCAGAGATGACAACTTCATAGGTACCTGGAGGAACGCATACCCTTTGTTGTGGCCGAACTGAGTCTCCACTTGATTTATATCCATCAAAAGTCTCGGTTTCAATGTTAAATTTGTTCACTTTCCAATTAAGTTGAGTAGCGATCTCAGGCGGCGAATAGTTGAGGTCAAGCTTGAAGATCTTCTCATTGTCTTCAACGATGCAAATAGTGTCGCTTGACCCAAATGGCTGTGGAATGAGGAACAATATCGCAAGCAGTTAGAAAGAGGCGTAAAACATAGAATAACACAATACATCGGTAACTGCGAAACTCACTGGATTTGTTTGAGGCATAGGGTTTGTTGGAATTGTTGGGATCATTGTAGGAAGTGGTGTTGGAAGGTGAGTGGGAAGTGATGTGGGGACTGTTGTAGGAAGTTGTGTTGGGAGTTGTGTTGGAGGTGGTGTCGGGCCTGTTGTAGGAAGTGGTGTTGGAAGTGGTGTTGGGTTCCTTGTTGGCAGTAAAGTGGGAATGCGTGTAGGATTGCGTGTTGGCACTGGTGTAGGATTGCGTGTTGGCACTGGTGTAGGATTGCGTGTTGGATTGCGTGTAGGATTGCGTGTTGGCACTGGTGTAGGATTGCGTGTTGGCACTGATGTTGGACGGCGTGTTGGATTGCGTGTAGGATTGCGTGTTGGCACTGGTGTTGGACGGCGTGTTGGTGGAGGAGTGTCTGGGACACCCCCAGGTTTGACTTGAATTTTTGTGGATTTTTTGCCATAGCAGGTCGAGGGAGCGGCAGTCCCTTTCGGGACAATGAGGTAACAATACTGCGACAAGGAGAGTAATTCAAAAGGCGAATTTGTTAACAAAACATCAAATGTTTAGGAGAAAGCAATGTTTGACTTGGGCACTTACTTCAAATCCATTTTTCAGTCCAGTATCTGTCAAGGAGAGTAGATTGCCAGTTCCGCGTTGCACAGTGCCAACTTTCACTTTACCCTTCTCACAGCCACCTTCAGCACGCAAAACATCGTAACTGAGTGCTCTATCAACCTGTGTCCAAGTCAATGTGATACGCTTGTCTGTCGACGTGGCAGTGACTCCAGGGGCACCCACGGGTCCGTTTGAACAGCCAGAATTTCGCACAGCCAAGTCGTTGCAAGCAATCTCTTGGTCGAGGAATGCCTTGTAGATAGCTGTCATGTCTATACGTATGAGTGAGAGCAAGCAAATGAAAATGAGAGATGTATACGACGATAAATCTAAGCTTGATCAGTGCATGTATCAAGAGTACTTACGAGGCGTTCCATTACCAAGGTTGCCATCGTCATCGTCGGCGGCGAGGAAGGCCCTATAACCAGTAAAACCACCGCATCCTCCCCATGGTGCACCTGCATTTTCGTTGTACCAAGCTCGAACGTTAACAGCAGCTTTGTAAAGTAAGTCGGTTGTAAGTGCAAAAGAAGTATGGTCGTCGTAGCCTAGTTTTGGCAGCTCTCTCTTATACAGCGACCAAACTGCCTCGGAATAGACATGCCCCTTACAGTGGACGCTGTTTCCGCATCTGTTCCTGGCCCATCTCATAGTGTGTGGTCTTTCGCTATCATGCTGCATGTAATCAATATCGCGAACTCCCGTGCAGCCAGCACTGACTTTGCAGGAATCTCCCTTTACGCTGCAAATCCTATTGAGTCCACCTCGACCGATGCAACTCGTGCCATCATAAAAAGCAGCATAGAGATCGGCAATACCCTCACCAGATGGTTTGGAAATGCCCCCTTCCACGTCATTCGCGTCCAAGCCATGCCCCCATTCATGAGCAATCACACCAGAAATCTCCCCAAGGTTACTACAGCCTCCTCCACTAGTGTAAAAATTGATTTGACCATTCCAGTACGCATTGCAATTCTCATCGATATTAACATTTGCTCTGAGCACATTCCTAAGCCAACCTTCATTTGGGAGATGTCTACGAGCTATATCCGCAATATGGGTTGTGTGGTAATAAGTGGAACGAGATGCAGCGGTGTTTCCTCCTCCGGCAGCTTGTACTTGTACTCCATTAATTCGGCCACGGGAGCCTGTGTACAAGGAAATGAAGTCGAAATTTATTTGTCAGCAAAATAATACATGAAGTGGTATGAGGTAGCTGTCAATTATGCAAAACTCACAATCCGTCCCAGGACTTGTGCCCCAATTAATGCTGTTGCCCTCATTAAGACCGAGACTTGCACTGCCACATCTGTCATTTAGTTTGACAAACTGTCCACTGAAACTTGCTGATCCAGCATTATTGAAATTTCCTCCGACATCAGTTCGGGAGTTTCCAACCCACATATAAGACATTGGCCTAAACGTAAAAAATATAAATATAAATTCATGTGATGAGAACAAAAAAGTTTGTTCGAATGAGATGAAGTGATGCCTCTTGAAGAGGGTGTATATGTAACTTACCATTCGGCCTGCTCTCTCCCACCTGGCAACTTTCCGTCATTGGCCATTGGATACACTCCACCTTCCGCCTCAAACAAATCAATGGTGTTCTTAAACTCCAAAATTTTCTCCGTACGAGCATCCACATATCCTTGAAATGAATGAGCATCATCCTGTCCTTCAAACATGGGACAAACTTTCCAAGCGAGATTGTGTTTGTATCCATTAAGTACTGGAAGTGGCTCTAAAGTCATACCACGTAGACCCGTCGACGGTGATGCCGTGTCATCATCGTTGGTGAGCGTCAAGACTTGAATTTCAGAGTCACAACTCGTTTTGCCAGTGAGAGCACGGTCGGTGTAATCAGCCAATATATTCATGGCATCCTGGGCGGTAATAGTTGCTGATGTTAAATCAAAGTCCTCTGCAACCTCTCCCCACTGCTCCACAGCAACGGTGGCAATGTTACCACCAACAATATTGATGGCTACACGACTTCCTACTACCTCAACGCCTTTAAATGTCCTCGTCAATGATAAATGAATATCTCCATCGGGGTGAGTCGACGTCCTTACCATGCCGTCTGCAAACAGCTCCGAGACATCAATGCCCAGGTCTTCTTGATGATTGGTTATCCAATCTTTGCATGCATGAACTGCCGCCTCGGACAGCGCGTCATGGTCAGTTTCAGCTCCATATCCTCTATCATGTTCTGTTCCGACAGTCCAAAGTAGACGATTACCTACACCATCGCCCGGCAATACAGACGCATCACCTTCCTCCGGAAAAAACACGACAGGCTTTCCAGATCGGCCGTCCACATAAAAGATTGTGTCTCCTCCTTCCTCACCTGTTAAAGATGCACGGTCGGCTACATACCAATCGGAGACTTGTTGTAGTTCTGGATCGACGAATTCATAGGCAGCAAAGTCGTCGGTGATATTTGATTCGATGAGTGCCGTGGCGGTGCTGCAGCCGCCGATGAATAGAGTTAGGGCGATGCTGCGGATATGCATCATTATTGTCGACAAGATTAATATCCTTGGCACACGTCTTGTGTACTTCTTCTTACAAATGACACAAATGATATGCTGCGGTGCGGAAGAAATGATTTTTTGTCCGAGCCTGTGTGGTTCGCCAATGCACTCATTTGACTTGTTGGGTTTGAATAAATCCATTTGAAATTGGCACAGAAGGTCATTCAAATGCAATTCAAACCATCACAAGAAAGCTGAATTCAAAAATAAGATTCTCATGAGATATCATTCAAATCAATTCGTCTTTGCCCCCCTTTTTGAGATTTTTCTAACTAAAGTAATGGTAATTTGTTTGACATAAAAGAGGGCATAACCCCAGAAAAACAATAGCCCACAACTGAATTTTATCAAAAATTCAAAATGAATTACGAGAAAGTCATTCGTTCTTATTGCGCTCACCACCGCATTGGCTTCCCGACTTTTTGAGTGAAGGGCGGGCGTCGGATACTCGGAGTGGACCAAGCGCCAAGCTAAAAGGCCAAAGGGCCAGCTATCTAAAAGCTCCTTTGCTGTGGGCAAGAGAACAACCATCGTTACTGCGAGGAATACACATGACTATGCATTTACTCGATGAACTCGACTTTTATGATGTACTTACTTATGTGCTAATTAGCCATTAGCCATTATCAATACATGCATATGTATTCTTCATTATCTAGTGCTTCGTGACGGGCCAGGCAAAACACTTCACCCTTGCGAGTTTGCTGCTCAGCCTATCACCTATGTATCACATCATACCTTCAGGTATATTGCGCTCGAATGAAAGTGTGTGCGTCCAACAACTACACGCAATCCTCTAGAGTTTGTTTCTACATGTCGACATGTCTACATGTCTACACCTCATTAAAATCTTCTGCAGTCATCGTATAACAAATATAATTTCCAGGAGTGACTTAGCCTGACTCATGGGCTTTGGCTACGCACTCACGATCCTCCATTACATGTTCTGCATATAAATGGCCGACCGAGCACTCTTCAACACGCTTTCGATACTCATTTCATCTCCTTCATCATAACCCTCCATCTCAATTAAACGAGTGTACCCTTTCTGAACGTCAAGCATAATTTGCTCAGCGTTGAGAGGGTGGAGAGGAGCATTGCCTTTGTTGACAACTGGAAATGAAGTCATGATAATTTGCTTAACCAATGTTTCATCCAGGTGAGGCTGAGGTTACAAAGATAACATTTGAAGCAGAATGTGTGAGATGTGTAAAAATGATGATTGTTGAATACAATCTCATCCATACAAAACTTACAGCATAGCCAGAGTCAACAATGTAGTCAGCAATCATTTTCCAACAGCTTCATGTGCTGCATCAATCTCTTCCACGTTTGTTGCTTCCGAAGACCGATTGTGCTGGTCACAAAACTCATGACGTTCAGATGCAGGTAAAGAGTTGAATTTGTTCAAATACTCGTTGGTCTTTCTCTGGCAATAGATGAAGTCTTCTTTAGCACGCTTGCGGAGTTCCTGCAATTCGTCACGCCAAAGGTGAGAGGCATGATGGCATCAAGCCTGAGGATCCGATATTGTCCCCTAGATTTATTTACCCTTGCCCTGTGCTCCAAAAAAGGATGAGGCTAAACACTTTATAATCTAACTTCTCGACGGCTTGTACTTGGTCATCATCTTCATTATCATCGATCTCATGATACATTCCAAACTCTTCCCGTTCTCTATGGCGGCTGGCAGTGAAGTCCTTCGGCTCGATAAGATAAAGGGTGTTCAGTATAGCTGCAACGAATACAACAGCAGATCCAACAAGGAGCGGCTGTATGGTAGTCACGTAAGAGGGATCTTTCTTTTCTGTCAACGAACAATATCACTATTCTAACTACACTTACCACAAGCAATCCTTCAGTTTCCATCAAGATGGCAATTATACCACCTTCAGCGGATCTGAGGAAGTTGAATCCGCAGTATGGCCAGAAGCAGAAGGAGAGCCGAAACAAATATTTTCAGGATGCAGCCAGTTCCGTAGAGACAGATCCTCTTGACGAGATAGTCACACCAAGAAGAGCGGACATTGGCACCATAATGTGGCAGCACTGAATCCCAAGCCACCTGTATCGGAGCATCGGGAAATGAATCGACATGAGCGCCAGGCAAGACTCAGATAGTGTGGCTGCTCAACAGTACCTGCAATCGCGTCAACAAATAGGAGTACAGCAAATCTCAGGGCGTTCACGGAGCGTTTGTAGACCCTTTTGTTGGTGCAAAGTTCCTGATAGGGAGCAATACTGTTTGTCCGCTCCAATACCGTAGCCACAGGCGGCGAGAAACCGGGTCATGAAGCTTGGTGTGCCGCGGCTGCCAGTTGCGATGAGAGGTTCGCTGAGGACACCGTCGATCACTTCGTCCATGGTGATCGTAGTGAAAAGAAGGATGGAGTTGCTTTTTCTACAAATATTATTCTACGAAGAGGTGATTTTCAGCCACATCGAATACTCCAAGACCAATTGCAGCGAAGAGAAGATGCAAAGCAACAACTGCTGACACAAAAACCTGGCCAGTACCTGTGCTGTTGTAAACCATCAACTGTCTCCCTCACCTTCAGCCTTCAGCTTCAGCTCGAATTCTTGATGTCGCGTCGATGACGATGAGGAAGGTGGAGGTGTCAAGCAGTGTAACACACACTACATAATCTACTTTCTATTAGCCTGTACTATCACCTCTCACCTACCTGTGCCATGCTCAAACTCTACGGGCACTATGGATCTCAGCCGTTTCGGTCAGTAGCCTGGCTACTCAAGATGAAGAAGGAACCGTTCGAATTCATCTCCATTAACCCCATGAAAGGGGACAACCGAACGAAAGAATATCGTGCAAAGTTTCCACTGGGTCTTATCCCGGCCATTGAAGATGATCCAGGTGACGGTAGAACGATTGCCCTTTCGGAGGCATCAGCTATCATGATTTATCTCTGCGACAAGAACAAATGGAATGACATGTATCCGTCCATCAATAACCCATCAGATATTCGTCAGCGAGCGTTGATAAACGAATATATTAGTCATCACAATGAATCTACACGCTTAATGACCCGGAACGTTATCCGTCCAGGTTTCAAAGAACTGTTTGCAGCTAAAGGTAATCTATCATCAGGAATGACACACCATGCCCTCAGCAAATCTCCTTCCGATTTGGTGAAACTCAAATCTACAATAAGGGATACAGCGAAAAGATTTCAACACAAATTCCTGGTCAATTCGAGGGAAAGATCCAACTTTATTGTCGGGGATTCTCCAACTGTTGCGGATTTTCTCGCCTACCCAGAACTTGCACAGATCCCACAAATTCTAGGCGTTGACTATAGTGAATGGCCAGAGTTAGAAGAGCTGCGGCAATGGTTGGATCGAATGGCAAAGCTACCGTATCATGATGATGTCCATAGAACTACGACAAAACTAGGTAAACTCTACCAAAGTAAACTGTAATCAATAGTGTACAGAGAGAATGTTAAGTAATACTGCTACTACTATCAAGGGATCTAATAAACAAATGAATACAAGTACTCCCCCCGCCTCTTCATGATAGGGAAGAAGTATAAGTGTCTCGCCGATTGACAATATTTAAGATCTGGGAGAGCTTCGGTCCAATGCCAGTAATATCTTGCAAGCTAGTCATGGACTCTGGGACTTGACCTCGAAACTTGCTTAGTACATCCTGTGCTGCCTGGACTATATGTTGCGCTTTGACATTGCCAAATAATACCGACGATAGTAAAGGAGCAATATCATTCTCTGGATCACATTGTGACAGACAATGAGCTGATAACGATTGGGCAGTTCCATCATTGTTTGGTTCTTCTCGTGTCGCAAAATACTCCCTTAATCTCTGCATGGCTTTGTGAACGATTGGTTCTTGACACCTCGCATGAATACGAGCAGCGATTAGTACCTGGAATCTCCGCTCTTCGATTGGTGCTGCTGAGTCAGAGAAGGAGTGCCATTTTTTAATCAATACTTGACGATGCTCTTCTTTGTCGAGTTGCTCATCTCCCTCTGTTTTTGTTGATTGGGTCTGTAATTCCCCAATTGACCATGATTTTTTGCTCTCTTTTTGTTTTGCCGCTTGTTTAACTTGTTTAACCTTCTTTTGAGAACGTGCAGTTGCTGCAGCTTTACTTGGTATTTGTAATGTCCGCTTTTTACTCTGCCATGATTTTGATATAGCTGGTGTTTCGTCCGCCTTGAAGGCAAATGCTGCAAAAGGATTGCTGTTGCTATCATTTTGATTGTCGGTATTTTCACTCATTTGAGGAAGTGATGGTTCTGGCTTATTATTAGTTACATTTGTTGCATCTGATAGATTATTATCAGCAATACTCTTCTTAGAATCGCTGATGGTGTCACTCAGTGTTTGTGCACGTGATTCTTCTCCAGAAGCAGCTGCTTGTTCTAGTGATGGGCCACTTTTGAAGAAGGAAGAGATAGAGCTAGCTCTATTGGTAGTGTTCCCTCCATCTGTTGGGCGAAGCTCGTCATTGTTGCGTAGATTGTCATTGCTAGAAGTTGTTACATGTTCACCTTCCTCATCGCTGCTGGAATCGTCAACACAGATTGCGTGCTCCGCAGTTAGGCCGACGGGGCACTCCCATTCTTCTTCTATCATTATATAGTTTGAAGTAGATGGTACTCTTTTGCCAGTGATAGAGTTGAGTAGGTAGATTATTGAATCTCATGATGGAATGAGCTTAAGTATAAGTATGTACTTGTACAATATAAGTAGCTGCTTCATCGTTGCATCATGCATCATCTAAGACGGTAGAGTAACTTTTACACCTGGCGCATGACAGACCAAGTTTTTTGTGAAATAGAGGGTATCCGGTACTCAGAAAGGACTAAGTAAATAAACTAGAAGACCTTGTGTGTGATCGATGTTCTTGATATCGTTGAAAACCTCATATAAAATGCTTTCAGGTGATGTATATGATAGGAGTATGAATAATGATTTTTGCATACGGCTGCTTCAACGCTAGCGGTTTACTAACTAATTTGTGAGAGTCCAAAAAGAAAAATATGAGACGGACAGGCGGTGTAAAAGTTACTCTAACCGTCTTATCTGGCGCACTTTTTACTTTTTGGTACTTTTCTCGACTTTTCGCCTCTCCTCTCTTCCACGCACCATGACGCACTTCGCACTTCCACTCTTCACTTTGCCTTCCTACTGCCCCTAACAACCATGACGAAGGCTATTGCTAATAGTCGCACAAGAACAAAGCTCTTTGCAGGGCTATTGCTCTCGCAGTCTGCAGCTGTGGCAGCATTCCAGTCCCAAGCAACGCCGCTGCAAACGTTGTGCCAGAGCATCCATCATCCATCACTCATATCACAAACACGTCTTGACGCCAAAAAGAAGACTGGTGGTGGAGGAGGCGGATTCGGATCAGCCGGTGGTTTTGGAGGAGCTACCAAAAAGAAGTCCTCATCCAAAGCAGTAGTACTTGACCCATCAAAAGTTCGTTCCGTCTCAGGCTACACGGGCAGCGGAACAAAAGTGCTAGCGACCGCTGCCAACAACTTTGATCGCATTCGCAAACTATTTGGTAAAACTGCCACGACAGATGTCTACGTTCGAAGCCCACTTAACGATGAGAGCGTCTTTTGGTTCGTTGGCAAGGTCATTCGCATGATTACTGATGAAGAGGCACAAGCCGACCCCAACAGCAACTGGCGACCAGATAATGCTGCTACAGACAACGAGTTGGTCGGGGCAGTGTACCCCACTGAAGTAGAAGCAATTATCAGTCAAAAGCGATTAATACTAGAATATGCAAAGAATCAACTCCGACCACAAAACATGGCAGGGCCATATTCTTCGGCGTTGGAACTGTGGTCGGCACCTGGTGATTCAGAGATGGATGTGGTTCAAAATAAGATCACACTTGTTAAAATTGATGGCTCGACGAAGGATTTGAGAGATGGGTTCCATGTAAAGGATGTGGGGTACAATCCAGAAATATATGTGGGAGATGAGAAAGAGAAGGGTGGTTTGAGAGTTGTGAGGGATTTGGAGGGCAGGCCTGTGAAGCCTGAATTTAATATCAACTAAATCATTATTGTAGTGATTACTGAATTGGGAAGTTGGGCACGATCATATTATTAATTACTACATACGTGTAGGAGTATGATATAAGCATGAAATTGATGAGATTGAATCAGTTTGTCTCGTCATCTATTTTGGCTTCACTATTATCTTCTGTTGTCGGTTCATCTTCAACACTTTTATCCACTGTAGTCTTTGCTTTCCCCATGAACTTTGCCTCCAATGCACAATTATCAACACTATATCTTTCTGCTTCTGCCGCACTCTTGGGCATTCGTACACGTACAGGTATTGTATTGTTGTATTTATCATTGTCAAGCAATCCTTCCTTGAGACACTGTTTGAACACCCATAGACGTCGATTGTTGAGTGAAAAGTACCACGGTCCTTTGCCATCATTTTCGTCTGGTCCTATTAGTACCTGATTAATCATTTTGAGAGAGATGTCAACATTTGAAGAACAAAGTTAGTAAAAAGCAGAGCACTACATCAAAATACAATAGAGTCCCTAATGATTTACCTGAATCACTGGCAAATCGTACGGATTTAAATCTCCCCTTCTAATCTCCTCTAGAGTATCCATGACATTGCGACCACATCCACTAAATGTCGGTCGTATCCGAGAGTGCTGATAGCGAATTCGAGATGGGCTGACGTAGAGGAGATCACCTTGGTCAGAACCCTTCTTGGCTGATTTCTTTTTGTTGTTCTTTGGTTTCCCCATAGTATTAATCGATTTGTGTGTAGGCGTAGGGGATATAGGCGGATTTGCTTTTGGGAGTACGATAGCAAAAGCAAAAGAAAAAAGCGCTAAAACAGCGAATCGATGGTCTCGGAAGTTCCACGTTGCACTCACTTTTTCACGCACTTCGCTTCTCCTTGACGATTTGTTCTTTGACAACATACACTTGAACTACGCACTACTACCGTATGCATTTCCCGCTGTCATCTCATTCATTAGTTACCACGGCCACCGAACCATACAATCAAATTAAAATGAAGTTAACATCAGTAGCCGCACTGCTCTCCACAGCATCCTCATGCTGCTCCATGGCAGCAGCCTTCACAGCAGCAGGGCCATCAGCAGTAGTACGTCATTCTGCATCGCAACTCATGCAGCAATATGGAGAAGATGCCTATGGAAATAACGATCAATCACAATACTATGATAATCAACAACAGCCACAATATTATGACGAGCAACAACAATATTATGATGGACAGCAACAGGAAGAAGAACCAACCCTCTTGATAACTGACAACATGCAGGAAGAAATGCAACGTGCCACAGCCAACACCGATATCGGTGGGTTAGATTACCTAGCCTTGGCACGGCAACGTGCCGCTGCTAAGGTGGAATCAGTCAATAGTCAAGCTTCCGCCGAAGATTGGCACAGACTTGCTGAAGAGAAAATTATCGAAAGTGGTGGTTATGTGAATGAAGACGAGGCGTGGGAGGCTAGTTTGGAAGAGGAGGGGAGTGCGAGTGATTTTGACTCGTTGGGGATGGGAGCAGTGAGTATGGTGGAGGGAGAGGGAGGAGTTATGATGACAGAGGGGGGACTTGTGGTGGATAATGCGGAGGGAGGAGAAGATGGACCACAGTTATTGCTCTAACGAGAGTGAGACAAATAAATAATCGATGATCACAAGTAGAGAAGTGTCTTCGAATGGACGGGAGATAACAATTGCTTTGAAAAGTTTTCAATCATAATACATATATTCAAGTCATAACGGACCGCTGGATTGAAAACGCTTTTGTAGCAGATGAAACACACTTGCTCAAATCAAATTGAACAAATGGGATGCTAGAGAGAGAGAGCACTGGCTGAGAGTACGATACAATAATGCTAACCTTATTTTTGCAGTTTAAAGAGGAGAATGATGACAGCGAACAAACATCGGCGTACACAATGATGAACATCGCATCAAACTCATTTCTCAGATGATACCGTAATAACAACTTTGCCCTTGGCATGTTTACTCGCTTGTAATTCAAATGCTCTTCTGACACCATCATCTGTGAATTCAAAGGGCCCTTGAGGATCGATACAGGCGACGAGCTTTTTCTCAGAGGCCAGCGCAAGTGTCTTTGTAAGGGCCTCAGATGTTTCGGGCAATGCCAAGACATATGAGTACTTTGGCAAAGAAGCTCGTGAAAATCCAATTCGTGAGGAGATTGCACGACGCAGCGATGGGAACAGGAAGATCTTCAACAAATCCCGCACTGAGTGAATTTCATAGATGGGATTATCAGGTGTCGTTGTGAGATAACGCCCCTTGGACTTGGCAGACTTGACAATCGATGGGCGTCCTACAGCTTTCTGTCGGAGGAGAGCAGGCCAAGTCCCGCCGGCAAGATCAATAATGACATCGAATGGTTCATCACACCATTCCTTCACTGAGAATGGATCAGTCTTTGTGTAATCAACTGCACAATCGCAGGAGATTGGCTTCTCCATCAATCGTTGAGTATCTCTACCAACTCCTGCAACGTAGGATGCTCCGTTAAGCCTTGCCATTTGACAGAGATGGCTTCCTACACCACCCCCAGCTCCATAAATGAGTACTCGATCTCCCTCTCGGATCCTGTCAGCAATTATCACCGCTGCCATTGCAGAGCTCACAAGAGCTGCAGCATCTTCAGATGATACATTTTCAGGAACTACATCGCAAACTGCTGTGTTGCAAAGGGCATACTCTGAAAGCATCCCCATCGGTTTGTTCATGAATCGAGCTGCTACTCTGTCACCTACACGAAACTTGCACTGATCTCCCTTCTTCGTCTCCTCGGGCACTGCCACAACAATGCCACAAGCATCTCCTCCTGGAACGTAGGGGAAGGATGGAGGTCCCTGAAACTCTCGAGTCTTTCCGCTCATTACCCGAGCATCGCCAGGAGCCAGTGCAACTGCTTGAACTTTAATGAGGATCTCATTCTTGAATGCAGCTGGTGGTTTATCAATGCCAAGACGAGGAGTGTCGACAGTTCCATCTTGTGGTACCGAGAGGATCTCTTCAAAGTTATCACCGTATCCTGTGCATTGTGCTGCTCGCATCTTGGGTGGGATTTGGAAAGACGCTGGTTGATGAACAGTCGTCATGATGTGCATAAAAAGTTGGATGACAAGAACAATGGATGACACTATCATTAATCTGAGGTTGCTATTTTTATGAGGGGCCTCTACACGACAAGGAAGAAGTAATGTAAGATAGGAGTAGAACTCTCAATTGTTCCTATCTCTAGGCAGGTTTTGGCAATAACAACGAGAGCTCTCCATTTCTTCTTTGTTCTTTGAGGGGCATTTTGTCTTGGCCAGCTCTGGTCTTGACGAAGACAAAAGTTTGTGGGGAGATCACGAACACGAATCACGAATAAATATAAACTCACGAATCACTCCCATCCCGCCAAAACGCTCCATCCCAACTAAAGAAACTCCCAACTACGAACCTACTCAGCCAAAGGAGGGGTGGCCTCAACCTGTCCGCGAAATCGTTACATGTGTAACTGCTGGCTTCCTCGCTGATGACGTAGGAATTTAATTCCTACGTAAACTTGTACTAGGATCTGTAACATCGGGTTACATGGGTAGGGAGGCTGAACCTCTACGAAAAGTCTAACATGAAATAACCCCATTATTAATGAACTCAACCAATTACATGCAACTTTCCAACTACATCGAGAATCAAATTCTCTCCAATACGCTTTGCAACCTCTTCCTTGTTGTAATCTGCATCATATAATTCGACATCTTCATACTCACCAACTTCATTCTTCCGGAGCATTCGAATGTCTACCTTGTATGGCTTTGCTTCTTTCCCCCACTTCTTACTAGACGATTGACTTATCATCCACTTGTTGTAATGTTTATCATGAATCACCATGACACGAAATGGTCGTTGCACCGTAGTAGCGTTTGCTCCATTTCCAATCTTCACGTTTGCAATAATAACAACATCCCTCTCGATGAGAATATCCTCAGCAACTACTTCACCATCTTCATTTGATTTAATACGTTCGGGCGGAGAAGCTATCCAACGCTGCACCAATGATTTCACTTTCCTTTCTTTGCTTGTAGAACCCATAACATGTTCTGTGCAAGCAAGGCTTGCACTTGCAGTCAGTACACAATCCTGCAACTCTTCTATTGAAGTGGAAACAATCATACTGCGGAAGCTCGACATCAACTTTTCTGCGTGGCTCTTTGAACCTGCGATTGTAGAAGTGAAGGGCGTTTGATCCTCAGCTGTCAATTCATCATCACCCCCCAGTACAATAATAATATCATTATCATCCTTTCCCTTCTTCCCACTGTCATTAGCCTTCGTCATTTCTTCACCGAAGCGCTTAATGCGATCTTCTATCAGCTCAGCAAAATCATCCTTACCTTCATCATTGTCGTCATCTTGCATCGCTCCAGCCGAATTGTCAGCATTCCCCTGAACATCTTCGTAAGTAAATGTGCGGGGAAGGTAGCGGATTAGTTCATCTCTCAGATCAATACGGGAAGAGAATGATCTACAGAAGGGTGATATTTCATTGTTTAATACACCAAGTACATCAAACAACTTCCTCATGTATTTGGATGAGAATGTAATAATTTTCGACACAGTTTCCCACATCTGCTGCGCAACATAATGTTGATGATCTATGTTGTCTATTTAATGTTCCATGGTGAATCTCTCTCTCATGGACACTATTATTTTTATTTGATGGTCGGTGGTGGTGGGGCTCGGGAAACTTGTCAGCCAAATCGTTACATGTGTAACTCTCAGATGTCTCGTGGCTGCCACACTATTAGCAAAAATGGTTACAGGAGTAACTGTCCGATGTCTCGTGGCTGACAACTTGGTTACTTAGCGGAATTAGTATGGTTCTACGTACGAGGCCACCCCTCCTTCAGCCAAACAACCATGGCACAAAACAGGCAGTAGCAAGATGTCAGTACGCCCTTCAACCGCTGCGGCTATCCAGGATATGCCCCCTCCGGGGGGCTACAAGAAGGTAAGTAATATTACTTCGTTTTCATTTTCTGCACGAGCATTGATGGAGTGTCTTTAAGTAGCAATTTCTCTACATGAACATCAACGCTCGCTGAGAATCTCTCTTTTTTGTAATGATGCCATCTTCTTCATACACTCACATTACTATTCAACCCCCCATCACCTTAACTTAATGATTGATCACAGATCGACTTCACCAGATATCTTCCAGACCGAGGCCCAAAAGGATGGCAACTCTGGGCAGGAGCCACCACCCTCATCATGTATGGTTACTACCAAGTAGGCAAAACCAACCAGGCACGCATCCAACAAAAAATGCAGGAACGTAAAGTCCGATATGCATTGGCACCATTGATGCAAGCCGAAGCGGATCGTGAGTATATGGAGCGTGAATTGGTCAATTTGAGGAGGGAGGCTGAAGTTATGAAGAATGTGACGGATTTGAAGGGAAATCCGTGGGTGCCTGGTTCTAGTCAATTTTTTGGGGGGCAGTGGATGCCTAGGAAGGTGGCGTATTTTATGAGGCACCATGGATAGAGGAGGGATAGAGAGGTAGTTGGGTGATGTGGATTTTATTTCGTGATAGAGATCGTAGGGGAGTTGAATTGTCAACAATAGGTGATTTAATTTCCGGGGAAGAGGACGGGGGGTTCACATCACATTGAAATCGTAAAATTATTGTTCAGTATTAAAATTGACTCCTTCGTTGTATTGCAAAGTAGGGACAGGAGGATAGATTGAATTCAAACCAAAACTGCAGCAATATCATGGAAGGATCAGAGAAAAAAGAAGTCCTCCCCCATGAAAAGAAAAATAACAAAAATGGTGAAGAAAATAAAAATTCAATCATTGCTTTAATTGTTAGAAATTGCTTCCAACATAATTCCCCCCTTCTTCCTTCGTAATCACACTAATGTAACTAAATCAACTCTATATCTCCACAAACACAACCGAAGAAAAGCACCCTTTAATGTGCCTCATCGGCAGCACGAGCCTCCTTGGATGAAATTCCAAAAATTGGGTTCATGTTGTGGTAACGCATGTACGCACGTTGGGCGGCTTGGTATTCGGGGGAGATGGTGAAGGGAAGTCCTTGACGAGCTTCACGGACCACTGTGTTTTATATGGGTTGAAGAGGGGGGGGAGAAGGAGGGGATGTTAGTATATTACATTGTTTTTGTATTCGCATTCGTTTTCCTTTTCCCAATTTTTCCACCATCAGATAATGTCACTCCTTCTCTGAACGCCGCCCCCATCAACATCAACCACCCCAAATATTACAATTAAAATGACAGAATATAAAAATGACACTTACTGATTGGAATGTAAGCAAGAGCCGAAAAGGCAACAATTGAACCAGCAATCAACATGCCCTGAGGACGACGGGAGAGTTGTTGGATCAATTGAGCTCCTCCTGCTTGTTGTCCATAAGCAGGACGGTTGAGGGAGGTCCCGGGACCGTATGGAGGTGGTTCGTACCAAACTTTGACCATCTGAAGTGAATCATTGGATAGGTAGGGCAGAGAGCGATGTAATAGAAGGATAAAATAATAATACCCGCCGACGGAATAATCAAGCGAGAGGATTTATTTTGGGAGGGAGAGAGACACGTATTTGTGGTTAGATTGAAAGATTCAAAAAAGGGAGTTATTCCTCAAAGAATATCAACTGTCAGTGATTCTGAATAAGCATATCCAACGTTCCATACGGCGGCGGAAATCCCATGGTGCTTACCTTGAATTTTGCTAGTTTGTTGCCGATGCATGGCTGGCTGGCCGATGGTAGCTTGATAGATGGAATCCCAATTACTGACCATCACTCACTCAACGCTCGAACTCGCAAAAAATGGCGGCAGGCACAAGGTACGATACAGGCATTTTATGTCCACCAAAGATAAAAGCTGTCAACAATTACTAAGTACCATCTGCTTTAATATCATGATAAGATTCCTCCGGCCTCTGTTGGCTCTTGCCGTCATCGCCTCTTCTGCATCATTAGTGGCGTCTGTGAAAGTTGGAGATAAGGTGAGCAAATGCCGGCTGCGGGCTGCGGGCTGCATATGATGTGACACAATTGATGTCTAAAAGATATCAACTCGTTTATTATGTAATTCCATCCATATCTTCTCAACAAATCATGTATTCTTCACCTCCGTTATAACAATCAATTCATCTGTCTAACACCGATCCATATCAGCTACCCTCCATCGAACTCCATCAAGGATTCCCACCCAACAAGATCAATCTAGCAAATTACGCCACCAACAAATCCATCATCCTCGTCGGCCTCCCCGGCGCCTTCACACCCACCTGATCCAGTCGTCAGGTACCCTCCTACCAAGAGCTTCAGAACACTCTTAAAGAAAAGGCGGGAGTTGACGAAATTATTATTTACTGTGTCAATGATGGTGCCGTCATGAAGGCATGGGCAGAAGATCAAATGATTGATCCAGATGGGATGATTCAATTCATGGGGGATCCCGAGGGAGCGTTGACACGCACTTTGGAAATGGAGTTACGTCATCCTGGTCCGTATTCGAAGGGTCTTATTGGGCGTTGTAAGCGATTTGCGGTTTATGCGGTCAATGGGGAAGTGAAGTATGTAGCTGTGAGTGAACGAGAGGATGATCCTGCCGGTGATGATTATCCGGAGGATACTCTTGCGGAGGCATTGTTGGATGCTATTTTGAAGCACAAGAATGATGAACTTTAATTTGATCCAACATATATGCTATTTTTGAAGCACAAAGACAATGAACAACTTGAATGTGACCCGTTTGAAATCTACGTAGAAATCAAGACTTGGATTCATGTGTACTAAGAGTGACTATCCTCATCTTTGGATAAGGCGATAATGACGTCCCATTGACTCTCCAAGCGATAGTGTCTTGGGACTGAGACCTCTGTTCTAGATGTTTTGTTCTGGACATCTCGAGAACATGTATGCCATCCTCGGGCTTGGTGTCACTGCTTGACTCGTTGAATCTTAGATCGTAGGGAAGCTGTAAAGTACTCATTACTCTTACTACAATACTTGATTGAAGCACTACTACTAACTGTATTGCACCTAACCAGAAGACGACGTGTGTATGTGCTGCTTGCAAGTGGCGGACCAGCTGACCCGGCCCTTTTCTTCGCAAGTATGGTACAGTCGCTACTTTAGATCGTCTGATTTCGCGAAGACACTCAAATCGGTGATCGATTTCTTCATTTTCTCGCCGATTTTTCATTTGAACACAACCTGAACATTCACCACCGACCACCACCATGCCGCTTACATCGGAGTAATAGTACTGCTCTTGCAGCTAGAATACTTACCTCATAGTGGATACGAGCCACGCTCATTGAATGGGTATGGAATCCATTGAAAGTTGAAGCAGAATTAAAATTGTGCGTGTATCATACGGAGCAACAACAAAACGTTATGTCGGCCTCTCCACGAAAAAAGACGTTTCCAACCCTCCACACTGCAATCGAATGCACTTCAAATTCATCTCCAACTACCGCCACCACTGTTGGCAGCTCTCCCCCCAGTATTTCTCTACAGCGTGAATCTGATAATGCATCACCACCAACTGTCCCTTACACCGTGGACGATATGAATACCGGTATAAATCATATCATCACCGAGGCAATGGTACGTGAGCAGCTCAGGGGAGGGCCCAGTCCTGCCAACAACAACAATAATAACTCCGCTCCAGCCAAAGATAGCATAATGGAGTACGAATCACCATCAAAGCGACTATTCAAAGGACTCACTACAACCTGTGATGGGAGCTACGGCCAACAATTACTAACTGCTCCAACGAGTCTGAACATTATGGACTCAGTCCCAGTCGAAGATGTCATGAGATGGAAGGAATTCCGACGAAAGCAAAAGAAGACTACTAAAGAAGCGACTACAGCAGCAACTGAGATTGATACTGATGGGTTTCCCGTCTCGGAAGATGATTTGCCAACTGATACAACCAGTCGTGATGATGATACTGATGGTGAAGACGCGGGTTCAAAACAGCAATTGGGAATAACAACATCGACAAGTAACTCGGAGGTGGGAACGGAAATAGCCTCCAACACTGCACGGTATTTGGCAAAGCAATCGAATATTATGGCACGTCAGTTGATGAGTAGTAGTGAGGAGGGAGAGAATGAAGAAGAAGATGAGAAAGATCAAAATGAAGAAGATCAAAATGATGATAGTACTAATGTTACTGAGGATTGGGGCCCTCCCTTGGAAGTGGGGGATGATTGGGATAGAGGTGAAGGTGTCGAGAAACATGTACTTGAAGATGAGGGAAGAATGTTGCCAACTCCTCTCAGTCAGCAATCATCATCACTAGAAGCAGTGGCAGCAGTGGTACCTCCGGTAACGACGGAGGTACCAACCATGGATGAAGTTCATAATTTCATGAATCAACTGAAACAAAAAAGTGCTGTGGGTCGTGAACGTGGTAGCATATATGCAAAGATTGGTGATGATAATATCAGCATGAACAGCAGCAGCAGCAACAACAACATTATCAGCAAATTGTCATCCTCGTCACCTATGGTAGCACCACTTGCTGTAAACGAAGGAATTGACATCAAACCACCACCAGCAACAACATCAACGACTTCAAGTGCCGAAGTACACAAATCACTCATTGAACACAGAGAAAGGATGAGGCAACAGAAATTAGAAGGGGAGCGTAAACGACAGGAATTTGATGCTAGGTTACAACTGTTACGGTCTCAGCTTCACGATGAAGCTGCTGATGCTCGGTTACAACTATTACGGTCCAAGATTCATGGAGACGACGATGGTGGTGGTTTGACTGTACCGCCTGTTGGGGGTGATTCGGTGACTGCTCATCGTACCATCGAGCATGGAGAGAAAGGAGTGAGTGAGATCTTTGACAAACAACAACCCATGCCTGTATTACCGGGAGCAAGATGGAGTGGAGGCCTGGCAGTGTGGAGTCCATCGAATGGTATTGTTAGCAGTGTTACGATGACATCGAAGCCGGCTCCACCAACATTGTCCTCGCCATCACCTCACACCACTGACAATGCGACAAAACAACCACTTCAGTTATTACCTCCCACTGGAATTGGCATCGATGTCGATGACTTCTCCTTCTCACCAGTGGATGTGGACGCAGCACTTGGTAAGAGCTCGGGTGGTAGCAGCAATAAGTCTGTTGGGGAGTTGTTCTCAGAAGCATACGGGAGCGATGGCAGAAATGTTGGTGCTATTAAAGCCTCAGGTGACGATGAAGCAAAGGTATCAACATCATCAAATTCTTATGCTAAGAAGGATTCGATCGTTGAGACATATTACTCCAAGGGACAGCCACGGATAGCCAATCTTGCACTCGACTCTCTTCCACCTGACGTATCTCCACCAGTTTCAAACGGGAGCCCTGCCGTGGAGGGAGACAAGGGGGGTGGACTTGGTACTGGATATGTGCGTGGCTTTGGGGACAAGTCTCTGGCATCGTCAGTCAATGTAGAGCTTGGTTTTGGCACAAAAGTGGATCCACCTCTCGAAGACGAAGATTGTGTTGAGAAAGAGGATGAAATATTACTCGGCGTGACTGTGGTAGGGTCGAAGAGACGAAAGAGGAAATCGAACTCTCCATGGACCTCTTGCGAAACTGTGGAAGAACACAGCAAAGATAGTCTGAAGGAAAGCGATAGCGCTTTAGAGGATGGAGGAGGTGGGCACCGCAGTGATCCTTTACCTGTCACATTGGAACCTGTGGCAAAAGATGCTCCTTTCGAGAGAAAGCAACTTGATCCTGATGGGATTGATTGGAAAGATATTCCACAACATGAATCTCACAGCTCTGGAACCTTAACACCAAGCAGTAGCTGGAGAAATTCCATTGCGTCAAGTGTTGAGGAGACTGATGACGATCAAATGTGCCCTGACAATGTTTTATCTCAAAAGAATGGCAATCTTCCACCTCCTATCCGTGTTCCACCAACCCCGCGAATGACTCCACAGGCAAGGGATGGGCAACGGCATCCCGGCAATCAATTCACTCCAAGAAGCAAACGACTTCCTACCCCGCGTGCAACACCACGTACAGTACGAGCTGCAAATCTTTCATCCACCCGAAGGTTTGGTTTTGGCGTGGAAGACGATTCTCCTAACAAGTCTTTCAAGATGAACGAGAGTCCCTTATCGCGGCGAGATAATAGGATAGACGAGTTGCCCGATGAGTCAAGCAAGAAGAAGTTCGGTGGAAATTTGGAAGTGCATACTGATTTTCCTCCAGGTTATCAGTTGGAGATGGATGCCAGTATTGTAGACGAGGAACGTGCGGTTGCAGATGAAAAGCAAACAGAACAGGTCGAGGACCAAACAAGTGAAGAAAGATCGCCGACCATCAAAGACATCCAAAGCAAATTTGAATCTAACACGTTTGGTATTGACCATGTGCACAAATCGCAACAAAACTTCCATGAGGAGACAGCGGTTGTTGCCCCCAAGAGTCATCTGAGGACAAATCCTATGGACTCTCCGATGAAAGGTTCTACTACACCATCTAGAATTTACCTCGATGATTGTGACTTGAGAGCAATGAGTAGTCTTGAAACTGATACTTATGCGTCGATAGAATACTCTCTGCACAAAGGAGTTTCGGATGACAATGATGCAACTATTGGCGATAGTACACTAGGTGCTGGTACTATGGATACTAGAAAGGCACTAAGATACGCGAAAAGGTTAGAAAGTTTGAATGAAAGCGAAGATAACTCGAAAGAAAATCACGAAGAGGAGACCACGGCCTCTATTGTTGCACTACGAAGGAGAGCATTCGAAAGTAAACAAGCGAACGATAGTGTCCCAATGTCTCCTAATCACCCAAACAAGCTCGATACAGTTGGAAGTCAGAAGGACAAAGGATCCTTGCCAAACCAGCGGTCGCTTCTCAGTGCATCAAATAGATGTGAAACGGATACCCGTGAAGAATCTCGGCATGTCGTCAAAAAGCCCTCGCAAGATTGTAGCTCTCTCTCCCAATCGAGTCCTGGCTGCAAGACGAGTGTAGTTGCCTCAATCAAAGAGCGGATTGCGGCGTATGATGGTCAAAAAAGTACGAATGGAATGCCATCACCTTATCGTCTATCGAGCCAGAGCAAAACGTTCCAAGTTAGAGTGGGTGGACAAGTGAAAAGCATAAACATTCGACAAGGCACGAATGACAAGATGATGTCATTGAAGAAGGCTAAGAATTCTTCTATGTACAATACTGGAGCAGATTCGCCTTCTCGGGGATTGAACCAAGACAAGCAATATCCCGCTCTTCCTGCTAATCACGGTGGTGCGCATCAAAGTCAATACGGCGGCGCTCAGTCTCAGAAGAATGGCCCTTTGAGTAATCAAAATCAAGCAGCTGGGAGAAGCGTAGCTCCCATCGATACTACATTCGAATATCACGCGCCTGACGATGACGAAGATGGAATCACTCTTTCACCTACTATATCAGAGGTTTCAGGACTGACGCTACCAACACTTGCGACCTCCCTAGTCGGAGGCGTCGTTCCCGATCAAGACGTCAATCAATTCGAACGGGCCATGACACCTATCGCTCGACTTCGACAGAAAACGCAAGGGAATAAATTCTCCTATGACCACATAGATGCTTCAACGCCAAGAGCATCGATGGAAACTAATAGACCATCTCGAGCACCGATAGAAACTAATAGACCATCTCGGAGGGATCAAATTGCTTCACGCATTAGGGGCACAAGTAGCAATGGAAATCTATGGCAAAGACGAAATGTTGTGAAAGAAGTATCTCACTCTACAAGCGGTGACACGTCTAGCAAGTCTAGAAACTCTAGCACGAGTTATCCGTATTCAAAATCTCCTAGCCAAGGGAAGGTCGCAGAGAAAATAGCGAATATTGATGGAACAAGAAGACATAAAAGCGAAGAGGAGAATATGAGCGTAGGTGACAGGGTGGCGATGATGAACCGACAACAACATAAAATGAGGCAGAGGAAAAGCGATGAACCGAGCTCATCTCTAGCAACTCGAGATTGTATCCGAGTTGACTAAGAGAGATTGACGTAAATACAAAGACTTAAATATTAACCCCCTAATACTATGTTACAGCTATTGTACTATCTCTCTCTCTTCGAGCATAGGGAACTCTTTGAGAGCCTTCTCCCACTCTTTGAATGTCCCTCTTCGACCGTTTCCAACCCTGTTTCACTGCCCTCGATACCGAATGCATAGGCGGCGCGGCATCTAGCAATATTTGAAGATATGGACGACGTTTTCTTTAATGATTTGGCAAGTGCCATCGGGTCGTTAATACCCAAATGTAGTTGACGTCTTTGCTCTCCCAATAATTTTTTTGTCTGGACAAGCTTCAGGCGCTTTCTAGCACTCGCAATGCCAGGTCCAGCGAGTAGGTCTTCAATTCCCACGACTTCTTCGGCTGAGAAGTCAGGATGATTTAAGTAGCGAGCCAAGCATTGAGCCGACGGTAAGCCGGTCAACATGTCAAACGACTCATCGTGAACCGCTTCGGTCTTTAGCAATCTTAGCACACCGCGTGCCAAGGTTAAGGTGTACTGTCGAAAATAATCATCATCGTCAGCAGTGTAATGCGTGTTGGGAGCTATGGGGGAGTAAAGATGAAATGATGGTGGATCTTCTGTGAACCTGACACTCTTCTCTTTGGGTGCTTTCGATCTTCTACTGCTGATAGACAATGTCCTCGTAGGTCGATCGTGATTGACGTCACGTCTGCTGCTCTGTCTTCTTGTCATGCGAGTCAGACCGGGAGCAGTGCTGATGGAGGCTCTGGTGGCGCGAGTACGAATGCTGCTTGTTGTTGATGGCATGTCATTAAGACTAAAGCAACTCATATTATCCGTCGCCCCTGAGTTTGAACTGTCACAGAGAGTGGAATCAGCTGTGTTACTACAGGAACGAGACAAGTCATCATCTCCTTTTATCGTGAGGCTTTTCGATTTGTTTCGTTGCTGCTGCGACGTATGTGTAGTATCAGAGTTTCGTCGCAGCTGTGTAGTATCAGAGTTACGTCGCTTCACTGTAATATCGGAGTTTCGGAGCGAGTTTCGTAGCTGATGCGTAGTGTCAGAGTTTCGTCTCGAACGGCGACCTGAATTATCTTGATGGGTTGGATTCGAGCAGCTTACTGGCTTTATTACTGGCACAATGATTGAGGAGGGAGGCGAGGGAGGCTTCGACTTCCTCCTAAATGACGTTAAAGGCCACTCCTCTATCAACTCACCACTAGTCTGCATGACACGGCTTTTCCTTCTTTCTTTTTCGGCGTCGCCACCGCCAAAGAGTGCGTTGAATCCGTTTAAGAGGTTGGGCGGCATGATTTTATTCTCAATCAGTCAACAGATTATGATGGTAGGAGATGACCGAGATCAGAGCAGAGTTTGAGTACAATGCGGTAAATGACGAGGAATAGCCGGGGCAATTGTGTGTCTGCAATACACACACAGACACAGGGAAGGGTGAGTGATTTGTGAGGAAGGCTACTCTTCCCGATTAGACTTCCTCTTCTTCAAGGGCGAATTGCCGTACGCTATCAAACCAAGGGGGGTCATCAAAAAATGACCCTTATTTTAGTACCGTCTGCACATTATGCGGTACCTGTAAGCGGTCACTTCCTCCTCTTCCTAGTGTGTGTGCAGCAAATTTGTCATGACCCACAACTCAAATTGTCATGACCCGGGTAAGGACATTAGTAGAAATAGTACTGTGATATTATGTACCAACTTACATACTTCGACAAGAACCTGGGCCAATTAGCCAACCGTGGCCAGCGTGAAAGCTCTCCTGTCCAATTACTTATATTGAGTGGGAGTACCATACTTCGAGTACAGTAGAAGATCATCATTCTATCTAAATGCAATGTCCAACTGATTCTACCCATCTGGCATTCTATGATGACTTGAATGAGGAAGAACCCTCTTGCTAAAGGCAGCATTTAAGAAGTGGTTGTCAGGGAGGAGTCAGTAGATAAAAACTTAGCACCAGCACTGGGATGTGCAGCGGCCGTCTTTTGAAGGTAGAATTCCAGACGTGTAATATCCCAGAACTAGCAGGCTACTACTTATGTGTCATCCTTGCTTATTATCTCTCTAGAGGGGTACTCCTAGAGTCAATGATATTATCAAGTCAGTAGAGTACTTAGCAATCTTTTCCGCCAATTTGCACAGTGGAAATTGAACAAGAGGGACGCTGCGCGTCAGCAGACGTAACGTGCACCCCCTTTCCCTTCAAGCCTTTGAAAACAGTGCACAATTTGCACTTGTGCAGTATGTATATACATAGCGTACTAGCAAGAAGAAGGAATCAGCACATGCATTCATCATTCAGTTTTCATGGCATCGCATGGAATCAATCTAATTTATCCTCTTTTGGCTTATTAGTGTACAGGAGCGCCTTCTTCGTCAATGGATACCCTACGCAGCATATCAAAGAAAACCAAATCAAACACGGCAAATATCCAAGAGATGCCCTCTTTCGCAACATGATGGCAATATAAATGGCTTCTGCTGCATGCGCAACGATGGCAAAGTAAAAAGAGGCACGGACCACACCGAAAAAATAATAACTTCTAAAGATTGTAGAAATGATTGTTTGTCCTATCAATGGCAACGACTCGATAGCACTTTCAAGGCCATCCTCACCAAGAACTAATGTTGTGTACCCTAATGCGGCGGTCACAGTCAATATCAAGAGTGGAAGTGGTTCAGTGACCAACCATGTAAATTGAGCTTCCATGGCAATTTTCCCATCTGATACAATCCGGCCAATGGCATCGTCTGCTGGTTTCATTGGTGGGTTGAAAGATACATCTACAGAGTTGAGAGCACACATAGTGCCTTCACATTCCACGTATGAAATGGTTAGTGTATTTGCAGTAATTTTACGTGCAGTTATTTGTGTGGGTGTGGCACCATTTTTGGTGTTTGCAACGACGAGAGCAACTAATGTGTTGGGATGCTTTTCGTTCAGTTCCTTGATGATGACGCTGCTGCTATCACTGTCCATTTTCTCTTTCCTTGATCGCTTGCTCTAATAGGTGCTGCTGCTATCTGCTGGCTCTCTCTCTCTAGAGCATACGCAGTTATTGCCAACGTTGCCGTTGTATGGGCCGGTGTCGGTTAATTAAGTTGCTTTGTGCTGTGCTTTCATGGTGGAAGGTGGAAGGTCTATAGGTTACAGTCGTTACAGCTGTTACATCAATACCTGGTTACAACACGTTGCAGCTTGCAGCAGACCTCCGCTAAACCTCCGTAGATCCGAGGTTTTGGCGCCTTGTTGGCGCAAATTTTTTCTCCGCCTCTCTCGCCAGTCTCTCGCCACCTTCCACCCGCCCACCACCCACGCCATGCATGCCAAGCAACCTCCACCGCCACCAGCCACACCGACCACAAACCTCACTACTATTAGAAGATGTTGAGGGCGCAACGAGCCATCTCCGCCACTGTAAATGCAGCTTCGGCTGCACGATTCATGTCGCAATCCGCTAAACAAGCAGCATCCAAAAGGCTGGTTGTGCCTATCGAATTGGTTAGCGATACATTATGACCCAACGGTGAGTTGTTAATGATGTTGTGAATTTCCTTCCTCAAGTATGCAAGAAATAATACGTCTCTCTCATTTAAAGTGGTACCGAAGCAGGTACAGATTATTACCGTAGATATCTAATCTGTCTGATTAACTGCGTATTTATTTATTTATGAATCGACGTCCATCTTTCAAGGGTACATTGGAAAGAAATTTCTCAAGAAAGCCATGAGACATGTTCTTTCCAATCCAATAAGCGATGTTCAGATGGAATTCGCCGTGTTACGAGTTCCATTCTTTCTAGAACCACACTACGATGAATCAAAACCATTCATTGAAAGCAACAGAGAACGATTAATCAAGAAGTGGGGTGGAAGAGAAGGATGGGAACGACAAAAGCGACGACATGATCTCAAAGGGAGAGGAGAAGCGGCAGGCATCCCTCATTTCAATCTTGATAGGTTGGCGTCGAATTCCATGGCATCTCACCGTCTCATTCAGTACGTAGGCAAGCGATATGGGTTGAACATTAGTGAAGCACTTTACGACCGTCTGAATGTTTACTATTTTGTGGAAGGTCACGCCTTAAATGACAAACCACGCCTTGCTAAAGTTTCCGCCGAAACAATTTCTCAATCTCTTGCAAAAGCCAGCAACAGCACTTCTCAAGCTGCCATGTCTGAAAAGGAGATTCTGGAATTTCTCAACGGCAATGAGGGACGATTAGAAATCGAGAATGCGCTCAGGGCATTGAATGAATTGGGTGTTTATGGCATTCCCAAGTTTATTATAGAAGGATCAACAGTTGTTGACGGGGCAGCAGGATCGGAAACGTTCGTCAGAATTTTTAGAGAGATTGAGCAAAGAGGTAAATTGGAAGGAACGGCAATCTTTAAGGATATCTTGGGCGTTGATGAAGACACCCTCAGTAGAGGTAGTTACTCTAGGGAATCTTTGTTGATGGAAGATTCTGTGTAGAACAGCGAGAAATGCGTATGTCGTGGATGTTTGGATGTTGAATGAAGGGATGGCAATCGATAATAAGTATTGCTTTACCTGATAAACATCATTCCATTGCCTACGCAGCAGAACCACCACACATTTACTTCAGAAACACAATAGGTACCATTTTTGCAGTGTTTTCTATGCTAAAGCTAACTGCCATGTATTATTTGACATTCATCTGTTTAAAAATTAATTGCTTATGATGGGTTGATCTGGAAAATTATACTACATGTTTGTATCATGAGCTCCCCGCCTAGATATTTTACAGTAGATGTGAAAGGGGCACATCATCATCTTTACAATACAACAAAAGCAACAGAAAGGTCATGTCGCCCATTTTTCAAAATTATCTCACAAGGTAACATGCCTCTTGAGCTTCGTTAGCGTCAATTCTTGTGCCTTATCCCACAGGTCTTGCTGTTCCTGTAAAGTGGTCTTCCCCTTACAGGCTCTATCAAATTTTCTTCTTGCACTTTCCTTCATAATTAAGACTCGCTCTCGGGGGCCGATGCTCTTGTAGTGGTTTTCACCACCCAATCTATCGAAGGACTGCCATCTCAGCTTGTTATCGTAGTTTGCTAACATGGCGCCCCTCATGATTTGGCTGTGATTGGCTCCTCCAATGTCTGTGAGGAGCTTTTCACGTTCGTTTGGGGTACGCCTTTGGCATTTCCCACCATTGGCAAGCGATGACTCATTTTTGGCCGCCTCAAAGGTGTCTATGTCTGTACGGCCTCTCTTGTTATACTTCCACCCTAAGGCGAGGGGCGGCCCGCAACAAACGCATGGGTTGTCACCTACCACCCTGGAGTATTCTCGAATGGAAACATGAGAAAAGGAAACCTTATGGTCCACGCTTCTTGACTTGGTTTTCGACAGACAACTTTTCAGAGGATTTCCATCCTTGTCCACAGGCGTTGGTCCGGCGTAGGAAGGCCCATGGGAATAAGATAAAGTCCTTTGACTCCTTCGGAACAGTGAAAATATTGGTGGCAGAGTTAAGCTATTGTGCCGTGTATAAAGAGAACCCTGCTGCCGTGAAGGAGAGGGTTGCAGCGGCAATGACTTCAATGGATCAACGAGGACTGATGGGCTGCTATTCATCTTGCGATGAAGCTGCTTCCTTTTTTTCACATCGACGTCTGCCATTTTCTTCGGCGCCGCATCATGGTCGTAAAATCTCAGTGGAGGAGACGGGCTGTGGTCATTCTGGCTCAGCGGACTCATTTTATGACAAGAGTGATGGAGTAGTCGTGTTAGATAGCTTTGCTTTGCTTTGCTCCTCAGCTCCGGCCGGGGCCACTACGAATAATTCTACCGATGAAAGTACAATACTGCTGCCAGATTGCGACGACGACGGAGATTCGTTTTGATTGGTCTTCGTTTTTGCCTGCTAGTGACATGCGACAGCTGACGTAGCTTGATCGTGAGGTCGAATCTTCGTTGATTTTCAGTTTGTCGGCGTGACAACGCAAGATGAGCAGCATGCCTTGGCGGCACGCAGTTCTAAGTTCGGCTATTTACTCTGGACGTAGGAATTCATATTAGATATGGATTCGCATTTTGTTTCTCTGAAGATTCATCTTCGAATCTTCGTCAAACGGTTCTCGTTAGAATGCCACACCATTCCCAAAATGCATTGCAAAGGCATCTCAATATCCCTAGTGAGTTTTGAGATTGAGTATTCAATCTCATCCAGGATGAGATTGAATATTCAATCTCATCCATCGCCAGAAGCCGTTATCGCGTGTTTTTGTCGCGGTAAGAAATTGGCGGGAGGGTTGGACTGGGCCGGCCGACTCTCAGATTGCTGCGGTAGCTCTTTTATGTGCATGCACGTGAGCTACAAATACTAATTTTCAGGCAGATGAGATTGAATATTCAATCTCATCCACAAAAATAGCCCCCCAAAAACTCACTAGGGATATTCGCGGAGTGGGGAGGGACCCATGAAGCGCTGAAATCGAAATCTATCTGTCGAACCGCATGATCTGGGTAAAATTGCGCGAAATCCTTAAGTGTAGAAATCCTTAATTATTGCGGGAAGGAATTTTGTTAGGGTTAGTCTTTGTTACATTTTGTTACCCCTGAAGTAAGTTCGAATCGTCACACAAATGTTACAGCGATTCTTTTTGCATCCTTTCGTTTGGCTTGATCGAATAAGTAGTAATGCTGCCCGCATAAGCTATGGTACGGCTAGGCAATGCTAGAAAAAAGGATTTTATCTCAATATTTAGTGAGTAGTGAGAAGAATCTGCCGCTGACCCCATCGCCTGCCTCTCGCAGGCATGGGGTCAGCGTTCGAAAATCAAGATACCTGTGACTTCCTGAGGTTGCCGCTCATCGTTCGGCCTCAGCTACGTGCATGCGCCTCTAGAGAGTACTGCTTTATCTCTCCTCTTTTACTCGCACACGGTGCACCCTAGTTGATGAATGACGCATTGCTGTCTTTTTGGCGCTGCGCTTTTTACATCAAAGTAGGTACGTGTTAGTTCAACAGACTAACTTATGTATTCCAGTCACGTATCCTAAGCCACGTATGATATTATGTTGCACAGATTGGACAAATTTCATAAATTGGACAGTCTTACTGTTGCTGCTGATGATGAATTATTGCCAACTGTCTGAGAGAGGAGGAACGTCGATATCGTAACCGGTTATTCTTTCTGTCGGGTTCTTTGTGGTGATGGACAGTCGAAACGGGTATCGTAATCTTCATTCTAGATAGATAAATTATTGCCAAATAGGAGGAACGTCGATAACCGCAGGGCACATATCGTAGCACATAAAAGAATTTTATTCTGCCAGGTTCTGAGCCTGCTGTTCCGACCGCCTGCCCCTGCCGGCCCCTGCCACCTGCCCTCACCTGCCATGGACACTCTCAACTCCTCTCTCGCTCTAAGAAGTAAGAAGGAGTACCCACGAATACTCCTATCAGATACATCGATCTCCTTCCTTTCTGATCTTTTCTGATGACGCCCACCAACTGTGTAGATTGCAACGCAAACATTGGTCGAGGGTTTTTCTTCTTCCGAAGCTCCAATTTGAAATGTTCCGCTTGTAACAAGTCCATTTGCACAAAGTGTGGATATGATCAAGCTCTGATCCCATACACACCAAATGCAGAGCCATTGCCCATACAAAAATCATCCATCAAATGTTACTGCAAGTCATGTTATCAGAGTGTGTCTACACTTGATTATAGCAGGACATATGATGTTATTGAACCTGCCGCTGAAGTTGAAGCCGAGAATGAGAACACAAACACAACAACACTGCTGTGGGTGCATGGAGGTGGAGGATCCCGAAGAATGTTCCATCCTCATGCCAAACTGTTATCCAAACAAGGATATCGCTCCATACTAATTGATCTACCGGGACATGGCACACTTGTTGATACTAAATTGACACTGGAACAGTGCGTTGACACAGTTCGAAGTATACTTCATAAAGAATGCACATCATCACAAAAAATCGTATACGTCGGTGGATCGCTTGGTGCCTATATTGGCTTCCATATTTTGGGGGAATTAAATACACAATTCTCAAGTGCAGTATTAATAGACTGTGGACAAAATGTTGGGCCAGATTGCAGCCTAAAAGCACGTTTGGGAATTTGGTTTCTACGCAAACTATCCACCAACATGTCCAATAAATCTTTAATAGAAGCCTTGATGGGGGCAGTAAAAAAGTCAAAGGCTGATTACCATTTGGTTGAAACTGCATTTGGTGCAGGTTACTTTTTCCAGCAGGGTGGTGCACAGTGTGATTGTATGCATACCGTTGCTCCTGCAGATATCATTCCAAGTCTGAACTTTCCAATACTATTTTTCAACGGTAGTGAAGATTATCGTGACAGTGAGGATAAATGGTTGTCACTTTGCAAGCAGAAGGAGCTGTCTTCTCTCAAGGTATATGAAGGAGGGGATCATTTCTTTTGTCATGATTCGAGATTTGTGCATGACATGTTGGACAGAATTGATAGCTTCATTAAGGCTGTTTCATCGGCTGATACTAATTAGCTCGTTGAATAAGAGTGGAGTGTGCAGGCAACCTCTAGGCATGATATTAGTCTGTATTGGTTTTGAATGATGGACGGGCGATAGATAGACAATCACGAGGTCGTATACATAAATTAAAGTTATCATTTGAATTCTCTACCATTTGACTCAGCCAGTACACTTCTACATAACAGGATCGTATCAGCTCACATTTAAACACATTCGCCATCAGTTTGTGTCCTCGCTGCTACCTCATTGCCTCCCAATGCTCTGTATTCATCTTCTTCTATGCAAGGCAGTCCTTGCAGATTCAACGATGCCAACTCTTTCACTGCTTCGTAGTTATCCATGGCTTGTCGCTCAAGCTCCTCTTCGATGCTGATCAGCATTTCGTCATAATTCCACTCAAAGATTTTTACTGCGTGCCTAAAGCAGAACAAGAACAGCATGGCCACGATGAGGGCTTCGTCCATCCTTATGATTATGGATATGTAGCGATAAATTATGGTGCACTACTCGATGTTTGCAAAGAATACATCATGGGCGAGCTGCTTTCACCATACTGGCATCACTCGGGAGGCTCGTGGCACGGCAGCATCACACTGTGTTGACGGATAGAGGAGATTCAGTACGAACAGTGACCTACCGTACCGAGATTCGCAGTAGAATGTCTATTTATTCTTTTTCTGTTATATTCTTTGTGGTGATGGAATATTCTTTGTGGTGATGGACAGACGACTGAAGACGGTGTGAATCTTCCTCTTTTCCCAAGGCTTGGGTAGACGACAATGCTCATTCCTTTTGCGATTCGCACCGTCTAACCAAGCACTCAATGCTAGTGTGGTTTGACGATCGTAGTAGTTAGTTAAGTGACTTGAGTATGCGTGCCGCTTGGATTTTAGAACTTCCCTCCGACAGGAAGACCCTGCTACGGGAATGAATGAGATGAATCTAGAGTTTCATGCTTATTCAGCTGACGCTACAATCTCACCGAAATAATGAATCTATGTTCTATGTGATGTACTTCTTGCAAGCGCTTTACTTACCTTGCATAAATTGCATCATGATAGGGAATAATGGAAGAGGATCCGGGCTGTTGTCCGTCACCGGCGAGAAGAGCCTCACCCAACCGGCTTCCGTCAGAATGAGAGTAGCGAGCTGGCCTCCAGAACAGTGGACTCCGAAAATGGTAAGTGATGGGATCAATAAATCCTCTGGAGTCTCTCTATCTACCTGAATTTCATGAAACGTACACATATCTTTAGCTCTCTAGTAGATATTTGAATCGCACATAAAATTACGACTACCGGTACTTACCTCCAGTTCGACTCATCTTCTATCACTAGATTGTCTTTGATAAGGATGGAACCCTTGGAGAATGCACGCAGGCGCTAAAGATTTGGTGCAACCGAATGACAGAAAAAATACTCTGCAAGTGCTCATCTATGAATCTCTCCCGAGAAAAGACCAATTTCATCATCTCAAGCTTCTATTCAGTAGTTGGTTGGAGCGTCGAGACGGGTGGCGTTGTTCCTTCTGCGCCATTGTCCGCCGGTTCTTGGGCTGATATAATTGATTTAACAGCAGAATGTCTCTCAAGCTTAGGCCTCCGTGTTGGCAACGATGAAGTTTCGTGTTGGCACGAGAGTCTGGGAGATATTCACACACAAGATCCTCCACTGATAAGTAATCTCCCACACTTCCTGATGAACCTCAAGAGACAAGGGATCATGATCTCGATCTGCACATCGGACAACAGATCATCTACCACAGCTTGTATACGCAACTGGCACATCGAGCATCTAGTTGATTATAGCATATGTGGTGATGAAGTGCAGAACAGCAAACCCTCTAGTCAGCCACTTTTAAAGTTATGTCGGCAAGCAGGAGTGATGCCGCATGAATGCTTAGTGGTAGGGGACACTAGCAGCGATATGGGTATGGGAATCAACGGAGGTGCAGGGCTTATTGTAGGCGTCTTGACTGGAAGTGGCACGAAGCAACAGTTGCTCAACACAGGCGCCCATGTCGTCTTAAATCACATAGGTAATCTTGAGCACTTGCTTCGTTGCATGCCCCCTCATGAAGTAACACCCTCTTCGACAACTGTCGTTAGCGATGGGAGTATCACTTCCATCGATGACGTCGAATTGAGGAACGAAGATGAAACGGCAGCATCGTTGTTGGTATCAATGAAATCTGAAGATGACGATTCCCTGCTGCCGGCGAAGACTGTGAAGGATCAAACAGAGGCCACTGATGATCTCGAAAGAGCGACTTGGCCTGTTGTAGGTTAAAGTGAAATATTTACAATATATAGAAGATGTATGGTAATAAATTAGAGCCGAACATTTTGTGGCCTAACCTGGACAGCATGTTGCCTACTCAAACGAACCTCATACCTCCCAACACCACCCTCTCCACCATCTATCCACTTTGTAACCCTCCCATACCTGCCATTCCATTGCACCCCTTGCACTAACCCCTCAAGTCGAACATGTGTCCCAACAGCTATACGAATATTATTCGAACTCACACTAATATCTCTAGTTTCACGTGGATGCAACGATACCTCTAGTTGCATCTGAGGTGGGAGACTTCGAAGCACTTCCTGATCAATATATGCCACTCTAACGACGTATCGATCACGTTCAGTTGAGTAGGAAAGAATTTGACCATCTGATCCGTTCAATTGTGGTTGTGATTGTAACCCATGCACTTTGACACGTGCCATTTGGAGTATATTTTCAGGTTTCATTGCCACTGTTGTCTCTGTTGCACCGGCGGCTGTTGGACGAAGTCTGACTAAATACCGTCCATTGGACGAGTCAAGCCGAACTATTTGCCCCTGACGTCCATTCAATCCTGGTGAGCTGACAAGATTTTGTGTCACTACTGGTGTCCCTTGACGTAATTCATTGAACGGGGGTCCCACATTATCATTGTTAGTATTCGACTGTGCGTTGTTACTGGGTGCAGCAGCAGCAGATCCATCGCCCCCACCAAACATACGTTGAAATATCCCACTCGGGTTCAATGCTCCCATACCGCGTTGGCCTGCATTTGAATCGTCACCCCCCTGTCCTCCTCCTCTACCATTCAACAAACCAAGGGAATACTCACTGAGCTCCCTCACAAAGTTAGGATCATTCAACAATTGAGGCGGGATACCAATATCCGCATTCCGAAGTGCCTGTTGAATATTTTCCAGTGTCAAATTCTCCGGATTGAAACTCATTGAGCCAATTCTGGAAAAAAATGATGATCCATCCCCATCCTCCTCATCTTCCGGTGGCACAAACGGTTCCGGATTAGTCACCGGCAATCCCTCCACATCCACAAATTTTTCATTGACCGCATTACACAAACAACATTTCGGAGGACGGAGTTCACCCGGTGGAATATCCCCCCGTCGACGTGACTTATGGACTCGTTCATTGTGTGCATTTTCCCATTGCCACCAGCACGATTTGTGGAAACAATGTTGGCAGGGGGTGCAGCGTCCCCAGGAGAAATTGTCGGAGAGGGGCTCGAGGCAGATGACACATTCTTCTTCGTGGTCGTCGTTGGTTGATTCTGCTGGAGGGGCGGTGCTCTCGTTGTCGTTGCTCTTCATGTTTACTTCTTCATGTGATGGAAGTCATCATGGTTGATATTTGGGCATGTTGTTGGTTGTTGGTTGTCGTGTGGGTGAGGTGGAAATCATTTTTTGGGAACAAAATGGAAAATAGAGGGCAAGCGCACCAATTTAAACGCTGCGAACTCTTACGTGCATATCAGTAACCTAAGACCTCTATGTTGCACTCTGCACTCTGCACTCGAAACTCGATCGATCGAACAACGCACGACCATGAAATAATGATGTTGCCATGTCAACAGCATCGTAGACTATTCTCAACATCAATTATTGGTGATAAAGTGGCTTGAGAGAGTGAGGCCTGATTAGGCTGATATCAATTTTTGGTTCGAATTAGCATATGATATGTATCAGAAGAGCACAAACAGAGCAATATGTTTAACATAAAAAACGTCCTTCTCTTCATCGACGGTGCTGTCCACGCCTCCACATGGACCACCGGGCCACTGCTCCTCGCTGCACTCTCCTTTCCAAACAATATATTCAATGTTCGGGAGCGACCTCGATCAGTAGAGGAGGCATTGGCAATGACCGGTAGTAGCAGTAGTACGAAATCAAACAATCAACAACAACAACCGTCAATAATATCCAAAGAACTTCGCGATCAAATATTTCAACGAACACTCCCCGGTCTCATGTTAGCAATGCTTCTCTTATTTCTAATTGGGAGGGCAATAGGAAGTATTTGTTATAAGAGCAGCCCCTTCCTACACCGGAAATTACAATCCATGCCTTCGTACACAGCAGCATGTTACTTTATCGCTGTAATTGTACCATTGTTATTTGTCAATTGGGGATGGGGCATCTATCATCGAGAATGGTTCTTATTTGTTCGGTTTGTAACTGCGGCTATTTCGGGGATGTTAATGACTTGGGCGAAACGTCAACCGTTTTTTTATTCTGACAGTGGTAAGGATGGTAAGAAAGAGCATCATGATGAAGAGATGAACGAGGAAGAAATCAGCATTATGGAGGAGGGCAGGATACGAGGCGACAACAATGGCAACAATAACGATAGAATGATGTTAGAAGCAAGTAAAGGACTTCAACAACGATGGATTGATTGGTACTGGATAGCTGGAGCAGGCAATTTCTGTTATATTATTATTGTTCATCACTCCTTGGCGGATCGATTTTCTATCCTCTCAATCGACTCATGATGGCATTGGAACCAATAACACTCGTGCCGATATCGTTGATTGCAGTGGGTTTGGTAGTGCATCGACAATTATCACGGTATTTGTCAGCTACTTCTGCTAGTGCATCAAGTAATAAAGTGGATAGAACGGTTTTTGGTGGTGGTGATTCCAATGACATGGGTACAGTAGTAAAGCAATCTTCGTCCTCTTCAATGATACAACGACGGAAACAAATCTCGAATCTAGAGAAGCAGCAACCACAGCAGGAGGAGCTATATGATGGCAAATCACACGCCCGATCACGGTTATATTCGGACGATAGTGATGATCAATTCTTTGACTGTTTGGATGAAATTGAACTCGGGCCATCTGAAGAACCCGAAAGCAGCATCAACAATGACGACGGCAAAAGCTCCTCGGCAGCAATTAATTATGATAGACAAATCGCTACATATTCTCGTCGAAAGGTAAGATACTCCGATGGAACAGACGCATACGTTCCAGCTAATGAGTCAATCTCCTCCATCCCTCCTGGATATCTATCAATGCACAACAATAATCAGGTCAAATCACAGACTAAATACGAAGCAACACAGCAATGGAGGCGATCTGAACGAATTCACTGCATTCACTCACGACATCATGCATGGTTCCATAAAATCAAAGCTGCATACCCTCACGTGATACATGGCTTTACCCCCGACGGGATGCCAGTGGTATATGAAGCTCCTGGCAAAATGAATTTGAAGGAGCTCCTACGCAATGGGTGTCATGTGAAAGATATGATATTTCATTATTGTTATATGATGGAGTATCTTAGCAACATTGAGAGTGTGCTATCAGAAGTCAATGCTAATGAACTGAACCAGGATTGGCAAGAGCCTCTTGCGGCATATGCACATGCCAAACAAATGAGACTCCAAAACGACACTGTGCCTTTTGGATTCGTGGTAGTAATGGATATTTCCGGTGCTACACCCTCTTCCCTCTCTAGCGATGTGATGACATACTTGAAACAAGCGGGGGATGTAAACTCGTCACATTATCCTGGAAGTATGCGCCGTGCCATTTTAGTCCAGGCGCCGTTTTGGCTTGGAAGTATGTGGAAAGCGGTGAAGGGAATATTACCTTCATCTGTCACGACTGACTTGTTATCAGGCTCGCAAACGATGAACGGGGGATTGAAGCAGTATATAGCTGAAGATCAGATCCCTGTTGAGTATGGTGGAACAAGCCCATTCAAGCTGGGAGAGCATCCATTTGAGATCGGCTTTAAAAAGCTAGCAGAAAGCCAGGCTGATGAAGTAGACGCGGGGTCAATAACGAGCCACTACTCCAGATCATCACCATATGCACCTCTGCGAGAAGATAATCCGCCTCGCCAGTCGAATAGACCGCAAAGTCAACAACAGGATAACAACATTGATGTGTCGAGGCAAGCCCTATCAAATACTGCACCGATTAAATGCGATACATTGCCTCAAGGATGGGACGGTCTGGGCGCCAGTTACATTCTCGTTGTTGCATCGTTGCTACAACTATGCAGCTATGCTGTAATGGGTTCAATTGAATTGTCGATGCCCCTGTGGGTCATTTCGCCTGATGGCATGGGATATGAGTCGCGGAGAACTGGATTGGCCTGTTTTGGAGCGTGCTTCATTGTATTACAAACATTGAAGCAAGTGAAGCCTCATTTGTCATTGCAGTCTATTCAAAAGAATCCATCGAGGAATGTCCGAATGGGCATATCGGCATCATGCTTGTCACTAGCATTTATCAATCTGATACCCATGACTTCTAATCATGACAAGTCCTTTCTAGGGCTTGTATTCCTCTCGACTTTAGGTGCATTTGTCTACCTCGGGTTAGTATTAGGAGTGATGTCAGTTGACCATCTCAGAGCTACTGCAATCAGCTCTTCAAATGACAGCAGTGGTCTTCCCTCAGGATTGGCATTCATGCAAAGCCACAAATCGAGTCCAGTGTTGGTAATTCTTGGACGTGTTGTAGGTTATATTTGCTTCATTGCCATATATCTGGGATCAGGCACGTGGTTCCTTGCTGCATATTGCGCGATAACGGCATGCATCTTGACATCATTCCTGCTTTGAGAATATCCGAGTAAACAATAGTAAGCATAATAATACGATCAGCTAAATACTGTAAGTGTACATTCAATCAAAGTCTTCTGGCTATGCCTCATCCTCCCAAACTCCCTCATCTTGGAAGACTGGATCTCCCTACGCTTCTTCTCCACAGAAATCTTCTCAATCATCCTCACAAAGAGCCGACAAGGAAATCCCCGGAATCAAACCCCCACCAGTCGGGTTGTTCTGATACTGATCCACGCTCGTTTGAAAGTCAGCATCCGAAAGTTGCACACCCATGGCACGATAACGATCCTTGGTAGCCTGAGTAGCTTCCATCTTCTCTCTCCGCTTTTGAGCAAAGACGCTTTCTTCACAATCGGATCCATCGAGCTCGCAATTATCTTCGGGCGGAGGTTCGAACGTCAGGGCACGGAGAGAAGTTGTAGATAAGGATGAGACGGTTGGAGCGGTGACCACGAAGGCCGTCGATGATGAGAGGGTAGCAAGAGAGGCAATGATCAGTGTCAACTTCATAGTGTTTGGTGGTTTGTAAGTAGGTTTATATGTTCGACGACTAAGTGACGACTAAGTGACGATATATTTTATGCAGGTTGAGATCGAGGCAGGAGTTTTATGATTAGCAGGGAACATGTAAAGATCTTGCGCTGCTGTGCAGTTTTGAATCGAGTGTCTTTCATCTTTGCCATCACAGCTAACAGATGCAAATAAGGATGCTGCGGTCGTGAGAGCGAGGTGATTGAGATGTTCCTCGCCTTCCTCGGCAGATTCTTTTGTGCATTGTTCCTCGGGGGAGCGGATGGAGACATTTCCCATTTTTTGGTTCCACTCTTTGAGCCGGGAGGAGCGATCGATCTGCGATCATGTGAAAGTAGGCTGGGATCTAATAATTTCATCATTTGGCAACACGTGGAATCACCACTAAAAGTTATTGTATCAACCATGATGCTTTGAAGAAGTAGTAGTAGCCTCGCCGCCAAAACTTGCGTCTTTATTGCTGCCACAATAACATCTTCTTCTTGAGGTATAGCGTTATTCTTCTCCTTCCGTTGTCGTCTGTGGAAGGTATTTGAAAATCATAGACACATCATCGGCTCCAAAATATTGATTGAGGATCTATCTACTTGTCTCCTCCTATCACTTCGAAGTGCGGTCAAAATAATGATGAAGAGCATTTTATATTCCTGTCTACTAATTGGTGGTGTGGTAGAATCATCGTTAGTTCCATCAGTTACATCAATAATCCCTAAATCTATCGGTCAGCATCACAGCAGCCATGATATTATAGACGTCAAGAAACAGCCGTACTCGACAATAACAAAATCGTCATCACTGGGGTGGAATCTAGACCGTATTCACAGCATTAGGGGCGGCAGTGCTGATTCAGATGATGAGTATTCGGATGATGTGGAAGATTCGGACTACGATGGCTCAGAAGAGGAGGATGAGTTGACTGAGAGTGAGCTTAGTGATATGGAAGTCGACACCGATGCCGATGAGGAGGAGGAAACCGATGATGCACCATCGTCTTCTTCATCTTTACCAGTCAAACTTACAATCACCACCAATCTCCAATCATCATTATTAGATCAAACATTGGATTTCACTGCCAGTCGAAAACGAACAGTTCTGTCATTAAAACAGGCTGTCTCCAAAACGATGAGGGGGCGTCCACCTCTATCCTCTGTCATACTCAAGTACTCTGGAAGAGTGTTGGAGGATGATGAAATTGTGGACGATATAGTTGCCGAGGTAGAAGAAGATGACGAAGATGACAGTGATGTAGAAGATGATGACGATGATGGCATGGTCAAACTCAAACTCACATGTGATATAGTACCACCGGTCGATGCCAAATTTGGTATCGAATTCCGTGAAAAGGCTGCTCAAATGTCAACGAAAGAGTTACTGGATGCATACTGCGTCAACATGGCTGGAATGGTGTACAATTCTGAATTGCAGCAACAAGAATTGGTTGCAATGGAAAACGATGCTGAAGAAGATGATGACGACGACAATGTTGAAGAGACGACCGGGGGACAACAGAATCAGAACCATGCATTGAATATTCGTAAGAGAGCTGCTTCTATTCAAAAGCAAATGGAGCAATCACTGTCCAGTCATGTTCTAGAATTGATGGAAAAGGAACACGAACGTGTGCAAGCTCATATCAAAGGGAGTGATGGAACCGTCGACTCTAGCGACAGTGACAAAGTTATCTATGGCTTGGTGCAGGACAGCAGTTCAAGTCATCGAAGTGGTCGGAAGGGCAAAACACTCAAGGGTGGTGCAACAATGAATATCAAGAGGTCACTGCAAAGAAATATGAATGTGAACTGGGCCGATACTACACGTAACTCGCTCCTCTTCCTCTTCTTCGGTTACTTTGGCGGTCGTAACTCTTTCTCTCGAACATTCCTGCTATTATCATCCCCTCTCTGCTTCTTGATCCAAACACGACCCATGAAGGTGGCAATGAAACAATTATTCTATACAATAGGCGAACCGCCGGGAATTTTACTCAGCTTGTTACCCGCACCTCAGCAGGCAATCATGAGTTTAGATTATGGCAAATCAATGAGGGAGTTGTATGATGAGAAGGTTTTGAAGGGAGAGGCATGGTATGAAATGGACGAGAAAGCTAAGGACGAGGATGATGATGAGCTGATTTGGGATGATGATGAAGATGACTATGATGAAGAGTATGATGAGTATTCAGACGAAGACTACTAGATAATCATTGAATGAGTCTATTTGTTCTCTCTACCATAGAGTTAGTTTAATTAAAGACGAGTCTATGGATAAGATTTAGTTGTTTGTAGTCAGCAAGTCGTAGAGGAGTATGCATCAGCAGGTCTTCATGACACAGAGACTTCTACTGAGCAGAGGTGCAGGTGAGAAGACTGCGACCTTCATCGAAAAACTGGACATCTCTGGGTCCATCGGTCCGTTCGTTCGTGTTCACAGCTGGCATTTGCTTGCTTTGGAGTTTGGAGGCTCGGAGGGGCGGACGGACTTGAACAAGCGAATGGGATTTCCGGATTGCACTTGAAAGGCGAACCTCAAGCTGCCCTCCTACCTGACCAGAATCTTTTCGTTCCGTCACCCGAACCGAACCAAAACGCGTATCGTACAATACCAAACTCAACAAAAAGGTCTGGGTGCTATATAAAGTATCATGACCGGCGAGAGAACCCCACTCAAGCAAAATCCAGCACACCGTACGTAGACATACTAATTCCTAAGGCCAACGTTGCAGATTCAGAAGATTCAGAGTCGCGGATGCACTTGCGAAGGCGAACCCCACCTGACACCTGCAGCCATCGTTGACACTTGAGAATCTTTTCCATCACTTTTTTGTTGCACTACGCAAACAAATCACTTACTCTACCACTTACCGTGAATTCCGCACCACAAAACTCGAAGTATCATGAATGAAGAGTTGTTGTCCTTCGCCGCCCAGTCGGCTCGTTTCCTCCAGGATGTTTCAGTCGACTGTTGCCAACAATTTTTTTGGATGACAATTGCTGCTGGGATCTTTGGCTTTTTGATGGCATGTGGGATTGGTGCAAATGATGTTGCTAATGGTGAGTCGCAGTGCAAGACAACAAAAATTAACGGAAATCTTAAAGTACGTCATGGTTGGCCCTCCAGGGGCGAAATTATCTACAATTATCTAGAGCAATGTCACAAGTTACTACCCTTCGAGTGTAATTAAGCAAATAACCAACAGTTTTTCCATCACCCCGGAATTAGCTTGCACTGCGCAAGACGTGATAGTGTTCATAGTTCATAATAAATGTATTATTCTTCGGATCAAACTGACTAACATCATGTGTTCTCCTAACTTTGCATGCTAGCGTTTGCAACCAGCGTCTCTGCCAAATCTGTGACTTTGAAGCAGGCGGTTGTTATCGCCGGAATCTGCGAGTTCCTAGGTGCCATGCTCTTAGGAGCGAGTGTAACCTCTACGATCAAAGGCAAGATGATTGACACATCTCTCTACGCAGATGAGCCTGGCGTGCTCATGTATGGAATGTTGACGTCTCTCGTAGCTGCTTCCTTCATCCTTGCTGTGGCCAACTATTTAGCACTTCCTGTGAGCACAACCCATACTATTGTAGGAAGCATTGTGGGATTCTCTTTGGCTGCTAAAGGCTTCAGCTCCATTGATTGGATGGAGGTTGGCAAAATCTTCATCAGTTGGGTGGCTGCTCCTGTCATCACAGGATCTGCCGCTGCTCTCTTCTTTTGGGTGTCACGTAAATTCATCCTCTTGTCTCAATCACCCTACAAGCGTGCCATCACGCTCTATCCATTCATCATTTTCATCGCCATCGGAGTCGATCTATTCATGGTGTTCTACAAGGCTGGAAAGAACAGCCCACAAATCAAAGAGTGGGGTCTCAAGTTCATGATTCCTGCTGGCTTTTGCATTTCACTCTTCCTTGCCATCGTCTTTCACTTCTTTCTGTCACCTTATTTGCAGAAGCGCGTTGATGCCAAGATGGAAAGATTGAAGAAAGCAAAGGCTGATAAAGAGAATGAAGATGCGGTTCAGGAGAATGCCGAGGCCGGAGAAAGAGGCGAAAAGAAGAGTGCAACGATGATGAAAATTCTTGGAGAGATTGGGGAGGATGAGGAAGAGAAGGCTGTAGAACAAGATGATGGAGAAGAACAAACCACGAACACGACAATGAGTCGTTCTGAGCGCATCAAGAAGCAAATGTCTGCATCATTTCATAAATCTGTGTCGAAGCTCGGAGATGCTACTATCAATAGGGACATTGAGGCTGAAGCCTTTGCAAAATCGACGAAAGCGAAGGAAATGTGGGAGACCGGAGAAGAGTTTGATCCTCGAGCTGAGGAGATGTTCTCTTATCTGCAAGTCCTCACAGCTTGTCTCTTGTCCTTTGCCCAGTAAGTGCATATCCAATTGTTTCTTTCATTATTGATGATTGTTAAATTGAATGCTCAATTTGTTGGAAAATAACTACAGTGGTGCAAACGATGTCGCTAATGCAATCGGGCCGATTGCAGCGGTGATTGCGATCTACAACACCGGCGAGGTCAGCTCAAAGAACCCAGTGCCCAAATGGATCATATTTCTCGGGGCCGCAGGGATTGTCATTGGGCTTCTTTTGTATGGGTACAAACTGATGATTAGTCTTGGGTATAAGATCACCAAAATGTCTCCTTCCCGTGGATTTTGCATTGAGCTAGCAGCTTCGTTCGTTGTTGTTATCGCCAGCTTTATCGGCATTCCAGTGTCGACAACTCAGTGCCAAGTAGGAGGAACGATTGGAGTCGGATTAATTGGCGGTGAGAAGGGTAACCGTTCAGGCAATCTCAATCCTCTTTTCGTAATCAAAGTTATTCTCGGGTGGGTAGGAACATTTGTGGCTGTTTGTGTCATCAATGCAGGAGTGTTTGCCTTCGCGTATTACGCTCCATCTGCTTCAGGCTTTGCCTAGAGAAGAATGATTGGTTGACCTCTAGAGCTAGAGGAAAATTTTGTAATATTAGTTAGTTGTTTGTTTCGCCCTTGTTTACAGGCTACTTGTCGTGGAAGGACCCATCGCTCTCTCGCATTTTGTCACAAACCATCTGTTTTCACTGTTTCTTCCCTACAACTGGCATCGTAACTCCTCCCAAGTCAGCACCTTTTTGGTATTGCCAGTTGCTCGTCACAGTTTTCAATTGAGTGAAAAAGTGCACACCCGATTTCCCATAAAAGTTTACATCTCCTCGAATAGAGGCCTTGTTCCCAGTAAAACTGAAGAATGGAAGCGGGACGGGAATGGGGACATTGATACCTACTTGACCAGCTTCGATTTCGAATTGATACTTTCGGGCAGCTGCGCCGGAAGATGTGAAAAGAGCACAGCCGTTTCCATACGGGTTGCTGTTGGTGATTTTGATTGCATCATCCAGTGTCTGTACCGTCATAACTGTCAAAACAGGTGCAAAGATCTCCTCAGTGTATGCAGAATTAGTAATTGGCTCATTGGGATTGACGCTATTCAAATCGATAACAGTCGGGCCAAGGAAATTACCATCTTCAAATCTGTCAACGACGACACCTCTTCCGTCCAATCTACATGTCGCTCCTTCATCGATGCTGCTTTGAATAATCCTCTCCGCTCTTTCGGTAGCCTCTTTGCTGATGAGGGGCCCTGTATTCGTAGCAAGTGTGAGATATACTGCATTCATCATCTCATCTCACTTTTTGAAGACAGCAATTTACTCACCTACATCGACTCCATCTTGAAATCCATTCCCAACCTTTAGCTTCATTGCTTCCTCCACAACCTCATCAATCCATCCCTGACTCTCGCTCATGTCACCTACCAAAATAATTACCGAGAGAGCCATGCATCTTTGACCAGCCGCTCCAAAAGCTGCTCCTACGATAGCCTTGACTGTAGATGCTCTATCAGCATCATCCATCAATATCGTGGCGTGATTCTTTGCTCCTAGATTCGCCTGAACTCTCTTGCCGTTCTTACTACCGACATCGTGAATATATTCTCCTGCACTATTGGAACCAACAAATGATATAGCCTTGATATCAGGATGAGTCAATATTTCATCTACAGTATCGCGAGAACCATTGACAACGTTCAAAACTCCGGGAGGCAATCCTAAATCATTGAGATAACTAGCCAACAGCATTGCAGCAGAAGGAGTCTTCTCTGAAGGTTTTAGGACGTAAGTATTCCCTGTCGCCAGTGCGAGCGGTGCCATCCAGAGGGGTATCATGGCTTTCGCAGAAGCAGAGGAGTAGGAGGAGGATATATTAGGGATGGAAGAGAGAGTTCCGGTGAATGAATAGAGCAGTACAGGCGATTCAAGTTAGCACATGATGATTGCTTTGTGAACAACTGCTCTTTCGCAATTCAATTCTTTGTCTCTAACTCACCAGGAAAGTTGAACGGTGCAATTCCAGCACATACTCCAAGAGGCACTCTGTAGGATATTGTGTCAAGTCCTGAAGACAAATTTTGCAATGAATCGCCCTGAATATGAGAAGAGATGCAAATTATTATTATTGAGGACAATATTTGGACTGTTGGTAAAGAATGCTCTCACTATGCATAACCAATCTAAACTCACCATCATGTCATTACCAACCCTAGTAGCAGCCTCCACTACCTCCAAGCCCCTCCAAACATCCCCCATAGCATCTGCCATGGTCTTGCCATTCTCCAGAGTAATCCAATAGGCAATCTCCTCACGAACTTCCTTCTTATGTAAAAAATGTGCATATTCCAATAAGATGCGTTGGCGAGTTTGCACTGGTGTAGATGACCATGAGGGATATGCCTCTTTGGCCGCAGTGACTGCCTGCTCTAATGCTGACGGCGATGTTGCTGCGCCATCTTGGAAAGAAGATTCCGAAACATATGAGAGCACTTCGTTGGTACTTGGATCTCTGCATTCTATGTAGCTTGACGTCAGCCCGGCAGCATCTGCAGGAGGCTGGAACGATCCATTAATAAAGTTCATGATATCGGGATGGTTTTGATTGGAATTGTGTAACCATGGCGCATCGTACTTGAAGCGGCGTGGAGGAGAATCATTTGAGTCAATTGACTGGGTGGAGAAGGCGGCGGCGGTGAACTTGTTTGGCCGAATTGAGCGAACGCGTGTTGCCAGCATCATTCAGTTGTTACTGTTGCGTCGAATGGTTGTTGTCGACACGTATGCAGGTTGTTCTCTCTCTCTCTAGAGAGAAGATATATATTGTAAGATGTTAGTATCACGGGAAGAATTACTTCTGCACCATGACCATTGCCATTGTCAGGTAGTAGCAGAGAATTGCACCATTGTCAGAATTTTGTGCAGATTGTTGAGAACTCACTTAGATACGAAACATAAATACCAATACGCTACTTTATGGTATGTAGCATTAAGAAGTAGGGATACAGGGACCTGCCGCGAACTAGACCCCCCCCGGGGTCTAAAAATTTTGGCTAGTCTTCTCTAGGGGGGTCTAACTTGAGTTCACCACCACCACGATGCCGATGACATCATGATGTTGTGTGTTGATGCAGTGGCTGGACGGGTCTTGTTGACATTTGCGAATGAAAGCATCCGTTGGATTGCCCGCCTTCCTCCAATGCGTTTTGAATGCGATGGGTTTTATTAAACAGTAGGAGTAATCAATACCGTAGCATCACAAGAGGAAGTCATGCTGCGTAATGTGTCAAGTGCTTGACCAAAAATAGGAATAAAAAATGCACCACCAATATGTGCAAGCCATGCTGTGCAGAGCACGGAGCTCCTATCTGTTCTGCACACAAGAAGAAGTAGTTGTAAAGACATAAATTAACGTTTATTTGACTCCCTAGTGATCGCCTTACTAAGTTACCTGCTAGTCGAAACCGGAGGAGGGGGGTCTAAATATTTTGGCTAGGCTGTGATTTGGAGGGGGGGTCTAAGCCGACCAGGGGGGTCTAGTTCGCGGCAGGTCCCTGTACCGCTTGCTCAAGAGGAGACTCGTACTGAAGAGGTGCTTGTGAAGAGATACATATATATATGTACTGCTGGCAGTTCAGGGTTATTTACCCTTGGGCTTAGGTCATAATAATAATATTGGAGAAATCATTCTGAATTATAGAGCAAGTGCCATTCTGAGACGAGTATTGTACTTGTTCATAAAGTGACAAGATAAAAGAGATAAGTAGAGTCAGGTGTGAAAATGAAAGTCACAAGAGACAGCTCTACCCATCATTAGAGTAGTACTTAAAAGTTAATCAGATTTGAGATTTGACATTTGTATCTACGGTCCTTAAGACAGCTCGTGCACATTAATGAGACAAGCATAACTTAGGTGGCCTCTCTGTCTACAGAGAAGCGTAAAGCCTACTAACTACTACCTACAATTGCAATGTTAACATAGTGTGTATTGACATGCTGTACGTTTTCGTCCAGCAACTGATGACGACGCATCATTCTTCGCCTTTTCCTCCTTCAGCTTCATTGCCAATTCTTTCTCTAGATTACGAATCTGCTGTTGCAACCTATGCACCATGTCAGCCCTTCTTTGAGCTTCCTCTAATGTCGGAAGATAGTCTTTTCTTCCATCCTCTTTGTTCCCAGAGAGGCTGATGCACACCGCTTGGTCGTCTGGGATATTGCGCAAATGCGGATTGAAACGTCGTTGACGCTTGTTTTTTTTTTCTCCATTCTTGTTACATACGGTCGTGGTGAATGTTGCAGTAGCGTTTTTCGTTGCAGCCACCTCAACCTTCCTTGGCAGCGGCGACCCCATCCGCTTTGCATCTTCTTTCTTCTTGGTCTCGATCATCACGTCCTTCATGTTAGAGTTTGTAGTCATCATTGTCGCCTTACGTACTATGATGTTTTGTCTATGGGTAATGGGTAGGGGAGATGTACAACTTGAACGCTTCGCTTCAAATCAGTATCGACTTTCTTGCAAATCTCGAATTGTCGAGTTCTCAAAAAATGATCAAAATGACGAGGGAAAGCCCGCGGGTAGGCTGGCATTTGGCTGCCCACAACATACACTTTACACTTTAAAGTGATGTACACGATCATCCAAAGTTGTTGGGCCCACGGGGCGTCGCCCTCAAGAGAGTACCAAGTACCAAAGCCTTCTCACGATACATCAATAGATATTCTCATTTACGTAAGTAAGCTACATACACAGCATTGAGATGCGGTCTGCGAAGCATTCCGACAATCAAGATAAATACGTCACACAAAGAAGTAGATTAAGCCTCTGCTTAGCTTGCTAGACCTTTTTAATAGTATCAATTTATTTGTTAGTTCAATCAACTTCAATAGCAACAGTCAATAGTAGCAAGCTTTGAGTGTCCAGGGCCCGGTTCACTCATTGTCATTGATCTTCGTTACATCATTCACTTCGCTACCAGATCGTCTGTCGCCTTCCCCATTTCCCAGAGCAGATAGAAGTAAGTTGATTGTGTCTGCTGCATACTTACATATCTTATCTCGAAATATCATAGATCAGTATTAGTGGAGTTATCAAACTTTGTTGCTCTCTCAGACGATGATTAGAGAGAGTTACAGTGACTATGACTATTCTATCCACGATCATCGACAGGTGCGTGTTTGTGAAGAATTATGGCAGTTTGGGGTTTATTTACCCTTGGGCTTGGGTCATCATGGTAATAATATTGGAGAAATCCTTCTCTTTTGATAATAATATTTGTTTTGTGCTATCGTACCCGATCCCCTGCCTCCTTCAGAATAGAAGCAATACCAAACTAGCTTGTGCATCCCTTTTCAAAGTATTTGCATATGAGATCACGGCTCATTGTAATCTCTGCTATCTGCAGCAAAGCCTCAATGTCACTTGCCTTGTAACAAGTCTCCAACTTATCTGCCAAACGCTCCGAAGCAGCCTCTGTACTCTCGTCATCATCATTCACAACAAACTCTTTTGATAGCTGATCAAAAACAGCGTAAAGAGTAATCATTGGTCTCAGAGCCTTGCCGTAGTCATCTATCATTGAAGATTTCTGTGACGACCTATCATCTTGCCAGTCCACGAACGATCTTGTCTTCTCAGCATTCTTTCGACCAGCTGATAGACCTTTCGAGGTTGCACAGCCACTGTCTGTGAGTCCAAGTGAATGCCTATGCCCAGCGCAACGAATCAGTCCCATCAGGAATTTAGCTTTGTTCACCTCCCATTGTCGTGCTGGTGATGGCGCTTTGCTTGTCTGTGGGCTAGAACTTTTGCTCTTTGCACCACTCCCAGTTTCTTCATCTACATTGTAGAAAAGAATAGAGCATAATGCAGCCATGGGGGCAGATTCTGCTACTCCCCTCTCCAGTCGCTTCGACCGAGTATTCGAGTTCCGATCGAAGGTCGGCATATCAACAATATCTTCACCAACCAGAAAGCCATAGCTGAGATTTCGTGCATGCTTTGACACCTCAGGGGACTCGTCGTGTTCAGCATTTGCTGCAAACATATCCGCAGTATAAAGTTGATACAAGGCAAGCAAGAAGTTCGAAGATGACGACCCCCCGCCACAGTCAGCACTCAACGCTTCTCCATATGCCATGCGGAGAAGAAGAAAACGAATATCATGCAAACAACTCCAAAGCGTAGATTTTGGACGCACGCCAAGAGTATTAGTCATGACGTTGTTTACATCTGCCAGTGCATTTTCCACTGACATGAGTGGAACAGAGGACGTTTTCGTAGAAACAAGAGGCAAAATAACATTGCAAGTTACTCTTGAATTCCTCAAACTAGCACCTTCCCATTCGCCTATAATTGATTACAAAATGTAAAGTGAGCTCAGACATTAGAACCAGAAATTAAATCATAACAACACCCCTCACTCACTTTTGGGGGCTTTGGGATGATTCCTGTCAGCTGCTTTGGCTTTCGAGTGACAGCTGCAGTGTATAGCATTTCCAGCTGAAACAGTTGTGACGAAATGATTTGAACGACCACTGCTGCCGCTAGAAGTAGAATTAGCTGCAGACATGGCCGCAATTGCATGAGCTGAACCTTCTAGAGCATTTGCGGCGATTCTTGCCTTTCGAAACCAAGCTTCAACGCTGGATCTAGGAAGAGACATGGGTAGAGATAATAGCATTACGGTTCCATCAATATCACCTGTTGCACCTCCTTGACCGGCAGCAATTGTAACCTTCTTCATGTAAGCATAAAGACCGAGTAATTCCGATGGCTGAAAAGTTCTACCTTCTTGACAAACAGCACACGTGACACCTTTCTCATCGTCGAGGGCTTCCATTTCCGCCATCCAAGCTGGTTTTGCAGGCTCAGCAGCCTCAGAGCTTTTAGCTGATGAAGCTCGTGTTCTTGGCTGTGCCGATGATGGCATCAAAGAGGAAGAGAGTCCCCCAAACATTGAAGCAAACATAGACGCAGACCTGTTATCAGATGATGAAGATGCACCGGCGGAAGTAGAAGCGGCGGTGGACAAGCCACCCATCGCTCCGAAAGCACTCATCCCCTTCAAAGCTTTATTACGACGCTCATCAGCGAGTTCTCGCTTCCTGTCGCGAGTTCTCTTTCTGATAGCACCAATTTTTTTTGACGATAATTCGTTCCCTTCCTTCAATGTATCTAACAACGTTTCAGCTAGGATTCCATTTGGATTTTTAATATCAGATGACGTGTTGTCGGAAGTACTTTCCATCCAGTGACAGAGCGTGAGCAGACTGAGGTTATCAGCATCATCGTTTGAGCTTCCATCTTCAGATATATTTGAGAGGAGTAGCTGAGTCGAAGCATGCTTGGAGCAGAGACCCGTCAATATTTGAAATGCATTTTCCAGCCCCGGTCGATCAAAGTATTGCCTCCATTCTTCTTTCAAGGCGTCCTTATCAATAGATTGGTCCGCTGACTTTGGATACAATGCAGATGACCAAGGTGGAGGATGCAATGGCGCACCTCTCATCAAAAACAGGCGCACTTTTTCTACGAAACTGTTTTGGATCAGTGCTGTTCGCAAGTTATCACACACAGCCACAGGTGGAAGATTTCTAGCTGTTTCCACGAATGTATTCATAAGAATGGAATCCTCCTCCACCCTGCCAAGTGACTCCACGCTGATATATCTTGCAAAATAAGATGCAAGCTCCTTCGATTGTGATACTTGCCCATAAGTCAAGAAAGGAAGCAGCTTCGCAATTACCTTCCGCAAAGGAGGGCTCAAGTCTGTTGAGTGCAAGGACTTCAGTACTAGTGGGAGTGTTCTATCATCTTCGTTGTCACCTGACTGCTGGTCACCAATTTTGCTTAGATCCGCAAATGAATTTGACTCCGAAATCATGTTCGAATCATCGGCGAGTTCAGCAGAAATATCCGAAGCGAGCAATTCTATTATCTCTTGTAAGGCTTGTGTGGTTGGATTGCCTTCAGTGTGCCCACCTTTTGGATGTTCTCTTGAAGAGCTTGCTACCGATCCCGACAAGCTGATATTGTCCACGCTATCAACATCCATTGCACTTGAAGTAAAGTCAATAGTAGATGAACGTCTGCGGCCTGGCGTAGATCTATTCATCGAATTCAATATATCCAATAATAGACGTAACAAGATTGTTGGAGCTCTATTTGCCAAAAGTTTCTTTCTGTTGCTGGTAAGATTTGCACAATGACGTAGGAGTACCAATCCAGAACATGGCGGAGACTTCGCAAACATCTCCCTAGTAAGATTGCCATCAGCATTTGAACCTAGAGTACCATGTTGTAGTTGTCGCCTCCTTGCTACCTCGTCTCTTCGAATGCGGCGCAACAAGCCTGAAATTGTGTCCTGGATAGAAGCAAGCAAGATAGGGATTCCCCGGTGTTTTGTGACAATGCGAGTGATACCAAATTCTTTCTCCATGCGCCGTTCACGGGCCTCGGGAGAGTTTTGAGAAGCAGGCGCCTCTGGATCTTCTAAATCTTCCGGCTCAACTTTATCTTCGGTGGCTTCCCCATCCACACCTGCCAATCGATAGGTGACGACCATGGGAGGGAAAGAAGCAAGGACTGCATTATCGTCTGCAGCTGTTCCATTGCGACCTCTTCCTGTCAAACCGGCACTGCTGAAGATCATAGATAGACCGGACCCAGTGCTAATCATCTGGTGCCCAGGACCTGCACCAGCAACAAGGGAGGATGCACTGGTTGCATTTTCTTCCACATACTTCCTCCAGAGAACTTGCTGCACTACTCGCAATTTCAAATTGATGTCCAGAATCTTGTTAGCAACAAGCAACTCTAGCAATTCTGCCGAATCCTCCATTTGCAGGTCCTTAGCAATATGCAAACGCAAGTCACTGACTCTAGGCTCGTCGGGTCCACTAGATCTTCTCTCATCACCTGTGCCTGAGCCTTGTGGGTTAGAAGTTCCAGCCTTCAGCGATGATAGACCGATCGGATTACGAGAGAGAGAGCCACGAAAGAATTCCTCTTGAGTCGGTGCTCGTCTCATGAATATTTTCAGATTCAGCGGCTTTCTCGGAGGCTTGACTATATTACAAATTGATCGGAGGAGAGACACCTCTGCACTATTTGTAAGCAACGGAGATGTGATTATCGCGGTCGGGTGTGCAAAAATAGAATGTGGACGACTTTTTCTCAGGTTCCTCCCGCTATCTGTTGCTGCGCCTCTCCGTGAAGATTCTGGATATTGCGATGCAAGAAGTTGCATTGCCGCTCGGAGGTAAGCATGTTCTCGATCTTTCTTTTGAGCAGCCAATTCGATAGGTGAAGGTGCAGCCCCAGCACGTGAAGTAGGGCTACGAGCTGCAACTGATTGACGATGTGGATTATTGCGACTATGCGGATGGTGATCGTCTCGCTGACTAGAATCATTGACATTGATCTCTTCCATGTTGATCACAGCATCGTCAAATTGACCATTGTCCTCGAATAATTCTTCGTCGGTATCTTCATCATCACATGATGGCTCACCATCATCATCCTCTCCATTGTCGTCCCCTCCATCATTTTCTCCACCATCTTCGTCATCATTGACGTCTATCACTTCTTCAAATACACTTTCTGAACCATCCGAGTCTTGCCCCATTAGATTCTCTTCTTCATCGTCACAAATGTCTAGGTCCATGGCCTCATCTTCAGCGGCCGCGGCTTCTAGTTCTCGCCACTCATCTAGTTGACCAGACGCAACTGCACGAGCACGAATAGATCTATTCGGTGATCCAGCCGTCGACGGTGAACGAGCAGAATAAGATGACCCCGGTCTACTTCCTGCGGCAGCAAGCCTAGAGGCAGCCCCAGACGAGGCAAGTATACGGCCCAATGACCCCTCCCGAGACGGAGAGGGATTCCCAGTCGCACCCCGAAGCATGCTTTCCATCGTAGATCGATAACGTGCTGAGAATAAGGAGTTCGAATTTGAACTCTCCTGCGATGGTAACGAGGCACGGGCAGCGGCTCCACCACTGCTAGCGGCTAATGACCCACTCGATCTATTCGCAGATGGCGCATCCACTTCAGACAACCGCTCTAGAAGAGATGAAACATTCCCCGACGATGTCCTTGCCCTTTTAGCTCTCGACTCTATTTGCTGCGCTCGGCTAGCCCTTGAGGGAGATGAAGACGACCGCTGACTATCCTGAGATGTGTGTGAGGATGCTCTATCACGTTTCTTTGATGACGTAGTTTGAGACAATTTTGTTCCCCAAGCTATTTCTGGGTCCGAAACCACAACTGCACTGGCTGCTGCTGGGTCGACTAATCGTGCTAATGTGGAAATACTCTTCTCTAGTCCCCGAAGTTGACCATTTGTGACAAGTGAAGACTTGCTGGCTGGTTTTGAACGAAGGATTTCATACGCAGCTATCAGACAAGCGAGGGGTGAAAAATTACCACTCGCTTCTTCTGAATTATCAGTTTGACTTTCCGAATCAATAGCAAATGCAGGACTGCATTTTGCAGCAGGCAAAGTCGACGTCCAAAATATTTGATGGACCCTCTCCAGCGAAGACTTTCTTCTATCCTTCCTCCTGCGGTTTTCTTCTGCAACGCTCGGATTTGGTGGATCCCCACCACTGCCACTGTCACTTGTGTTCCCAGTACGCTTGTCGCTACTCAGCTGGGGCGACCCCATGCCCCCCGATGCTGCAGTAGAACGTAATGACTGACGTAGTGCTGACAAACTTGACGTCCGTGATGTGCCTCCAGACGACCTTTCTAACATCCTAGATACCTTCTCTCTATTTTCTTTCCTTCGTGCAATTGCCTTTTCAAGTATCTTCTTCTTCTCCTTCGTATCTTTGCCTTTGTCATCTCCAGGAGCAAACGGATCTCGCCCATCAACTGCTGCGGGTACTGTTCCAAACAAAACCAACTTGTAAACGAGATCTATCAACAACAAAAGCCTGGTCTGAATCATTTGGGCTTTGATCTCATTCATTCGTTCCACGTTTCGATCGTAATGACTATCATCACTATCACTGCCCTGTCGTCCGTAATGCCGTTCCGCTGCACCACCACCTTCATCCCCATGAACCAATAAGTGGCACAATCGAACGATACTACCACATGCCCATCGCAAACCTCCACTAGCGACGAACGATTCTATACTATCAGATGACAATTCCCGCAATTTGGATTGGCATAATACGTCATCATCATTGTGATGAAGAAACATTCCCATCCCCATTGCATCCATCGACGATGACAGCTGTCCTCCTCCCACAGCACAACACTTTTGTTGTTCTTGCTGAAGTTCCTTTACCTCGTGTTCCACAATAATATTACTAAAGCCACCATCACATACCAAGGCGAGTAGCATGGCCATTAGTTGGATTGCTGGGTCACCTCCACTCTGTGACGATTTGGGCTGTTGCTGCGCCGGGGATCCATCATTATTATTATTGCCCACGGCAAAACTCTCTATTTGATAGGGTGGCTCCTGAAACATGACTCCATGAAGTAAAATTATGAGCACTTCTTGTAACTCCAATATCTTCTTCTTGAAATGTTCGGACGCATTCCCGTCATTGGCATCGCCACCACCACTGCTGCTGCTGCTGCAATCATCAATACGATGAATATTGTGCATAATCATACGTGCTGCACACCGTCGAACAGGGAGGGAGGGGTGTAATAATGACTGAAACAAAAAATGACGTGTGCCATGATGGTATTGATGAACGTCACTCTCGTGGTGCAAAGGTAACGATTGCATCACGATGTTCGTTTGCGTTTGGCTAGACTGATGCTGAATTCGATGTTTCTTTATCCAAATCAACAATGCCCGACGAATTACCCGAAATGCACAATATTCTTTGAGTGCGGATTGAACAAGCCTTTGTGCTGGTAGCACCAACTTCTTGTTCTTCTTTTTTGATGGTGGTAACATTAGCGGCATGGGTGTCATTGAATAAAAGTCAGGTTCCTCCTCCTTCTTCTTCGTCTTTGCCATCTGCTGCTTACTACTGCGCTTCGATTGGCCCTTCTTTTTGTCAGAGGATGATTTAGTTTTGGTCGTCCGTGACGACCTTGCTGCTGCTGCTGCGGGGGAGGAAGACGATGCAGAACCGGCAGCGACGGCACTACTCCTCAATCCATCAATGCCACCACCACCACCACCGCCACCGCCGCCGCCGCCGCCGCCGCCAACATCCATGAATAAACTCACCGCCATTTCCAATTGATTCCCACTCATTTCTAAATATTGACGTGCAATATTGACATCCGTACATGCGGTGATAGCCATGAAGGTACTTTCTTCATCGGTTGGGGCAGCAACATCATCATTATTATTGTTCCCCCCACCAACTGCTGCTGCTGCTGCCACTGCTGCGGTAGGTTTCTCTTCATCTCCATCCTCCATAACTTCATCATCATCATCATCAATATCCTCCTCTTCTTCCATCGGTTCCACTGAAGAAGTAGTAGTAGTAGAAATAATTCTCCCCTCATCATACGTCGTCAAAGTCGTACTCTCCACACACTTGTCCAAATGACAACGTAAAAAATCCTCATGGTAAAATGACCCCATATCCACTCCCGATTCAAATTGATGAAATCCCCAACTTTTCAATAGGTTGGTTAGTAGTTGTTGTTTCTTCACTTGATCATCATTCTCATTTGGTTGCTGTTCGACGTTGGTAGTAGTTTTGTCAGTATTATTGTCCCTCCCATCCTCATCATCATCATGATGATGTTGCTGCGCCCCCTCCTCCTCTGTTGTTGCATCCAAAAGAGACAACAATGCGGAATAGTTGCACACTTTAAAACTACGCCCGTGAGGCATCCAGTGAACTATAGTTTCATTATTGGTGGTGGTCGTGGAGGAGAGGAGGGTGTGTAATTTTACCGGAAGGGGTGGCTGTTCTGATTCGTTGGTTGTTTTTCCTCCATCAGTATCGTCCTTGGTGGTGGGTGATTTTGGATGACTGCTTGGAGTTTTGGTGGCGAGTGATTGCTTCTGTGTCAATGATGATGATGATTTGTTGCTATTGTTGGGTGATGAGAATGATGAGGATGATAATGTTGACGACGATGGTTTCGTATCAGTGGTAGTATCGTCCACCTGGTCTCGCTGTTGCCGAGTGTAGCCTGTACTCCGAGCAAGGCCACGAAGGAGGGGGAGGGAGATGGACGGATCTAGCTCCGTCATTTTGCGCTATGATTTGAGGTCTTTTTCTATTACTGTTGATTGATTGATTGATTGTTGGGGGATCAATATTATTGGTTACGGGAGGTGAAAGAAGGAGGCCATCATCTCTTTGATCTTGCCACCATGGTTGGCCGGGTTTGGGACTTCTGCTCTTTCTCTCTTTTTTGGAGGGAAGCTGTCGTACGTAGGAATTAGTACGTACCCACGTAGAGTTCGACTGTCACTCTCCGCGCTTTTGCAGCATTTCATTCGTTCTGAAATGGAGAATAGTAGTTGTACTACACGGAGATAGAAGGAAGCTATCACAGCAACAGCGGACGGCGTTGCCACGGAGATTAAGGGTCCAACACATGCAGCAATAGTACCACGGATATTCGACTACGAAGATTCAGCACCAAGGATATTCGACTACAAAGAAAAGCAACATCAAACAATAATGCACTCAACACACCACCTCAAAATTGCCCGTCTCATCTCCATTCTACACATATCAATTGGCCTGCTGTTCTGGATATGGTCCATTACACTATGGGCAAGAGGGGGATACGACTCCGGAATCGTGCTCTTTCTATTTCCAATTGCGACTGGCTTGACGGGGCTTCGAATAGTATACCTATGTGGAGACCATCAAGCTAACAATCATTCAAAAAATAATATCGTGGATCCAGAAGCAGAAGTAGTCACCTCTACAGATCAGAATCAGACATCAATGAAAACTGACAAAAAGGGGTGCTGCCGTGATTGCAGCAACAACCAACAACACACACTTCCAACAAAATGCTGGTTTATCCTACTGCTATTAACACATGTACTTACCACGGCAGTATATGCCTACGCTGGTGCAAGAGGCATGGAAGATTTTGACAAGAGTTGGGGATATCAACTGTATTGTCAAATAGCTGCAGTTTGCTGGGCAGTGAGTGGAGTGATTATAAGTGTGTTGGCGTGTCGATTTGGTGATAACTTATAAAGTTGTTATTGTAGTTGTTGTTGGTGGTGGAGAGGAGATGGTGGAGAGGAGGAAGAAGGTAGAAATGCTTTACACGAAAGATGTTTTGGAGTGCTGTGAGTGATTATGCTCGTACTCTCCTGATTATGGCGTCAAAATTGGGAGGATTTCTTCAATGATGTGCAGAGCGATGCATGTTTTGATTGCCAGTGATGATGCAATACTAGATACTAGCCTGCTGCATTTACGTAATTTCTTATGTAAAAGTGATTTGCAACAGCAACACAGGCTACAAAATACTCTTCCTGTGATGGGGAGGGATTTTATTTGGCCCGCCGTAGTAGGGTGTCCACGCAGTGCTCGGAATTGTCCCCTTGACGTGGACTATTTGTCCGCTGTTTTAGTTGACAAGTTGTCCGACCGTTGAGGACGTTCGTGTCCACGCAATTTTTGTCCGAGGCGGCATTTGACATGTCAGAGCGCACAGCCCTTCAACCCCCTTCTGCCCTACTGACGGCGGGGTTCTCATCTCTCATACACCAGCTAAATCACAACATGTAAACATAAATCTCACTCCACCAGCAAGTCCATATCACTACTAATTACGAATATAATTCATGGATAATAAGTATCCTAATCCATAATTTGATGCTAAATCGAATGGTGCCATCGGAAATGGGCGAAACATCTCGCCTACAGACGTATTAGTGCCTATCTCTTACACTACGATTTCTGCTCCATTTTGAACGATTGTCGGCTGGGGGTGAGTAGAAGCCGACACGAGCGACTTTGTAAACCTAATCACAACACATATTCATTAAATATCGCTTTTATGGGTCATCGGTGTCGTTTTGTGTCGATGCATTCATAATTCTAGGAGGATATCTAATATGTGTCTGCAATCAGCAGCACAAATTATGAAAAAATTGTTGAGGACGAAAGAAGGTGGTGAAGTGTAGACAATATACAGTCATACTGCACAATTAAAATTAATGATACCAGTCATACTACACAATTGACATAAAGGACTATTGATATTATGTGTCTAGTGTACTGGTTTATACATGAAGTTGACTTGTAAACCCCATGTCAAAAGGGCATCACAAAATCCTACTAAATCTCTGAGCAGACATACCAGGTTGGAAACCACTGCTGAACAAGCCAGACCTTTTCATTGCCCTAACAAGAGCTCCAGTTGCTTCAGCTGCTACGGCGTTACTTTCCTGCCGCTGTTGCAGCTCACGTTGTAGCCATTGTGCGACAGCAGAGAGAAGCGAGAGAATTGCCTCTGTACATGATCATGATCGGTGTCGGTGCCTTATTGTACTTACTGCCTTTGCCTTCTCGTCGTGTTGTACATGAGCTGCAAGATGGGATCAACATCAACAACACAGTCCTCGTGCTCCTGCTCTACAGAATAACCTGGGTCATCATCCCAGAGGATTTCCAGTAGCAAGTCAGGGTGGCACTCGTACGAGATGCGAGTTTTCCTTTCTACCATTGTGGCCGTGGCCGTGACGGTTGAATTCGAATCAATTGACGACTTGCTGCCACTGCCATCCTGGAGAGGCATTTGTACCTGAACCTGAAACTCTTCGGTATCGTTACTAACTACCTTGGCCTTGGCCTTGGCCCTGGCCTGATGGCATCTCGCACGACAGTAGGGATGGAGTAGTACAGAAAACGGTCGAATTTCTTGAGGTTCTTGAGGTTCTTGAGGTCTTGCTCGTCAAGATTGTTGGTATCAATGACCTTCCTTGCCCTGTCCCTGTCGCCTGGGGCTGTGGGCTGAGTCACTGTTCGAAGAGGCGGAAAGAAGGCTTGAGCTTGAGAATCTACAGTCGAATTGTTCTTACGACTGTCGTCGTCACTGGAGTGTTTGCGGCACATGTTGATGATCTTCTTATCAGTGGCAGTGGTCGATATCTGTTAGTACTTGTGATGATATTGGAAAAGAAGAGAAGAAGTGTGCTGAAGGAAACGATGGATTGATCCGCCCAAACGATAAATGCATCGATTGCCATTCCTTCTGACCTGAATGCTTATTCTACAGACATAATTCTGTCCTTAGTCTGGCCGGGGAAACTCTTTTCGTTCCGCAAACATGATTTAAATGCGCATAAAGGCTTGTAAGTACTTCTACTTACTAACTTCTCTTAATGAGGTAGAGTGAAAAGTTGTACCGTCTATACCTTAAAAAGTGTCCGGATTTTTCTGTTGTCCGGACTGTTTTTCAGGTGACTTGTAGGTGTCCGCAGCCTTTTTCGAGGAAGTGTCCGACCAGATTCGGACACTTTCAAATGCTTTGTGCGAAGCCAGCACGCACAACCCAGCACGGCGGGCCACCACACCATGTTGTGTTAAAATAAGCTCGAGAAATTTATGAACGCAAACCTGATCGCCATGGCAACCATTACCCTCCTCGCGACAAAGCGTACATTACAGTAGCGCCGAAAGCTTGCTCAAACCATGCTCTTACCAAGCTCTACCTGAAGAAGATTATCTTGCCCGCTGGTGGATATGACAAAGAGACAGGAGAATGCGAAAACAAGATTGGTGTGCTGTGGGATGACTTCAAGTCATATTCTACAGCTGAGGTGAAAGACTTTTGCCTATCACTTCCTTGTCTTTCTGTGGATATCTTACCAGGAGGACTAACCCCATGTGGACAGCCTCTTGACAAGGTGATCAACAAGGTCTTCAAAGGTTACTTCCGTGACTTGTACGATGCATACAGCCTCATTGCTCCCGTCACAGAAAAAGGGACGCCTGAAGCTCCATCACGACAGCAATTGGCAACATGGGTTGTTCAGGCCTGGGATAAGATTCCTGAAGAAATGGTTAGAAAGTCATGGACTGCATGTGGATACACTCCGGAAGAGGAGCTTTCCTTTTCGGATAAAGGGCAGGTTGTGCTTTGGACCGAAGATGAGGTACATAAAATGGTGAAGCAGTATTGTGGCCAGGAGGGGCTGGACCATCTTTTAGACGAGGAAAATGGGAATGAAGATGACTTTGTCGCGATTGAAGCAGCATTTGGCATCATTGATGAGGATGGGGACAATAGCGATGGAGAGATGGAGTAGAATAATTTTAAGTATTTGTTGTTACATGTTGCGCTCTAAGAAACCCTTGAAAGTGTCCGGATTCTAGAATGTGTCCGGGCATCCTTGCAGGGGGAGTGACAGTGTCCGGGCTGCAATAGTGTGGTCCTGTCCTACGGACACTTTTTAAGGTATAGACGGTAGTCGAGTAAATAAGTATGACGTTCCCTTCGCATCCAAAAGCGCAAATTATTCAGCCTTCTCTATTTGAGCTGTCACGGGTTCGCAACTGCAAACATGATTCTTTTTTGTCCGGCAGGGAAACCTTGTTCTGTCAGTTGTGAAACTTCAACATAGCACACATGGCGACAGCCTTATTCCCGCCCGATGCATGATCGACTGCGAGTTAACTCTTTGTTACGCGAAGCGACGGTGTGCGTACATTGGGTATGAGTCTATATTCCCCGGGCGTTGCCCCGACGACTACCATATTCTACTAAATTACATCGGTGGATCACGTGATCCTGAGATTGGATCTATGCCAGAGGAAGATGTGATCACGGCAGTGGATAAGGATATGCGTAAGGTGCTGTTGCAGGCTAATGCTCCTGAACCGAAGGTACTTGGGATCAAGGTATGGCCTACTGCCATCCCTCAATACGAACTAGTCATTTAGAGTTGACGGAGGAGTTGGAGAGCATGGAAAGCAAAGTAGAGGGAGGTGGCATCTGGATTTGTGGCAACTACAGAAGTGGTGTGGCATTCCCTGATTGTGTTACTTTTGGGTATGAGCATGCCAAGGTTGTGACGGAGTATTTGGACAAAAACTAGATAAGGTGATGATGATAACTGAAACTCTTCGGTATCGTTACTAACTACCTTGGCCTTGGCCCTGATGGCATCTCGCACGACAGTAGGGATGGAGTAGTACAGAAAACGGTCGTTTTTCTTGAGGTTCTTGAGGTCTTGCTCGTCAAGATTGTTGGTATCAATGACCTTCCTTGCCCTGTCCCTGTCGCCTGGGGCTGTGGGCTGAGTCACTGTTCGAAGAGGCGGAAAGAAGGCTTGAGCTGGAGAATCTACAGTCGAATTGTTCTTACAACTGTCGTCGTCACTGGAGTGTTTGCGGCACATGTTGATGATCTTCTTATCAGTGGCAGTGGTCGATATCTGTTAGTACTTGTGATGATATTGGAAAAGAAGAGAAGAAGTGTGCTGAAGGAATCAACGGATTGATCCGCCCAAACGATAAATGCATCGATTGCCATTCCTTCTGACCTGAATATTTACTACTCATACGTCGCTGATTTGCCAACCAAGTTCAGTCCAAATGTACTCTTGATCTTCATGCTGCAGAAATGTTTTTGTCCTTGCGTGCGGGCTGGGAACTGGGAACCCTTTCCGCGAATAAACATTAACCCTTTCCTTCCGAGAGGGATAGTGCAAAAAACATCAGCGATGACCATGGCGCACCTCGACCCCATACTTGCCGACATCAACAACACTGCCTACACATAAATCTAGAGAGACCCACTGCAGCAACTCACCCTCCAATAGCCTTTCTGTGAAGTGGTGCCCTCAGGTGGTCATCGACCCACGCCATTGCTACTTTTTATCACACCATAGTAGAGGTGTCGAAATATTGCGCTTCGACATCGGTGTGATGATGCACTTCCATCATGGTCTTCAGATGAATAGTTGGACCTACTCTGCCACCCTAATGGTTTGCAGACGCCTACTGTATACTATTGAGCGGCCATCCATCTACTAAACAGTGTGACTGGGCGCCTTATGACGCATGCAGTGGCATGGTGAATACAGCATGTGAAAATGGATAATTTCCACAAAATACATCAAGAAGAAGAATGCATATATCTGACAGAATACAAGATGTAGAGGTGCCAAAACTCATTGAGACCTTGACTATGATATGACAATCAACGCTGTTGCACTGGATTGCTCTAATTTATTGCGGCTACAACATTGTTGGACTCATTGTAATATAGCACATTTTGGGGGAAATGAGATGCCCTACATCAGTCACCCACACCATTACATGAAGTGGTATGCGCCCATTTGATCCATGGGACGGGAGCCCTCTCGCCACACAACACCATTGGCCGTCTATTGTGAGCGTTTGACAGTGGTTTTAGGTTACAACATGACTACCAACAACATCTTTCCAACCGGGTGCCATCCTGTCAGCAGCGGATGATTTGACCTACTACTCCATTAATACGTGTATTTGGCATGTAGTGAATAAAAACGAGAACAATAATCGATCATCATAATATATAGAAGGAGTTTGTAATGTACCAAGGCTATTAAGTTACCGAAAGAAGTTTAATATGAGTATATTATATTGTTGCTCGGCATGTGCGGATTTTATGCCCACGACGGAAAGAGCCGCATACGATCAAAACGACGTCGAATCGGATGCCGCCGCTTACATAATCGAAATCAGCATAAAAATCTGGGTTAGGCAATATGTTGTTTATGTTGATCTTGTCGTTGCTGGTCCAACAATACCATGGTTTGTCGCCAGATCATCATGGAGGAGATGTTTTTTGTTAGTGTGTGATGCGTGATGTTTTTGCAAAAAAAAAATGCCAAAAAAGAGGAGAGGGTCGACCCCTCTGACTACGATTTTGTAACCATTACCATGCGGCGAATGGTTGGAATAACGTCGCGGCACTTTGCAGACTCGTTCTAAACTACCTAAATGGAAAGTTGCTGGTCTTTGAACCGTAAGAATCGGCCTATTATTGACAAAGTTATGGTCGAAAGCCAAAAGGAGTACCAAAGGAGTACCTCGGAAGGAAAGGGTTATACTTGAAGTTGTGGTATTTTCTTTTACGATCTAGCAAGGCACTAAGGCGGGATAATCCCCAAAGGAAGTGTCTTGAGGAAGATGTGAGGCTGATTGACTGCACGCAGTAGCGGCGGATGACGTAAAATCCTATCCCTGTTGATGTTGCTGTTGCTGTTGCTGTTGATTGTCAGGATCCTCTTGTATGAAAAAAGGCCCAGCATATGCAGTATGTGGAAGCAATGGCAATGGTTCTTCAGAGCACGGTAGGGCGTAGTTATACAACTTTTTGGAATTTTTGGCCATTGCGCGAGGGCTCGAATTGTTCTTACGACTGTCGTCGTCACTGGAGTGTTTGCGGCACATGTTGATGATCTTCTTATCAGTGGCAGTGGTCGATATCTGTTAGTACTTGTGATGATATTGGAAAAGAAGAAGTGGAAGTGGAACTGTGGCAAAATTATTACCAATGATGTTCCCTCCCTAAGCGCAAATTCCGCCTACTACAGTAGAGCAATGTTGAAGTCTCAAGTCTCGTTCAGTCGGAAGACAGTTACAAAACATCCCGTCAAGAGATGAACTCGTAATTTGAATAACTAGCGTCGAAGCCGATCCGATCATCGGAATATGTATTAACGTTTTGCTAAGTTGAAGTTTCACAACTCACAACAACTTGTTCTGTCAATTGTTTCCCTGCATGCCGGACAAAAAAGTATCGGCTGTCGCCAATTAATTGTGCTATGTTGAAGTTTCACAACTCACAACAACTAGCAGACGCGACTTACTTAAACTTAACGCTACTCCTATTTGCTATGATTGGTCCTCATGGAGACACGTTTATGTTTATTCGCGGACGCTAAGGACAAAATCATGTCTGCAGCATGAAGATCAAGAGTACATTGTGACTGAGCTTGGTTGGCAAATCAGCGACGTATGAGTAGTAAATATTCAGGTCAGGGCATTCGATGCATTTATCGTTTGGGCGGATCAATCCATTGATTCCTTCAGCACACTTCTTCTCTTCTTTTCCAATATCATCACAAGTACTAACAGATATCGACCACTGCCACTGATAAGAAGATCATCAACATGTGCCGCAAACACTCCAGTGACGACGACAGTCGTAAGAACAATTCGACTGTAGATTCTCAAGCTCAAGCCTTCTTTCCGCCTCTTCGAACAGTGACTCAGCCCACAGCCCCAGGCGACAGGGACAGGGCAAGGAAGGTCATTGATACCAACAATCTTGACGAGCAAGACCTCAAGAACCTCAAGAAAAACGACCGTTTTCTGTACTACTCCATCCCTACTGTCGTGCGAGATGCCATCAGGGCCAAGGCCAAGGTAGTTAGTAACGATACTGAAGAGTTTCAGGTTCAGGTTCAAATGCCTCTCCAGGATGGCAGTGGCAGCAAGTCGTCAATTGATTCGAATTCAACCGCCACGGCCACAATGGTTGAAAGAAAAACTCGCATCTCGTACGAGTGCCACCCTGACTTGCTACTGGAAAGCCTCTTGGATGATGACCCAGGTTATTCTGTAGAGCAGGAGCAGGAGCACGAGGACTGTGTTGTTGATGTTGATCCCATCTTGCAGCTCATGTACAACACGACGAGAAGGCAAAGGCAGTAAGTACAATAAGGCACCGACACCGATCATGATCATGTACAGAGGCAATTTTGAGTTTCGAAGCCTACATAAGTAATATGACCTATTGATGATAGATGTACACAAGTTTTTAGTGTTACAATACTGTAATCACCACAGGAGAACACCATAAATATCAATGTACTAAAATGATCATTTATCATTATCACCTTATCTAGTTTTTGTCCAAATACTTCTTCACTACCTTAGCATGCTCATACCCAAAAGTAACACAATCAGGGAATGCCACACCACTTCTGTAGTTGCCACAAATCCAGATGCCACCTCCTTCTACTTTGCTTTCCATGTTCTCCAACTCCTCCATCAACTCTAAATGACCAAGTTCATATTGAGGGATGGCAGTAGGCCATACCTTGATCCCAAGTACCTTCGGTTCAGGAGCATTAGCCTGCAACAGCACCTTACGCAAATCCTTATCCACTGCCGTGATCACATCTTCCTCTGGCATAGATCCAATCTCAGGATCACGTGATCCACCGATGTAATTTAGTAGAATATGGTAGTCGTCGGGGCAACGCCCGGGGAATAGACTCGAGCTCCAGAGAGTACCCAATGTACGCACACCTTCCGTTCGTGGATTGAGTAATCCAAATCCTGGCAGGTTTTGTAAGTTACCAAAGTCATTAGTAAGCTCGATATCTTTGAATGACTTCTTAGGATAGGCCAATGTAACAGCCGCCACAGGAGGGTAGTACACACCCTTTCTGTTAATAATTTGCCGTTCCTTGGTGAACAAGTCCGTCGATCCAGGTAATACAGGCTCCAGAGAAGATCCCATAGCATGAGTAGGGATTGTGCTTACAATAGCTTTGGAGGTAACAGTTTTCTGTCCATTGGGAGTATCAAAAGTTACGACATAAGTGTCGCCCTCCTTCTCAACCTTTGTCAAAGTCCATTCCAACTTGACAACATCACTTCCAAGCTTCTCATGGATCGCATTCGGCAAGGTGCTCAATCCCCTCTTATAGCTGCCAGGATTGCCATACTCAAAGTCTACCCACTCCGGTTTGGGAGGATCTGCCTTCCTCTCTTTCGTAAGTTCCACCTGACGAGCAAGTCCACCATAAAAGATGGCTCCAAACTTATTCCATTCAATCCCATAAGAATAATCCTCAATGCGTGATATCTTGGGCAATGCCGCCTTCATGCTCAATGTTGTCGGATCTCCAGCATACACGCCGCTTACGAATGGATCAATGATTCGATAGAAAACTTCTTCACCCAGGATACGTGTCACCCAATCTTTAATCGTCTCCTCTTTGTTTTCGGGGGGTGGCATGTGACCCAAGAGAGCACCAATACCAGCACGAATCTTTCCAGGCCAAGAGAGCAAATCTCCTGCTAATCCGAATTTCAATACACCATTTGGTCCAAAGACTAATTCGATCTGCCCCTTGGGTCCCTTACCTCCCTGTCCTTTGGGCAATGGATGGAGTTTCCCGTTATGATTCACCCACGGGGGCAATGACTCATTCGCAAATACAAGCTGATCATCAATACCCAACTCATGTGAAATGCGAACAATAGAGGGTTGTGTCGCATAACTATTAGGTCCCTTTTCAAAGATGAATTCCCTACCATCCTCGTCTGTGTGGACTATAGATTGGACATTGCCGCCGAGATAATCACGTTGTTCCGCAAGGAGAATGTTTAAATTGGCATTGTTAAGATTGTGTGCCAATGTAGATCCAGAGATTCCACCACCTATTACTAGGCAGTCATACTGTGCTTCAGATGAGGCATGGAGGCACGATGAAGTTGTAGTTGTGGCAGTAGGAGTGGATATTATGGATGTCGGCGGAGCAAATGCATGTGTATTTGATATACATAGGCCACCAATCAGCAGCGTAGACTTCATCATTGTCTTAGATGACGATAATGCTTTATATTTCGACAATTGCTAACGATCTCAGTGATATCCAACGACACGATAGATTTGTCAACGCCGCAGTTGAATCGATTCGATGTAACAGTTGTTGCAGTGAGCGGGGATGTGCTTTTGGTTGAAGTGGTGTCGACACAGCAGATCGCGTTTTTTTATTTTTGATTGAGCGTCAGCCGTCGGAGGTTCCACGTATGTACAGTGGGTCCACAGAAGTTGCCCGGCCGCCTCTAGACTACAGTGGAATAGGTCGAACTGTCCCCCCCGGGGGGACAAAAATTTTGGCTAGCCTGAGATCCAGGGGGGGACAGTCCAAAATCGACAACCCATCATTAATTCCACATCGACAGCAGATCGACAGCCACCTACTTACCTCGTGCGTGAGCGGAACAGCATCGCAATCAATGTGTACATGTCATGTGCGTGCTGTAGCTGCATCTTGTGCATAATGAATTACATAGATGAATTTGGTAGAACTACTGCTCTCTCCCATCACCGGTAGAGCGGAGGCAATAAAAATTTTTATTTCAACCATCGTGCAGGGAACAATATATGTGCAAACAAAATGTGTAGGCAATGCTGTTTGCAACATGGAGCTCCCTGTACTGCTACTTTCCATAGGGAAGAGAAATAAGTTCTCGATAAGATAGGTACAATATTCCTATTATGTATTACCTACGAAGACCCCTACTGGGCCAGAGAGGGGTGAGCCCGGGGTGAGGGGGGGGACAAAACTTCAGCACTCCAGGCTGAGATTTTGAGGGGGGGGACAGGCAAAGTTGGGGGGGACAGTTCGACCTAAGTATTGTATTCCACTGTATTGTACTTTCCCATTTCCCATCCATGAAATTTGCCCGCCTCGAATCCGGACAAAAGAATCCCGGACGCTGCGCACGGGGTTACGCCACTTAATCTCGACTAAATTAGAAAAATATTGAGACACCTACCTGACTTCGAAAAGTTCCGTCACCCCACGCAAAAATCACACACAATGGCACAAACTTCAAAAAAATCCTCAACCATAGACACTATACAGCGGAGAACATCTCCTACCATTACACCAGTACATGGCAAACCCTCCGCGTTTTTTTACAGTAGCTTCATCATATACCACCCGACCCCTGCGCAGAAAACGCGGAGCATTGGTTACGATGTATTCCTTCAATAAAAAGTTTCGTGCGCGAAGTTTCCTAATGAAACATTGCCGTTCATGTCGGAGGGAGAGTCATGCCGGTGCATAACCCATGGAGACATAAAGCATGATCCTTGCAGCCCACCAATCGAGTGTATATATCCATAGGGAGGCGTGGGTGTCTTAGTGTACCGATGTTTCGGCCGGTAACACCATCCTCAACGTCGTAACTCGATGTCCATCAATGGTTCATTTTTATCTTTGGCCCTACTGCAATAAGGAGTGACAATAACACCAATGAAGGCAACCAACACTCTCCATCGACTCTAATATGGTGATAGACGATTAATTGACCCTTGGAGTGGAATGGAAGCTCTTATGACATCATTTTGATGATACAAAAAATGTACATGTTTTTCGTCTCTGTCGAACGCAACAACTAACCGAAAGCTAATGGAAACGGGATGCATATCGATCAAACAAGCATCAGCTTATTATTATTATGATAGTAAACATCCTTGGGAGCGATAATAACAATGAGTTCTGAGGAAATACTTGTTTGTTCAGTAAAACTCATTGCATATTTAGCCTACATCAAAACCAACATACATAACACTGTCTCCCATGTGTTATAATCACTATAAAGCATCATCCACTTGTCGAAGTATTCGAATATACGCATACGATCAATTGGTATATAAATTACCACTCATTTGATGTTATCGGTCCTTCACGATGTTGATTTCAGCATTGCGTTTAAGGAGCAAATAATAGATTCTGTCTAACTTGTGAAATGTGGTTGATTATCGATTAGATAATGGGTTTGGACTACCCAAGGATAAATAGACGCCCAATGTATATATAACATTGATGTGGTGAAAGGATATCCTCTCTTTTGTAACATATCATTGCCGAAACGTCCATAGGAGGGGTGAATGGAGGTGAAAGTGGTAAATTTTATGCCGTCGATGGCGACGTTATTTTATTCATTTAAGGTGGATCGACTGAGTTTTCCTGGCTTGGGCGCGTATAAGATGATTTATGCGACTGGTCAAGCCGAGTATTCTAGGCGTATTCAATATGCACGCTTAACTGTGGCCACAGGAGTGGAGGACATCATGGTGACGGTGTAAAAGGTGTGGTGGATGATGGATTTTTTGCGTTTCTCGTTCCATCTCAAAATTACGCGGGAAGGCCAAACGTAACCCCGTGTGCGGTTGACTGTTCCGTTACAATAATTGCCCGCCCACGATAATTGCCCGCCCCTACGAGCGGACTCTCCCGCGGGCAACCTCTGTTGAATCACTGTAGCGCATAAATATTTATTTGACTTGGGGGCTAACGAGTCATTCTATGAGTAGATAGGCAGCTAGCTAGGCGTATCGGGATATTGGGCACGCGGGCGTGCCCACAAAAGGGACTGGTTTGACAGGAGGCTTGACGAGAGATTTTGGGTGATTTTGTTTCGATATTCGGGGATTTTGCCCGCATTTTAGCTCGTTTTCACCTGATTTTTTGCAGTTGTGGGCCCCACGTGGGCAATACCCACAAGAGGGTATGAAAAGCGCCCACTATCCCGATACGCCTAGCAGCCACGATAATTCTATAAAAATTATGCTTGCTTTCTCTTGGTACAACTTCGTACTCAACGTTCAACTGTGTTGATATTATGCTCGCCAGAGTGTAGGAATGATACCAACCAACTTTTATGCAGTGTGAACTTAAGTAAAATAGAATTTAATTGCACTTCTCTTTGTCTCCCCACTGTTTTAATTACTTGCGCAAAATTGACTCCAACGATTAGTGTACTTAGCTGATGACCTTAGCCTGGCTTTCTTGGCTCTGAATCAAATCTTCTCAATAATTTTCGCCATCGGTATCTTCATACCTATCAACATAGTCGTCTCTAGAAGTTGGTCGACTTCCTCGACGAGATGAACCCACACCGCTGCTACTAGCATTATCCCTTCCTCCCCTCCCCCCTGCTCTTGACCTCGCCAACCCCTGCAACTTTTGGGCCTCCTCTTGCAGTTGCCCAGCCTGTTGCAACAGCTGATCCTGCTGTTGCTTCACCACCCATTCCCTAACTTGCCCCGTTGCCCTACGAACTTGCTCTCTCATTAATTTTCTCTCCCTTTCCAACACCTTTTGTATTCCCTGTCTTACTCGAACCATCTCCTCGCGTGCCTTTTGACGCTCCCTTTGCACCGCTTCATTGACAGCAACGTCAAGAACTGATTCTATTTCATCAGAGACTGCATCGTCAACCTCCGTCTTGAACTTTCGATTCAATTCTTCTTGGTATTGTGTCCTTTCCTCCCCAAGACGTTGTTGTACCATCTCCTCCACTCGTTCTTCCTGCTCCTCCAAACGTTCCTGTAGCTGAGATTCCATCCTCTCTTGCATTTCAAGTTGCACCTTCGAACGAAGCTTACCCTCCATCTTATCCCTGAGTTGCTCCAATTGCTCCTTCATCTGATTTTTGTATTTCATATCCAGTTTTTTGACAATTGCGTCCATATTCTCCCGTTGTGCTTCTTCCCGATCTGAGTTATCCGTCGCAGTTTTGGCAGCCTTTTTCATCTTTTGAACCTCCATACGTGCGTCGTGGAGCATGCGGAGTGAAGCCTCATATTCCTTTTCAAGCGAATCACGAGATTCGGACATCTTCTCCAACTTTTGCTTCAACCGATTGACATCGAGTGATGACGACGAGGACGGAGTAGGTGGTGTGGGGGTAATATCATCTTCTACTTCGTCATTCGACTCACTTGCCGAGAGATCAGCAGTTGTTTCATCTGCAATGTCTTCCATCGACGCGTCATCGACATCTACGACGGTTGACTCAGTCAATGCATCACTAGACGGACCCTTATTTCCCCCCCGACTCCCCACTCCAGCATGTCTACTAATCCATAACAAAGCATTTGAAGCCAATAATGTTGTCGATGATGATACTTGCCTCAAACGTTTCGCAATACGAGATCGCTTACTACTTCCTGTATTATCATATTCACCTGAATCCAAATCCAACGTATCGTCATCATCATCTTTTTCCATCTCACGAACCGCATCCACAAATGCGTTGGAATAATCATCATTACTATCAGCGATGAGTTCTTTTGGAGCTTCTTCGCTTCCCCCTATATCTGTTGGCAATGATTCCCCCTTGCTATTTCGTTTGCCCTTCTTCTTATTGTTACTACCCCCCAAAACAAATGTACGCCTTACAACTGTCAACATGACAATCGAAAGTACCGCTACTGCTGTTGCTGCGGGGCCACCGCCCCCATTCATGATGCTTTGCCAATTCATATCTTTCAGAGTTGACGGTAATGTCGATAATTGAGACATTGCCTTTGGTATTGCCGCTGAAAGAGTTGCCCGGGGTAATTTGAGTGCGAAGGAGGTGAATCCGTCACCGTCTTCGTCAGTATCTTGTAGATAAAAGTATCCATCATCTTCAGCCTCTTCTTTATCTTCTCCGCCGCCATATAATTCATCTGAACAATAGTATCCATCCTCGTCGTCCGCTATCCCATCATTATCGTAATAGTCATCTGGATAATATTCATAGTACTCTCCATCGGCCGCATCGTCATCATCATTCTCCCCTACGAGATAATATCCCTCACCATCGCCCTCGTATTCATCACCACCATCGTCATGGTATTCATACGCTTCTTCGACCGCTTGGGCGCCTCCCCGAATTATCTCGTGATTTGAATTCAGTCGGGAGGAAAGGGGGGTATGAATTATTGGTAGCGACGACGATGATGATGCCGGCCTCTTCATTTTTGCATCAAAATGACAGATGTGCTGGTACTGAGGGTATGATATGACAACAGCAGCACTATTGAAGGTGAAGCCCCCCAACAAACGAACTCCTCAATGATATGAAGTGCAAGTATTGCATGTACACAACAACATGATGTTGATGTTGAACGAGAATACAAAAATTAAAAATTGAGATCCAAGCGTAAGTGAAAGAACAGGGTGTAGAGAGAAGAGAGAGAGACCTGTTACGAAACTGTGATACAAAGTGTTACATACAGTTACACCTGCTCGTGTTCGTTCTCTCCATCCATCCAACCAACAACCAAAACACTACATACATGTTATTTGTATCTCCTCTAATATTATTAGTTATTTTTTGCACCACGTATTGTATTCTAGAGAGAGAGTGTGTGTGTGTTAGTTGTGTTATATATTATGTGCTATTAGGACAGTGAAAGAGCAGATAACAAAATTACCATCCTAAGCATCAGATGTCCAAAACATGATCATTTACATATGTACAGAATAAGATGAGTTGTTCGATATCAGATATCTCAAGCAACGATGATCTTCGCCTTCTTGGGACCACCCAACATCTCCACAGTGGCAGCGGCAGCGACCAAAAAGTTTGGAACATCCAAATCAAACTTGCCAGCGGCCCATCCATCAACAATGAATCGTTGATCATTCTCATTGGGCTCCAAAGTCTTGTTCTCAACCAAGTTGATCAATACTACCTTCTCCTCGTGTGTTCCATGGTGCATCTCAATGAAGCCTCCTGCTTCCTTAACTGCCTTGGCACCCTGATCAGCGTCGAACTCTGGTCTAGGATATCCCATATCATCGAATCGGCCTGTCAACCAAAGCTTGAAGAAGCCGCATCCCATCATATCTGATGAGTGGTCACCATGAACAGATGGCACGTGACCCTTAGCGGCTACCTCCTTGGCGATTGCCTGCAATCCCTCAACGGATGTAACATGACGATTGTGTGCAATGGCGTAGATTCCTCCGGCCATCTTGGGTCCACACATAGCAGTGTTGTCAGATCCACGTCCATCGACGCACTTGAGAATTCCTGTTGGAGCAACATTGACCATACCCTCCATATCAGCGGCCTTGACAATTTCGGCCTCCCATCCACGGCCATGGAGTACGCCAACGATATCTTCTGGTGTAAGAGGAGGAGTTTCTTCGGCTTCTTCCCTACATGGTTTGAAGGTGATCAAGTCGATGAACTTTTCAACAACAAGTTTGGCGGTTCCTATTAGTGAAGACATGATTGGTGAATCTTGGTTTCAGATTGGCTATCGTAGAGACGTTGATTTCAACTATGTGCAACGATGAGTTTGAGAAGACAGCAACAAAATCGCACCGAATAATAAGTACAAAGCAAGTGAGACTGAGCGAGGCGTTGATGGCTGTGATGGTGCGTGATGGCGTTGGCCGGCATTATTCGCCAAAGGACGTCGTCGTGACGTGGAAAAGTAGGCGTAGGTTCAGGAAGTAACCAGATTTCCTGGTATGCTGACGCATGCGATCTATTCATTTGACGTCATCGTGACGCAACAATACCATCACCTCTGACACGTGTTTCGACTTCTTCCGGAAGAAGGTAGTAAAAACTTATGACATGATTCAGTGTTTCAAGGATGTTGCGGTCACCCGTCACTCAGAAAAGTCGTGAATCCTACATTATTATTGATCCTGTCCCTATGACTTCAGCTCGTGGCTGGGCGGGACCAAACATTCACATTCCTCATCCAGAGCATTCCTCCCAGCCCACTCCGTCCAATGCCATGAAACGATCGTCACAACATCGTCATAAAAAGTGAAGCTTCAACTCAACGCTACAAACTACAACATCATCATGCCTCTTACACCAGAAGATATCGTTGGCGTACTCCATGGCCGTGGATGGGAGGCCGAAATTGTCAAGGCCGCTGATATGGAGGGTATGGTCGATGTTGCTCCAACAGGTATTCTCAAGTGCGTCGATGGACGTGGATCTGACAACACTGCTATGTGTGGACCCAAGATGGCCGGAGGAATCTACGCCATAGCACACAATCGTCATGTCACATCCCTCGATGGATTGAAGGAAATCACCAAGGAGGTAGCTTCCAAGGGCCATGTTCCATCTGTTCACGGTGACCACTCATCAGATATGATGGGATGCGGCTTCTTCAAGCTTTGGTTGACAGGCCGATTCGATGATATGGGATATCCTAGACCAGAGTTCGACGCTGATCAGGGTGCCAAGGCAGTTAAGGAAGCAGGAGGCTTCATCGAGATGCACCATGGAACACACGAGGAGAAGGTAGTATTGATCAACTTGGTTGAGAACAAGACTTTGGAGCCCAATGAGAATGATCAACGATTCATTGTTGATGGATGGGCCGCTGGCAAGTTTGATTTGGATGTTCCAAACTTTTTGGTCGCTGCCGCTGCCACTGTGGAGATGTTGGGTGGTCCCAAGAAGGCGAAGATCATCGTTGCTTAAGTGATGTGTTAAGTGACTTCATAATTATAGTAATGATACTATATGTAGTAGATCAACTCAAGCAAGGTACTCTATATAATCACATAATCATACACTTGCTGTTTACAGTTCACAAGAACTGGTTTTCGATTTATCTCTTGATGGTACGCCATAAAAAGCAAATGGGATGCGCCTCATCTTTTCTTTTTGTCTTCTCTGCCACAGTCCGCCACAGGTTATTGAATGATGACCTTATGCATCTATCTCTTTCATCTATGTATCAATCTCTGTTATCTATGCACCCTTCATTTCTATTCCAGCATCAATATGCCTTTGGCTTGAAAATCTTGAGCATCACCTTATTTATCAATCCCAGAGTCGTGTAAGTTCCACCAATAATAGCGCACAAACTTGTGACATAATCATACCACTGTCGATCTTCCTCTTCCAAATACACACTCATCGGACTCATATCCCAAATAAACTTAATCGCTGGTATTTCCATCTCTTCATACATGACCACCTGTGACTCTGCCAGTACTTGATACACAATACCCGACGAAAACAAAAATGGCACATGTGTACTAACCACTTTCATATGATGATGAAATGCCTGATGAAAGTGATAGGTAGGATAATACTTGTCTTTCAGTGGATTGCTCCTCTTTTCTGCCTGAGGGATGGCACTGGTAAATGGTAATATGTGGAGTAACTGTGACATGAAGAGCCCATCAGGCGTTCCAAATGAAAAGTCATTGATGCGATGTGTCAAATTGGTCATCATTGAGTTGAGCTCGTGATTGACCGACATTGCTTCCATGTGAATGTGAGAAGGGACACGATTCACCAGTAAGTGACCAGCAACCAAGCATCCAGGATGGTGTTCCTCTTCCTCCTCCTCATCATTATATTCATCATCTTCATAATTATCTATCTTCTTCTTGACAAACTCCAAGAAACTTCCTATAGTTCGATCACCTGTATAGTCTGGCATTACAGCCTTTCCCTCTTGATAAAATCGCAATGTCGGAAAAGCCATAATTCGCTCCTCCTTGCACAAATCATCCTGCGCCACACAATCCACTTTCCCAATACCCACATCCAAATGTTGCCAATTCGCGACTTGCGCGAACTGTTCCCAAGTGGGAGCTAATCGCTGACACCAAACACACCAGGGAGCGAAGTAATCAATGAACACTAGATCATTCTTGCTGTGAAAGTCTTCAATGTTGTCCGATGTTAAATCCACCGCTGATAGGTACCCCTCGTTCATCTTTTGTTTCAGTTCTGCCAATTGTTGTGGGGAATGATGTTCATGTACAATATGCTTTTGTTGGCTGTTCCTCCCATGATATTTCTCCACAGATCCCTCCTTATTCAGATTCCATTTGTGAATGTCCTTGTTGGTGACATTTTGAAGGTTCGTGCCCAGTGTATCCCAAACTCCCACCTCTATAAAGTCGCAATGCACATCATATAATGTGACATTGAAATTCACCCGTACTAATTGCTCGGCATTGACGTCAATGGCAATATTGGAATTGATACTTCGATGTACAAAGGCGTACGTCTCGAAAAGGAACAGGACAATCATGATGAATAGAGCTAGGAAGGACATGGTTACACCGATCTTTGTGGACTCTTTCATTTCGGAGGGTAGGCGGCGATAAAAGTCGGCTGTGCCAATGACTTGTGGTCGTCGGCGGCTTGCACCGCCTGCTCTGGATGATTGGTAGCCGCTTATGTCTCCGTACATTGTTGATGATGTAATGTTGTTCGTTTGTTATAGGGCAAGTAAGATATGCTAGAGAGAGGCTATGCTACCCCCTCGAGTTGCATGCACGTGTGGGCTAAAAAGCGGAGGGCGAGGGATTCTCATCGCACATTTTTTGCGCCAAACATAAATTATGGCGGGCCTCGCTCAGCGCATGAGTAAAAAAGATCCATCCTCCACGCCATCGACATAATAGTCATAGATATCTTCTACACTACTACAGCCTATTCCAGTCTACTACTGCAGCAGTCCCAGCACCCGAACTGCACTACGGGCCTATCCCTCTCATATCTTGCGTAATTGATTCAGCAACAGCATATTTTAAAGATGAACAATATAAACGGTCACGGAGGAGGCCGACGCTCGGCCATGGCGTCCATGGATTTTTATCGTCGTGTGCCCAAAGATTTGACGGAGGTGAGTGTTTGTCTATGCTTGGTTGCCCATTTTGCAGATGAGGCGTGTTGGATGGAAGTAGGGATCATTGGATGCTCTACAGTCAGGGATTTCTTCGTTGACACAAAATCATTGAGAGGAACGGAAGAGGAGAGGAAAATTTAGATGAGCCACTTCATAGGGGAGAAAAATGACATGAGAAGGTGTTGAAAATGAATAGAACTGGTGAACATTTGGAATAGCCCCGTCGATTTATTTTGCTTTTATTCAACAATATAATATTGACCCAAATGCCTTGCTTGCTTGTTTGCTTCCAACACATCACGACTGCCTCTATCAAAACCACTGCTCCAATAAAAAACACAAAAATGAACCACAAAACCACAACAACTTTTTTAACATAGGCAACCAGCCTCGGAGCCATGATGTCCATCGCCGCCATCGCCGTAATGACCATCCTCTTCCTTTCCGAAACCATCGCCTTCGCCCGTACCACCATGGGCACAGCCATCACCCTCGACGAGAACGATCAGCCTCAAATTCGACTCAATTTCAACATTACCCTCATGGACCTGCACTGTGACTTTGTCTCGGTCGATGTTTGGGATACACTCGGGACCAATCGTCAGAATGTTACCAAAAATATTGAAAAGTGGCAATTGGATGAGGATGGACAGCGCCGTATATTCTCGGGGAGGAATAGAGAACAACGTGAGGTAGTCCATGAGGAACATGAGGAGACCTTGGAGGAGTTGCATGAGGATGGGGAACAGGCTGTGGAATTGACACCGGATACGTTTCAAAAGTTTTTGGATGATCATGATATGGCGTTTATTGATATGTATGCTCCGTAAGTGTCGTTGTGGTGGTCTTTGATCGCAGTGGTTTGTTTGCTTGCTTTGCTTTGTTCTTTGCTGACCCACATTTTTTTCTTTCTTGTGCAAAATTCCAATCTTCGTACAATGCAAACGCACACAATTATCGTACAAATAATATTAGATGGTGCATCTGGTGTCAACGTCTCCACCCTACATGGGAAAAGTTCGGCGAGGAAGTACACGATCTGAAAATGCCCGTGGGTGTCGGTAAGGTAAATTGCGTCACTTATCCCCAACTATGCAAAGATCAAAAAGTCATGGCATTCCCAACCCTTCGCTGGTACAAGGGTGGTGAAATGATTCTCCCCGATTACAAAATGGACCGTACCGTGGATGCACTCGTGGGATACACAAAGCGCAAATTGGAGATGGAAGAAAAGTACAAAAATTGGGCAGAAAACAATCCAGGTGATAAGAGGATGAAACCCCCCGCTGGAAATTCCCGCCCAGAACACCCAGGGTGTCAAGTATCGGGACATCTCATGGTCAATCGCGTACCAGGAAACTTTCACATCGAGGCCAAGTCAGTGAATCACAATCTCAATGCTGCCATGACAAATCTCACCCATCGTGTGAACCACCTATCATTCGGAGAACCCATTACGAAACTTGCCCCACACATGGAAAAGACTCCCTTCATGCGTAAAGTGAAGCGTATTTTGAAGCAAGTTCCAGAGGAACACAAGCAGTTCAATCCCATGGATGATAAAGAATACATCACGACAAAGTTTCATCAGGCATATCATCATTATATCAAAGTGGTTTCGACTCAACTCAACATGGGATCGTCTCGTGGTGCTGAGTCATTCAATGATGTGAATTCCATCTCTGTCTATCAAATGCTGGAACAATCCCAAATTGTCTATTATGATGAAGTGAATGTTCCTGAGGCGCGGTTTTCGTATGATATGAGTCCGATGAGTGTTGTGGTACAGAAGGAAGGTCGCAAGTGGTACGATTACTTGACAAGTTTGTGTGCGATTATTGGAGGAACGTTTACTACGTTAGGGTTGATTGATGCTACGCTGTACAAGATTTTCAAACCGAAAAAGTTGTAAGAGAGAGTTTAGGCTGTGGTGTGTTTGTGTGTGATGTGTTGGAATGGGAAAACTACAAGGGGATATCAGATAACGAAAATATGATATCTGATGACGAAAATATTCATAACGATGACTACTTAGAGAGGAAACTAGGACTAATTTCTCACTCTGTCTTGAAATTTGAGAGCAATAGGTGCTAGAGCAGATATCACAGTAACAAAACTGGATCAAGTTAGAGTGCTCCATGTATCATGATTAGTTTCAAAATATATATATTGGAGTACGGAGAGGGTCAAATCCACACAAGAAAGTACAGGATCAGATTTTAATGAGAAGAAAACGAAAATATTCTAATGATTACTCCTATTATCCAGGAGACTCTAGAGGACTGATTTCTCTCTCTTGAATAAGTACCTGTAGGAAGTAGTCCTCAATGACGAGAGGAGAACATTAGGTGCTAGGGCAGATATCATCGGTAACAACACTATTCTAGCTAGTGCTCCATAATTGAGACGTCATGTACTCATGATGAGATACATAAGTATGTGAGGAGGGTCAAATCGCAAACCGGGAGCGGCACAAGAAAGGACAGGATACATTGTCTAGTGAGAAGGTGTCACAACGACTCTGAATTTTTCCATTTTCGTGATTGCAGCTCTCGCACTCGTGTGATAATTTCGTGTTTTACGTCCAAAAAAGATGCTGCGAACCTGAAGAACAGGATGGTCTCACGATGACAATGATATGTCTCCACTTCATATAATGGAAGACGCAAGGAGTCGGAGTAAGTAGGCACACGCGAAAACAATAGCATCACAGGCATCACGATGGGTAAAAAATTCAAAGGCAGCAGCATCGTACCATCTCCCCTGCGCCAAGGTGAAGGCAACGAACCACTGCCAGTGATAATTGCTGGTGCTGGGCTATCAGGGCTCGTTGCTGCACTTACATTACAAAAATATGGCACACCATTTGTCATTTATGAACAAAGCGCATCCGAAAAGCTATGCTCGGATATTGGGAGAGGCATCGACTTGACTCCTTCTGTCATTAATATTCTTGAAAAGGAGCTGGGAATATCTCACAAACTCGATGCCGCAATGAAGCCCTATGAGTATATTGATGTATCAGACATGGATGGCAAACATTTAAACATGCTACGCTTCAAGGACTTGGGTGAGAGAAAAAGACATATAACAGGTAAGCGAAACTTTGGTTTCGCCACCCGTTCCAAGCTACAGTACATCTTACTCGAGGCACTTGGCTTGATTGATAGGGACGGTCTCATCAAAGATTCACCGTATGGGATCCTCCGCTGTGGCATTGCTGTCACGGGATTTAAGAAAGTGTTTGGTAACTTCGTTCAAGTCCAGTTGGACAACAGCATGAAGGTAAAAGGCTCTACGCTATTGGCCGGCGATGGTGTGCATTCATACATACGGCAGTGCATGCATACAACACAACAAGATGCCTTGAGCTTCACAGGTCAAGAAGCTTGGTGGGGTACCACCACTGTGAGACCAGGCAGTGCACTGGAACAAGAGCTACTACATATCGCTGCCAGCAGAAAAGTGCAAGGCTACAACGTCGGCCTGGTTGTCCTCGGTACAAAGAAGAATCCAGGAAGCTTTCATGCCAATGAAGTATCTAGAAATGTTTACACCTGGTCATACTTTGTCAAGAGTAAAAGGTCTAATGCTGATGACGACTTGATACGTCGTGGAGGGAAAGTACTAGACGAAGCTGAGAAGCAAGAACTTATCGACATGATTCCATCGAGCTGCAAGGTACTTAAACTCTTTTCTGAATTGACACCTTCAGCAGATATGAATCGCTCTTTTGTATTTGATCGAACCAGTGATTTACCTAGTGTGGGTGGTAGGGGTAGAATAGCACTCCTCGGAGATGCCGCCGCACACTATTATCATCCCTTGAGGTGTGAGGGTAGCAACAAGGCGATGATAGATGGTTATGTGGCTGCTATGCGCTTGGCAACTGCAATCATGGGTAAGAGCAAAAATGATAGCAGCAAGAGCAAGAAGTCACCAAGCATTGAATGGGCACTACTTGCTTTTGACTCCGACAAGAGGCGCAAGGGGAACTCTGCGCAAGTCAAGAAAGCACGCAAGTATGGCCAAGGAGCAACCAGCAACTCTGGATATACGTGCTGGGCACGCCAGACATATTTCAAGTTCATGACCCCATCAAAGATGATTCGAGAACTACGTACTAGTGATAAATCCAATACTCGCTTCGTCTCTGACATGATGAAAGAGCTGAAGCCTTACCCCAAGCCTGCTAGAGTTATTGCGCGACCAGTCATCCCTGGCAGTAGAGCGAATGACAGTGTTGAGATGGAATTAAGCAAGACAAAAAGTTTCAATGAAGAGGATGTAGGATGTACTTTCTGTTTTGGCTTGTAGGATATATGTGTGTATGTATGTCTCTCCTGGATGTATCTGTATTGGCTTTTGAGAAAAGAAGTGTATTTTACGTAGCTATTCGATATAAGTGTATGGAATGTAGATTGCATGGTATGGTAATAAGATTAACTTTATTTCTGCTTTGAGCCCTTTTTACGATGCCTCCTCATCTGTACCAACCTGATCTCCTCTTCCAACGCATCACTCAAGACAGTACTATTTAGAATGTTCCAGTGATCAGATTCCACGGCAACGTATTTGCTATCAATTCCTCTGCTATTCAACAAGTCACTGTAGGTTGGAGAGCAAAAGAACAAATCTAGCCAGTTCAATCCAAACATTTCTTTCCTGCAGCCAACAAATGTGGTTGGCAACGAGGGCGACTTGTGGTAGGTGTGAATTGGTGAGGGTGTTTGAGCAGCAGCATGACCGAAAATTGCGTTAACCAATGAGGAAGTAAACCAAGTAGGAGGCGACGACGTAGATTGCAATGATGATAATGATGCAGATGACGATATAGATGACGATGATTTCTCTAATGCTCTTCTTGCTGCTGCATTTTGATCAGAGACTTCTGAAGGAGACAAAGATGGCATCGAAGAAGAAGGCGACATAGAAGATGATGACAACGTCGATATTCTTCTGCACATTTCTGCATATGGCTTGGTGGACAGGACTGGTGAAATGTACAGGAGTGATTCGCAGTAAATGTCGGGTGAAGGTAGATTGCGTTGTTTCCATAAATTTGGTTCTTGCGCACAACAGCTAGCCACATGTCCTCCTGAGCTGTACCCACCAAAAATCATTGGGCGGTCGCTAGATACATCCAGTCCAAGCCTTTTCTTATTCTTCTCCACATAAGCTAGAGCATCCATGACATCATTCTGCATTTGATCAAAAGATGCAGAACCATTACCGGCCAATTCCATCGCAAGTAATCCCATGAAAAAAGCCAAGAGAAATGCACTTGTTTGTCCGAAAGGTACATTTGCCGATTCCACACCTACATTTGTTGCAATAAGCTCCTCCAGAGCTTTCCAGCCATCAGTTCCAATGAACCAATTGACCAATGTGATAAATAACCCCGCCATGATTGACACAAATAGAATGGTCAGTGGAGAAAAGGTTTTCGGAAATGCACCCCTATGATATGATGAAGGGAATGAGGTGTCAATTAGATGTCTCATGGGAGGTACAATAGCATGATCACTGATCCAAAGCATTCGTTGCTCTCACCTATGCCGAATACAAACGCATGTGCAGCCAAGTTTAGCGATAGATTTAGGCCCTGAGCTGTTCCACCAACTACATCCCAAGTATATAATCGATCTATGACCAAGCCAAGCTGAGCCTACTACTAATGACACTACTGGCAGTGGTGGCGACGAAGGAGGAGGAGCTGACGATGGTCGATAGATATCAAGACTTTGCTCGAATAGGTGATTGTCAGTGTAGTAATACCGCTCTTTAACCATGATGATGTATCTTGCCACTGAATCTAAAGTAAGTATGAAGTGCTGATGCCAACTATAAACTATCACTTCAATCAACTCACAGTCGTCATCGTCAGCTCTACAAGCCTCCTATTAGCGCGTGTGTGTCGCTTGCCAAGGGTGCCAAGCTTGAAGAAAATGGTAGGTAAGTTTTGGCGGGAGACAACGTCATTCATCGAACAACGAGCCAACTTTTTCCCTCACACTTTTCACTTTTCGACCATGGTGCTCTCCTCGAGGGTAGCCCTAGCGGCGCTTCTACTTTCTTCCTACAATGTCGATGCTTTCACAGTATCGTCCCATAGAAGAAGTACCAATGTAGCTCTGAATCAACACATCGGAGCTGGAGGAATGGCCGATACCCGTGACCCAGAAGCCTTCAATGATGAAGATCCACGTAAATCTATCTCCGCTGCTCCTTCTTTTGAGGAATACTTGAAGCAACGTGCGAATGAGGGCTCTACTGCTGCAGTTGCAGCTGATCCCGCGCCAGCCCCAGCACCTGCTGCTGCTGCACCATCATCTCCATCTGCTGCAACAACTGCAGGAGGTGATATGGATGCAGCATCTGCGATTACTGCAATGGAAACATCCCAATCCAAAACAGTTGGTGAAATTGCTGCCGCCATCCCAGACTTGGCACCCAAACCAGATCAAAGTTATGAAAAGTCAGACGGGTTTACCATTATGGGCAACGCAGTTACATTACAAGCGAGTGATGCTCCCGGTCCTGCCAATGTTGCATGGGTTTCGGATCTAATTGTCGAAAATGCTTTGTCCAGCTTGACCATCTTTAATGGGCCATTGTCAGATGTTCCTCATTTGATTTCGAGATGTTTCATTAAGGAAGGAACGATCAGCTTCTTTTTGGATTTACGTCCTCGAGCTTATGGAGCTCACGATATGCGTGATGCAGATGGTAATTACCCTGGACCTGGTAAGTGCACATCATGACACGTGTGCTTGTTGTTTCTTTATTTGCTACCCATCGTCTCAAACTAATGCAAAACACACAACAAAACATGATAGACACATTGGGAAGAAAAGCCTTTGAGTATTCTGGTGCAAGAAAAGATTACGACTCAAAGTTTGGCACGGAAGAGTTGATTTCACTTTTGGATGAGTCTGTGGCAAAGTTGGAAGGTGTGACAACGAATCCTGGTTTGGGAGATGAAGGATTAGGTGAACTTGAAAAGGTAACCAGGGGTCCATTGGCAGTTGATATTAGCATGCCCTTGACTTCGGGCAATGTTGATACAATCATTGATCTTCGTGAAAAGGTGGCTGCGATGTGGCTTGGTTGGGCTACTGATGACTCTCATACTCATAGGCCTGGCGCTCCAGTGAACAGTCAGTATGTCTATGATACCAAATACAAGGTACGTTATGATGCAATGATGATATTCGCTTGTGCATATGATGTGTTTTGTGGTAATGATTATGTATACAGCAGCTGTAATGCCATCTCTTCTTTATTGTACTAACAAATGTTTCTCGCCCAACAGCAAAACTGTTATGGTGCTTTGTTGGACACTTATGTCGATTACTTTGGGCAAGCGGACGGAGAAAAGTTGGCTGCTGCTGATAGTGGACCTTTGGATGAAGCCTATGTTGGTGGTGGATCATAGAGCACGCTTGTGCGGTTTTGTAGCGAAAGGAATTGCAATTCATGGAATAGATATGTTGTGTTTGAAGCGAAGTACTTCTTAATTATATAGTAATTAATGACAGCCAATGTCTGTTCGTGCTGTTGGCGCTGATCGTTCCCCACTTTAGTCCCGCCCCTTGTGTTTGCGACAGTTCAGTTTTTATACTGGAAGGCCACCGATAGATTTTCCACGAGGTGAAGGACTCAGGGCGCCACCGCAAATATTTGTGCACAGTAGGTCTGCAAAGCATTGATCCAAACGATCCACAGTTGCCGTCTCAGCCGCACGCATGCATTCACGAGGATCGTAGTACTTCTTGTTTGGCTTTTCGGGACCCTCTGGGTTTCCAATCTGTCCTTGCAAGTAGTCGTAATTCTTCTTCGAGTATTGATTGATTCCATTCCAGTAACTCCACTGAGTGTCTGTGTCAATGTTCATCTTGATAACACCGTAGCTAATTGCCTCTTGAATATCCGTAACGTCTGATCCAGATCCTCCATGGAACACGAATTTGACAGGTTTTCCATCTGCTGGTGCACTGTAGCCCAATTTTTCACTGATGTAGGATTGTGCTCTAGACAAAATCTTTGGTTCAAGCTTCACATTTCCAGGGCTGTAAACTCCGTGAACATTACCGAATGCAGCAGCAACAGTGAACATATCTGAAATGGGGGTAAGCGTTTCATATACCTGGTTAATCTCCTCTGGCTTGGAATAAAGATCTTCAAGAGGAACGTCCTCATTGTTGACACCATCCTCTTCTCCTCCAGTAATACCAAGTTCCATCTCCAACACCATGCCAACCTTAGCAAAACGAGCAAGGTAATCCTTGCAAATTTCAAGATTCTCCTCCAGAGGTTCCTCCGACAAGTCAATCATGTGTGATGAGAAAAGAGGCTCTCCATTCATTGCGTAATAGTTCTCAGATGCCTCAAGCAAACCGTCGATCCATGGAAGAAGCTTCTTCGCACAGTGATCCGTGTGAAGAATGACAGGCACACCATATCTCTTGGCGAGTGTGCGAACATGGAATGCACCAGAAATAGCACCGTCAATGGCAGCGGCAAAGTCAGTGTTGTCAAGCCCCTTGCCTGCATAGAATTGAGATCCTCCCGAGGAGAATTGAATGATGACGGGAGAATCATTTCTAGCAGCAGCCTCGAGACAGGCATTGATACCAGAAGAGGACACGCAGTTGACGGCTGGAATAGCATATCCATTTTCTTTGGCATGGTCAAGTAAATCGACTTGAGCCTGTCCAGACAAAACTCCAGCGTGAACACTTGCGGGAAGAGGAGTTACTTTGGTAGATGTAGCAGCTGCTGGACCAGAGCCTCCGGGCGTAGCTGTCTTCGACCAAGATCCCAAACCATAAGATTTCTTAACTGCAGGAGCTTTCTTCTCGAATGCATCTGTTTTTGCAACCTTGTTTGTTTCGTTGACATCGTCCCAGGGCATCCTAGTACTAGTAGGAGTAGCCACAGCAGCACCTCCAGGCGAAGAAGATTTGTTCCAAGATCCAATGCCGTATCCAGCAAGAGCTGTGGAGGTCCTTGACTGCTGAGGGGATACGAAGGCGTCGACATCGTAGGCGAGGACCGCCGCTAGGGCAAGGGACTTCGAGGAGAGCTTCATGGTGGTTTGTTGGATTGTATGTGAAGAAGCTTTTGCGATCGATGGCATGAATGACGTTTTGAAGGTTACTTGTTACGCACGTGTTAAATATGTACGTACGTTGTCATGTAGCGGTAAGTTGTCGACTTTATTTGGCGGGAGAGGGGGTTTTGCTGCAATCATTCAACAACATTCAACGCAATCAAAGAGCAAAGAGCAAAAACAACTTGGCTTGTTGCCTACCATTGGCTTTAGGCATGCATACAGAGGCAAGAACTAATAAGTGCCCAAGGAACAACTTCTTAATGGCATCTACTGTGCGGATGGGAAAGGTGGTTTGAGTAGTGGACCCGGAAAATCAGTGATAACTTGACAACATTCACATCATTCTCCATTCTCGGACTGATGTCACCGATGCAAAAAAACATTGTATCACCCAAGACAGCTGGGTCATTCCTCATAAGTTTAGCGGTAATTTTCTACTTGACAGCAATACATATTTTGTTTTTCGGAGGTGGTAGACGGATTTCTTCGTCTCCATTTTCAATGTGGAGCCTCATTCCCTTGTCCACTATACCTCTGCTTCTTTTTTTGATGGTACGATTTGTGGCTTTGAGGTTATACTTGAGGAATTAAACCAACAGATCATCTACTAGTAAACACACCATGCTATTTCGTGCATAACGATGGAAGATATGTTTCTATGACCACTGACGAGGACGAAGTAGAAACAGCATTTATGCATTATTTTTTATAAGACATAACAGCGACTGAGATGTCTTATCCCGAGTTTATACCCGATAGGTAGCATAGATAGAAACATGAAAGTAAGCCTCAATTCTCTTCATAGCACACATAGTTGATGAAAAAAGACTTTCAAAATCAGAACGAATGAACCACACAAAACGACAACCGAATAGTAACCTAAGACCCAATCAAAATCTTCAATTTCCGCTTGCCGACGATCTCAGCCTACGCCCGTACACGACCGGGGCAACTGCAATAGCTGGACCAAATGTACGTGCACTGATCAAAGTAAACATCAACTCAGCATCTTCACAATCAGGAGTAGGCTTCCGGTTCTCAACCCCAGGAACATCCGCAGATATTGCGAAAACTCCAATACCACGATGGATTTTCTGATACTCAGCATCTTTGGCCACGCTCTGAACGCTTCCAACACGTGTAAATGAAAGTTTTTCTCTATCCTCTGCATCTCTTGTCCAGAAGCTGGGTTCTGGGTTTGGTGCGGGATATACCTTTGCTGGTATAGACACGAGCTCTGCGTTGAGATCCTCGGCTATTCCTTCATGGGAAGGCGACCAGCCCGTCCCTGTATGGAAATACTGTTTGACTTTGTCCATGACTTCATCGGGAATGTAGACATAGATCCATGAATGGCCGTATTCTCTAATGTGTTGGCCTGTACCATCATATTTGGGGTTCAGATCGAAATATACATTCTGGAGAGGGTTTCGAAACAGGTAAAAGTTTCAGGAGGCAGATTGATCAGTTGATGAAGATCGAAGGACAAAGGACAATAAATAGGCGAATCATGTTAGGCTTGAACATATTATTATCAAAGTACTTACGTCAATAGCAATGTAGTCCATGCCGTAGGTCTCATGGTTGATAGTATATGTGAAGTCGAGTTCCCCATGCCAGCGATCTTGTGGCGTGACTGGATGATGAGAACGGTACGTGTACGGTTCATTCTTGCTTAGAAAGAGTGATGGATCAAAGTTGAATTTGATATTCGGGCTCTCACACTTTCTATTACCAAAGTGATCCTTCATGTCATCAAACACATGTTTGAGTATCTTGGCCTCCTTCTCGCTGACCAGATGCCCCCTCCATCTCACCATAGAGTCGGGCGAAGTACTCCCTTCGCGGTCTTTCTTCGAGGCTAGAACCCCCTGTCGTTCTAGATCATCTCCCTCCCCTTGAGCATCCTTGTCATTTGCCATGATTGATAGCCACCTGCGACGAGCCGGGGCGATAAGCAAGTGGGTCGCCGTCTTTTGAACTTCCTTTTCTTGCAGCTTAGGTTTGGGCTGGTATGTTGCACGTAGTTTCTTGAAGGGTGATTTGGTTGGGAAATCATCACCTCCATGTTCTGCTGGAGAAGCATCCATAGTGTGTGGCGTTGGTCACTGCGTGTACTGTGGTTCTTTACTTTCTTATTATCACGGCGTTGTTGCATCAATTTGTATTTTTGGTTATCGCCATTGATTTATTCGTCACCGAATTTCCTTCGAACACCCGGCTTCGGTACCTGTCCCGGTAAATTGTCGCTATTCACAGGATTGGCTTGGGAATTAGTACATAGTAATTGTAAGGTGCTTTGAGATCAAGGGCAATAAAGTTGAGATCCAGCTAAACAGATAGAGCACATAGGGTGGTTTGGGGTTTTTAGGCGGGTTATTGTTGGGTTCTCACTCTATCATACATAATCTCATTTTATTTTGTCAGAAAGGCCCTTTTGTTGGCTCGGTCAAGTACATAGCTATGTATGATTATTTCTCTATTCTATCAGCGCAAGCGTACATCTGTTATCTGGTATGATGAGTGCTGTCATACTCTCCTATTGTTTTGGCTCGGTCAAGAATTACTTCTTCAAAGTAGTACATCTTTATCTGGTATGATGAGTTATGTGTCTTGAAACTTCCTGCACATCAACGCTGCTTTACGTCTTTAACACTATGATATATTCTCGAGTTTATATTATTTATGTTTATGTCTCTATTTTTTGTCGTGTGGTGCTCTTATCTCAAGCACTAAAAAACGGTGGGGGCTGAAACGCCTCCGACCGCCAGGCGTGGATGCTCTCCTGCGTCACGGCCAACTCTCTCTCCACAGCAAGTCTTGCTGCTGATAAGTGATCAGGCGTGGATGCCCTTGCAGAAGAAACGTGAGAGTGATATTTAGTTCCTGAAATAGGTTCCGAAACTTGCTTGAAGTATTCTTTGTTGATGCGAATTCTTGCTGATGACGACCGAGAAGGAGGAGGAGGAGGAGCCGAGGCATCGCTTGTACGAATGTCACTGGAAGAAACACGTGAAAAGAATGAGTTTCCACTAAATGTCCTGCTGCTTGAAACAGATACACGAGGAATCACAGACGTGGGAGACCTTGGTGATCGTTTCTTGGTGCTTGTATTAGAAGCTGTCAGAGGTGCTTCAGTAGCAGCAGCAGTTGTGGCTGTGGCCAAACCTGAGTCATTGCTTGTAGGTTTGGAATCAAGGAGAATCTCACGAACACGAGAGACTCCTTCAGAGTCAGGGGTCAAGAAGCCATTCGTGCCTTGGAAGAGTGCAAGGAGGAATTGCTCTCTCCAAGCCTGCAGTAACTGTTTCTTGATAGGCGCCATTGGCGTAGAGGGGCTGGTGCTGCGCGAGTACCTTCGATAGTGGCGCTGGAAATCTTCAAGTTGATAAGACCCTGATCCAATCATGTCACTACCATTATCCGAATATGCTAGAGAGCTTTGAGACGCGTCTCTAACAGCGTTCATGTCGTTCAAGTGCTTCTGTATCTCGTCTTCAAATGCATTCAGTACTGCTGCGTAGGCTACAATACTTGGCAAGGATCCAATCGACAATTCTGGCACGCTTGATGCTCCTTCGATCTGATGACATGCTGTTGTCAGCACATTCGATAAGAACTCATGCCGGTCTAAACCCACCTCTGCCAAGGTAGTGCCAACGCAGGAAGAGGAGGAAGTAGCAGCCAGCATTCGGATCATTTCTCCCACGAACCTTCTACTCGTTGGTACGCTTATCACGTAGTTTAGTGCTTTGAGAATCTTTCGCTCCGTGTCAGTAATGTCTTCGGCAGTGAACAGTCCTCGGCTAAGCTCAACAAAGGAATGGAGGCGTAGTGGTCCACTCAACATACCACGTCTCCGGTTCTTGTATGGAATATTTGAATGAGGTTTGACAGGAGGTTCAGGTGCTGGTGCTGCTACACCAGAACTACCGAATCCAAAGCCGAGGTGTAAGCGACCTAATCGCTGCTTTCGTCTTAAATCTAGAATTTTGTCTGACAGTGCCTTCAAGTCATCGTCACTTCCCTCTCCATCGCCGTCGTCATGATCAGTGGCCTTCTTGGGAGCACCCTTGAACAATCCGAATCCATCTACTTCTGCAAGAAGAGACTCGATGATATCAAAACGTTCACCACTTATTGGGTCATCCTCTAAGAGCTCACCATGAATCTTAATAGCAAGATATAACGACGTAACAGCAATCAATTGGAAGTGTCTGCGCTTGACTACTTGTGACCCTACCCTGGAAGAATTAGCAAGCAAGTAACTCACGTACTGATCAATATACCTCAGTGAGATATTGACGATGTGACGATCATACGAGAAATGGTCTACAACGTCGTACATCCATGAAGAAATGCGTTTTCTCCACGGACCAATTTTGGTTGACTTGCCACTACTACTTTTGATTGAGTCGTCGTCGAACTCGGTGGGGTAGTATTTGGTAGGAAGAGGTGTCGAGTAGTCATTTGCTTCACGTTGCAAGAGAGCGAGGATGTGATCAGCTGTGGAGATTTGCAGCTCCTCAATGTGATGTGAGGGTGCCGATGATGATGTCTGCTGCCGCTGAATGTTGTGATGACAACCTTGTCTATCAGGTGTCACTACAGTAGCATCGCGCTGTGTAGAATGATGCTGCTCATCCATTGGATAATCCTCGTCCATATCGTCCATGAAGTCCTCGGGGCTCTGACCCCGATGGTAAATCAAAGAATCAAATTCCATCGAACCGACCCGCTCTCTACTTGACAAGATGTCACTTTCTTTGCGACCATAGTGGTGAAACATACTTCGTGTGATTATGTGCAGACCCTGTCAAGTGCGCCATTCAATATGTATCGAATCTGAAGTTGTGTGATCAATTTGCTGACATCTGCTTCCTTTATGATCGCTGTAGTGAATCTAATCAGTTATATGGCTGGCCTGTTCTAGAAGAGCCAAAGTGCTGACAAGTATAATTGATTGCGCTTCTCTATCAAAGGAGGCCTATGAAAACTCTTCCCGGATAGGGCGAGGCTTTCCTATTTGTTTAGGTAGGCCCACGGGAGCGGCCCGATAGACGTTCACTCTGTTCACAGCTGTCGTTCAGAAACAAACCAAGTGGCGGTTTTCAGCAGTCCTACTCAATTTTGTCGAACACAACGATCCCACAGCAAGCTTTTCAGCCAGCCTGTTTCTCCGTTCAGTTTTTGTGTGATGGCGGCATCAAATTTACCAAATTTTGTTGAGATTCAGATGGCATCTTTTTCCCTTCTCACGCACTCTATTGACCTTATTACCGGTGCTACTGACCCTGTACGTACTTTGACTCTCATTCAATCCATTATTTCACGATGATGTTGTGTAGTGTGGTTGCAACTGTTCATAGTAAACGAATGTTAGTTATCCATTTGGTGTGATCAAGGTGTGATCGAAAAATACATGGTTTTAACGCTTGCCGTTATGTATTCTATCTGTGTGTTAGCTGCTCACAACCCCTAAATACGATGTACAAACATCATGACCACCTGCCCAAGCCAGCTCTCTTAATAAGTATTCTTACATACATGTTTTCCATCTTTCTTCACAACTGACGCTTAAGAAAACCTTTTCTGTTGCTTAGCCACTGCTGCCGCTTTACCTAAGTATCAAACTTCCTCGAGGAATGTCTGTCAGAGTACCTCCACGTCTTTTCACGCGTCATCCAATTAGCTTTTTTTTCACTCTTGACTGGTTTCCATTGTCGGTGGTTCGATTCTTTTCTAGCTCCTTCCTTTTTGTCATTGTAAATATCACCATGATGTATTGGTGCCTTATTAAAACCAAAGGCTAACGCAACATTGTTCTGGTTTAAATGGTGGATCTTGTACACATCACGAAAGCTATGTGACGCATAAGCCAACAGATATGCATGGTAAGCCTCCCTTGCGAGTTTCCTTAACCTCTCGTCCTTGCGAATCAAATCTACGAATTGTTTCTGGACTTGAGATATTTTGGCAATTTCGTACTCTCGGAGTTTCACTCCAGCTGCTTTGAAGTAGTCCAATACACCAAATTGTTCTGGAGTAACGAATAATAAGGCCCGTTTTTCAACTGTGGAGCTTTCGATAGATACCCTCCCTACACGAAAAATGTAATCGGTTGGATTGGAGGGAGGTTCAAACTGGATAATCCAATCACATGATGGTGGAATAGCGAACTCGTCCTGGAAGTCGGGAATGCACAGGATGCCACTTGAGGAATGCTTGCTGAACGCCAAGTATTCAGAAAGAAACACTTCCTTAGTCTGCCCATTGTGAGCAGCCCGTACATCAAACTTCAACCTCTGCAAGAGTTTGGAATAATATTGAGTTGACTTGGTAGTGGAGAAGAAGATGATTATCTTTTGATCAGAATATCTCTTGAGCAGGGTGTACAGCATAAGGAAGCGATGTTCATCCTTTACAGTAACAAAGTTGTGACTGTAGCCATCATGAGTATTAGGAGGAGATATCTCCGTCGGTTCGAGGAGAGCCAACTGGTTGTGAATGTTTGCTTCGAGCTCTGCGATGTCTGCCTTGACTTCTTTCTTTGGAGTATACTGAACGATTGTTTTCACTTGCTGCTCTGGTTCTTGTTCTTCCGGAGGATCTCCGGGCGGTTCGAGACCTCTAACCACAATTTGACCCGCCCCCACCGTTCCTGGAGAGTCACGGTAGTGATTCTCTTCACAAAATCCTACAGAATTTTCGAAGTCATCATCATCACTGTTGTCTGGATCGTTTGAATTCGTGAGTTCTTCTGTCGAATTTCCCGACCCTTTGGAATCCCATTTGATCAGTTGGTGCTCGTGCATCAGGGATGTATCTGATTTCATCATGAGTCCAGTCATCTGATCTTCATCCCCAATGAAGCAGGGTGGATCTTGATAAGACGGCCTCACTACGACCCCCTCCTCCGAGTTGTGACATTCCGATGTTTGTTCTCCGTACACACTCTCCACAGGAATAGAGGGGTGTGTATAGTTCTCAGGAGATACACTCTGAGGATAATACTTTGAGGACTCATCATCATACATCCCCTCTGATAGCCCCGGGATGTAATATCCTAAGCTTTGCTCCGAGGAGAAATTCCTGCTCCTGAGGCGACCACCGCTGCCGGGGCTTGATAATGGCATACGGACTACAAAGATATGTTTTTCTTCATCTTCTTCTTCCCTCGCCCTCGCTGGTGGATAGGGAGGCAGGTAGTTTACTTCCGTCATCGTAATATGTACTCCTAATAAATAAGTCAGATGATGCCAAAAAATTACACAGAGTGTAGGCAGTTAAGACATGGTGGAGAGTTAGTGGGTTTTAAGTTGTACTCCTCTGTATAGTAGAGAGTGGACACGACAAAATCCGCTCGAAGGTGAGAGTGGATGTGAAACAGCCCTTTCGCCCAGGGGCTGATTCATGTGTGATGTGTGGCTTGGCTTCTACGGTACCGACCGGCTTTTCTCTCTCTAGAGCAAATCATAGCGCGGAATTCGTACCTTCAGACAAGGGTACCTTCAGACGTATCTTTACCAGTAAATATGTAAGTATGTACACAGTATTTATGTACAAGTGTGATGAGTCGAAATCCACAGTGGTGAAGCATAGGAAGTGGATAATAAGAAGATAAGAAAAGGTGTTATTTTGTACTAAGTAATACTTCTGAAAGCAATTCATTGCTGAAAAGGAAAATTCTTCGCTTTCTCAGCCATGGAGGAATCGTGAAGTCCACTTTTTCCTGCTGGATTCGAAGCTTTTCCTGCCTCTTTTGCCTGCTGCAAGCTAGGAGCCAACGACGGTGCCACGGGCCCAGCAAGGTCTGACTTGAGCACTCTACTCATCTGATCCCTCGCCTCCTCCCCCGTTGAAGAAGCTCGTCGCAGCAATTGCCAACTACCTCTTCGCGGCGTATCTGGTGTTTTTGTGTCTGTTCCATAGTCATAATGCAAAGTCTCCAATTCGTTCACATATCCCGTAGGCGTGATACACCTTGGCAGCATAAACTGAGGCATGTGTTTATGCACCTTGTACCCACTTGCAATCACTTGCTTCAACACATAATATTCTCGTGTATGCCTCTTGTCGTCGTCAAAATTTGTGGACACTGCATCCGCATCACTTGCCCCTGCGGCCAAAGCCAAATCTCTACTCCATGCAGTATACTCATGATATACCTCGGCTATCTTTTCTGGATCGTATGCATTGGGCACACAAAAGAATCCAAGGATGCGCTGTCGTCTTTGTTCTCCTAAAACCTGATGTACTGCGACTTTGTAACTCGCGAGGATTTGACGTGCCTGACCTGGCGAGGCGTACCTTTCCAGCCCACGACGGCTGTGGTCGTAGTTGTGCCACCAAGAGCGAGCTCTTCCCCGACCGTAAGATCCTTTACGGTGGTGACTACTTTCTTTCGTGCCAGGACTATGCTGCGTGGAAGATGCGGAGATGTGTACATCACTCGAAGCGTTGCCGGTCTCCTCCCCTCTGGACTCTGACGCATCGTTAGAAACACTGCTACTCTTTGCCTCCAGCCAAACCTCCGCCAATTCACGTGACGCCTCCACCTCTTGAATTAACAATGTCATTTCAGCTTTAAAATGATCAAAGTCATCCCGTTGGTACCAGACATCAACTGCTTCTTCTGGTGTAAATTTGCGAACTTTCAGAACTCGCTTGATTTCACTGAAATGGACCTTATACTTTCGTTTGTGAGTAGAGAGAGCAGGAGAAGAAGAAGCAGTGCTGCCAGTGTTGTTGATCCTTTCTCTCCCTAACGAATAGACGTAACGATGGTCATACCCCACCAGACTTGATGTTAGTTGAGTCATGATTTCATCAAAATCACTATGGGTATTGAAACCTTCATTGAAACGGACTTTGAACATGCTCGGGGCAAACGATTGTCGAATCGATGGAGGCATACCTGAATACAACTCTACTGCCATAGATGTACGTTTGAAGGGATCTACTTTTTCTTGTGACAATAAAGCCTGTGAATCTATGAAGGCATCTTTGTTGTAATGTGATTGATCCTGCTGCTCTTTCCAGGGAGTCAGACAATGTAGAAAAATCTGGCAAGGTTCTGATGGCGGAGGTGGTATATCTCGAAATACCATCGAAGACAATTGGTGCAATGTCCGTGTACTTTTCAATTCATCAAATACTTCTGGAACTGTACAAATTCGTTCACAATCAACCATGGGGGGTACAGCCACCGTCCCCCCATTGGAAGGGGCACCCGGAGAAACAGCGGCGGTATTATTATCTCTTCCATCCGACCCTGTCATTTCAAATATCTGCCAACGCTCTTCGCTTTCTTCGTCGCTGTGATCGAGGGATTCGCATCCATAACTATTCCAACCCGGAGAGGGGGGTCCCTTTCGATAATTGATACGGCGCAAATTATTCAGGGAATCAGCTGTACCGTGAAGGCCGCTGCCACCAACACCAGCGTCTTTCTGAAAAATTGAACTAGTCTTCTTCTCTTCGCTATTCCTAGGTTGTTTTCGTCGATTTGTTACCTGCCTTCGACCCATTTCACGGAGGTCATTAAAGGAATCCCTTGCATTTTCGAAGCCCATCTTGACTGATGATAAAATAAGCTATTTGAAACTATAACTTATGCAGTAGCCTTCTAGATACAAGCTATGGTCGCGGTAAGGATTAGAGTTCCGAAATGACCTCGCTCGCCTTGGTCGCTTCTTCTTCCGCCTCCCTAAACGTTCTTATTGACTTAAACAACCCAAAATGCCAATGTGGATGCGCGAGATCATGATATTTTGCGTTCGCGGTTCCTTGATGTCTGTGGCTTCTGTGGTGCTCTGAGCATTTTGTGCTGAATGGAGGAACAATGAGAAAGATGGTACGGACACTCCATTTTGACTCGACTCGCTTTCCAACATTCCACGAGTTCCTATGTACAAAGATAATCAGATTGAGATGGTGTCTGCCAGTACACAGTCAGGCGAGAACCAACTGCCGGCGCGGCCGGCTCATTCCACGTGAATGGAAAGAGTGCCGGGTGGGCAGTTGGTTTTTGGCAAAAGTACCAGTCTAAAACTAGTTTGTTCCTTAAGTTTCAGGGTATCTTTGCACTCTTCGATCTCGGTCATTTTCCAGCCGATTAAGCCGCCCATTGAAGCTGACTGCGGCTGAGGTAATGCTCATTCGTGTACGTCCAATTATCACTATGATTGGTCGGGTATTGACTGAGATCGAAGCACTCAAAGAATGTAATATTGATTGATTTGGACGCTTTTAGACCCCGAATCAGTCTGTTCCTTTATCGCTAATATTCATCTTTTTACGTGATAAAATGCAGATGTTAGCGATATCTGAGATCTAATTCAATCCAAAAATTCAGGGTATCTTTTCATTTCCATTTCACAACCGCAACATGTTCATTCGTCGCCTCTTTGACCTCCCTCACAGTAATACGCATGGGTCCATGCCAATAAATCACTGCGCCCCGTCCTATCCACTCCCTTGCCATGCTCTGAGATGAATTTTGGGCTTGGCGGAGTCGCCAATGACTCTCAGTACACTCTGAAATGACCGTGGGTCAAAAATACATACTTCGTCTTCATGACAATATAGTGCATATCGGGCACTGGTACTTGTCTCAAGGCTCCAATCCCGTCTTAGAAAGCGTTATTATGGTCATAGAAAAGAATGGGTGCGGTTGGGATGTTTCGCCAACCGTTATTTGGAAGATAATTTGATGTGACGTAAATAATGACTAACCCGGGAGGGGCGGATCAAAACTAATATTGAAGCAGCAGCAGTTATCATCCAAGAATGAGGTAACGCCACTGCACCGATCAATAAAAGATTCTTCAAACGATTTGAGAGTTTCATCCAACGTGTGATAACTCTCTAGAGGGAGACAAATGTTTGGAGATTTCTTGGGGGGAGAGTCATGGATTGGAGAAAATCTTACTTGTGTCTGCAGTCTGTAGACTCTATTGCTTCACGTTAGTGAAAAGATCCATCATGACTATAAAATGTTTCGAGGCAAAAAAACAACGACGATACCGTGGTAGTTTATTATTTATCATGCTTGTATATATCTTATTATACACAAGTGGGACGGGAGATAAGTGGGAATGGTGGTGGAGTCGACTATGAGGAGTGTTATAGGTGGTTGATCAAGTGAAGACGACAGATTGTGATAGGTTGTGTCTATAATTAGTAATGTGCCTATGTGATGGCCAACTAATTAGACAATTCAAACTCCTACCTCCTACCCTTTAAATAAGTCGCCCTATTCTCGATCCTTTTTGCAGTCAACCACCCCCCGTATAATTGTTCCGCCTCGTTGTATAGTTTCTTCCTCTCTCCATAAACAGCGGCACGATTTTGTCCTGAGAGTGCATTCACTTTCTCGGCGTATGAGTCGACGATTGAATCTTGTAGTGCCTTCATCTCCGGTGTCAATTTTTGGGACGGAGGCGGAGGTGCAGCAGATTCATGTTGATTCTTCTTCTGCCGCCTAGATTTTGGCTGCCGACTGTCATTATTACTATTGCTATCATCTTTATGACGGCGCTTGCGTCCACCAGCATCTAACGGCCGTTCCCCTTCGGCGTGCGGGAGAGCACCGCGACGGCGTGGAACTCCTGTCGGCATCGTCAAATAATTCGCCGCAAAGGAAGAGCCGCTGAGTTATCTAGAGATGTTATCATTAATTATTTAGGCGCTGCCTTTATGGATGCGATTGACATTAATTTCATCATCAATGATAATGCAGTGTGTGCGATTGCGCCGGCGTCATTTATTATACCGTACCACATATCTCAAGGTATGTACGAGCAAAAAGATTCCCTGAAACGGAAATCGCACCTCAAAACACAGCAATTCAGCATTGTTGACATTACAGCGTTCGATCTGCTCCTATACCGCCTCGGAGGCCGACACCAAGCATAGCAACCTCCTCTACAGTGTCCTCGCCGACTCCCCCTGGCTTGGATTCACTCAAATCGGTCACTAGGGTGTCCGAAACAAGCAAAAAGAAAATTCAGGGTATCTTAAGGAACAGACTCGAAACTTAAGGAACAGACTAGTTTTAGACTGGTAGAGTGTCCGTACATCAATCTCTTGGTGGAACCAGCCAGCTGTTTTGTTTTTCCATAATATCTTCGCTCTTCGAAATAATCACCCCCTTTTCTAATCCTGGGTATAGGGTATGGGGTGTGGGGTGTGGGTCTTCGTTTTCTGTGTACAATACCTATTTCATTTTTCATTTTCGTAAGTAAGGGTATGGAGACAGTAAGGAGAGTAGAGAAAAGTGGACGGGATAGTCTCTTCGCATAAATTATTGAATATTACTGTGTTCATGTTTTCAGTCTCCATCTCTAATAAGTATCTCTCACGATACAAGCTCTCTACTGAAGCTGAAGGACTTGCACTAAGGTGTAATGCCGTAAATGAGACGGCCAATGCAAGGTATGGGAATGCTCTGCTCTAGTTGGTCTAAGAAGATTGATGCATCACACCTTAGTGGATCATCATCCAACCCAGCACCTGCCAGCAAGCAGATGAAGATGACATTGTCATTTTTCATTACACTGCGTACGAGTACTACGGGTAGAGCTACGCTGCACGTTATCATCGTCATCGATCAGTTAGTCTACTTCAGCCATTGGTCTATGGGATACCTTGCTACTTGTGAAGTTTGTGGAGGTTAATGAGTTATAAAGGATTGAAAAACGTGCCTTTTAATAGCTGTCGAGAGTTCTGAGTCCTGTCCCTGCTCTGAGGAGGGGGAATACCATGTGGCAGGGTATTTGCATTTGCCTTCAGCTTTCTTTTTCGGCCATGATAAGTATGTAGAGTTGGCCAGTAAGTAAGCTGGTAACAATTGAATTGTGACAAATTGTGCACGCACAGGCACTGTATTGAAATTGAAGTTGAAACCCTCTGAAGATTGGGCTCGATTAGGATGACAAGGAGACTACATTAGATGACTGTTCATAAGTAGGGAAAAGCAATCAAGGTTGAAAATGCAAGGGAAGAGTGTTGTATTCAGTTCTGGTTCATCAAGCTACACGCTTGGTTGTGATCAGGGATGTATTTTTTTCTTGACCTTCCTTTCATCATGTCCGTCGGTCAAACTAGTGTGTACCTTTTTCACAGCTGAATAAACCAACTAAAGAATCAGAACACTCTAGTATCATGAAGACACGCACAGCATGATGCTCTTTGTATTGTATGATGTTGCAACGTCGGGTTTATTATTGTTATTGGCTCTATTTTATCCTCCCTATCTCATGACCCTCGTATATAACATTGACATACCGCGACACATCATATCACTCATAGATTGATTCATAAGAATGGATGAAGCTAATGATGAGGGGTTCTGGTCCTTTGTTCGACGTACCAGGCCTGGTGACAGTTTCAGCGAAGAAACTGAACAACGTATCGATAAATGGCAAAGACGTGTATGTACAAAAGGGTTTGGTGTAAGTTACGAGTGGATAACAGAACCACATGTGAATTTGAGATGGGCATCAGTTGATGGGTTTTTTCGCGGTGTTCCCAAGGAAGATTTTGACGAAATTTGTGGCAAGTTCCCCGATGCAGAGCTTTTTGAAGGAGAAGATGAACTGTGTAGTGACAGGCCATATCATGATGGTTACGAAGAACTCGTACCCGATCATTTACTCAGCAATTCAAATTTGCCAAAAACTAAGGACATGGAGAGGGAATACGATATCATTTTTACGGAGGAGAAGCTCACCAATTCTTAGGCAGGCATCATCGAACAGCTCGAGGTACTGTCAACATATCTTGTAACTCTTCTGGACAAATTACTGGAAATGTCAAAATGCACCCTTGCATGGAAGAAATTGACGTGATCCCTTTTGGAGGCAACTATAGTTTTGTGGAAAGGTGCAGAATTCAAAGGAAAGGGTTGGAACTTGATTCTCTTCCGGGAGATACGACATTGCCAACTGGAGTCATCAAAATAAAGGTGACTGAAAGCCCTTACGGATTGTGCACGAATGATGGCTATGACTTGGAGAAAGACTTCACTCCTGACGGTGAGATACGAATTTTCTGCGAAAAAGTTGGTGCTGGAATAACAAATCAAATACCGGGCGGTGCGTGGGAGGAGAGAATATAGTTCGCTTGTTCACTTTAGGAACTCCGAAGAGGCAGAAGCTCTTACTAGGGCTCACTACGAACAAATCTGTTCATGGCTTCACAAATACACATCTCTAGATAAGGCGTCATCGGTACATGTTGGACGATTTCTATGCCCCCCTCCCGTTCTTTTCTTTGAGGAGGGAGATACAATTAGATATTGACTGGAAAAGAGTGGCTAGCGGGTGCTGCACTGCAAGCTCCTGCATCATCGCACGGCGTCGTACTTCTGACGTAACTGTTAGTCATGATACTTTAGCATCGGATGAAACAAAGTTTAAGACAGAAATGGATGTTGTTCAATTAGAAATCGACAAGCTCGAACGAAAGAAAGACATGATATGGCTTGCTTTCGAATGTGCTGACATACTTCGTGAGGACAGCAATCACGACGATCCGGCGATAGTAGAATTCCACGGTTCGGATGAGAAGGTTACACAGTGTATAATGCACATGGACAGAGACGTGTTTAATGAGCAATTATCGCTTTATGGTCTTCATATTTGGAAAGCATGCGGTATGTCTCAAATTTTCAGCCAGATGGAAATATAGATGAGAGATTTTGCTCTACTCGCGAGCTCACCCTTTCTAGAATACAATCTGATTAACTTTGTATTTATTATTTATTGAACTACTCAAATAATAGTATTCAATTAGCTAATTTGATTCCTCATCAGGACACAAACGAGATAGTTTGGTTCTGGAATGGAAGGTGAAAGGCGAGAAACAGTGAGTCATTGGAATTATTTCTACCCCAAGTGACAAGCAGCAATGGGCCATACATCAAGAAGCATCAACGTCGAGAGTGCTACAGATATCTACCATTTTTGTTTCTGATGCGGTGCGATATCATATTACCCTACTGCACTGTGATTGTTCCCCCTGTCAGTTGTCTTTTTGGCCAATTATGAAATAAAAAGATGTATTGGCGAAAGATTTTTTACCTAATTATATACAATCTATGACATATTGACTAAATTCAACTGTACATCACACGTGTCATACTTTTTCATACTTCTCCAAGTTGAGACGACTATTGATTTTTTGGACTAATCTTTGCACTTGCTCTAGGCTCATTGCTTCTTTGCCATCATCCTCTACTGATACGTCTCCATCCTTCTTCCTCTGGTTTTGCCTCTCAATCGCTTTGATTTCTTCCTCTACCTTTTCATACAGATGTTCTCTCTCAAACTGAAGGAAGTCTTTTGAGTGATAGTACATGGTTTCGTTTTCTTCCTCGCTTGTGCGAGGGCGGTAGTGAGTCTCGGTGACAACATGCCTTGGTGTAAGACCGAGTACTTCATCGACGAAGGTAACTCCTCGGCCTATCATCATGCTACTACTTCTTTTAAAATAGCCACTTGTTCGCAGTCGAATGAGGTCACGGACACTGTCGCATGTTTTGAACGATTCAGCTGAGGATAATCTCCTCAAGCTAGGGCGTTTCTTTAAAGGCTTGTTTGCAGGCATATTCGCAGACACATTGTTTGCAGCCTTATTCACAGGCTTATTCAGAGGCTTGCAAGAAAATTTGTCGCCGCCATCAGTATCCATCAGTTTCACAACAGTGGGTTGGTCACCGTTAATCTCATCGCCGCTCTCAATCGACTCGTCTGTAGGCCGGCGGCTTGCGTGAGATGAGCTAGCTATGATTTCTTCACTGCTCCTTTTGGAGCTCTTCCGCTTGAATACCGACGATGGGGTTTTCAGCTTACCGATTCGGAGGGACACCATGTTGAGGGGAGGGTAGAATAAATGTTTAAAACAACAATAAACAAAAGGACTTAAAATGTAGTCGTACTTCTACGAGCAACGGACAAAACGATTAAGTAGGAGTAGCCCAAGTTATCAATATCACTGCTTCATTGTAACTGGTTCATTAGTGATTCGTCGTTGTAGTAGTAGCTTGATGAGTTCTCATGCTCGCCTTTGGAGTTATCATGCGTCCTTGAATGAAAAACAGAGCACCGCAGTTCGTTCACGAACTGAAGTGTTTGGTCTATTTGTATCACGAGATGTCTTTGATAACCCGAATACCACTGTACGTAGGAATCAAATATACTCACCCCTTGATTTTGTCCGAACGGGACTGTTCCGCAACGTGCGTGGCAGCATTGAGACATGCAGAAGATTGATTGAGTGGAGGAAGCCACGGCGGTTCACGGCGACGGTTAGCGTCTCTTGGACTGTTTGCAAAAAGTCCAAGACTGTGACATAAAACTATTACGAACATGCTTATAAGTACGTGTCTTTATATGTGTGGTAGTACTATTGTGACAAAGAAGAAGAAAAATGATGAGAGACGTTAACCTCAAATTACGCGACGCGTAAACCGTTGAGAAGCGCGCTGGCCCCAAGCGTAGTCACTGCAAAACAGCTCAGACGATGTTCTGCAACACGGTCTCTCGAGAGGGTCGAAAACGGACATTCATTCAATAACGAGGCCAATGGCTCGATCTATATACAGCTGGTTTCATTTCAGAGATTCTGCACATCAAAATTCGAATTCCTACGTGGGTTCAGTATAAATGACGTATTGAGTCTTATAAAAATCACTTGGGCCGATTTTTCCCGCCTCCATCACTCATCAAGCATCTTCCGCACAAAATGATGCCAATCATGGCCCTACAAGACCCAAAAGCGGATAGCCAGTTCTCACTAGGTAGCATGCATCAGGTCTATCCTAAGCAATCATTTTGATCCATTGCACCTTAATATTCGAATAAGACCTTAGGATAGACCGGAGAACAGTCGTCATGAGCACCAAGAAGAAAATTCTGAAAGCATTCCGCGATATCACTATTCGTCCCACCCTAACCATCATCAGTGGAGTATGACGAGTCTTTAGGTCATATATTGTAGGTCCGAATCATCAGACGAAGTCCCAATAATCATGTTCGCCACCATTTCGTTCTTTGACTTCGTCAGGAGGCTTGGACTGCGGAAACATGGGCAAGATGTTTAGGAGTATGTCGCAATATCCACCTATTGCCGAGAAGAAGCAACGCAGCAACACTACTTCATCATAGATCATAGCGGATACCTCATCATCACATGCAACAACATGATATTTATTGCTCATTTGCGGCTACCAACGTGTTTCCGAATCGTTAGAAGTGAATGGCCCCTTGTTGTGAGGATAGCCGGTGCCGATATTTTTAGAGGAGGTACCCGGATACAATACACTTGTGGAAGTACCTGAAAAATTGATCGATAACACCATGGACAAGATAAAACAAGAACAACACCATTTCCTCAAAGAGTATCAACTATCTCCGAACAACGCTGTGATCACCTAGAGCACTCGCTGCTCGCGTGTTGGAATAAAATCCAGATGATGCTTCTTGCCCCATCAGGCATGACATCGACATTACTTCAGACCAACGTAGACAAAAGTAACAAATACCTGTTGAGAAGGCGGCTGAACTGGGTTGTACGTGATAATAGCAGTAGAGGGGTCAATATCTGTGTCTTGCAACAATGAACGTGGTGTACAATAGTAAGACTGGAGATTGCTCCTTCCTGCCAAAGCAAAGCAGTAGCTCAAAGCATGTAGAACTGTCAATTCAGAAATATTACATAATATTGAACAAGTATGAAATGTCGTTGACACTTTTGAATTGTAGTAGCAACACCATTGTAGCCTTGAGAAGCTGATTACAGTTTACAATTTTACTACTCATATTCTACAACAACACGGGACGCACAATACATATAACAATTGTTGTATTGTTGTATGTTGTGTCACAGCATCACCTATACATGCAACTTCATAAAACCTTGCAGAATACGAGGAAGTACCAACGATTAAACTCAATATCGGCGGAAGCATGAGCTCTTGTTTTAATAGTCCCATGATAGATTGGATGCGGCTGTCATACTTTAGAGGACGTGGTATCTCTAAAAGTTCGTCAATGGTATCGACAAGATTTATAATTATTCCATCCGCACGACACTTTCGTCACGCCCAAATAACATCATGAATTCCACATATGAAATAATGACGCGATGATTTACTCCGTCTTTACTCCGTCGTTTGGTTCTACTCAAGTCCTCGATGTCTATGATAGGTTGATAAGTGAACGCAAAGTACATGCACGATTTTTGGGACGTGATGATGGACATTAAGACTCTTCAGCGGTGGTTGAAGCAGGTTAAAGATATACACATATTCGCATCTAATACTTAACTGATGGTACTACTGGGAACGATTAGTTGCATTCATGTAGGCGGCGAGTTGCTGCAACTGATGCTACCAGAAGATGTATGTATCATGGTGAAGGTGCTGGTTTTTGTGGTAGTGGGGGGAAGAGAGCAGTCGAGTCAAATCTGTGTCACACCTTGGTATGTTTCTACGGGCGGAATAACTTTTTATATACGATAAACAGGATCGTTTTGAAAACAGCTGTACTAAACCTGACGCGCGTGTGCGTGCGTGCGTGCGTGCGTGCGTGCGTGCGTGTGTGTATATCATGTCCGTTTGTCCGTTAGTTAGTGAGGTAGCCAAAATTTGCTGGCCAAAATTAGCATATCCGCCAATTTTGGCGAGGTTGTTTCTTCTCAATTTGCACAAAGTAATACGTAGGAATTAGTTCCTAAAAGTCTATTGGCGAGGCATGTGACAGGAGCAGACACCTAGCTAGCTATAAGCGGTGACCATTCCTTCGTACGTCGGTAAGCCTTCGTGCGTGTGTGTATATCATGTCCGTTTGTCCGTTAGTTAGTGAGGTAGCCAAAATTTGCTGGCCAAAATTAGCATATCCGCCAATTTTGGCGAGGTTGTTTCTTCTCAATTTGCACAAAGTAATACGTAGGAATTAGTTCCTAAAAGTCTATTGGCGAGGCATGTGACAGGAGCAGACACCTAGCTAGCTATAAGCGGTGACCATTCCTTCGTACGTCGGTAAGCCTTCGTGCGTGTGTGTATATCATGTCCGTTTGTCCGTTAGTTAGTGAGGTAGCCAAAATTTGCTGGCCAAAATTAGCATATCCGCCAATTTTGGCGAGGTTGTTTCTTCTCAATTTACACAAAGTAATACGTAGGAATTAGTTCCTAAAAGTCTATTGGCGAGGCATGTGACAGCCAGTCCCAGTGTCACATTTTGAGGTGTATGTAACACGAAGCGGATTGATTGAGTTTGGTAAAAGTGTCACATTCAGGGGGTTGAGTTTGGGAGTGTCACAAATAATTATTATGATCACAGTGCACAATCGTACTTTTAGAAGTGTAGTGGGTAGTGGATGCAGGTGCCCAGTAGAAGCGTCTTTTCTTGCAGCGGCAACGAGTTCAGGGTAGGAGCAAGAATAGATTGGACGGTGGGTACAAGCAACATAAGCATTCATGAGAAGTGGCTTCTTGAGGTGCAGCTTCTTCTTTGGCAGGAGCGAGTGGTAAGCATGTGAGAACATGAACAGCCAAACCACAAGAGCTGCACGCAAACGAAAGGCAGATAAGTAAATTAGAATGAGGCAATTCTCATACTACTGTACAGCAGAGAATAATTATAATACCATGTTACATGTGTAACTAAATATTACATACTGACGCGCGGCTAGTTTTTAAAACAATCTCAAAAAAACCTTTTTTGACACCCTGTTGCGCGGAAATAACTAGCACGTTGTTAGCGTCTCATTACCCGTTTTAAGACCCGTAGGCCGTCATCACCATTATGCCGGCACCTCGAAAATCCAGCCAAACTTGACGCTACTACCCTTTGCCAACATGATGGGCCCAACTTATTGAGGTGCCGGCAAAATCAACAACGCCTTGTCACCAGTTCAATATTTCATGTGCATAAAATCTTCTGCGTTTAGTCCAAATATCAGTGTCTCCACTGCTGGTGCTGGAGAGAGTCCTCTCGTCACCCCCCTCATCTCTCGTCATCCCCCTCAAAGATATCGTGAATCCGTCCACCCGTATCTTTCTGCTTCGGCTAATCCTCTTTTATTTCGTGGGTAGTGTGAAAGTATTGCAATGGAAGTCTTCAACCACTTCAATGGTTACGTCCCACTGCGGTGGGCAATTGGTCAAATTGTCGGCCGAAATGAATGGTGAAATTGCAACTTGAACGGAGAACAGAGAGCAGATGAAACGAATCAAATGGTTCACTCAATGGAAATGGGGTTGGAGGATGGTTTCATCATGGGTGGGGAGTGTTGCTAAAGCAAAGGAGGTTTCGATTGCAATTACAGTTGTTGCCATTTTGGATACGCTAAAGAAATTCAACGTCGATCTTCAGGTATACTTTCACGGTGTTATCATCGGTCCGCACTGCATAATTTTAGCCGAGAGAACGGCGAGAAGACTCAACAACATCTTTATGATGAGATGACGAAGAAGGTGAAAGAGCCAAGTTTTAGAGAGGCGATGAAGAAGTACGAAATAAGATGATGGTTGCGATTCATAACGTCTGGTATGAATTATGCAAGACAATGATGAGCACCAAAGAACAGGATGATGCTGCCATCGAAAAGTTTGAAGACAACATCAATTAATTGAAGAGGCAAATTCATAACTTGATCGCAGTCGATCCACCTCTCTCTGGCGACAAGAACCCTCTACAACTTCCGACCAAATTGAAATGTTTTACGCTGCTATCGGATGTATTGGCGATCACACTCAAGTTATGGCGCTCTGTTGGTGATTTGAGGAGAGTATTGATAATTTCCACCCAAGAAGGAATAAGATGTCGAAGAGGTACTGCCAAGTCAGAGGGAAACGTCGAAACGAATGGATAATGAAAGCTTTACAATTTGAAAGCGCCTCATGGATATGGGAAGAGATTCAGGCCATGTTGAAGGCTACAAAATCGAAGCGTGCCAAAGTCGTCAGGACACAGCAGCCGACCACTGTAGAAGCTCCTCAGGAAGATGACGAAGAAGAGCGGGAGGAGGAGGGACTGCTTGATAGGGAATTACGAATGAATGAATGCGCGTCACTTCGAGTTCAAGAGGACTTTGGACACGAAGACGAGGCATTGTGCAGCGCTTTCATGATGATGGACACACGAATTCATATTTGTTGTGGATGTAGACAGCGATTCAATGGAGAACGGGCACAGAAAATCCACCAATACGAACGACACAATCTTAAAAGCGAAGACACTGACGCAGTCGATGGAACTGTACGATGATGAATAGATTCATAAGATGTAAATTTACTGTTTTATTTCATTCATAATAAGTGTATAGTGCCCACTCTGTCCAGTATCATTCCGTAGAGCCGACACGAGTCTGGGCGGAGACGAACGAAAAATTAAAAATCACTCGAAAAATTCACACTTCAGGTCTCGTCACAAACGACGAATGAATTGTCACACTCGAGAGACCGTGCGTGGCAAATAGCCTAAATACTAAGATGCCTGCATAAAGGCCGTGCATCCCGCCAAAATCTTCACTTTTTGCACCCGGAGCCTTTTTTCAATTTTTTTTGTTAGTGAAATGCTCTAGCTTTGGGCCACAATGGCCAAAATTATATTTCGGAGCTTTTCCAGTATCACCATCCTGTTTTCGACCATAATGGGGGTTCTATACATTTGTTGACTGGCCGATAATTCCAATGCTCCGCTGAAAAATGCATGTGAGAGTCAACTGCATTTTTGCTAGAGACAAATTTGGCAGACCATCAGCCATCAAAGCTAGTACCAAGTTAGAGAGCACCTTCAATCAAATGCATATCTCGACGAAAATATACGGCTTCACCACCTGCCCCTCGGTATATATACTCGCATCATAGTCACCTAAAGGATAGTATCTCGGGACAAGCATGTAAACCACTTCCCTGAAACTTAATTTTGGCCACCATGGCCCAAAGCTAGAGCATTTCACTAACAAAAAAATTGCGGGAAAGGCTCCCGGTGCAAAAAATCGACCTGACGGCCTTTATGGCACTAAGTAGTGAATGTCCAACTGGCACACCTGGAGTGGGGAGTAATCCCCTATATCTCCCCCACCTCTGCGGTGGCAGAGGTTGAGTGAGGACTCTCACTCTCACCTGTCGAGAGGCAGTTGAGAGTAGGAGGGAGGGGGAAATGCCATCACCTAGCACAGGTGACAAGAGGAGCGCGGACTTGCTACTGAACACTTATGAGATAGACTGCACTCCTCTTATGTATTTTACCTAAATGGGCAAGTTCAGATCCAGCTTGCCCAGTAAATAGCTCTTAAATACCATCCTAAACTAATCACTTATTTATTTATAAAAAAAAGTAGTGAATTGAGTCTCCCATCTCCCATCTCTCTACAATAGAGAGAAGAGAGAAAAAGAGAGATGCATCTCTACCTGAGAGGAGTTGACTCGACTTCGACTCGACCGCGACTTGACTTCGACTCGACGTTCTCCATCTCGCCAAAACTCAGAGTGAAAAACTTCACACCAACAAAGCGAACCTAACGCGAACACAAGCGAACCTCCACCATGACCATGATAGGATGGAGGCATGTATTACCTGTGTTGTACGTACTAATTCTTTGCATGCTACATGGACAACCTGCGGCCGATAACGACGTAAAGAGTAAAAGCATATAGAGATCAACCAAGTAGCGTCTTCTTTTTCAAGATGTCTACGTCACTAGAGGTAAAAATGTCAACCTCTACTGTTTCACAAGAAAAAGTCATCAGTCCATCCCAGATGAAACTGAAGCAACGATCGCGTTACAGTCAAATTCGAAAGATTCCGCCTAGTCCAAAAGACAGGAAGAGTAACTCTAATGCTGCTTCATTCCCTAGGTCGCCTCGGAGGGATGAAGTGCGATCTCCGCGAGCATCTACACGAAGAACTTCTAATCCATCTCCACGGTCTTCATCGCCTGCTGTTCACACAATAACAACAACAGCAGCAACAACAACAACAACCTCTCCCGAGAAGATTGAACCAGCGGTGCAAAAGGTCGAACCAGCTGTGCAACAACTTAAAGATGCTGATAAAGAATATATTGATCTACAGCGGCAAATGTTAGAGTCGCTGAAAGAGCCTGATGCATCTCTCAAGGAACTCTTAGATGTTCTCATTGACCCCTATGCTACACACCACCGCCGAGTCAACGCGTGCGGTGCAATCAAAGCACTCACTCTTAATAAAACGAATCAGATCCCTCTGGTGAGAACTGCGGGGGTTGTCTCCTCTCTAACTACAGTCCTCTGCACTGTCGCCGCAACAGTGGAAGAACGGACTCGGTGTATCAATGCACTCATGCAGCTTTGCATTCCAGAGGAGAATTGGAAGATGGTCTATCTTTTTCCTCAGACTGCTGAGGCATTGGCACGAAATATGGCGGACAAGTACCCTCAAATTCGCTATGCAGCATGCCTGTCTACATCATTCCTGGCCAAGAAGAATCGAAAGGAAATGGCATCCAACCGTATTCTCATGTATGCCATTGCTAGAGTTATTGAGGTGGACAAGAATGGTAACCTTGAGAAAAAGTCGGCAAAGGACAAGAAAGTACTCATTGCAGCACGTTTATGTACTCTCAAAATGTTAGTGCATCTGAGTAAGGATAAGGACGTTTCTACAAAGCTTGCAAGGATGGAATCGATTACTACTGCTTTGGTAAACGTTGCCAATCGAATGGAGAAGAATGCGAATATCTTGTGCATGGCTACCTTGACCAATTTGACACGCCATCCTGATAACTTGAACCATCTCATGTTCAAGGTTCCCAAGCTTGCCCCAATCTTTGTGACTCATGTTGAGGGAAGCGACGTAGAGTGTGCCAAGTGTGCGTTGTATGCATTGCAGAATCTGTCCTGCGATTCCAACTGCCGTCAAGAGTTGGCGAACACTACCAATTTGCTTGGAAGTGTTACAAAGGCGGCCTTCAAGCATGACTTTCCAGAGCAGCAGATCAGTGCTTTGCACACGTTGAAGAATTTAAGTGACGATCCTTTCAATCTGGTCACACTGACAAATACTCCAGGATGTACTGCAACACTGTTGGCATTGGCCAATAATTCTGGGAATGGGATGGCACAGTATTTAGCTTGCGATACTTTGGCCACATTGAGTCACTGGCTATTGACTTTGAGTGCGAGAAAGAATAATAAATTGATGGGGGATGAAACAGATGGTGGAGAAGGCTCTGAAAGTGGGGCAAAACGTGTCGAGATGAATAGAAGGACCTTTGAAACAAGCACTTATCAGATGTGGACATAATAACATTTGATGTGAAGAAGATATGTCTGTGCTTGACATGTGCATGTATGTGAGTGTGTTGATAGATCTAGGTCTCCGTTATAGGTTCATAGTTTGTAAGAATAATCAATCCGTGTTAGTAGACGGACACGAAGTGTACATGTGAAATGAAGTTTTATTGTATTGTTCTACTCTACACGCATTTCAAGAATCATTATTCTTTTGCCCAAAGTTCAATGCTTTTCACCCGATTTGTTCCATCAGTCTTGACAGCCCCCAGCTTATCCAATGTTGCAGCACTCAATTCTCCTGGATTCTTCCTATGCCGGAACGTTACAACAACTTTCCCTGGGGGGATTTCCACCTGAACATATTCAAAGTTGGCACTTTCACCAAATTGCGCATCTTTAAGTATCCCATTGAACAAGATGGCAAGGTCATCAAATGGTCCTTGGGTGGAAGTTTTCAATTCGTACTTCAGCCTACCACCAAGCTGTGAGTACACGACACAAGACAGATCGGCATGACCATTGGACTGGCCCATGCTATCCGAAGTGGCAACAAGTACCCCCGAACTTTCCTTCCACTTGGCCCCATCACTTCCACTCGTATACAAGTCTAACGAATCATTCTTGGTAATAAATGGTGCAAGTCGAATATCATCCATGTACAATTCCAAATAGGCAGGAACGTTTGGTAACTTATCCAATTTCAGTGGATTTGCCACGTGGATGAACTTGATGTCATAATTGGCATTGGAACTATCTACCCTATCAATCACAATACTAAATTCTGCCCACTTATTCGGTTCCCATATAGTTGATACAGCTTTTAACCCCGACTCTATATCGGAAGCAGAGAGTACAATCTCATCATTGATGGTTACCATAAATGCAGAAATTGGCCAGCTGAGAGCTTCGGTAGCCTTGATTTGAAACGTTAGAACTGCACCGCCTCTAGCCTTGGCTTTAGCCTTGTTCAAAACGTCATTATCAAGAGACAGTGTCATATTCGAGTAAATAGATTTACCAAGGATAGTGGCAGAACTTGGGGGCATTCCACTCGTAAGACTTGATTTGCCTTCATAGGAAACATCGGTGGTAACTTTCCATGGATTCTTCTTGGCGAATTTCCACTCCAATTCAGACGCTTTTTCAAACCCATCAATCTGGGTCGATGTATCTTGTAAGGATGAGACGAGTGACCCTTGAGTGATGGTATAGCTGCCTGCAAGAGCTGCTTGAATATCACCCTCATTATTATTGTTTGACGCAGGAGGTGTAGGAGGTGTAGGAGGAGGAGGCTTTGGCTTTGGAGTAGGAACAGGAGGCGTCGGAGAAGGAGGCTTCGGAGAAGTGTTTGCAGCAAAGTTCGATGCCAAACTATCCACGAACATATCAGCCATACTATTCCCAGATGTATATGCTGAAAACGACCCAGCGGAATTCATAGGCTTGGGTTTTTGAGGAGGTGGGGCACCAAATGTGAATTTCCCATCTGTTTGTTTGTCATCGCCCGACGAGTTCGTTTCATCCTCCTCGTCCTTCCCGCCCGCGCCCATTACATTCAGGTTCAGCTTTTGCTGCTTCTGCGATACATGTTGATTCAATAACTTTTGCATCTTTTTGATCTGTCTCTTCCTCTTACGCTCTGCATTCTTTCTCTTGCGTTGGGCATTCAACCTTTTGATTCTTTGGCGTTCCTGTTTTGTTAGCTTCTTCCTTTCGAGCTTTTTGTTACTATTGCTGTTGCTGCTGCTGCCTTTGGCTAGTTTCCTCTCATGGGTGTCACTGTTGTTGGTAGCTTCCTCTGGAGTAGTGTCTAGCATGCTAACAAGTTTTCTCCTTACCTCCTCTTTCTCTGCATCGGCATGATTGTTGGCAGATGAAGCGATGTGGATCAGCCTCCTCGTGTTTTCGTCATATTGAGATGGAGTGGATGGACGCTGCGCTCCATGTTGGGGTAGACCACGACGCTGGCTATCGTTGGACTTCTTTTTACCACGCAGCCGTGATGTTGATGATGCTATGGCGGAAGGCAGTAGTGCTGAAATTATTAGGAGGAGGGCTACGGTGAAGAGGGTGCCTCTGCTTCTTCCGCCGCTTTCTTGTTGACGGCGGCGACGTCGGGATTGCCGATCATCGTCGCAGCAACGGCAACATGTGGATCTCGACGACGATAACATCTCCATAATTATTATTCGTATTATCTACAGCCTTCTTCCGACCATCGACCAACTCTTATATGTGCTTTTGGTGAATTGAATGAATGCAATGTTCAGCCTTTTCAATCACATCATTTTGAAAATCTCTCTCAAATCATTCGCCCTTGACTTCATTTTTACGAGCACAAAACAGCCCACAAATCTCATGGGCGTGATCTATGAGAAAGTGAGTAACGACAGTTTAGTGGCCCTGAAAAGTGCCATTTCATGTAATGTCATTAAAAAGAGGGATTCAATAACCACGCTGTCATTAAAATTGCCCTGGCCTGCGTCCGACCGCATCATGAGCAAAAATCCGTCGTCCTCCTACGCCCTACGCATCGGTTTAAGAGTGAAGGCGACAGAACAACGCCTGGACAAAAGCATCAACCACTCTCATATCGTCAGCCTCGACCACCATGAGCGACGGCGGTGACGATCTCCGTCAGTCTCTGCTACGGCTCTCTCTATCCTCCGTTGACGGTCTACCACGTTCCAAACGTAATGTCATCTTGAACTCGGTGATTCAACTTGTTGCCCTGCCGTCAGCCGAATCTGATAATGATGGCGACGAGGGAGCAGAATGTCGAAGCATATTGGCAGAGTTTGCAACATCATCTTCGTCATTACCAAATTATTGCTGTAGCATCCACTCATCACGACGTATGAGTACCATCATTCAGAGTGCAATTATTGCGTCTCATGTCAACGATGAGGATGATACGTTGAAGGCACTGTGTTTAGGTCTCTGTCAACTGTTGGCAAGGGATAATCACGTTGTTCTATTGGATGAGGCTATTCTCAACTTGAACAAGCAACCACAAGTGGAAGGATCATCCATATCATTATCTCAGGCCTTCCTAACTCTGGCTCAAGATCAATCCTCCATTACTGCCAATAACAACAACAACAACACATCGATCATCTTTTCTGCCCTCTCCTTGGCAGCTGGAACATCAGTACAAGAAGAGGAGGATATGGATATCCAATCAACATTAATGGAATTATTCATGACCTCATCCTCACTAACCACCAAAACACCATCCTTCCCACAACCAAATCAAATCCTAATGGCCAAACATGCTCTATCCAAATGCACGACTCAATCCATCTTTGATACACAATTGGCACCACAATTGGGATTAAAGTTGCGATCCCATCCTGAATCAGTGTTGCCGTTATTACATGCCATTCTGTCCTCCCTCCTCTCATCCTCCAGTGGTGACGATCCAGAGGTAGTAGTATTGGATGTATCCTCCCAATTAACCGAGGGAGGAGGACTTCTTTTGTCATCCACAATGAAGCATTTCAAATCATCCAAGGTGGAAATGAGGAATTGGGCATGGAAGACTTGTGTGGTGTATTGTCGTTTTAATAATATGGCCACAACCAAGATTGTCGTTGAGGCCATTTGTGATGCATTTACGACCTTGACTACGAGTGATGTACGTGGTGGTGGATATGCGGCATTAGATGGGATTGGACGGTATCTCCTTCATTTGGGAGATGGTGGCGATGAAGGCATATGTTCCGAGTTGGCGAATAAAGTGTTGTCTACCTTGGTGTCTGTCTTACCCAAGGACAAGGTGGTGAATAGCACTACGAATTCAGATGCTACCCTTGTTGCGAAGGAGGTTGGATATAATTCTCTTACAACGTGGATGCAACTCTTTCGAAAGAATGGTAGTCATGCTGTGGGTGGTGGATATGATAAAGCTTTGGGGTATCTGATTGAACCATTGAAGAAGTATTCACCCAAGGATGGGGAGTTCAAGTTTCGATTTGGTTCGTTGATCCAATCTCCCCCTTCCGTGTATCTAGGCGGGGATGTTATTACAAGTGACCAAAAGGGAGCAAAGGGGGGTGAGACATTTTTAGAGTTGGTGATTGTTGACCTGATGGAGAAGAAGAAAATACAGCAGGGGTTGGAATCGGTTATTGATGCGGCAATGAAGAAGTTTGCATCTTCTGATTCTGTGGCGCAGGGTGATGGGACAATGGCTGTGTTCTTTCTGGTCATGTATGCTCACCACTCTAGTGGGTTTACGTTGCCACCCTCAGCTGCCAAGATTGTTGCTGCCGGGGGGACTGTGAAGGGACACGAAACCTCCTTCTTATATAGTCCTTCCATGCTTGAGGCGGCGAGGGCGGACACATTGTTGAATTATGTTCTACACCGCATCATTGCACTGCATTGCAAGGTCACTGCGAAAGCAGAGGTTGGCAATAAGGTCGGAAGGGGAGGTGATCAACCACTGATTCGTGTGATTGAGAAACGTCTCAATGAAGGACATGACAGTCCCTTCAGTGCTGCTACGAAAGCTGTGGCTGTCTGCGCAGCCAATCCACTCTATCTTTCGACAGTGGGTGCACCATCTTCAACTTCCTATTCTTCCATCCACTCGTCGCTGAAAACAATTGTAACTTACTCACCAGCATCCGCCAATGCAGCTGATGCTATTCTGTATGCACTGTTTTCCCATGTGAATGAACGATCCTTGAAGCATGAAGATGCTAGAGTATCCTTAAACGAGACTCGATCATCGAGGGAGCAATTTGAGCCGGTTGATGAAACCTTCAATAAGTTGCCAGCATGCTGTGGCAATACTGCTAGCAGAGGAAAGCTCAGTTTGACTGCTGCTCACAAGGGCTACGAACCAAACTCTGTTCGAAACGTTGCGAATAAATTGATGGGTGATGGTGCGGTGACCAAAGCGGGTGCATTGTTTAGGGCACTGATTTTGTCTCATGCAGGCACTACGATGAAATCGAATCGTAGACAGCGCGTTGCACTTGTAAGTCGCATGTTGGATGTGATTAATGAGACACTTCTACCATTCATGGAGAAAAGTGGTGACAGCGAAATGACCAATCAACTTGCTGAGTTCGTTGCATTGTGCGCAGCATCTGCAAATTTGGAACAAGTGTCGAATAAAGCTGATGGGGATGATGGCGACGCCCCAAAGATTGTCGAATGGGATGCAAAGAAGGCAGTTAGCCCCACTGTCAACGAGGCGGCGATGAGCCTTCTTACCACGCTAGGTGGGATTGCTGGAAGCTTCGATGCAGAATTTGGTGATGCCGATGACGAAGAACAAAAGCCCTACAGTTTTGCGTCAGAGCTCTGTATTCAAAAGATTCCTATGCATTTAGTATCACACCTTGATGTTGCTATTAAGTCTGCAGAGTCCATGACAGAAGATGACGTTGCACTTTTCCGAAGTCCCAAAGGAGTTGTATTCTCAGCGGGGAAGGATTCTGCACCAGCTGGTAAAGGTGCCCCCTCCTCCAAGGCGAAAGCGGGCACGGAGAAGAAGGCAGCGAGTCGTAAGAAGGGGGGAGGTTTTGATTCCTTTGCAGACGAAGAATGGGAGAAGCAAGTCAAAAAGGATCTTGCGAAGAAGAAGAAAGCACAAGACGGTGCATCAACAGGGCCTTCTGAAATTGTTCTTACAGCTGAAGAGAAAGAAGTTGTAGCGCAGCAAACGAAGCGAAGAGACCAACTATCGAAGATACTTCTTGGAGACTTCCCACGCTCTTTGGCTGCGATCCGATGTCTTTGTGAATCGGATATAGAAGTTGGCAATTCGTCTCTCCCTATCTTTGGCCCCAGTGTTATTGGTGCCGCTGTGTCTGCATCTCATGCTTTGAAATTACATGCACTGAAAGTGGATAGCTTCGATACGCTCTCCACACTTGCTTCGTGTGTTTATGAAATTGATGAAACTCACGCTCCGACGTTGGCAAGGGCGCTGACAATTAGCTTTGGTCCAAAGAAGGAAGGAAGTGCTTTGGCTGTGTTGAAACTACCTTCTCCTTGCGCACCTGCTGCTTGCTCGATATTTGAGATGGATGAATATGGAGATTGCTTGTCAGGCAACTCATTTGTCTTCCTCTTTCCGATAATTCAGGCAGCTCTAACTGGTCCACGAAATGTACCTGGATGCGATGCGGCTCTGACTGTACTCGAAAGGCACTGCACGATGCTAGCGGGTGATGAAGTTGATTCGGCTGTGAAGCAATTGAGAAAAGACATGGCAAGCACCGTTTTGGAATTACTGTGTCATGATCGCTCACAGACTTTTGTGAACCCATCTCCATATGAAGCATTGACTTCATGCTACGCCACTGATGTTGCCGGCCCTGGTTTGGCTGCTCCAGACATTGCTCCTCTTCTAGGTGAGCGAGGAGCGTTGGGAGGCGAAAATAATAGAGTCGCGGCTATGGAAACATTAACAGCCATCGCTCTGAAACAACCGAAACTTGTGAGGAGCAATCCTTTGATTGAAAATCGAATTTGGCTCAACTGTTACGACGAAGCCGATCGAATCAAGATTGCAGCACGTAGGGCATGGTTAGTGGCGCATGGTCATGGTGCAGATGTAGATGTGGGCAGTACTCCGCTTGATCCTCCAACAAAAATGTACGCCGTTCCTCTGTTGCCTCTCCTGAGCAACGAAGACAGTGCGATTGCATCTGCTGCAGCTGCATCTTTCACACATGCAGTAGGAATGCATCCAAGCACGGCTGAGAAGAATATTGTGAAGCTTTGTAATACTTACATTGGGTCATTTCCTGCACCTGGAAACGACGTTGAAGATAAGCCGTCTAAACCTTCGTCAGTTTTCCCTGTCGCACCTCTTCCTGCAGCGAAAGTTACGAAGAAGAAAGTCATCGATACCGGATTGCCGAAGAAGAAGACGAAGAAAGTATCAAGTGTGTCTGCAAGTATGTCAAAGATCACAGGTGCGCCTGCTCCGAAAAAGCGTGCTGCGACAAAGAAATTGCTTGCGACGGTTGCAGCTCCTAAAAAAGAAAGGTCTCTTGACCAAGATGCATTGATGGATCAATTCAAAAGTCCATCGTCGACGAAGAAAGAAACAGCCGAAGCGGATTCTGACAGTAAGGTTGCCACCAGAATGGGGATCTTGCGTGCTATATCATCTCTCACTGACCCTTCAGCTAATGTCAAGTTGGATGTTCCAGTGCTCAAGATTCTTCTTTCATTTCTCATGTCCTTTGGGCTTGGAGATGGAAACGAGAGTCTTCGGAATGCCTCGCGTGACGCCGCTCGTGATATTGTAGCATCGTATGGCTCGTCCGAAGAAGCAGCATCATTCTTCTTGCCTCAACTTGAGGGTGTTTTGAACACGGGTCGTGCTGATGAAACGAATCTCAATCCACTTAGTCCCGATAAGGTACCTAAATCAGTTGTCGCATCTGATTTCAGAAAGGAAGGTGTCGTTGTCTCCTTGGGATCTATTGCACTCCATCTTAAGGATGACACCAAGATCGACGGAATTGTTGATATGCTCTTGAAAGCATTGAATACGCCAAGTGAAGATGTCCAGTCCAGTGTTGCTCTTTGTCTCTCAAAGTTGATGAAAAAAGGAACAACGCAACAACGAGTTGAATCTCTATTGGATGATCTAATGAATGAGTGTATCAATGGCAGCAATCTCGCTTCAAGAAGAGGTGCAGCTTACGGAATATCTGCTGTCGTGAAGGGTAGTGGAATTGCCAGTCTGAAGAAGTATGATGTTGTAAAGCGACTTGAAGAAGCGTGCACCTCAGGTTCCCCCACTAGTAAAGAGGGTTCTTTGTTTGCGATTGAGCTTTTGAGCGGTAGATTGGGCATTCTATTCGAACCGTATGTTATTGTTCTCTTGCCTGCACTATTGAAAGCATTCAGTGACAGCAATGATCACGTCCGTACTGCCGCAGATAAAACTGTGGGACTGATCATGGCTAAATTATCTGGTCATGGAGTCAAATTGGTCATGCCTGCAGTATTGGAAGCATTCAATGAGCCAGAGTGGAGAACGAAGCAAGCTAGTATCCACATGTTGGGTAGTATGAGCCATTGTGCACCGAAGCAACTTGCCAGCTGTCTTCCTAAAGTCGTTCCTAAGCTGACGGAAGCCTTCAGCGACACACACCCCAAAGTGAAAAAGAGTGCGCAAGATGCTCTGGAGGAAATTTGTACGGTTATTAAAAACCCTGAGATCTCTTCTATTTCTGACACAATTCTCAACGCTTTGACAGACCCCGCAAATGGAACGTTGCATGCTTTGGAAGCTCTTATTTCGACTGAGTTTCTTCACGCAATTGATGCGCCTAGTCTTTCCATCATCATTCCTGTTGTTCATCGAGGACTAAGAGATCGAGCTGCCAACACAAAGCGTTATGCAGCTTTAATCAGTGGAAATATTTGTACCATGGTCAATGATGCACGAGATTTCGTGCCATACTTACCTATTCTTCTTCCAGATTTGAAGTCTACTTTGCTTGACCCAATCCCTGACGTTAGATCCATAACAGCTAAGGCACTGGGATCGCTCACAAGAGGTGTTGGAGAAGCTACGTTCCCCGATTTACGACCATGGCTAGTAGAAACCTTGCGATCAGAAGATGGCAGCAGTGTTGAGAGGAGTGGAGCTGCGCAAGGGCTGACTGAGATTTTAGTTGCTGGTGGGGCAAGCATGGTTCAAAATGTCATGGTGAACGAAATTTTACCTTTGAATAGCCATCCAAAGGCTGGGACAAGAGAAGGTGTGCTATGGGTACTTACATTCTTACCTTCAGCTCTCGGCCAGGCGTACGCTTCTTTGATTGATGAATCATTACCAGCGCTATTAAGCGGTCTTGCGGATGACAATGAAACCGTCAGAGACGTCGCCTTGCGAGCTGGGCGAGTGTTGGTGAAGAGCAATGGAAAAGCGCACAAGGATAAGATACTTCCATCTCTCGAGAATGGTCTCAGCAACGAAGACTACAGGATTCGTGTTGCTTCTCTCACACTCCTAGGTGACTTACTCAGCATGCTTGGTGGAACAAAGGTTGTCAAAGGGAATGCCGATACACAGGATGATATCCGACAGGCAGAAAGAGCACAAGCGCAAATCGCTCTCGTCCTGGGTAATGAAACGCGGAAGAGGGTGCTTAGTAGTTTGTATCTTGCTAGAAGTGATACGGCTGCTGTGGTTCGACAGGCGGCAGTACAAGTGTGGAAAACTGTTGTCAGTGTTACACCGAGGACACTCAGGGAGATTCTTTCAGAATTGGTGGACCAAATTGTTGTCTCTCTTGCAAGTGGTGACCCTGAGCGTACTCAAGTAGCAGGCCGCTGCCTTGGTGACATCGTCCAAAAGCTTGGAGATCAAGTTCTTCCTGAAGTCATCCCAGTTCTACGTGACTCACTGTATCGCGGAGACGAGCACACTCGACAGGGAGTTTGTGTCGGACTTGCGGAAGTCATTGCATCTTCCAGCAAAGAGCAGATCATCAAATTCCTCAACATTCTTGTCAAAGTTGTGCAAGATGCACTTTGTGATGAGAATGATCAGGTTAGAACAATGGCAACACAGTGCTTTCAGAGTTTGTTCCAGGTTGTTGGTACTCGAACACTCGACGAAGTTGTGCCCGCCCTCCTCGTTTCGATGGAAAGTGAAGATGATTTCACCAAGACTCGTGCTCTCAACGGCGTGACTGGTATACTCAGCGTCCGAAGCAGGGAGTTGCTGCCTTACATCATCCCAAGGGTACTGAAAACTCCTTTGACGGTTAGTCATGCTGATGCTCTGGCCAGTATTTCTGCGGCAACGAGTCAAACAATCCACATGCACTTCAATAGTATTATTCCGACATTGATTCTGGAATTGTCTTCTTTTTATGGTGCTAATCTGAACGAAGAAGAAAAATTGAGGGAGGAGGCTGCTCGTCGTTGTTCTCGTGCAGTATGCAACAACGTTGATACAGTAGGTGTCAATTGGCTCATTAGCGAAGTGATCAGCAAATGCACTCACGACAAAGAGTCTGTTCGAAAAGAAGCATGTTGGTTCCTCCAAATAATTGTCGAAGAGAGTACGTATTCTATCCTATGTCCTGTGATTTCCTATCGTTTACCTTCCTCTTACAATCTACGTCTCTCTTCTCTTATTATCAGGGCAATCGGCTGCTGACTTTCACGAGGACGTGGATATCATCATTCGTGAATTAATTCATCGTTTGAATGACGACAATAACGTAGTGCTCAAGGCTAATAATGCAGCCATCGGCGCACTTACGAAGTGCGTTCCAGTGGAAGAGCTTGTCAAACACATCAGATACATTAAAGATTTGATAGGAAGTATGGTTAGCGATGCGCGATACCGGAAGGGTGGAGTCGGTGATGGAGATTTCTTTCTACCGGGCCTCAATATTCCAAAAGGTAAGTACTTTTATCCATAGTCTTCCACGATTCAGTTGAAAATGACGACAACATAAACAAACTGCCTGAAGTCTCATCATAGAGATGCACAAAAAGTGGAGGTTTCGATTAGTCTTTCGGATTCATCACTTGCCTGCTTTTATGCCATCACAATTAAAAATGGGTTTCTAACTCGAACACTTCTCTACTTAAATTCTATCTCCCAGGCCTCGAACCATTGCTACCAATATATCAACGAGGAATCTTGTATGGGGATGCCACGACCCGTGAGCTTGCTGCTTCTGGTCTGGGTGATCTAATCAAGATTACTCAGACTAAATACCTTGCTGGGCCATTCTTGATCAAATTAACTGGTCCTTTGCTTCGTATTGTTGGTGATCGTAATCCGCCTGCGGTGAAGATCGCCATTGTCCAAACTCTTGGTCTAATATTGACGAAGGGTGGACCAGCATTGCGAGCATTTGTTCCTCAGTTCCAAACAACGTTTGTCAAGGCATTATCTGACCCGTCCCGCCAGGTGCGTAATGAGGCGATCAAAGCTCTTGCATTACTGATGCCATTGTCTACTCGCGTGGACCCATTGATCAAGGAGCTTGTCTCAACATCGCTAGGAAAGAGTTCGAATGTAACAGCTGACACTGCTGGGCTAGTTGCTATTCAAACTGCAACCCTTGAAGCGTTGGCTGTTGTACTCAAACACGGAGGTAGCAAAGTGAAACTTGCAGAGAGTGTCCCTTCATCTCTTGATGCTGGGAAAGAACTTATACTTCATGAAGATGATGGCATCCGTGAAAGTGCTGCTAAGGTGGTTGGTTATTCCTGCGAACTACTTGGTGCAGACGAAGCAAACTCTGTCATGGAAGAACTAGTTCTTGATCATGCATCTAATTTGTCGTCTTGCTCTGCTGAAGTCAAGCATGGAATTGCTTGCATCTGTCGCCGTGTCTTGTCCAGGCCAGTGGGTGCAAAAGTCGATAGAGATATCTACGAAAGTATCACAAGCATTATTCTAACTTTGATGAAAGACGATAAGACTATGGTGAAGGAGGCAGCTTCTGTCGCGATTGGTGCTGTCCTTGGGAGTTCTCACGACATCAATTCTTCCCTTTCTTCACTGGAAAAGAGCATAGCGAAAAATATGGATACAAAAGAAGAATTATCTGTCCAGCAGGGAGCTGCAATTGGTCTCAGTATCGCCGCAAGGCTGCAATCTGGTGTGTTCCGGACCAATGAGGGTTTGTTTTTGATTAACAGTGCTTTGAAAATGGCAATGAGTGGTTCACAACGTGTTCAGTTCTCGTACAATGACTTTTTGTGGATCGCTCTGGATGTGGAGAATGGCGACACAGGTTTAAATGAATACTTGGAGCATGCTTATCTGGAGGAGGCAAAGAAGATGAAGGCTATTTACAGCAAAGTTTTGATTAAGATCAAAGCTGTGAATAATCATGAGGACTAGAAAGAATAGTTAGGTTAGAGAAGTTAATAGGTGGTTTATGGTGATGATGGTGAAGTGCAACATGCACAAGTTGTAATAATTAAACCACCACATACCTTGAGCTTGCTGCTCGGCAACTGTTACTGTTATGTCAATAGTGTACGCACCTACTGATAATTTTGCTTACTCACAAATGGATAAAGTACTACAAAGCATTAAGATCCGGACAGACGTGAAATTTGGTGTTTCAAGCAGACCATGCCGGCAGAGCAGAGCCTACCCCCCTCTCTCTCTCTCTCTAGAGGAGAGAGAGAGAGAGAGAGAGAGAGAGAGAGAGAGAGCTTTGGCCAAAGTCTCAAATCTGCCACAAGTGCTTCTATGGCGAAACAAGTGATAGAGTCGTATTCTTCTATCTCAGAAGATGGGGGCTAATCAGACGTACTTTGAAATTTCTGTTATACCATATTATCTCAGAAGATGGACAATGCACGTTTGGGTTCCATATCTCAGATATGATCGACAAAATTGTCATCTACATTTGCTATTAAAATCGTCTATGTACTCTGGAAAGCCATTCGGCAATAGAAAAGACCGTACAGTTGTACCGAAGCAGGTCCCTTTTAGTATCATAGATATCTAATCTGATTAACTTTGTATTTAAAATCGTCTATGTACTTCTAACTTCTAACTACTGGACAAAATTGTTAGGGAGAATTACTAGAGAAAAATCTAAATGGGCATATCTCTGCGAGAAAAGCAAATATTTATGAATTATGTGGTTCTTTCATAGAACTCACTCGTATAGCTGTCTTAAATCAACAAACAACAAACCCATGAGGTAGATTTTTTTGTGTACGTAGGAATCGTCCAAGAAGCGGTACCAAAGTGGCGCCAACGATCATCGAGCACATCGTCACCATGGGATTTCCGCCCGATCATCGTACTTTACTAGAGGCATGGTGTTATTATATAAAAGATGTAATGCTCGGGGTATTTATATGGATATATATGAATGTATGAAGTGACTTGATATGTACCGATTTTTACATTTGATGCAAAATAAAAGCCAATTAGTGCACATGGATGTTTATCCTCATCTCCTCCGTGATCAATGAACGATGGTGCTATAACAAATATTTCAGCACTATCGACACCAAACACTGTTAAAATAACGATTATACAGTTATGTTATGAATGTGTGTATCTTTTTGTTGCATAATAATTCGTTTTGAGGCCCACAGATCCCTGTCATTCAACACAAACACTTGTGTTTGAACACCTATCTCCTACAAGAGAATACACTTTGTGCATTCCAACGATGTCAGCAGTGACCATATGCAGCTTTATCCGTCAACCATTACTTCATTGAAACCGGAGAATCCTAACAAGTCACTGAAGATTCCACTCCGATCTATTCAGAGCAATGTAGCGCCATAACAACAGCCTTCTTCGGAGACAATATGTGCACTTATTCCACCCTGATTGAACTTCAAGTCACACAACTATGACCCTGTCTCTCCAATCAAATGTAATAGTTGCTGTGCCTTTGTTGTCGGATGGTGAGGTTGGATTGAACAACGAAACCATTGCAGTTTGTTCGAGGAATGGCCATGTGTTGGGCTATGGTGATACCAAGGCTGAGAGTTCGCCGATGGTAGTGTAGTCAGTGAAATCGGATCTCCTTAACAGCTCCATGGCACAAAGCGATCCTTCCATATTATTGAGAGCTCTCCTGTCGTGTTTAGTTGTCTCGTCATGATCAGAGGTCGGAATAGAGCAATGAAATGGGTGACATTTGTGTGTAATCGATGATGTGATGTGCAGCAGCAACATGGTGCCTGACGGAGTGCTATGGCCATATGAAGTCACTAACAATGAATCACACCGACACTCAATGTCTATATGTATAAGCGGCGGCGAGGGTTGATGGAGAGAGGCCGATTGTACCATTCATATTGAGTGGAATTGGACTTGCTTGTTGTTGTCTTCATCTTGAGTAAAACAGAAAGTGATGTTGTTGAGTTGTGTGCCGTTCCTTGTCGAGTTGATTGATTCTGCGTTCCGGGAGGAGGAAGTGGTGCGTGTTAGTTGCTTCTCGCCTCGGTGCGTCAACACTCCTAAGAAAAATTAACGGAAATCTTAAAGTACGTCATGGTTGGCCCTCCAGGGGCGAAATTATCTACAATTATCTAGGAATGAAGGACCTGAACATGACGCTAGCTCGGATGATATTAGTCTATTTTAATCGTGTTCTGTATGTGGTAACGGCGAAGTCAAAGTCATTACCTGATTGACAAATGAATATCTATTGATAATTTTCACTGTGCGTCATTGATTCTGAATGTTGGTACGATTCAGTTTGTCACACCCTTCTTTAGTGTCTTGTGTCTCTCGCTCCGTCCATCCCTACCTTCTTTCCATTCCTTGGATTAACCCCACATAACCCTTCACAGCGACTCAGCTGTACGTACTTATCCATTGCAATACATAATGAATTTGCAAGCGATCGAGCACCTACGATTATTTAACTTTGTCGAGTCGAGTCAATCGAGTGTGGCTTCCGATCAAACCAGTACCGTTTACTAATTCCTACGTACATACGGTACTTACTCACATACCATAGCATGGTGAAAAATGATGGCTTCCTCAGTACGACCCTCAATAACACAGAAACTAGAAAAGGTGTTTGACCTTGCTGCAGTGGTAATCTTCATCCCTTGGCCATTAGCCGTAATCCAGCCCAAAATGGAGGTGATCATGTTGCATCATCTAACTAACAAGGGTTTGTTGAGAGTTTGGTCTACTGCTATTATATCGTAGACGATTGAAGACACATAATCACTCAAGTACATTATCTTGTTATAATTGCATTAACGTGGGAAGACATCTAATATTTCGTGTCGTCTGTCGCTTGTCGCTCTAGCATGTGTTTGTAATACATGGACCATCACAACTTATGGTGCGCAACTTAAACGCTATTCTTTAGAATTGTGCTCCAAGAGACACTGCTCCATCGTCGCTGGTAACGGTGTGCCTCGTGCTCCTCCGCAGCAGCATCAGCCCCTTCAAGACGAGGCATCGAACAGCGACGGGGCGTCGTCGCTGGGGGGTTCATTTCTTTAACGTCTCGCATAACATCTTGCTCTAGAAATAAAGCAGCTGCACGTGCTCGTTCTCTCGCCCATTGTGAATGCTGTGCCGATATCATGGCCAGTCTTGCTGAATGTGGAATCCGCAAGGCTCGATGCCAGTGATGCTCTGATAAGACGGCCCTTTGTAGGGCGTCCCGTCTATTCTCGTACTCATCTGTTAGCTCGGGGCTGAGATACTTCTCGAGACCAAGAATTGCAGCAGCGTTGATAGTAACGCATTCTTCGTCGAGGAGAGCGCTGTGATCTCTCAGTTGCGAGCGGACTTCACGAACTCGATGAAAGTGCCACGCCTTGAAAATATCAGTTTCTGCTTGGGAGTACCAAAGTTTCGATGCCTCTGGGCCGACAGAGAGATTCTTCACGACGGACATGAGGCTTCTACTGGAGAAACGAACCTTTTTGCTTGTTGTTGTCTTCATCTTGAGTAAAACAGAAAGTGATGTTGTTGAGTTGTGTGCCGTTCCTTGTCGAGTTGATTGATTCTGCGTTCCGGGAGGAGGAAGTGGTGCGTGTTAGTTGCTTCTCGCCTCGGTGCGTCAACACTCCTAAGAAAGAATGAAGGACCTGAACATGACGCTAGCTCGGATGATATTAGTCTATTTTAATCGTGTTCTGTATGTGGTAACGGCGAAGTCAAAGTCATTACCTGATTGACAAATGAATATCTACTTCCTTCGGAGCACGATAAATCGGCCTCCCAAAATTTTTTTGAAAGCTAGGCCTGTACTCCACACGTAAACTGTCTAATAAAATAAAAAATTATTTAGAATATGTTTTTGACCTCCAGTGTGGCTGATTCAAATTTCAAATCTGCACTTGTCAAAAAGACGATGACAACAAACCGTTACTACAGCAGAAACATGCTGCCTCTTTCATCGATACCATCCGTAGTGACCGTCGGCGCCCTTCTGACGATCGAAGGGGAGAGGAGATACAATTGCCCTGATAGTGAAGGGGGGACTGGCTATGTCTCCCGTGTCCATACTGATGGAACATTTGACATCAACCTCACCGTTGGCGGCCGCCTTGAAAAAAACGTTCATCCACGGCATATCCAGAGTAGTAATCCTCTTGTCACCTCCGCACGTCGTCGGGGAAATATTAATGATGATGCTGCAACAGGACCATCTCTACTGTCTCACAATTATATTCGGCCTCAGGGTGAGCGGCTACCATCTCCAAATAATACAGTTGGTGCCGATGCAACGACCGTTGCTGCAAACGATAGCAACTTTTCATTACTGACAACTTATCAAGTCATCCAACAATGTTCTGGTTGGGACCCAAAATACAGCAACAAACCACACCCACTTATTTCTATGTTGGAGTGGGGCAAGAAAAAGCAACCGTGTGGTTGGGCGAGATGGCATGACGCTCGTTTGCGGGATAACGGCACCAAACGTGATGTGTCAGGACAACTCACCGCAGATCAGAATATTCTCCTTGTCAACATGAAGGAGGAGACAGATAAATATGGAATCCTAACAGAGCTGGCTAAGAGTAGGGGGGTCAAAGGCATGGGTCCCAATGCCTTGTTGCAACATGCATTTGGTGTTGGGAAGACGAAGGTAAAAGAGTGCATCTTGAAGTTTAATGAAAAGAACGGCACGGTGGAGCGTAAAGAGCGGAGCGATGCTGGGAAGACGCTGACGAATTCGAAGAAGAAGAGGGATCAGGTAGTCACTCCAAAAAATTACTTTAAGAAGTTGAAGCGCAAGAGTGGCTATGCAAGGACTCAACAACCGCGGCCTTTACTTGCCAACTGAAAAGCTATGGGAACTACTTCAGAAAGGTTGGGATCAGTATCCAGTGGAGAAGATCGCTCGGTTGTTCATCCATCAGACGCAAATAGCGGCAGCTATCCTTGAGTGCAATGGAGGAGACGACTTTGTTAAGGAGAAGAATGGACTGAGCTATGGTGTCAGGAAGGTAACCCAGCCACTGATGGAAGATGATGAAAATTACACGCCCAATCTGGCGACAATGGAAGCTCCAAGTCGGAAGGTGGTCGGTGTCAAGGTGTGCGAGGTGATTGAAGGAGTCGATATAGACAAGATGAAGAAGCTAAAGTACGATCTTCCAAATGTTGATGATTACGACATCAGTGAATATCTTGACTTTGATGAGCTACAAATCATTGCAGGTGACGTTGATGACACAGACTACGACAACTTCACCGATGAAGAGAAGGAGAGGTACAACAAGTTTGGTAAGGCTTTTGAAGACATGAGTGCAATTGAGTATCCGACCAATGACGAATAATTCTATACACGGAAAAATAGGAATAAATAAATAATCGATATAGATTTACGAAGAAATCACATCTATTATCATCGTGTATCTGAACTCTGAAGGAGTAATCAGAAGTAGAGGCACTTCATCGGTCAGCGCTGCACGCACAAAGTTATGCGAATTAAGGAGGCAAAAACTTTATTTCATAAACCGACAACACAATATGCTCTGCTGCTGTAGTCCGCTGACAGAAGGTACCTTTGGTTTGGAGTCGGCAACAACTCTGGGGCTGTCAATGAAGGCCCTATTGGGCCTGTCGATCATGGTGAGTACAGCGAGGTGCCGGGTGCTGATGGAGGAGTTCTCATCCACACTCAAGGCCTCGTCAGTTTAAAATACATGTTTTTTAAGTTAGTATGGAAAATATGTGACCTACAGTGAACATGCGCGCCTAGCTTTAAATTTTTTTTTGGGAAGCCGATTTATCCCGCACCGAAGTAAGTATTGATAATTTTCACTGTGCGTCATTGATTCTGAATGTTGGTACGATTCAGTTTGTCACACCCTTCTTTAGTGTCTTGTGTCTCTCGCTCCGTCCATCCCTACCTTCTTTCCATTCCTTGGATTAACCCCACATAACCCTTCACAGCGACTCAGCTGTACGTACTTATCCATTGCAATAATGAATTTGCAAGCGATCGAGCACCTACGATTATTTAACTTTGTCGAGTCGAGTCAATCGAGTGTGGCTTCCGATCAAACCAGTACCGTTTACTAATTCCTACGTACATACGGTACTTACTCACATACCATAGCATGGTGAAAAATGATGGCTTCCTCAGTACGACCCTCAATAACACAGAAACTAGAAAAGGTGTTTGACCTTGCTGCAGTGGTAATCTTCATCCCTTGGCCATTAGCCGTAATCCAGCCCAAAATGGAGGTGATCATGTTGCATCATCTAACTAACAAGGGTTTGTTGAGAGTTTGGTCTACTGCTATTATATCGTAGACGATTGAAGACACATAATCACTCAAGTACATTATCTTGTTATAATTGCATTAACGTGGGAAGACATCTAATATTTCGTGTCGTCTGTCGCTTGTCGCTCTAGCATGTGTTTGTAATACATGGACCATCACAACTTATGGTGCGCAACTTAAACGCTATTCTTTAGAATTGTGCTCCAAGAGACACTGCTCCATCGTCGCTGGTAACGGTGTGCCTCGTGCTCCTCCGCAGCAGCATCAGCCCCTTCAAGACGAGGCATCGAACAGCGACGGGGCGTCGTCGCTGGGGGGTTCATTTCTTTAACGTCTCGCATAACATCTTGCTCTAGAAATAAAGCAGCTGCACGTGCTCGTTCTCTCGCCCATTGTGAATGCTGTGCCGATATCATGGCCAGTCTTGCTGAATGTGGAATCCGCAAGGCTCGATGCCAGTGATGCTCTGATAAGACGGCCCTTTGTAGGGCGTCCCGTCTATTCTCGTACTCATCTGTTAGCTCGGGGCTGAGATACTTCTCGAGACCAAGAATTGCAGCAGCGTTGATAGTAACGCATTCTTCGTCGAGGAGAGCGCTGTGATCTCTCAGTTGCGAGCGGACTTCACGAACTCGATGAAAGTGCCACGCCTTGAAAATATCAGTTTCTGCTTGGGAGTACCAAAGTTTCGATGCCTCTGGGCCGACAGAGAGATTCTTCACGACGGACATGAGGCTTCTACTGGAGAAACGAACCTTTTTGCTTGTTGTTGTCTTCATCTTGAGTAAAACAGAAAGTGATGTTGTTGAGTTGTGTGCCGTTCCTTGTCGAGTTGATTGATTCTGCGTTCCGGGAGGAGGAAGTGGTGCGTGTTAGTTGCTTCTCGCCTCGGTGCGTCAACACTCCTAAGAAAGAATGAAGGACCTGAACATGACGCTAGCTCGGATGATATTAGTCTATTTTAATCGTGTTCTGTATGTGGTAACGGCGAAGTCAAAGTCATTACCTGATTGACAAATGAATATCTACTTCCTTCGGAGCACGATAAATCGGCCTCCCAAAATTTTTTTGAAAGCTAGGCCTGTACTCCACACGTAAACTGTCTAATAAAATAAAAAATTATTTAGAATATGTTTTTGACCTCCAGTGTGGCTGATTCAAATTTCAAATCTGCACTTGTCAAAAAGACGATGACAACAAACCGTTACTACAGCAGAAACATGCTGCCTCTTTCATCGATACCATCCGTAGTGACCGTCGGCGCCCTTCTGACGATCGAAGGGGAGAGGAGATACAATTGCCCTGATAGTGAAGGGGGGACTGGCTATGTCTCCCGTGTCCATACTGATGGAACATTTGACATCAACCTCACCGTTGGCGGCCGCCTTGAAAAAAACGTTCATCCACGGCATATCCAGAGTAGTAATCCTCTTGTCACCTCCGCACGTCGTCGGGGAAATATTAATGATGATGCTGCAACAGGACCATCTCTACTGTCTCACAATTATATTCGGCCTCAGGGTGAGCGGCTACCATCTCCAAATAATACAGTTGGTGCCGATGCAACGACCGTTGCTGCAAACGATAGCAACTTTTCATTACTGACAACTTATCAAGTCATCCAACAATGTTCTGGTTGGGACCCAAAATACAGCAACAAACCACACCCACTTATTTCTATGTTGGAGTGGGGCAAGAAAAAGCAACCGTGTGGTTGGGCGAGATGGCATGACGCTCGTTTGCGGGATAACGGCACCAAACGTGATGTGTCAGGACAACTCACCGCAGATCAGAATATTCTCCTTGTCAACATGAAGGAGGAGACAGATAAATATGGAATCCTAACAGAGCTGGCTAAGAGTAGGGGGGTCAAAGGCATGGGTCCCAATGCCTTGTTGCAACATGCATTTGGTGTTGGGAAGACGAAGGTAAAAGAGTGCATCTTGAAGTTTAATGAAAAGAACGGCACGGTGGAGCGTAAAGAGCGGAGCGATGCTGGGAAGACGCTGACGAATTCGAAGAAGAAGAGGGATCAGGTAGTCACTCCAAAAAATTACTTTAAGAAGTTGAAGCGCAAGAGTGGCTATGCAAGGACTCAACAACCGCGGCCTTTACTTGCCAACTGAAAAGCTATGGGAACTACTTCAGAAAGGTTGGGATCAGTATCCAGTGGAGAAGATCGCTCGGTTGTTCATCCATCAGACGCAAATAGCGGCAGCTATCCTTGAGTGCAATGGAGGAGACGACTTTGTTAAGGAGAAGAATGGACTGAGCTATGGTGTCAGGAAGGTAACCCAGCCACTGATGGAAGATGATGAAAATTACACGCCCAATCTGGCGACAATGGAAGCTCCAAGTCGGAAGGTGGTCGGTGTCAAGGTGTGCGAGGTGATTGAAGGAGTCGATATAGACAAGATGAAGAAGCTAAAGTACGATCTTCCAAATGTTGATGATTACGACATCAGTGAATATCTTGACTTTGATGAGCTACAAATCATTGCAGGTGACGTTGATGACACAGACTACGACAACTTCACCGATGAAGAGAAGGAGAGGTACAACAAGTTTGGTAAGGCTTTTGAAGACATGAGTGCAATTGAGTATCCGACCAATGACGAATAATTCTATACACGGAAAAATAGGAATAAATAAATAATCGATATAGATTTACGAAGAAATCACATCTATTATCATCGTGTATCTGAACTCTGAAGGAGTAATCAGAAGTAGAGGCACTTCATCGGTCAGCGCTGCACGCACAAAGTTATGCGAATTAAGGAGGCAAAAACTTTATTTCATAAACCGACAACACAATATGCTCTGCTGCTGTAGTCCGCTGACAGAAGGTACCTTTGGTTTGGAGTCGGCAACAACTCTGGGGCTGTCAATGAAGGCCCTATTGGGCCTGTCGATCATGGTGAGTACAGCGAGGTGCCGGGTGCTGATGGAGGAGTTCTCATCCACACTCAAGGCCTCGTCAGTTTAAAATACATGTTTTTTAAGTTAGTATGGAAAATATGTGACCTACAGTGAACATGCGCGCCTAGCTTTAAATTTTTTTTTGGGAAGCCGATTTATCCCGCACCGAAGTAAGTATTGATAATTTTCACTGTGCGTCATTGATTCTGAATGTTGGTACGATTCAGTTTGTCACACCCTTCTTTAGTGTCTTGTGTCTCTCGCTCCGTCCATCCCTACCTTCTTTCCATTCCTTGGATTAACCCCACATAACCCTTCACAGCGACTCAGCTGTACGTACTTATCCATTGCAATAATGAATTTGCAAGCGATCGAGCACCTACGATTATTTAACTTTGTCGAGTCGAGTCAATCGAGTGTGGCTTCCGATCAAACCAGTACCGTTTACTAATTCCTACGTACATACGGTACTTACTCACATACCATAGCATGGTGAAAAATGATGGCTTCCTCAGTACGACCCTCAATAACACAGAAACTAGAAAAGGTGTTTGACCTTGCTGCAGTGGTAATCTTCATCCCTTGGCCATTAGCCGTAATCCAGCCCAAAATGGAGGTGATCATGTTGCATCATCTAACTAACAAGGGTTTGTTGAGAGTTTGGTCTACTGCTATTATATCGTAGACGATTGAAGACACATAATCACTCAAGTACATTATCTTGTTATAATTGCATTAACGTGGGAAGACATCTAATATTTCGTGTCGTCTGTCGCTTGTCGCTCTAGCATGTGTTTGTAATACATGGACCATCACAACTTATGGTGCGCAACTTAAACGCTATTCTTTAGAATTGTGCTCCAAGAGACACTGCTCCATCGTCGCTGGTAACGGTGTGCCTCGTGCTCCTCCGCAGCAGCATCAGCCCCTTCAAGACGAGGCATCGAACAGCGACGGGGCGTCGTCGCTGGGGGGTTCATTTCTTTAACGTCTCGCATAACATCTTGCTCTAGAAATAAAGCAGCTGCACGTGCTCGTTCTCTCGCCCATTGTGAATGCTGTGCCGATATCATGGCCAGTCTTGCTGAATGTGGAATCCGCAAGGCTCGATGCCAGTGATGCTCTGATAAGACGGCCCTTTGTAGGGCGTCCCGTCTATTCTCGTACTCATCTGTTAGCTCGGGGCTGAGATACTTCTCGAGACCAAGAATTGCAGCAGCGTTGATAGTAACGCATTCTTCGTCGAGGAGAGCGCTGTGATCTCTCAGTTGCGAGCGGACTTCACGAACTCGATGAAAGTGCCACGCCTTGAAAATATCAGTTTCTGCTTGGGAGTACCAAAGTTTCGATGCCTCTGGGCCGACCGAGAGATTCTTCACGACGGACGGACATGAGGCTTCTACTGGAGAAACGAACCTTTTTGCTTGTTGTTGTCTTCATCTTGAGTAAAACAGAAAGTGATGTTGTTGAGTTGTGTGCCATTCCTTGTCGAGTTGATTGATTCTGCGTTCCGGGAGGAGGAAGTGGTGCGTGTTAGTTGCTTCTCGCCTCGGTGCGTCAACACTCCTAAGAAAAATTAACGGAAATCTTAAAGTACGTCATGGTTGGCCCTCCAGGGGCGAAATTATCTACAATTATCTAGGAATGAAGGACCTGAACATGACGCTAGCTCGGATGATATTAGTCTATTTTAATCGTGTTCTGTATGTGGTAACGGCGAAGTCAAAGTCATTACCTGATTGACAAATGAATATCTATTGATAATTTTCACTGTGCGTCATTGATTCTGAATGTTGGTACGATTCAGTTTGTCACACCCTTCTTTAGTGTCTTGTGTCTCTCGCTCCGTCCATCCCTACCTTCTTTCCATTCCTTGGATTAACCCCACATAACCCTTCACAGCGACTCAGCTGTACGTACTTACATATCCATTGCAATAATGAATTTGCAAGCGATCGAGCACCTACGATTATTTAACTTTGTCGAGTCGAGTCAATCGAGTGTGGCTTCCGATCAAACCAGTACCGTTTACTAATTCCTACGTACATACGGTACTTACTCACATACCATAGCATGGTGAAAAATGATGGCTTCCTCAGTCGACCCTCAATAACACAGAAACTAGAAAAGGTGTTTGACCTTGCTGCAGTGGTAATCTTCATCCCTTGGCCATTAGCCGTAATCCAGCCCAAAATGGAGGTGAAAATGGGAGCAAAAATAGCACTTTTCAGCACATTAGTATGGAGGGTTCCAGTGGACTTATAGCTCGTGCCGGCACATCAAATTTTGGCTAATACCATCGCCTAAAATGTTTGAGTTCATATTTGGCCTTTTTGTGCCATAAGTGCCTTTGGTAGGGTAGGGCATGGCATGATCATGATCGACGATCGACGTGTTTTTGACTTCAACAAAATTGGCTGATTTTTTGCTCCCAAATGGAGGTGAAAAAAATGAATTGATTCCTACGTCAATATTCTACAGAGGCCCCTTCACTCTGCCTTTTTCCCTCCCGCCTCAAGAGCTCAAAAGGATGCTCTCCATGATGACCTCTGCTCCTACAACCCTAACGCCACACACATTCGCTATACTGTGATTAATATCCCGAAGTTAATACCATCGGCTAGATGTTCCTAACGGGGATTGCTTGATATCATCGTCTGTGAAGAGAAATAATACGCACCATTAAGTGCAAAAAATCATCATATTACAATCAATTAACCTCTACTTTGGCCATGTCAGGAATGATACACAGAATAATACCCATCCATTTCACTCAACACATATACATGACGGTTTTGGGTAATCTTGAGCTACTTAAAATGATTAATTCCTCTCTATTTTATTATGATGTGCCCTATTTTTGATTGTTATGAACTCAATTCCTTAACATAGTGTTTGGGGAAGGTCTATCGGATTATAAACCAGGAATATCACACCATTTGCCACTTACTATATGGCAGGGACGAGGGGTGACGTTTGATGACTCCATTGCATCGATTGTTGCCCCACACACAGCGGCCAAGTTGGTGATCGGCATGCTCTCCATACACATGCCGCTGCGCAGCGAATACGTGATGCTCTAAATTCTCTGTGCAATGCAGCGACCACCAAGTCACCATGACTTCGGTATAGGTATATAGTATCGGTTATTATTGCGTGGTGGAATCGTATTTGCGTCGGTGTGAATATATGAGGCTGGTTCTGGTGATGTCGAATGTGTTGATTTTACATGTATTGTGTTCACGTCGTTACACTGCCGTATCCGTTGATATTCAGGCCCCGCCGACCTCAAAAATGGATTCAGCACAAAATTTTGGGGTAGAGAGTACGTTGGAGTTGTTGCTATTGTTCATTCATGGCCAATAATGCCATGTGATGCGTCATGGTGGGGATGCTTTTTGTGAGATGTGTGAATTTTTGATTCAAAATCGCCTCGTGAGCCGCCCACCGACACCGATGCAACTGATTTGACACCCCTACTATCTCGGCGAGTGGATGGATTGTGACCAACCCAAGTTGCAGATGCACTCTAAACTAAGCAAATGGAATAATATTGGTCTTTGAACGGAGGAGATCGGCGTAGTATTGGTTTAGTAATGGCTGCACTCCGCCGAGACGATTTTCACCTCCAAATGGGAGCAAAAAATTTTGAGGTGGAGCGCGGTTGGATGGAGGCAAAATCGATTTTTTCCTCCAAATGGAGGTGAAAATTGGACTACGGTTAGGATCTTATCGATACCTTACTTGTCTCCATCAGCCTGATATTAAAATTCGACTTGCAAAAGCTGAACTCAACCCCCTAAAAATCTAGATCATACCTGTAGCATAAAAGTAGTCAAAATTTCATGCCCCCTCATTCACTCTTGAGGTACGTAGCGCTATTGGAGGAGGGGTGGCCTCAACCTGTCCGCGAAATCGTTACATGTGTAACTGCTGGCTTCCTCGCTGATGACGTAGGAATTTAATTCCTACGTAAACTTGTACTAGGATCTGTAACATCGGGTTACATGGGTAGGGAGGCTGAACCTCTACGAAAAGTCTAACATGAAATAACCCCATTATTAATGAACTCAACCAATTACATGCAACTTTCCAACTACATCGAGAATCAAATTCTCTCCAATACGCTTTGCAACCTCTTCCTTGTTGTAATCTGCATCATATAATTCGACATCTTCATACTCACCAACTTCATTCTTCCGGAGCATTCGAATGTCTACCTTGTATGGCTTTGCTTCTTTCCCCCACTTCTTACTAGACGATTGACTTATCATCCACTTGTTGTAATGTTTATCATGAATCACCATGACACGAAATGGTCGTTGCACCGTAGTAGCGTTTGCTCCATTTCCAATCTTCACGTTTGCAATAATAACAACATCCCTCTCGATGAGAATATCCTCAGCAACTACTTCACCATCTTCATTTGATTTAATACGTTCGGGCGGAGAAGCTATCCAACGCTGCACCAATGATTTCACTTTCCTTTCTTTGCTTGTAGAACCCATAACATGTTCTGTGCAAGCAAGGCTTGCACTTGCAGTCAGTACACAATCCTGCAACTCTTCTATTGAAGTGGAAACAATCATACTGTGGATTTACCTTCCTCAATCGTTTCGAGCCTACTTCTACTGTGTCCCCTCTCTCTTTACGCTGCTTGTCAGCCCATTCATCATACTTCATTTTGTTTGACGACATATTGTTGATGATCTATGTTGTCTATTTAATGTTCCATGGTGAATCTCTCTCTCATGGACACTATTATTTTTATTTGATGGTCGGTGGTGGTGGCTCGGGAAACTTGTCAGCCAAATCGTTACATGTGTAACTCTCAGATGTCTCGTGGCTGCCACACTATTAGCAAAAATGGTTACAGGAGTAACTGTCCGATGTCTCGTGGCTGACAACTTGGTTACTTAGCGGAATTAGTATGGTTCTACGTACGAGGCCACCCCTCCTGCTATTGGATAAATGGATTTTTTATTCAAACCAGGCAAGGGGGGGGGGCGCTTGAATTGGGATTCCCGAGACCTTGAACCCGAGACCTACGCCCTTGTGGCCTGCTGGGTGTGGGTTGGTCAACGTTCGTGGATGGCAAAGCTTTGGTGCAGCAGTCGAGGCTGAACTGTTGGAGGAAGTGGATCATCTTGGATCTCGGATCTTGGGAGTAGGTGTGTAGGAGTAGAGTTAGGATTTCTGATGGGCGGGGTTTGATGAAGACCACGATGAGTTTTTGAGCGGGAGAATGCCATGTGGAGTTGAGCTTTGGACTTTGGAGGGATTCTAGGTACTCTTGGCACTTGGGTCGAAGTATCTTAGAATCAATAAGTACTTCTTTTACTCGTTTCACAGTACTTAATTTTTCAGATCTTTATGTTGGATGTTTTATGGTTGAAAGTGTGCTATCATCTTTTGCTCTTCTTCTCTCGCTCTTTCTTACACTCTGTGTGCGTGATCTTCTCCTTTCATTCATACCTGTTTGAAGCTTCCCAAAACACAGCTTGGAAAGGCATGTGAGCTCTCTCTAGGCTCTCTCTCTTCTCTCTCTATCTCTCTCTAGCACATCATGATCATCAACGCCACACTGCCACTGCCACTGCCATCCTGCTATCCTGCTATCCTGCTACCACCACCACATCAACTCAAGCTCAAGGAAACATTAATCACTTTCACTTTCAATTTCAAAACCAAATAATGTTGTCGGGGCGAACTTATGATAGATTTTGAGCTATTTTCTTTGGTGCCATCTTCCATCCGTGAGATTCCTCTTTGCGATTAAGTCTCCATTTTCGTGGATGCATCAAATCGAGAGGAGCATAAGTATGAGTTGTGAGATGAGACAGACTGCGATCAATCAAAGAAAAGAAGAGACGACCGCGGACATCAGTATGACCACGGGGTATGACCTTACAGGATCTTCAGACACCACATCATAGCTTTATAATCACGGGAACTAGCACGAGTCCCTGAAAGAGGACTCCATTTATCGAAGATTCACCGCGACTGATGTCACGTGTCACGTCCACCCAACACGTGCGTAGTTAAATATTTCTTTCTACGAAAAGCAAAACTCAAAACTCATGACAACTCATAAACCTCCAACAAAGCACAAAGCAGTCGACTGTGATTAGATGCGATACTTCCATTGGTTTTGTTAAAAATATTCACTACCATCCCTTCCTATAACAGCCGCTCTATCAATTAATCAAGAGCATTATTGAATCTGTTGGAATCTTCTTCTTCCGTCAGCACCGCATAGTCAAGAACAAAAAAGCACTAGCCAATCATCATGCCGGTATCGTTATCGGATCCCAAATGCCAAATTACCAAGCTGAGGGCAATGGCCCTAGCTCCTAAGGTAACTGGCTTAATCTCCCTCATATCATCCACATTTATCATCCAGCATGTCCTCCGTGATCGTAGGCGACGTGGCCTCACGTACCACCGCCTGTTACTGGGCATGAGCGTGTCTGACTTCTTTGGATCGCTCATGTGCTTCTTGTCAACTTGGCCAATCCCCAAAGGCGAGGCGTGTTTGGCGGCTGGTACAACGATGACATGCACGGCACAAGGATTCTTCAATCAAACCGCTGCGTTGACTACGCCCACATACAATATTTCTTTGGCAATCTATTATTTACTTGTGATTGTCAAAGGGTGGAAAGAGAACCGTGTGTCCAAGATTGAGAAGTATTTGCATGCTGTCCCTATCCTAGCTGGCTTTGGAACAGGCTTTGCAGGTCTTGCATTGAAGCTCTACAACGGTGCTGGCTGGATTTGCTGGATCGCCCCAGCACCCAACAATCCTGAACGCGACAACCCCCACTACGGTATCTTTCGTCTTGCCTTCTTGTATGCTGATGCTTGGGCCATCATTATCTTCCTCGCAGTTTGCATGTTCATCATCTATTTTCATGTTCTCAAGCAAGAGCAGAAACTTGACAAGTATACGGCCAGTTTTGCGCAGAAGAAGCGAAAGCAAAGTAAGAAGATTCGCAATCAAGCGTATCTATATGTTGGATGTGTATACATGACGTGGATTTTCGGATCGGTAAGTTCAAATGATGCAATTCAGATGTAAGCAGCCACATATCGTCATCTAATTGTTGCCCTTCATATTTTACTGCGTCATCTTGGCAGGTCTTTCGCCTCATGCAGTTTGCGGGGAAAACGCCCCCAACCTACATCATTGTACTCTTTGTCACGTTCTTTCCTCTCCAGGGCTTTTTCAATTTGGTAGTGTACATGTTTCCACGTTTCCTACGCTACTTCGAGGAAGGGATTCCTCTCACCCAAGCTTTCGAGAGAAGGAGGAGTAGCTTCCTTTCTTCTCTTGTGACTTCTGCTCGGAACAGCATCTCCAAGAGGAGGTCTTCTCAGGTAGCCTTTGCTGATGGGATCGTCGTGAATGTTGAAAATGGTCATGATCATGAGGCGGATGCAGGTGCGGGTGTGGATGTGGATGCGGATGCGGATGCGAAGAATATGATTGAGGAGGGCACTATTGTTGAGCTTGGTAGTAAAGTGGAAAGAGAGAAGGATGCCATTAGTGAACTAGAACGTATTGTTGAGGCTTGAACAGTTTAATGAAGTCTGTGGATGAATTGAAAGCAGAAAAGAGACCGCCAGACAAGAAGATATGGGGTAATAATCACCTGGAAGCAACTGCAAGGCATTAATTTGAGGGCTTGAATATGTTACCTGCTAATAAAATAATAGTAGCTGCTGATTGTAGTCGGCCCAGAGCTGAATGGTTTGCCCTGGGAAGTCTACCCGACGTTCATGCTCATTTGATTTCCTGTTACATAGTACATTTTGCAGCTCAAAAGTGTTCGCGGTGTGCATGTTGAGACTCTAAGCTAGCCTGGTGTAGCAGATGTAGACAGCGAGTTGTCTTACTAATGAGATGAATTCCACCTGCCTACAATTTGTTTGTCATGCCGATGTTTCAGGTTATCTGACGGCTCTAGGGAACAAGTAGAAAACAGGAGGATACTTCTTAAAAGCATTAGAAGCAGATAGATATCAACATCTAACATTTCTAGAGAGAGAGAGGCGTTCTTGATAGAAGTAAATACCTGAAGGAGGTACCTACCATAGTTCTGTGAGCTGTGAGTCACGAGCTCAAAGAATGTACTCCTACTCCTATTAAGCTCCAAGTTCAAGTGGCAAAGCTCTTCTGGTAAACTTTCACGATTACAGTCATTCTTTTTCGCCTTATCATGAGTACGTACCAGCTACATGACGTCATCATTTAGGAGAAAAAAGAAGATACTATTTTTTATCATCAATAGATATTTTAATACTTAACGTACTTGTTACAAAGAGCTGTTCTCTTTTAGGCCTATTCCGAGCTGCAGTCACGAGTTCCAGTAAAAGCTGACCGAAGTTTCACGATTACAGTCATCCTCTTCGAACCCACTGGCTGCGAAGACAAAGGAACGTTACGAGGAACGTTACACAGGAACATATGCAAGAAAGCTCCAATTTTTGGACGCATGTGGCTTGCCTACTTTTGGCCCGTCGAAAGCACAAAACACACACAAGCCGATCAAAGGTCGAAAGCATGTGCAATTGAGAAGACGTCTGCTCCGGCCGTGATTGAAAGATCCCACTCTTATTTCATCGACGCCCACGGTGATAAGTATACCTGAAAGCCTCCGTTCGTTCGTATCATACTATATCCTTGAGAGGCGCCGTCGACGTCGGCATTGGTAATTAAAGTGGCATCTGAACCACCACCATGGGAGCCATTGAATCCACCATACGATGGACACCATTCGACCAACAAGGTATTGCCGCCACCGACCCTGATGGCAACAAACGAAGACCTAAATTGGCCAGATCGAATTCATATCCACCTCCATCGTCGCCATCCACTTCGAGTAATTCCATCAGTAATAACGATTCGAACGATGATTATTATTACTACGGGGCTGATGAGTATAATAATTATGGCGGGGGCGGTGGTGACTATGATGGTCAGCAGGCTGGGGGTGTATCTTCTGCTTCTTCGGGAGGTGGTGCATCATCATCCGAGGGAGGAGATCATTTGACCACCTCTGGAATATTAATGGGAGTCAACGCTCCACCATTATATGATGCATGTCTCGTCGGACGGTGGGAGGAGGTGTTGTCCATTTGTAATAATTCGGATAATAATAGCGGGGACACTCTGCCCACGACTTGTGAGACATCAACTTTGCTAGAAGAGGAGGATGAAGAGGAAGAGGGGGATGCTGCGAGTAATTTGGCTGTGGCAGATGAAGGGCCAACACCACGTGCAAGTAATGCGAGGCGACAACAGCAGACGTCGTCATCATCGCAAACAACCAATCATCCATGCCTCCAGACACGTTATACAGATAGACGTCGCAACACTCCCCTCCATTTGGCATGCCGTCGTCAACCACCTCCTGCAGTTATTCGGGCATTACTAAATGCCTCGCCCTCCGAGGCATCCATACGTCGTACTACCGATGGGTTGACACCATTGCACTTTGCAGTATATTGTGGTGCTGGATTGGAAGTGGTCAATTTATTGGTGGAGAGCATGACAACGTGCTGTATGTTGATGACGAGTGCTAACAATACTCAGTCTGGAGGAACTTCTTCTTCTTCTAATACCAATGATGTATCATCACCTCCACCACCACCCACACGATTATTAGATCGTCGTCGTCGTACACCTCTCCACTGTGCTCTATCTGGATTTCGTACACCTGTCCGACCAAGTATCGTGCAATCGTTGCTACGAGTGGATCCACAATCATCCACGATGGAAGATGAACGGGGTCGTACACCCCTAACTTTACTCTTTGATGATTATGCCGAGGAGATTATGGAAGCGTTAGAGGAGGATGTGTCCGTGGGGGAATTGAGGGATCGGTGTTGGAAAAAGGGTGGGGAGTTGTATGAGTGTTGGAGTATGCTAAGTGTGTTGTTGAGGGCGGCGTACTTGGGGAGTGTACCTTTTGATGATGAATTAGTTGGGGGTATAAGTTCCGCAGCTGTTGCCATGGCAAAGCCAAACTTGGTCAGCAGGACAAGACTATCTTCGGTGGATGAACACGATAGTGATAGTGATGAGCAGATGCCCCCCCAGGACTCACAGCATCAGAGTTATACTAATGAGGTCAATGTACAGGAATATTCCGACCGGCAATTCTCAATTGTCCATGCGGCCGCAGGTGTTTGGGAATGTCCTGCTCCATTGGCCAAATTGGTTCTCAAGTGTATGTGTGCAAAGGATGATGATGAGGCTGGTGCCACGGAAGAGGGAGTGAAAGGAAGCGAAGGAGATGAATGGGATCATTACATAATTCCTACCGAATTTGAAAGAGGAGATCCTACTATCACTACTGGTGATAGTGCCTCCAATATCATCCTTCAACCCGACTCGGAGAATATGCGCCTTCCTCTTCACATTGCCGTATGCGCTAGATACCAAAGCCGAGGTGGACGTGAGGGATACTCCTCTCGGATCAAGGCGTGGCTGTCCTCCTCAGAGGTTGGGGCAGCATACTACAAGTCTTCGTCGTATGCTGCTGCCGGGATGCGCCGTCCGAGTTCTTCCGATAGTGTAACCTCCGGTATATCCAACATATCCTTCGCTACGGGGTTGACCAATAACACCACGAGGACGGGGCGCAGTCGTGCTACATCGGGACAGGTGTACAACCCCAGATTTGGACGTAGTTTATCAAGGGAGAGTGTTGTTTCGCAGCATAGGATATCGGGGTCGGGATTCATATCATCAAATAGTAACTCTGTCTCTTCGTCCATGGCAAATATGGCCCGTGCTCCTTTCTTGCAGCACACAATGGTGAAGGATATCCTCGACCTACATCCCGGAGCGGCATCCATGGTCGATCCTAGTACTGGTAAACTCCCAATTGTGATGGCTATCGAGAATGGTAAATCTTGGGAAACCGCCGTTGGACCACTGCTAGAGGCATACCCGCGTCCATTTGGAGGGAATGGGGATGGGGGCATGGCTTTGCCAGATGATGGGGACGCCGCATCGAATCATAGGATTGCTCTCCAGGCTGCGCTGATGGGAGCGCTGATCAATGGAGAGGGATACATCAGAGAAGAGGCAATCCGAACAGCTGGGCGACTGGCCAGTTGGGGTGGAGTGTGGGGAATGAATGAATCGCTTGATGTGGTTGTTTCAGAGTGGTTGGACGTGGTCATCCATCAAGGGGCTAGCAGCAGCGATGCCGCCTCCCCTGAGGGAATCATCGTTGGCCCCGGTGTGACAGCAGTGGGGGCAGATATGATGCGAATACAATCATCAATACTATCAGGAGTGGCCGAGGTTGTATTCAAATCACGTCCCGGTTCCATTTCTGATAGGGTAGCACGATCATGTCTTGATTGTGGATCGGAGTTCCTTTTTTCGGTAGATACGCAAGTGAGGGAGGCATCTGCCCGTGTATTGGGAGCAACGCTTGAATCGGTAGGTGATTCTGACGATGCTTTCACTGTGATGAGGGAGCTCGTTTTGGATATATGTAGTGACGAATCGAGCACCTTCTCCGCGTCGTCGGCCGGCAAGTCTACTGGTAAGACTGGAGTTAGCCGCGTTGAGGAGGATGTCATAATCAAGCATGGCAAACTATTGGCATGCAACTCCATCCTTTCCATCAAATGGGGGTCGCAACTTATGGCCTCGAAAGATATCAGTGATGCCACCGTCGCACTTCTCCGCCGACGAACGAAGGATAAAAATCCAGTCATCAGATCTGCGGCATATCGCGCAATCGGCCCATTATTGGGACGCAGCCCAAGTCCATCTGATCACAAATTAACAGCAACCACAACGACTTTGGCACTCAAGGAGATGCGGCACGACATCCTCAAGGGCACACGCGCCTCCGAACAGGTTGACGTTCAGCTGGCACTGGCAAGAGGTCTCATTTCCGCCGCACGGATGCACCCGAACCTCTTCCTCTGTAAGGCGGGCATGCCAATACTTGATGCGGCGCTAATGCTGGCCATGTCCAAGTCAACACGTCCGAATGTTCAGAAGCAATTCCAAATATTCTTGTGGGTGGCATTGCAGATGGGGAAGGACAATGATCAGGGACAAAGAGACGGCCCAATGATGTCAGCAGGTTTGGACAAGTACATCAAACTTGCGGAAGGGGAGAATGGAAGGATTATGATGAAGTTTGTAACGAGTACTCTTGCGAAGATCGAGGATCTTGAGGAGGAGCAATTTTAATTTAATACACATTGTTGTTGTAAATAATTATTAGTTAGGTACACACTGTACACGAAACACAATATATTGAACCGTTAATTCTGAATCGTACAAACTTCACACTGAGACGCATTGCTCTCTAAGCTACATAGTAAACACTTCGCATCCATCTCTCCTGGTCGTAATCTAATCCTTTCATGGTGCTACTTACTTATCTGTTCTATCAGGAAGCATTTCTCTGGCAGCCACATACATTTGACATTACCTGAGTGAAATTACGGAGAAATCAAATGCCCTTCCCCTCCGAATCCCCAATTGAATTGTCCTTCGCAGTTCCTCTCTTCGTCGTTCCTGCTCTTCCAGACTAGTTGTATTGGTGTTGCTATCACCACCAACACCTTCAACAGTACCACCATCAGCGACAGTAGCAGTAGTAGTAGTAGTAGCAGCAACAGCAGGTGGACGACTCGGACTCAACTCCACAAAAGTCCGCCTACAACATGGACACGGCGCCCCCACCTGCATTTTCACAAGCCATTCTATGATACACTCCTGATGGAACGCATGTGGACACATTGCGTCGCAAGATGTAACGATGGTATCACCCGAGACGTATTCGGAGAGACAAATTGCACAATTGTTGGGAACTGATTTGAGTTCATCCTCTTCAACAAAGGTTGCAGTATTAGCAGCGTCGGCAGCAGGGCTGTCAATTTGTGTGCAATAATTCGTGTGACTGCTGCTTGTTGGAATTGAATCCAAAACAAATGATTGAGAGTGATTCGACGAAGATGCCAATGAGGTCAAGTTGGCAGTAGTCGCTGTTTCATTCGTATTGGCTCTACTTCTACTTTTGCGATTGGGAAGGTACAAGAAGGCAGGGGCTTCACCGCCGGTATCCAAAGGTGACGATGAACGTGCTGGAGAGGACAGTGTCATTTCTCCTACAAATTCTTCTTCTTCATCAGCCATTAGCGGTGATACTGAACGAGCCTGTTCATTTGTTTCGCCCATCATGAGTGATGATGATTGGTGATTTTGTTCACTTTCCTCCTCCTCCTCCTCAATATTGATGTTTTCGCCATTGATCTTATCTTCTCTATTCTTGTCACTTTCCTCTGCTTCATTATTATCATTAGTTGCGGTAGCAATAGCATCAACTGCTGCATCATTAGCTGTATTCATAGCATCATCATAATTGTCATTATCTACACGCTTTACCTCTTCCTCACTCAATACCTCCTCCTCCCCCAATTCTCTTTCTTCAACAATCTTGTCCTCCGTCGCTCCTTCTTTATCTTTATTAGCAGAAGAAGAAGCAGTATTTTGAATGTGAACTCCACCAATGTATTTCGCCATCATCTCGGGTGACGAGGGAGATAGAGCATACAAAGTTGGTGGCGGGACGAAGTGTTCTTCAGCAATTTCCTGTCCGGATATGTCAATAATATCAAATGAAGATTGTTAGAACAGATTGCAATTGATACAACTTCACAAGCAACAATACGAACTCACCCAAACACTATCCCCCTTACTAAACGCCAACTTCAACCTCTCCCCCCGCTCCTCCACATCTTCCAGCTGCGCCACTCGCTCCTCTTCCAACCGTTCCATAACACTCCTCAAAAATGTAATATCTTCATTGGAAGTGGACCAAGAATTCACTCCTGCGTCAATTGCGCGTAAGGGGTAGCTTAGGATGGAGAGAAGTGTGGACGGGATAGAGGCTAGCCGTTGAATCAGAGTTCGTGGTGTCTGATCTTCATCATGCTGCTGCTGTTGTTGCTCCGCCTCGAATTCTTCTTGCTGCTGCTGTAAGATACTCCGAAGGGTTCTATCCGAGCTCATCACAGCTGCTGCTGCATCGGCGTCACCTGCTCTGCGGGTAGTAGATCTCGCTTGAGGCAAATGACCCGATTTGGAGGCACGTTGGTACAAGAAACAAAATACAATTGGGAGGACAATTGCCGTGACTACAATTGCTTCTGCAAGAAGAATTGTTTTACGTGTGGACCAGGGGGCTGACTGTTCGGGAGGAAGGCCGTTGTGTTCTACCAACATGCTGGTGGTAATGGTGGTAGTGTTGGCAGTCACTGTCATGCTGCTGCTGTCGTTGAAATTATCGTCTCGAAAGAGAGTCAATAATCTGCTGCCCCGCAAGTAGGGATGTTGATCTGCCATGATATCGATGGATGTAAGTAGTAATAATTGTATCGATGTGGATTAGTAGACTGCGTCTCATCAAGACCAGAGAATGTATCTGTCAGATCGATTCGGATTCCGCCAGATGGCCAATGATCGAGAGATCAGCGATTGGAGTTCGAAGCGCAGCCTCTTTTTAAACCTCCACCGTCGTTTTTGTAACAGAGTTGGTGGACCCGCCCTCTACTGCCGATTAGTTCTCCTTTGTTATGGTCGCTTCTCATTCAGCGCAGTCATAAACAATTCTCTATCGTGGATAATCAACCAATGCGTGGTCAACGACACATGAAAATGCACTCATGCTCAACAGAATAAAAGATCGAGTTCTCTTTCTCAGAATGCGAACCTTCAAATTCGGTGTGACAGCTTTTCATACTAATTCCAAGGTAGCTCGCTACACACGATCGTAGGTGAACGTTGAGAATTTTGGAGAAGGGGCAGGGGCGGGGCGGGGTGGCCGGGATAACTCTTGCTTCTGTCGTCTTCAATAAAGTCCACAACTGGTCAACAGCAACACAACTCACAACTCGATGCGCAAAGGAACACAACAGATGGCCGACTAAGTTACGCAACGGGTTCTCTCCACAGGTTCTTTCAGGTTCTTTTTTGTACTTTACCCTTTGCGATCAAAGGTTAATAGGGCTTCGTGCGGTACTCAAAGTGGCAATGCCTTAGAAGCCTCATAACGGTTCACTCTGAGAATGATAACAAAGGTTATTCTGGTAGGCTTTACATACTAATTCCTAAATTGGTCTTTAGTATACAAAGGCCTTAGCAGAAAAATGCTTAAAAAACTGCCATTCACCTTTTCTACGACTGACCTTTTGTCCAGCTGCTAGGATGTTCAATTTAGACGCGGAATCAGTGGGCAGCGTGCCAACCTCCGCAGTATCGGGTCATGATCGCTAGCAATGCAGTCCATAAAGCTTTTGCCATTCCGAGCTCTCACGAAACTCATGATATACTTTTCCAGCACTTCACATGTCCCCACCGATTGTAACCAGGACTGTAGATTGTCGGCTGACATCTGAAAACATTTTACCCTATCCTCTTCTTCACACATTAAGACGTGAGCGCATGACTCCTGTGCATCCAGACAAGAAGGACACAAAGGAGAGTGATTAGGATCACATCTGTGTAACCGCAAGTTGGTGCCGGCTATGTCGTGAACTTGCTTGCATGCCCATAGTTGGAAAAGCCGCGGGACCTCGTGTAATGCCTTGTTCACGTTGACCCAATCTACTTGGACGAACGCGGATGGAAGCAGGATCTGTCTCTTAGCGAAGATCTCCCTGGCCAGCGCTAGGTGGCCATGAAAGCGGACTCTTTCACCAGTATCTGAAGTCATCTTCTCCTTACCCCTATCCACATAGACGCAGATTGGCTCAAGTGGCAAAGGTTGCGCCGCCATTCCTGCGTTCGGATCAACGTCGTAAATCGCTAGTTTTGCGCCAGAGTCACACTGTTCATTCAACTGTTCAGGCCTAGACAGCTCCTCCCACACCAAATGATCGAGTTTATGGGCCGAGACATGAGAAAATACTGTGCTGAAGGATAGAGACCTGCAATGGATCATGATATTTTTGAGTATATCTGAATGCCGGCAACTCGACGGGATACGATGCGGAGGCAGGTTTTCCACATTATTGAGAGCCCCCAAGCAATCAGAATAGATCTGGGCAGAACCAGACAGCGTTGGTTTCAGTTTGTTCACAGCTAATAGGATGAGATGAATAGCGAGTAATCCCAAAAGCTCCCCACGATATGCACAAGCAGCAAGTGTCTTCTCAGAGAATTTACCAACGAGTCGGCCTCTCCCCTTGGAACACTCCATAATGAATGCAGCTGAGCAGATATCTGGGTACATCTCCTTGATATAAAGGATCCGTCCGCCACACATACTAGTGATCCATCTATAATAGCCGCCACGAGGAACTCATAGCTCCCCGTCAGTTCAAGATCTTCCCATTCTGTCGTCTTCAATAAAGTCCACAACTGGTCAACGCACGCAACACAACTCACAACTCGATGCGCAAAGGAACACAATAGATGGCCGACTAAGTTACGCATCGGGTTCTCTCCACAGGTTCTTTCAGGTTCTTTTTTGTACTTTACCCTTTGCGATCAAAGGTTAATAGGGCTTCGTGCGGTACTCAAAGTGGCAATGCCTTAGAAGCCTCATAACGGTTCACTCTGAGAATGATAACAAAGGTTATTCTGGTAGGCTTTACATACTAATTCCTAAATTGGTCTTTAGTATACAAAGGCCTTAGCAGAAAAATGCTTAAAAAACTGCCATTCACCTTTTCTACGACTGACCTTTTGTCCAGCTGCTAGGATGTTCAATTTAGACGCGGAATCAGTGGGCAGCTGCTTTTCACCTTCGCTTTCCTCAAACAATTCTATTATCACCTGACCCCAGCACTTTTTGCTCGATAAGTAGCGTGAAGTGATACATCCACTTCTCTTCTTTGCAGATTGCAGAGCACATAGTGTACTTTTTTACATTACCACAGCAAGGGAAATGTTCTTTTTCACTGCAACTGTGATTGTACAATAACGAAACACAACAGTATTTGTGTTGAGAAGATAAGAGTAGGCGAAGGCCCTAGCCCCCTGAGCAGTTTTAACGTTGCTCCTTTTGGATAAAGAACATTTCTTCATCAATTCATTCATTCCCGACAATAATGCTGTCCTCATCGCACTCATCCTCAAAATCAATCCCCATTCCAATATCCGAAGACGATTGCCGACACAACAGATACTCTCAATTGGACCTAGAGCATGCCAGCAAGGTAGCCGAATGGCATGAAAGCCAAATGTATCAGCGGCTGCTCACCGGTATGTTTATCTCCTGTCAGAGATCAGACTACCATCCTAAGGTCATAAGATCGCTTGAGAATCTGATGCAGACGCAGGCACTTCCGCTGTCATCGTTGGAAGCATCAAATCCAACGAGTGATCAACTGAATGAAGAGTGGTTAATATGCAGTAGTTGCAGGAGTGGAGGTGATGGTGACACGATTGACACGAAGAGACCAAGAGTAGTTTCGCCTGACTGTTTCTGTAGTGGCAGCAGTACTCGTGGTCGGACCAGTTCATTACCATCCTCTCTTCCGAGCTGGAATTACACCTTGGAGAGTTCTAGCTCTACTCTCGCCAGCGCTGCTCCTGAGGCCTTGCAGCAGCAGGATAAGTCGATATGTGATGAAGAAGAGGATGGCTTAATCTTTGATTTTGAAATATGAGGACGCCCTTTTGCTCCTTTTTTAATAAGAGAGAAGGTGCCCTTGTTTGTACATAATTACTTTTTAGATGTATGGTAGGTGAGGAAAACATGTATAGCTAGCAGTAGTTCTCGAGTTCGACTAAATATGAGTAGTGCTAAATAATATTAAGTGAAGATGACTAAGTATTCTATCACATACGTGCTTATCTTTACTTGCTTTCTTTCTTGTCCAATTGCCGAGCTTAGCTTGCATTGCTTCATTGGAAATGAAGGATTTTACTTTTCAATGATCTACATCAACGAAGCAATGCAGATCACACGCAGTAGAAGTGAGATAGCAGCTCCTGGCAAACTCTGCAAGACCAACGAGGGTGAACATGAAACATGTCAAAAATATGGAATATTTAGCTGTAGAGGCCGATAAATAATGGAGCTTGGGTATTTTGAGCTATTGGCCTGCATAGGTTACTAGTTAGCACTTTTTAATCTAGAATTTTTTATTCCGGCAACTTTTATTACTATCCCAACAAGCCGGCCAGCTTTGTATGCAGAAATACGTCGAATATGACAGATCGTATGCAGATATGACATACTATTTCCAAATCCTAGATCCAATCCCTCGCGTAAATCTGTCAAAATTCGAGTATTTGTACTTGTACTTTGGAAAAAGTATGTCAGAAAAAAGCGAGAATGCATACGAAAGCATCTCACACGAGGATTGCGCTACAAAGCTAGGAAACACACATAAACTGATGAGCCCTACTACCTCCTACTACTCCCTTCGACGAACAGTACGGAGTACGGCCATCACTTCTATCACATGCCATCCCTCCCCCGCTCATCAATATCTCCTCGTCACCCCCCTTCTGCATCTCTGCATCCTGCATAGAGCGGCGCAGCAGTGAAATAATAAATAATCCCTGCGTCGACCATTGACACAAACAAACCCCCGCCGGCGACACTCTCCATCACCGCCGACCGCCGTCATCTGTATTGTTAATCATGGTGCGGAGCAACCATGGGTCTTCCTTTGAACCTAGAAAGAAGAGGAAAAGCAACGACGCCAGCAGCAGCAGTGATGATGACAGCCGCAGCGAAGAGGCAAAGCAACCAGCGAAACTGAAAGTCCAACACGCCGATGCTGTGGAGACAACAAACTCATTCACTGTTCAATGCATGCCAGATTATCGTCGGCGTGTTAAGAAAGTGCAGGAATATTTGCAGACGGAGTACCCTGATGTTTATAATGAAGTTGTGTACGAACTCACCTCCGAGGAGAAAGCAGACAAAACTCGTCACTATCACAACGCGACGCATAGCTTCTTCTACGATCAATTTCCCACCAAATTTCTTCAATCCTTCTTGAGTAATCAATGGAAAGATGAAGAGAAGGAGATTCGTTACACATACGATCAAAGTTACTCAAAGAACTGGAGAAACTTGTTACATTGGAACCGGCGGGTACTGTGAAACGCCCGACAGGCGTCCCGCCAAGTGTTTTGATCCGCGACGAAATACGTGACGCAATGAAGCTTCTACGCAAATATCGCCGTGATGTTGAGTGGCTGAAGGACAATTTAGCGGGAATAGTGAAGAATGCAATGGAAGAACGAGCGACTGAAAATGGGAACATCACCGCAACTTTCGTGGCGGAAACAGTTGCTGCTGCTACTGCAACAGCGACTGCGCCGATTGCGCAAAAAATGGTGGAAATGGAGGAACGGATTATGGCTCGCATTGGGGCATCTTCTTCAGTTCATACCAATGGCGGTGTGCCAGCTTCCGCTTCCTTGCCTGAGAGACTGGAGGCACGCCTCTATCCTTCTTACACGTATCAAGATCCTCATGCAGCGGCAAGTAAGAAGCATCAGTCGGATTGGCTTGTTCCGTTAAGCTTTGAGATGCCATCAGCAGATTTATATTCTGGGTGGACAAGATGGCTGCAGGGGTTTCCTTCCTATGCTATTCTAGATGGCAATGGCGAACAGATTAATGCACCAGTCAGGCCTTTCCGCCTGATGAAGAAAGGCAACTTGCCACGCAGGTTGAGGAGATCCTACGACAATAATTGGAAGCCAATAATGGAATTGATGGAGAAAGAAGTTGAAGACGAGATTCGCACTCGTCACGTCCATGATATGGACTTTGAGTTCTTTAGAAGCACTTATGACAAAGCTCTGAAAGCTATCCAGGAGGAGTATCCAGAATTTGCAAGTCCGAAGAGTACCTGGAAAGTGTCAACTTACTGTAGGAAGTTGAGAGAGATAAATGTCTCGCGTAAGAAGGAGGAAGACATGAATATGGTGTAGCTTAATTTCATTAATTATTTGTCACGTTGTTCCAATACATACACGTCCGTCAAGTTGTGTGATAATGTTGATTGTGCGTGTTCGTGTGGATGTTGGATGGAGGTTTCGGATCTTGGCTGTACTTGGCTGCCCACGCGACGAACTTGCCCACGTCCAGGAACCCGTTCGCTGGGCACATAGTAGTTTTATGCCCTTATTCTTGACCCTGCATACTTCTGCATACTTTTTCCACTAGCAATAAAGTAATATATTTAAAGAATCATCTCGTTCTGACAGCTTTTGGAGACACTAGTAATTTATGTACCTGGACAACTTTTATTACCCGCTCTTACCAGCACTTTTTATTTTTGTTGGCGTTTCTTGGGCGTGGGCCAGCGTACAAGGCATATCTTTTCCATCGGGAGGATCCAAAGTAGCTAGGTAGCGTCCATATGCTATCTATCTTCGTTCGTCGAAGACATCGGTTCAAATTAGTTGTACAAAATATCTTCTTGGACATGGGAGTTGAAGCAGGCTTTTGCTGTGATTCGGGTGGAGGCTTCTGGCGTGATTCAGGAAGCGACTTTAGCAGTGATTCCAGCGGAGGCTTGAGCTTGAGCAGTGTTCCATGAGTAGTCTTCAGCTGTGATTCGGACGGAGGCTTGCGCTTTGACTCAGGCGGAGGCTTGAGCAGTGATTCCGGAGGAGGCTTGCGCTTTGACTCAGGCGGAGGCTTGAGCAGTGATTCCGGCGGAGGCTTCAGTAGTGATTCAGGCGGAGGCTTGAGCAGTGACTCTGGCGGAGGCTTCAGCTGTGGCAAGTGTACGAGACCATTTGAATCTTCAGCAATTGCAGATGGTTGTTTCACGTCATAGTTGTTGATAGCAGTCACAAAAGGTTTGATTGTGAACTTCTTCAATCCACAGCTTCCATTTCCTTGCATCATTTCTTTCAAATAACCAACATTCTCCGAAACAGCCAGCTTTAATGAATCCATTGAATCAATGTCTTCACCCAGTAGCCAACTAAAAAATTCATCAACTGTTCCTTTGATACACCATGCATTTGATCGCAAGAATGAATAAAGCAAATCACGATCCTGATGAAGCGTACTCATTTCGTGCACAAGCCCAAAGCCAAGGCCAGCATTGCCAATCAACTCTTCCCTTTCAGATGATGTGTTACAGTCCGGAAGCGGGTCGAATGTTCCCAAAAGATTTTCTTCATAAGAACTAGGGATCCCTCCATCAAGTTCAAGAGATTGTTCATCAGGCCGAGCATAAAAAGGTATATCATCGTCATATTCAGTGTGATCATGCACTGATTGACTTGCAGCTGCAGCTACAGCCATCGAAGGAACAGAGGTAGCACATGCACATCGATCTTTGCATCGAGCTTCAAACTGCTTCCGGCGCCACCAAAGAACGATTTTGGTCCCGGAAAGTTCCCTAATCTCATATTCAGTGTGATCATGCACTGATTGACTTGCAGCTGCAGCTACAGCCTTCGAAGGAACAGAGGTAGCACATGCACATCGATCTTTGCATCGAGCTTCAAATTGCTTCCGGCGTCACCAAAGAACGATTTTGGTCCCAGCAAATTCCCTAATCTCACTGTAAGGCAAGGTAAGAACTGTTCCCTTCTTATAATTTGTCTGAATCGTATCATACAGAGATTGTAGAGATGGGTCCCTCCTAATGGTACTAATATACCTGTAATGACTTCCATCATGGTGCAAACAAATTGCACCTTCAGGAGGGGTCACCCATCTTGCACCAAAAACGTGGACTCGAAGCTTGCAGATATTATTGCTCCAATATGCAATGAAGCAATGTCTACCTCCATTTGGAGGTGATGAGTAGTGGACAACAGTTTGCCTCCAGAAATGACACAAGACAAGAATGACTGCATTCCCATTCCAAAAATTGGGTCCCACAGGCCTGTTAAAGTCTGTATTTGCATTCCAAATCCTGTCCAAGAACTCTGCTTTGACGTTCGATGTCCTACGGTCAGTTTCAATCCAAGTGCATCTGTCGTGGTCAGAGAAAGTTACGTCTCTAATCTTATGATTGGACGAAACAAATAGACTCTGATTAGCTTCCAAGTGTCGCGCTCCTCCCGCTCTTTTTTTTTTGAAAAACCACATCTCACGAAGACCACTGCCTCGACATCAATGGAGCAGAGAGTCCATATCACAATTATTTGTGGATATAATTCATCGGTAATACACTTTCTAGACCATATTTTGATGCAGAATCCAATGGTGTTTTCGGAAGTTTGCCAAATCTCTTAGTAACAAACGTATTTGCGACCACATCGTAGGCATCGATTTTTGGTCTATTTGGTTGGAAGCTGCAAATATTGTCGTAGGGGGAATACAATAATCGATTCATAAGGCCCCCCGCGGCACTCCCTGCTTTATATTGGTATAGATGACCGATATTGTTGGTCGTAACGCCATGGTATTTGCCTCGGCATTGCTAATAGGCCATGTCTCTTGAGGGTGCCATATTTTTATGATAGTGACCAGATTCATGTGTGGGCATGAAACCTCAATTGATGGTATTAACCTATGCAAGTACACATAATATTGCATTCTCCTAACTTAACAATCAATATGGTCCAGTGTCAATGTGATAACGCAAGGTTAAAGCCACCTTGCTCTTTATTATTTGCTGCGGCCTGTAAGATATATATTATTACCAACGTGTAACATAGAAGACAAGGTAAGTGCTTGGTGAGGGTTGCGTCTACAATGATAATAGAACCATTAAAATTAGGTTTATTACATGAATGTTGTTCTACATTGTTATTATTATGTTGATTATTGAAGAGGTCGACAGGAAGACACATGTTACACCCCAGATACGTCCAATAGACTATCTTTTCTTCTAGCTGACAAAACTCCTTCGATAATGTCGCCACACCCTCCATCCAGTGCAGTATTTCTCAACAAACGATTGAAAACTCTAGTTCCAAATTGATACCTTCTACCAGCGGTTGCGTGTATTGTTTGTTTGAGACCCTATTCATCTTACTTCAACAGCAGATTCGTTCCGAGGTGGATGCACAGAATGCCGCCTCTTTGACTCGATGACAGCAATGGAAATAGCAATGGAAATTACCGACTCCTTGCGAAGAGATGGCGCAGTTATCAACACTCACGTTACCGCCGCTGCTGAATTGTAAGTCACCCGACACCTCAGATTGATTGTAAGCACCAAAGCCGTAGTATTGGAGTGATGATGAAAGGAGTACCAGCAAAAGCCAGCATCAATGACAGCCCATTAAAGTATAATCCTCCTCACAAGCTTATCAAAATATTGTTGCGTGTTCCCGCAGTCCTGATCATTTTCCCCTCCGCCGTTCAAAGTATAATGCCCTCCCTCAAAGTGTTGTGTAAGTAATAATTACTGACACAAGCTACCACAACATGGCCATAACGTCACCTGAGCCGCACCATATGGAGACGAGACGCCACTAGGTCCATCACACCCACTATTTTTCGTGTTGTAAATATAATCTCGCTCTATTTGTTGTATCATCCCCACACCTCTCCTCTTTTACGTTGTGCTGTATTTTTGCGATAAGCTACGCTGTATCGTTGGACAATCAAGGGGTCTCATATCGGCGGTTTCTCACGGATTAAAACGAAACGAACTCGTCAATTATTGTTACATCATCACTTCTATCGAATAGGGTAGTAATGGAAGAGTGAATATGGCCAAAAGGTCCTCTGTTCATGAGGGGGGCGGTGCAGTTGTCGACTTTGCATCAAAATAACGGTCACTTTGGGTAGGCGACACCCAAAATAAAGGCTCTGGGCGCTTTGGCAGAAATTCCTTCACGTCATGAGGTCATATCGGTCCACTGAGGACATCGCCACCGGCATTTAGTGATGCCGACCGACGTTCCGCTCCATACCATAGCCGCCGCCTCCGCCATGGTTCTGGTGTGCAAAGTGATCAAATTTTGAAAAGTGTGTGAAACGGCTAGAAAAATGATGGACGGGACGCCCCGTTTCCCCGCTGGAGTGACCCCTGGAAAAGGCGCGCAGGCCAAGAAACCGAAAATACCCAAGCTCCATCGAACAAACCTCGCCTACCACCCAAGTTCACGAAATATCTTCCTCATAGATTTTACGAGCTGAAATACTTTTACGAAGTATCTTCAACTGCTCATCGCTAGTCCGTAGGCCTATTATTGGACTATCATCACCGCTCAGACTCAGAGTTTTGAAGTGAGTCATTGATCGATAAGTAAGTACCTACATCGGAGTAACTCAACATCCACATCATCATTACAAATCTCACTCACAACTCACCATCACTTTCACAAATAATTCACAAGTGTCTATTGTAATCAGCTACGGCCGGCACGCATTTTTAGCAGAAAGCCTTAACTACAACTAGGTATGTACCCCCCGGCCCCCGGCCGCACTTCATTCTAAAATAAACTCTCAAATCTCCTTTGACACGATCGAAGCTCCCGTTGCATCTTTTCACGACAGAGATATTTATCACTTGCACTGGCGCTGTAAATCATCTGCATCAGCTTGACTATCTTCGTCTGGATAAACTTCCAATAACTGCTTATTGACATTTCTTTTCAAGAACAGGATCATCATGCTATGAAGAGGTCACATCTTCTTAACCTAGTAATTCTACCAACTATCATCTCGGCAGCCGCTCCCCCCGCGTCATGTACATCCGATGAGCAGTGTTCTCTCACTCAGCGATCCAAGGTTCCTTCTCAAAGCAGCACTGATGTCGGCTTGTGTGGCTGCTACGCCACCTCTAGTATTGATCCGTTCGATGAGTGTGAGGGAAATACCACATCATGTGCACAGGCGAAATGTATCGCAGATGCATGTGCTGGTTTGACTTCCTCTTGCTCCAACAGTGAACTTTGCGTTCTCAAATTAGATGAAGCGACAACATCAACGACCCAGGCGACATCATCTACTGCAGCAGTTGTCGATTGCTCTGTGCTAACTACTTGCAGTGAATGTCTTGAGAATGAAGGCTGCGCCCACTGGACTGTCGACGAATGCCACGCAAGCTGTGTGGTGGCAGATGCTTCTTGCTACACTAATTCAGGCGGCGTTACTGGTATGACGATTGATGAGATCTGCACTAAGGCAGATGATGATAGGAAAGGCAGCGCGCTTTGTGGCAGTATGACGGATTGCACCTCTTGTGTTGAGGCTGTGAAGAGTGATGATAAGACGTGCATGTGGTTTGAGAATGGATACTGTGATATAGGCTGTAATATGAGCGGATGCGGAAGTACAGATGCTACAATTTGTGCAGCAGGATCCACGACATCAACTCAGGCAACAATTGCAGGTGGAACTGTTGGTGCTACAACCACTGCAGCAGGTGTCGATTGCTCTGTGCTAACTACTTGCAGTGAATGTCTTGAGAATGAAGGCTGCGCCCACTGGACTGTCGACGAATGCCACGCAAGCTGTGTGGTGGCAGATGCTTCTTGCTACACTACTTTAGGCGGCTTTACTGGTATGACGATTGATGAGATCTGCACTAAGGCAGATGATGATAGGAAAGACAGTGCGCTTTGTGGCAGTATGACGGATTGCACCTCTTGTGTTGAGGCTGTGAAGAGTGATGATAAGACGTGCATGTGGTTTGAGAATGGATACTGTGATATAGGCTGTAATATGAGCGGATGCGGAAGTACAGATGCTACAATTTGTGCAGCAGGATCCACGACATCAACTCAGGCAACAATTGCAGGTGGAACTGTTGGTGCTACAACCACGCAAGTCACTGTGTCGCAGGGAACGATTCCTGCTGATTTTACTACAACAACCACCTCTACTAGCAGTACTTCACTTGTCCGCAATGATCCAGTTTCATCAGGCAATACCTACAGCTTGTGTTTCGTTTGCGTACGTTCAACCACTTTCATGGCCACTTTCTTGTTTCTTAAAGATCTGTATTAGATATTTGTCGTGTGTTCTTCCCGCGAAACAGTGCTGCTGCACTCAGTGACAGACATCGATATAATCTCAGATAAATGACTACTTTTATGTAACCCTCTACTACATACTTTACTTATTATTTAGAGTAGGATTCTGGACAAAGATGCAACATGTTGTTGTTAGTTGCTCTCACTCTAGTAAGTACCACGTACGTGCTGTATTGTTGAAATTTTAACTCTTTCTCGCCAAGGCTCTTTTTGGCTCTCAGCCATGATCCAACCGTATCTACGCCAATAGCAGCCCGATTTTAATGATTCCAAGAGCAGTATTATTCTCAGTAGGGTAGTAGTGAAGACTCTGCCTAATATCATGGTGTGATTCCATTGCCAACAGCCGCTAGAAAGGGTATTGCTGTCTCACGGGTGTCGGCATCTACGTGAAAATCACTAACAAAAAATCACCGGCTACCTATGGTTTGTACGTAGAAAAGTTGTAATAGCACGTTTTAGGACATATGCATGAAGATACTCGGAATCTAAATGAAATTTGTAGTTCGGTACCAGTTTGACCGCGGTTTATAGCCATTTGCATTATTGAACACTATCGCACCAAAGTTTTGTACTTTTTTTTCATTTCCTCAAAATCGCTAGCAAATATAGAACTTTGACCAATTTTGGTGAGGTAGGAAACTTATTAGGCCGAGGCCAATATTATGACTATAAACTTTAGATTGATTATTTTCCGATAGAAGAAGACATGATCGAATCGATTTCAACTTGTCTGGTCGTTCAAATTCATCACATAACATGCTAAACGCGATGCCAATATATATAGTGAGTTTTTTGGACGCTATGTTTGTTAGGAGTAGCGTAATGGAATTTCAAAAGGGTGAAATTTCACTACTGCAACTTTCGTGAAATTTACAGGGTGAAAGTTGCACCAATTTTGGCCAACAATGAAATTTCACAAAAATTCTGGCGCGAACGGATGGTACTGAACCAACACGTAGCACAAAAATAACCTAAGACCCTTCATTCCACCAACCACCAAACCCCAAAGAACACCACGCACCATCCAGATGATGAGTTTGTCAACTCAGCGGAGAGTAACTCTTCACCAAAATGCTGGCGACTAACAATGCAGTATTACTTATTCCTTCGTAGTAATTCAGCTTACATGCGTGTTCCTGCATTGGCATGTACCAGATGATTTTGGGCGCGGATGGCTCTTATTTTGGGTGCGGGTATGTGCACAAATCAACTTTTTGTTCACTCTGCCGTCTACCACGCTGTCATAGTTTGCCTGGCAATAACAACAACAATTCAATAATCTTCAACAATAATGCTTTTGACATGCGCGTTGGGGTACAGTATGTGGAATCAACTGGTGCTATTTCTGGTCGCATCACGTGGTTTGAATGTTATGCAGGATCATCTGACTTCTATCGATTGGTTGCTAAGCCTCTAATGTCTATGGGAACTGTCGGATCGATGGATTGTGAGCGTAGGGCCAAACCTCTGAAGAACAGCATTCTTGTGAAGGATAGGAATAGGATGAAGGATCCAACTGGTGTTGCACTTCTTCGAGGGAAGGAAAACCTCCGTCATATCATGGATGCGAAGAAGATGCTTGGAAAGAAGCTTGCTGACAGTCTCTCTTAGAGTGATGTGTTGACTGCAGAGTGCAAAGTATTACGACTATCTCAGGATAAGCTAGAGTGAAATTTAATCCCTTGAAATTTCTGAAATTTCTGAAATTTCAACCTGCAATTTTCAACCCCCTCCAAAAATGGTGAAATTCCATTACGCTAGTTAGGAGTAGCACTTTTGTTTACAATTATAATAGCGAACACAAAAAAAACCTCTTGTCGCTTTGCGCGAGAAAGAGTCAATGAATACTTATTAGGGACGTTTGGCTTGGTGCAAATCACACGGAAAATTGAGAAGGGATAAATCGGAACAGCCTGTATGAAATTCGTCATCATGACGTCGACGACGCCAGTTGAATAAGTTCAAGATTCGAGAGATTCGGCCAGAAGCCGAAACAACGCCTCACTAGGCGTATCGGGATAGTTGGCGCGTGGGCTTGCCCACAAGAGGGACTTATTTGACAGGAGGCTTGACGGGAGATTTTGGTTGATTTTGAGTCGATATTCGGAGATTTTGACCGCATTTTAGCTCATTTTCACCTGATTTTCTGCAGATGTGGGCCCCACGTGGGCACCGCCCACAAGAGGGTATGAAAAGCGCCCACTATCCCGATACGCCTACGCCTCACACTGCGAATAAATTTGTCTTTGAGGGGCCTTGACGCCTTGACGAGAGAGCCCTAAATGTGCTAGAAGAGAGAAGAGATAAGCAGTTTAGGCGCCTGCACGCCAGCTGAAAGAGAGGCGGTAACCGCAGCGCAGGAAGTCAGGCATCATCGATTTTCGAGCGCCGACCCCATGCCTGCGAAAGGCAGGCGATGGGGTCGGCGGCAGATTCGTCTCACTACAATACTCTATGTTGCTATTAAAAGCTATAATTCTTTTCTTTCGCATTGCTAGCCGTTTCATTGCTTAAGCGGGCAGCGCATTGCTATTTTCTTTATTCGATCAATCGAATGATTGCTTTTGTAGTATGACTGTGCAACGCGAAACGATTGTAACATTTGTAACGTGTAACAAAAACGTAACACGCTAGATAAATTTAAAATTCATTTGCGATTTATTAATAAGCCGTTCGCGGACAACATGAATCGACAGGTCCGTTCGCTAGTTCCCAGATTTTTTTTTTTAGGCGCTCGCGGGTCCGAAGTCCGTGCCTCATTCACCTCCTTGCTGCAAATCTTGTTGCATGTCAAGCTGAGATAAAATTCAATCTTACTTGTTCTTTAATCTCTAGTTACCGTTGGGGAAGTTGACCCACTTTTCTCCTCCAATTGTCTCCAGCTCTCTGTGTCAAATGACCTGGGCATTTGCGTGCGGCGTCATTCATGAGTTGCAGGCCAGCCCTCATCTAGGGGTGAGCCCGAGGTAGGTGTCCTCGGGGCACGGGAAAGACACGTAATCGCGATCTCACCGTGAACCTGCCATGCTTCAGCCTACCGCTACTAGCACCAGTAGAGATCTCGAATCAATATTTGTGAAGAAGAAAGCTTCGCATCATAACCCCCCAAAAACCAGGGGGGGCAACAACCGAAATAACCCAGGGTCGGGTGGGTGGGAAAATTTAATAAGCTGCTTGGAAAATGCGTTGTGGAGTCTTGATCGGGTCCTCCTTACTGCATGGTTAGTGTTCGCTTGCACTGAAGTTGATCACTCCACTTGTACCTCAGATACCCAAGGGTGCGTCTCATCCTTCCGATTCGTGGAGCCATATTTAACCTGGTTTCAGCTCCTTCCTTTTTCCTCCTTCTGTCGAAAAGCTAGACGGTCGCTGTGGGTGTTTTTGTGTGCCTGCACCGTAGTTCCTCCCCTCATAAACACCCTTAAGCTGTAATCCTCCATATCCATCTTGCTAGGAAAGGACGGTCCTTTGCCTCGCCGACTCCAAAAACTCCCTGAATACTCCGTTGTAGACCGTCATCCAATATCCATCTTGCTAGGAAAGGACGGTCCTTTGCCTCGCCGACTCCAAAAACTCCCTGAATACTCCGTTGTAGACCGTCATCCAATCTGCTGCAAAGATAATTTTGACCCCCATTGGACTTGAATTCCCTCTTTCAAAGATACTGATTCCAATCTTCATCTAACACTCAACGACACGTTCAATCCTTGAGCACGCGAGTTACACCCAACCAGGCCCCAATGCACCCTCGTTTTTATCTGTAACTGTAGCCTATTGGCTGCAAATACACGATCCAGCCCTGATTATACATTCTGCCATCATCATGCCCTTCCTCCTGGTCACTGTTGCGTAACCAGTGGTACCCTTGAAGGCACATCCAACTCTGACTCAACTCTACCAGGCGTCTCATCAAGTCGTCATCGTTTCACGGCAGAACACAAGATCCAATCCTGATTTGTTCATGCCTTCATCTTCCTTCCTCCCGAAGTAGCGCTGAACCCCGCCGCCCCGCCCAAGGACGTTCATCTGGGCAGCAATGTTTCTGACTGTCACGACACGACGAACCGTGCATCCCCTTCGGTGACCGTGAGGAGGAAAATGTGGGTAGTGTAGACTGGATCATTCCTCATTAAAAACTGGAAGCGAGGCTTTCTCCCTTCGTAATCATCACATAACCCCCCCGGAAAACCATTGTATCAGAGTGGCTACGTCGTTTGGCAGACGCATGGTGCAAGGTCATGAAAGCTACATGTGGCGTTCCACTCACTTCCTTGATACTAGCTGTGCCAAGTGGCAACCACGTTTTTATCTGCTTTTGTCTGTTTGGCTCCTCTAGGTAGCGGGTGAACACTACCGACTGCTGGGACATGCCTATCTCCTATCTTCCCATCTATGCGGGCTTGGGAAAGACGTGTAATGCCCGGGCCAAGTTACACACACACCATGCCCGCGCAGCAGTCATGACACACAACCCCAAGCTTTGCGTCAGCCTTCGCTTCCTCATCGCGTCGCAGCATGCCCAACATATCGCTATTCCAAGCCGCATGGGATCAGTAGAGATGTAGTGGAGTGCTTGACTGAGTACCTGCCCTACACCCCTGACACCAAGAGACCATAGTAGCTTCGGCATTCGATCGGTCGTCCACAGCTTCTCCCTTGTGCGAGCGCTTCCGTCCAGGTCTGACGTCTCCATAAGAGTAATCGTCAGCCTCCATTGTTGCCTACGATGGCAACTCAAACCAGCTCTGGTGTTAATATCTTCCGAATGACAGTAGCTTATGAACATCCCAGAATAAAATGTTTATTCAAATACTGAAGAGGATCTTATTGCGTCACCCAAACACCGCAGGTGACTCCCGGTATCCCAACTAACACCTAACCTCGACTATCATACCCTCACACATTACTCCTGTTGATCTAGAGTGCTATCTCCGTGCGAGATAAACCATGCAGTTCCAAACCGCATGATGTCATCTGAGATTCATCGCAATAATCAGTTCCATACACAAGAAGAAGACCCGCTACTAGCTGTAGGGGGCAGAGGGACCCCGGAGAAAATGGGCCTCTCATCATCTTGTATACGGAAGCACATGGTAGACTTGTATATGGAAGCAGCAAGTAACTGGGAGTAAGCATATGGTCGTCGGCAGCATCTTCCCCCGAAGATAGGTAAGCAGGCGTAGGCAACCCTCTCACTATGTGACCGGGTTGTTGCTTCCGTGGAGGAGAGATTGGTAGGGCAACTGCTGAAGAACTCGTTGGCATATGCATAAGACGTGTTGGAAGGGTGGCATGCGTAGCAACACATGTGGCACCGATGGTCCCAGTAGGAAGGACAGGGCCTCGGTTTCCCATCGATACACAAAATCCATCAACCGTCCCCCAATCAGCGAAAAATATGTCAGCATATCTTCCACAAAGGATAGACTGTGGCCAGCCGCTACTAATCTACAGATTGGCTTGAGAACTATCCGACAATGACTAACACTCCAGCTCGATGGGGAACTTCCACAGACGATGCCCCCTAGCGGCATCTGGTCTCCCCAAAAATTATGAAATATGTATTTGACTGATTGATGAACACGACCGTCTTGTATCACACATCGATCGATACAACATCCATCATCCGTCCCCCATCAGCAAAAGTTGATGGTGGTACACCCCCAGCATAGCAAATTGCTAGAAGGCGTTCACGTCCTTCACCAACCTACCCCCCCGGAAAATAATAATATCCGTAGAGTAGACGTCCCCTGCCCATGCCGATCGAAATTGAGCAGAGAAGAGCTGCTGGAGGGGTCCTACGCGTCAGGAACCCCCCCGGACCATCACGCACCTTGTGCGACAACCTAATATACACTCCAACCCACCATCCGCATCATCGTAGAGAGTTGTGAGGGTGGGAAGGGGAAAAAGACATACAAAACCCGTGAACGTTGACTCTAAAATAAGTTCACCAAACTTTAAAATTTAATAAGCTGCTTGGAAAATGCGTTGTGGAGTCTTGATCGGGTCCTCCTTACTAACCAAATTCCAAGCGTCTCTCTCCCATTCAAATGTTCATTGTTGTCATCGCACCTGCGTGTTGATAAAGCAAAGAGTGACCTCGCAACCAGCTTCCTTTCACTTTTTGGTTTGGTACGCCTTTCTCACTCCGTCATTATTTGAATACAAATCTTTCTGCATCTGACGTCGTTCTTCTTTGAAAGCCGCTCGCTTCTCAGATGTTGTCTGCTCGTCCGTTCAATCCTTACTACTGGCGGACCCTCTTTATGTACATACTGATGTGACGATCGGTCCCTCCCCGCACGCGCCGGTCTTTCGAGCGACGCCTCGGCGTAATTCACAGGGGGGTTAGGCGATTCGAACTAGCTTGACTCTGTAATCTGTAATCTGTCTTATCTGCGCAGCAATAATCCATTTCGATCGGCTAACTAACTTTATTCACAACAACATCAGTCTAAAAAAAATATTATTTCAATAATGACAAACACCATCGAGGAGATGCCGTTGAGGAAATGGCTCGAGGCAGAGTTGGGAAAAAATCCTGATGAGAAGCGGCTAATCATACGAAAGACCACGGTCGCCTATGCTGCTGCAGAATTGCTTCAGAAATCGATGACAACCGCTCCGTTGTCTGCTGATAAAATTAGTCTCGATAATTTTGTTGTCCGGACAAAGAAGTTGCATTATTTACCGACTTCCGCAGAGGATATCATAGGAGTTGATATGATCTCAGAGAAGCTGTCGTTGACCATCGTTGACCCATCAGATCTCGGCAGACCATCTTGTGATGTCGAAGAAGAGGCCGGGAGAAATTTGGTGGCGAGCATTACATCCCCCCCGCCCGGAAGTAGTACGCCGGGATTTGAGCAAATTAAAGAGAGCACAATTTGCCATCTGCTTGGTATTCTATTATATCAAATATACTCTAATTTGGATCCTTTCCTAGAGAACAAGTTGGAAGGGAACGATTACACTTCGCCACATAATTGTCAAGATGAGATGGCTAAAGGGGGGCTGCGTTTGACGTATTCCACATTACGTGAATTGGGATCGCCACCAAATATTTGCATGCTTGTGCAGAACTTGGTAGAATGCGGTAACTTGCCTTGTCCTCGTAACACTTACTCCTCTTTGAAAGAGGGGAGCGATGATCTGCATCTCCTGTTGCTCCATCCTAACAGACTATTATTCACTTCAAATACACTTGGGAATGAGCAGCTACAACTTCGGCTGCAAAAGAAGAAATTATATGGCCGGACCCATGAGATCTTGCTCATGAATGATGCATTCAGCAGAGTGTGTGTAGGTGAAACTGTGGCACTCTTTGTTGGTGGCTTCTCTGGATCTGGAAAGACTCGTCTCGTGGAGAGTGTAATGGCCAGTGTTGTGAATGCATCTGGTGGATATGTGCTAACTCAGAAATTCGATCAAGTAGCGAGAGGGGGGCCTCTGCTAGAATTGATCTCTGCGTTCGATAGACTTTGTGTTTTGATCCAAAGTAGAACTTCCCCTCAGGATATGCAATATATTGTTGATCGGCTCACCGAAACATTTGGAGATTTATCGCTGCTTAGGAGACTGCTTCCTCAAGCAGGTGGTTTCATGCCTGCATCCATGACATTTGAGAAGCAAGTACCAGGACAAAACAGCACACAAATGAATCTCCAGAGCGTGTGCTTCATCCTTCAGCATTTTATTAGAGCAGTGTCCAGCAAATCCCATCCGGTCATGATATTTCTCGATGACTTGCAGGTAAGTAAATGCAAAATGCAATTATTTGGTTGTAAAAATATCCATGGATTTGATTAAGATTGAATTCCCTCCCAATGCCTTTCCATAGTGGTGCAATAGTATGACACTGGAAGTCATTCAACACATCCTCTGCGATAATGCAACAGGGGCCAGTAACTGTTTGTTCGTTGGCTGCTATAGAAGCAATGAGGTGACGTCTAATCATGCCGTGTCTAGCCTCATGAGAAATCTAGCAGCAAGCAAAGCATGTTCGGTAAAAAAGTTGATGTTAGATGGAGTGAAGTGTGATGATTTGAACACTCTCGTATCTGATGAACTATGCCTTTTCCCCCGAGTCACTCGAGGTTTATCATCAATCATACACGAAAAGACTGAAGGGAGTAAGTAGCACGCGCGTGGCATGACGCTCGTTTGACTGTATATTATCTCTAACTTCTCCTTACATCGCATCCTGCACTTTCACTCCCAGACCCATTCTTTTTCCTCGAGTTTTTGCGGTCATTGGTAGATCGCGGTTTGCTTCATTTCAGCGTGAGCTTAGAACGATGGGACTGGGACGAGGATCTAATCAAAAAGGAAAAAATTACTAACAACGTGCTCTTCCTTCTGGCAAACAAAATGAGTAGGATGAGAATGGAAGTTCAGATGGCCCTGAAGGTTCTGTCTTCATTCGGAAACGAAGTCGACGTAAAAATCATATCATATCTCAACACAACGTCCCAATTTGCCAACATACTCTCAGGCGTAGAAGAAGCAATATCAGACGGGTTCGTGTCTAGAGTGGGGAAGCCTCTGTGTTACGTCTTTGTTCATGACAAAGTCAAGGAGGCGGCGTACAGTATCATTCCTGATGATGAAAAAGACGAGTAAGTGTCCTTCGTTAATCAGTCTCGCCATACCATACTTTATTATATACATTTTCATCGTGACTCACTTTCTTTACAAATTGCAACGCCCTCTAGTTTTCACTGCATGCTTGGAGAAGCTCTAAGAATGAGCATCTCCAAAGGAGATAGCCTTGATGATACTACAGTTCTCACCGTCGCTGATCAAATCAACTATAACCTTGATTCATTGAAGCAAAGTAGTCCTTCTATGCGTCTTGAAGTAGCATCTCTCAATCACGCAGCGGGCCTAGCTGCAATGAGCAGATCTGATTATGAAACAGCATCTGCATACCTGGACGTCTCATTGCAGCTGCTTCCTGATGATCGCTGGCAAAGTAGCTATCGTCTAAGCCTTGAATTATACATAGCTACGGCTAAAGTCGCATGTTCAGGTGGTGATATGGAGAAATCGGAAGCGGCTTTAAAACTTATATTAAACAAGGCGACGTCATTGGAAGACAAAGTGGAAGCATATTATCTGTATGTGAATCTCCTTCATTCGCAAGAGCGAGGAGAGGAGGCTCACATGACTTGTCAGGATGTCTTGGCTCAACTCGGTGAGGAGATTCCAGAGTACGTGACACCTGAGGAAAGCAAAAAGTTGATCCAAGAAACTATAATGCTCATCAGTGGATTGTCGGAAGACAAATTGCACCAGTTGAAAGAAGCTGATGAACACTCAGAGACAGCGATGAGGTTCATGGTCTTGATGGGAACTGTATCCTACTTTTTAAAGCCTGAGGTGAGTAACTTGCTTATTTTTGCTGGGCACCAATACATCTGCACTCGTATCTCACCCTTTAATTGACCTGCAGCTTCTTCCTTGGACCAGTCACAGGACTATTCAGCTTACAATGGCAAATGGCTTGTGCAAATATTCATTGGTTGGATTGGTCGGCATTTCTATTCTTCTGTGCAATATTTCAACGCTACCAAAAGAATGCGTACAGCTTGGCTATAAAATAGGGGCCCTAGGCATGTCAATGTTGCGAAGTAAGTTTGATTACTCGGACATGAAGTCGCGTGTAGATCATTCGTATAGCTACGTTCTTCAGCATTGTGATCCTGTCCAGAAGTGTGCAGAACGTGCTCGCACAGTGAGTCGCAATTGAATATGTGTATTTTACCCGAATATTTTTGCCGCTGTAGTAACTCATGTTTTGGATTGTTTAGGGCTATGAATTTGGAGTCGCCAGTGGTGACACTGTATTTGCATTCCTCAATGCAAATGGCGAAATAAGGTACTCTATCTTAGGAGGTGCTAATCTTCCAAACCTGTTACGTGAAACTGACAAGTATCTCACGCTCTTCGGTCACCATGGCAACACTTTATCAAGAAGCTACATGCTAATTTACAGAGAGACAATTTCTGCTTTGATTGACAACGGAGAAAATACTAGTCGTACTATTAAAAATGGAGAAAAAGAAGCTGCGAACGAAGTCCCCTACCTTGATCGCCAGTCCGAAACATTGAGCTTTCACAAAGTATTGCAATCCTTTTGGCTGGGATATCACGATCGGTGCTATCATTATGCTGAGAAGCTATTAGAAACAAAGGACAGCGGTAAACATCATCGTCTTGTAGCTCTATTCTATCATGGCTTGAATTCGTTCGTTCTGCTGAGAAAGGGGAAGTTCACCAAAAAATGTGCGCAGGTTTATAAAATTGCTCACGGTGCGCTCAAGGAAGCTGAAGATCTGTCAAGATGGAATTATAGAAACAAAGTCTACTTGCTTGAAGCCGAAAAGTATTCTTTCCAAGGCTACAATAAAGAAGCAAGAAATTCCTATGGGGCTGCTATAATGGCAGCACGTTCTGCGAAGTTTTTGCACGAACAAGGCTTGGCATGCGAGTTGTCGGCATTTCACTGTCAACGGAATGGAGATCTTGAGCAGGCGAAGAAGTTCTTCAATCAGGCAAGGAACTGCTACAGTAAGTGGGGGAGTTCGGTGAAAATAGAGTCAGTCTCGAAAGAGATAGACCAAATAAATTCCAATGGAAGTGCTACGGTCGAAGTCCCAAAGGGAAGTGCCTAAATAATGAGGATCGTGCAATTAAGTGCTTTTTAGAAAGACAACATCTGCTGAATTGAATCAAAAATATTATACTGCTCTCCATTCTTTTTCCCCTCAACTTTTAGTCCGGCCTCTTCCAGTGCCTCTTGCAACCAACGATCCAATACTGCATCAGATCCATACCATCTGTCCGTTGGCAATGTGGTACCGGCTTCATTTATTGAATGCAACACTCCATCCAATACAATCGTTTTTGATCCTTCAAGCAAAGACCATTCAAGAGGAACAACACCATCACCTGTCAGTTCGCCAATACCGCTAACAGCTGCATAGGATGTGTACGCCACAGACGACGCAGACCCTTCTCCTCGATTATTGTACACCTGATTCACTTGCTCAGATCCGACCTTCTCTTCATCATCAAAAACACTAGCTTCTGATACAACCGTTTTCTCCTTCCCGACAATAGCATCCCCACCAACTGACACATAAGCAATTCCTTCATCAGCAAGGAAGGCACCCGGGTACTCTGAATTCAAATATTTCAATGCACCACGGGTGACACATGTTGCTTCGAATTCCTTCTCAGGAGGTTTGTGCACCGCCCCCAGTGTAATGAGTGCACGGACACGATCTGCCGCTCGTGCAGGTTTGTCGTCCTCATTACTTATCTCTGCATCATTATTGTTAATTATTTGTTCGACATTCCAACTGCCATCCCCCAAACAAGCTCTAGCTAACCAACCCCCGGCAGAGTGCGACAAAAGCAAACATCTCTCCCCACCACTTTTTTGATGCATTTCCTCAATTGTTCGTCGTAATCGCTTAACATACCAACCATAACCCAACCCCTCCGGAGTACACGTCATGGTGTAGAAGTTCGGAATATCGAATAATCCTCCGGCCACACGTATCCATTCATATCGTTTCAGAGGTAGCACTTGTATCAAATCTGGGTTGAACCCACGTTTGATAAGTGCATTGACAAAACTGTATTCTTCCCCTTGGTCGAGTGGGTTGAGGTAGTCAATGGCATCGTTACCAAAGCCTGGACATATGACGATGGGGATTCTGCTTAGATCTGTTGCAGTCTGTTTGGATGCAGGTTGTGGAGAAAAGCTGAAGGAAGATGCAGAGAGAATGGATGATATAAGAAACAACAGCCCTGTGATTGCCCTCATATTTGATGAACAAGTAGTGGAGTCTCTATGGAAGAGTTGTTGATAATGCTTATGCTGTTCTTGTTGTTGTTGTTGTGCAATCTGAGGCTGAAAAATAGGATGCGTATGTCAGCTGCCTTCTTCTGCTTAGCTTGACCATGCAACGACGCAGCAACTTCTTCTTGTTCTATTGTACTTACTTATGTGTTGGAGCTGCGCAAGTATTAGCTATGTACTACCAGTCGAACACGTCATGGTCGAGGCGATCGATGGTCGATGTGGATTGTGATGACGAAGGTAACGTAGGGGAGGTAAATGTCGTAGTGGTTCAAAGCGCCACTGAAGAAAAAGATCTTTTTTTGCACTTGGAACTTTGCTTTGCTCTCACGATCAACTCGCCTCTCATTATTTCATTTTGCACAAACGTCGATCCGCCTCCGCCCGGGCTGGTCAACCAACCAAAACAATGATGTCCACCACCACTTGCCTCCTCTCCCTCCTGCTCGTGCCTCTTCTCGTCACCATAGCAGCAACAATAGATCGCCCAACTTTCAAAGCCACAGCTCGAGTAAAGCAACACTATCACAGGTCAGGCCAACTAGTCGACGGAGAAGAGCATCTCCTCAAAGCCATTATCAAATGGGACCCGCCCATGGATGGAGCAGAAAAATATCAGCTCTGTCACAACTGCAATCACATTTCGGAAGAAACGGGGGCGGAGAATGGTGATGTGGATGGGGAAATTATTGAAGTCGATGCGGATAACTTTTGTGGTGGGCAGCCTTGTCATGTGATGCCCGGTTGCCCTCAGGGACTCAACAAATTTCATTTACGTGTCAAGATTGATGGGGAATGGAGTGCTTGGAGTAATTATCAAAATTTTAATGTGAAAGAACCTGGACATTTTGATCATGAGGAACTATGATCTGTTAGGAAAAATTACTCATGGTTCAAAAAATTAGAGAGAATGATTCACAGAGCTTCTCTGGTGATGAAATTCGAAATGAATCGAGGCGAGGAGCATCAATCAGTAGACAACTAATAACAATAATAACAATAATAACATGCTCATTCCTCCAAACAGATAGAGAGATGCATCATTGTCTCTTTCAATCATGTAAATAGCGATGATAACTAACAACACCAACATCCCCATTGGATATTGTCTGGCCACAACAGGCATCTCCGAACATTTTCGCCAGTCCATACATCATGTGAAAATCAGGTGCAGAATCTGCAAACGGTCAACCTCCAAACGAAATCTTGTCGAATGCGGCAATGCGCTCTTCCAAACTACTCTCCTCCGTCATTTCATATGCAAAAATACATTCTCTTAACATGGGCAAAATAGTCTCCTCCCATGCAAGTACATCCCGCACTCATCAAGGCAGCTTGGTGCTCTTCCGAAGAATACGAATGCATCAACGGTCCAAGTCCAGAGGTAACCACCACCACCCTCCCATCCTCTTGACATAATGGGACAAATGCATCCACCACCCCGTCTTACACCTATAGCACAAACTTCCATCAACTCTGGTAATGGATATCCCCATAAAATACCAGCATTGGACACCACTCCTGCCAATAATTTATCATCATTAGTATTTGAACCTCAATTCAACCGAACTGTGTTTACTGCATCTTGTACGGATTCGTCCGAGGTGACATCTAGCTGTGGAGCACATCAATACGATTGGAGTCAAAGTTGTTGTTATTGCACCCGATCTCTCTGTGAGAAGTGATTCTTTTGCCTCTCTGCCCCCGTTGGATGTCTCTGCTGCATAGATAGAGACTGTATGGAGATATCATTACAGAATGTGCGCGCAACATTGAAGTTCGTAAATTATTCATCCAATATAAAGTTGCAACAACATATTATATTGAAAATTATGTCCAACGCAAACCTACCATGAGTATCATGATGCTCAGAAAGAAACCGCTTCCAGAGTGCATAGCCCTTGCCTTTGTTTGCTCCAGGACCTTCCAGGACAAGGTAGGATCGCATTTGTGTAGCAGCAGCTGCTAGAGCGCTTGCAAAGCCGAGTGTCGAGAGGAGGAAGCTGAAGAATAAGATTAGTGGAGAGGAGGCGGCCATCAAATTGCGAATGGTCTTCTTTTGATTGTATCATTGATAGCCTCACGAATCCTTGCCAGTGTCAATTGTCAGCTGATCAGCTCAGAATTCAGAATTTTTGAGGCTTTACGTCGCTTTGATTTGCTTTGATACTGCACATCTGAGCGTAGGAACTGGTACAGTAGCTCCCTTCTTTGGCCAGCTGGTCAGCATCAGCATTTTTTCTCAATCACTGCAATTCTTGCGCTGCTCAGCACCTGCTACGATACAGCACCTGCAATGCCCTCCAACAACCCCGCCAACAAGCCATAGTCATCGGTTCAGGCCCCGTAGGCGTAGCCGCCTCTCTCATCCTAGCAAACCGGCACAACTAAGACGTCACCCTCCTCGAATCAAGTCCAGCCTCATCCACACAAACCTCCTACGATCCAACAAAAGCATTCCTCTACAATTGTCAACGAACGTGGACAACGGCTTACCAAACTATTTCCAAATATGCATCACTAACAACATTCTCGGAGGAAATTTACACCATACGTTCAGTCAACACTGGACCAAGAACTTACCTCTCATTAGGATTATTGCCCGTGAAAGATAATAATGCCGTTCGGCCTACCAATATCGTAAAACAAGACCAGATCATGAAGTGTGGACTATCCAAGATGGAGATTCCATGCGAGAATATTTTCAAACCGCATTTTTCCAAGGCTCGATTAATTTCCAATCATGAATGGGACCGATTTCTCCATGTCAATATAGTCCTGGATTGGCTGTGTGGAATAATGATGATGATGAGGGAGGTACAATGTACCTACAATAGTTCTGGTATAACAATACTCTAAATAAAAAATAATCTAAGTACTTTCTAAAGCAGACATATTGTAATCCCTGGGGTATATTTTGTTTCTGACACATGTGTCGAGGGGGTAAAAATAATACTAATTGCTTTCCATATTTTGAACTCTTTCATAATTGAAATTGATGGGTACAGAGATGACTTCAAAAGATTGGGGTACCACTTCTTCTCCTCCTTCATCCCGCACCCCGCAATTTATTTTGTCTTCGTCTCAACTCTCTCTCTACACAATGAGATCCATCATCTTCCTACGGCAATCATAACGAAACACAGCCTACCAACTATCCAGCTGATCGACCAAACTCACTCTTCACTGAACGGAATATGCCTCCAAAAACATCTCGCCGATCGAAGCGCAAGCGGTCTGCCCCGGTCGAAGAGCCACCTGCCTCAGCAGGACCCGATTCCAGGTAAGTTGTCACAATGTTATCCAAATATATTACCTTCTTTTACTATCGTAATTCAGAATTCAGTTGTTCTAACAACGCTGTATATTTCTACTATACATATCGTGCTCTCTATCGTGCAGCTCTGCTGATAAGCCGGCCACCAATAAAAAGAAGAAGAATGAGAAACCCAAACAACCAAGAACAGCCACAGCAACAACCAAAAAAGCCAAAAAAGCCGCCTCCTCCTCAAAAATCTCTTCCTCTGATGAACAAATATCACTCCTCTCCACACTCCTACAAAAACTTCAGGCGCTCTCATCCAACAAATCACAATGTACCGATGCATTAAATGCACTGATGGAGGGGCGAGTTGCCTGCAGCATTCTCGGCTTTGATCCATCCATGATGAAGACTGCTGCCTCTGTGGATGGCACGGCCACCACTTCTAATAATAAAAAGAAGAAGAATGAGGGAGGAGACAACAACAACAACAACAACAACTCTGGAACGGGGGATGCTAGTTTGTCAATACTGGATCCGACATTGTCGGGGGATAGCGCCATGCAATTTTTATCTGGGGATCACGTGACAGCATCAGATACAATGATGTCGAAGCGAGGAGGAGGAGGGAAGAAGGACAAAAAGAAGGATGCTGCCGGGGATGGTGGAGGGGGTGTTACAGATGATTCAGTGGGGAGAAATGATGCTCATTTGATCATGGCTGTAACTCAGGCTATCAATGTCATTTTATCATCGATCAAGGTTGAGGGTGCGACGGTATTCAACACTGCTACTCCTCCTCCCGCTGCTTCTGCCGCGGCTGCTGCTGCTGCTGCTTCTGCCAAAAATGATGATGAAAGCGACGAGTCATCCGTCCATTCTAATGAAGATTACACCTCCGAGGCCATCATGCTTGCAGCTCTATCATCTCATCTCATCATGGCACTCATGAATAATCGTACCTTGTTTGAAACAATTACCAAGGTATCCCGTAGTGGGAGTAGTAGTCACTCCATGAGCAACAACAACAACGATGCATCCTTTGGAATGGCATCTTCGCTCGGAGGAGGTTCTTCCATGATGGAAGTTGATGAAGAAACCATGTCATCATCTCGTTCATCACCCTCTCGAGGAGGAGGAGCGTCGTCGTCGTCTGCCTCCCCTCAAAAGGATATGAAAAGTGTCATCATGTCACATGCCAAGGCTGTTGTTGGACGAGCGTTAACTAGTGCTGTGATGGGTTCATTGTGGTCATTGGAGACACTTGGAAATCATGGAAATATGATGCCCTCTTCTGATTCGACGTCACAGTTGAAAGATGACGGGTCATCCTCCTCCTCCTCCGAAGAGACAAAGGCAAAGCAATCTACTATTCGTAACGCCATGTGGTCCTCCCTCCTTGCACTTGAAACATTGTTCCAATTAACCCCCAATCCAAAATTACTTACGTTTTCATCTATAACATCTCCGTTTGGGGCTACTTCCGTGGAGGATGTCCTAAGTACAAGTTCCATGGGGAGTGGGACGAATTATAATAGTCGACTATGGAGTGGCCATGCTCATTCGATGATGGGAATGGAGACTATTGAGATGTGGAATGGAATTTTGAAGAGGATTATGGTAGGATACCAACTGGGGTTTACGTTAGAGGGCTCTTCTTTGTCTGCTGCGGATGGTGGGGGGAATAACTATCTATCCCAAGTTTGTTTGGAGGTGTCTGATTCCATGTTTACATCCGAGAGCAACTCCAAGTTGATTGCATTAGTTATGAACGAATTCGATCAGGGGGATTCTATTTCCACCAGTGCACCCCCTCCAGCCAAGAAGGCACGAAAGTCGGCACCATCCCGCTCGAAAAAGTCAAAGCAAGTATCTGATGCGGAGAAAGTTATCGTGGAACTTTCTACACTCCTCCGGGAACGGTCTGAGAATCACGTTTTGTTCGATTGTCACGTTTCGGTCAGGCGGTGGGCAGTTTTGGCGTTTGGGTGGTTATGCAAGGGACAGAAGCGTTTGTTGGAAACATGTGTGACACTTTTGACGAGAGATGATTCGTGGAATGAGGTTATGGTATTGCCACCGTATGAGAGTAAAATTGCATCTGAAGCGACTGAAACAACGTCAAAGAAGAAGAAGAAAAAGAAAGATACGAAGAAGCGCCCATTGTCGACGGCGGAGGGTCAAATAGAAGGAGTGTCCGGGAATTTGGCTTTATTGGTGTTTGTTTGTTGCATGATAGATATGATTTACGATGCCGGTTCCACCGCTGGAATGACACCACCCTCGACTGGGTGGATGGATGAATATGTCAAGTCCATAATGGCATCACCCGAGTCAGTAGCGTCATCTGCAGCTGCCACAGCTTCTACCCCATCTGCTACCAATAAAAAGACTTCTGCCGAAAGTTCGAAAGCCCCAGCTAGACGGAGCAGCCGATCTAGGGCTGCTACCCAAAAGAGTGCTGCTGAAAAGCCTGCTGCGAAGGGTAGCCCACGAGGAAGTAAACGTTCGCCTGGTGGAGGGAAAAACGTTTGGGTCCGCCCCGATATACGTCAGGAAACTGCGAAGTTGGCGAAATACTTGGTTGAGACACACACTCGAGTTTTGCAGGATACTTTTTCGGAAATGTTACGCCTTTCTTCTTCAAATGCATCCAATGAGATAAGAAGGTTGATCGTGAATGTTGACCCTGTGGAGGGAAGCAACGAAGAAAGTACAATAACATTCTATCCATTCTTACATCGAACATTGGAGACGCTGGGGAGGGCTGCGACGACGAATTCATACTTTGCCTCATCTGAAGGCAAAGCACGTGTTGTTGCCACAGGCTCTGCGGTGGCGCTTAGTTGTTTCGAGCGAAACTTTGGTCGGTTTAAAGCCGACATGTCGTCAAATGTTATCGTTTTGGATGCAAAGCTGCTTTCTTTTGCTGTGAACGAAGTGTACGAGTGTCTGGGTAATACGACTGTCGATAAGTCAAGTCAACCTTTGGAGGATTACTCAATCCCTGACACTGTGCTAGTGGAGTATAAGCTGAACGAACCACTTCAAATGGATGCCATGAATGATGCGGCTCTCAATGAATCTGGAGCAAAAACCACTTCTAATCAAACCTTTCAAAGCAGCTCAGGGAGATCGAGTGTTCAGACTTTGGCAATTTTCATTAGAGCACATCTATCTTCCGAAACTGCTTCTCACAGACATGGAATGGATTCCTTATTGAGGAGTCTTTTTCATGTTACTCGCTTGTGCTATGACAGGATGGAAGAATTAGACCAAGCTACATCGCCCAAATCGAAAAAGAACAAGAAGAAGAAAACTTCATCTGGGGGCCCGACGAAACTGAAATACCACAATGTGGCTTTCCTTGCATCAGATGTGGTCAAGACGCTCGGAAGTTGCCTTTCTCGCTGCAATCAACCAAAAGATGCTACAACCAATGCACTGCTTTGCGTTCGTTCGCTGTTTCGGACATTTGTTTCCACTGAGCTAGTGTTGGACTTTGTCAATCTCGGTGATGACTTGCACGGAATGATACGCTCTAGTCTTCTAAACTGCGCAGACCAACCATCAGACGTACGTTGGATTCGATTGTTTCGTGCTCACGCCGACTTGGCCCTTATCATGGGGCAAGGGCGTCCAGGTCACGAGTTTAGGGCTGATGTCTCTGTCATTAGAGATAGTGAGAGCAGGTTGCAAGTTTACCGGGCCATTTATTCTGAAAGAAGCACACCACTGTGCTTATCGGCATTCCATCATGCATTGATTTCATCTACGCTCTGTTCGTCCACCAGTTCTGAGAGTGTGGAGGGTGCTGAATCGGCCGAGGATTTCTTGTGCAACTCATTTGTCAATGGCATCGAAAAATTCTCAGTCAATTTTGCAATACCTGCATCTTCGTCGTCCGTTATCGGTGACGACAACCTGATTTCTTTCCGAGATGCGCAACTATTTGCTGTGGCTTTTGGCAAACTTCCACGAAATGATCAGCAGAAGGTTCTCACCAAGCTCACTGGTATTTTGATCAAGGGGCTGAAGTCATCAAAACTATCATCCCTCGACGAAGACTCATCAAATATTCTGGCGAGGGCAGCTACTTCATGTGCTTCGCTTGCAGATATTTACTTAGTTCCGGCGCTTTTGCCAGTTCTTTCAGAAAGAATGGGGTCATCCCATTACGACTTCCCTTCGATCAGGCAAAATCCCAAAAGGAGTTTTCGTGGGATATTTGACTGGCTCACACCATCTGCGCCCACACCACAAGCTGTTGGTGCAAATCAGGTGCTTGAAGTGAAACTATTTGAAAAGATTCAAGCGATGACTGAAGCAGGGATCGCAACTGGTTTTGACACACTTTCGCTAGATGGATGTCACTTACTCCTCTCGTCGTGGAACATTTCGACGAAACTCACTGGTTGGAAGGCGAGTGGTTGGACTGGCGTGACTGCAGCGTCAAGGGTGGAGACTATGGACGTAATTCAGAAACTTGTAGCTATACGGGAAGACATGTTTGGGGTGCACTCTCTTGTGGATGTCAGTGAAGACCCATCAGTTCAAGAGACGCTGTTGATGAAATTAGTAAAGCAAAAGGGCACGAATTGCAGTCTTAGTGAGGTCTTGCCTGCGGGATTGTCTTCAGCTGAGAATATGCTGAAAAAAGTTATACTGGAAGTGGAGAAAAAGTCGTCTCCTACGCTACCAGAATTCGTCTACTTTGAATTTCTGCCAATATACGTTTCGTTCCTTGTGAGCAAGTACACAAGGCCTGGGAAGAATGTTGCTGATGCGCTTGATAGATTTCACCGAGATAATGAGCATGACGCACTCTCTGACGATTCCTGCTGCTCAGATGCGAGCGTCACACGGTCTAATGCGCTTGAGCGTCTCCACGATGCTTGCTTCGCGTTAGGTGCGGCACCATGCTATCCTGACTGGTTAGATATGGGTTGCAAAATGACTGATGGTATTTCCCAAAATGTATCTATTGACTCAGCGAAGCAGGCTCTCAACTCATTGACTAAGTTTGGCGCTCAAGTATTCCAACGCTACTTCGGTGCTATTTGTAAGCTGGAAGACGGCCGTACTTTATCAGGAAGAGGGAATGAAATATCGAAGCCTTCTTCCATAGCACTTCAGCTGATTGCACCATGTGATGAATCTATTTTGAAAGTCGTTGTAAGTAATGTTACAAGGGCAAACTCTACCGATGTTAGCGGCTGCGTGCAACGAATCAATGGTGTTGAGGGATTTGAGGGTTGGAAAGCAAATCAAGGTGAACGTCGAGCTAATGGGCAGTGGGAGATTATCTTGCTTGAGGCACTAACTCAGGGTTCCGAATCGAAAGCTGTGCTTGACGAATACTCTCAGCTTGGAATTCGGGGGGGAGCGAGGGAAAAGCATGATGTGATAAAGAAAGACATCGAAGACGTTATTCGCTGGAGGAGAATTTTGCTCAGCGTTTTGAATGCACTAGTTCCAACATGCGCATTACTCAGATTCGGAATCAATGGCAAGGGACGAAAAGAAGATCCTCTTTCGCTGGGCCACTCCTCACCATCTGCAAATGAAGAATCGTTCCTTAGCAGTGGAATCAATCCTGGGGTCGGTGACGAGGTGAAAGAATCCCTTGCATTCCTCTCATTGGTCTCCGCTTACTCTGCAAATGACTCGAGCATGTTGCAAGTTTGTACCGCCTGCGCTAACCAGCTATTGCAGGAACCGTCACAGTTCAAGAGGTTGATTTCATTGTCTGCGCTTCGCATCCGCTGTGAGGCGATAGATGATGTCTTATCTGATCAGGGGGGTAGCTATACAATTGTGGACAGGTCTCTCTCGTCAGACAAGTCCCAAGACACATTGTTGACATGCTTTGGTGTCAAGTTAGAGAAGGGGAGAGTGATTGGGTTTCAATCTGATGTGGACTTCAATGCTGACGTACTATCAGTGGGAGGCGACTCCAACGTTTATGGCAGAAGACACGACAGTTGGAAATTTGTTCCAGAAGTTTTAATCAGGGTGATCAGCTCTCGATCACTCCAAACTACAACTCGTAATCATGTTGCAGGAGTTCTCATTGATTTGATGGAAGCCAAAGGATCATTTCCAAACGAGGTGGGGTCAACATTGGCTGCAGCGTTGGATAGCTTGTCAAGTAATAGTACTGCTGCGCTAAATATATTGGTGGAGGATATTTGCCTCATTCCTAAAGGACGCCAAAGCAGTGAAGAATTGGAATTGAGCAAAAAACTTGCCCTCTTCGTCAGTTATCTTGTTGGTGTACCTGGCTCGTCAGAAGGAAGCAAATCTATCCTAAAAGAGATGTTGAGCAAATTCGATCAGTGGGCAAATTCAGCTCCAAAACATTCAATCAAATTGATATGTCTGTTGGCTTCTCGTTTCGGATCATTAGATGATGTTGGAAAGACAATAGTATCGCTGCTACAAAAAACGACTGACCACAGTGAGCTTTCTGGTTACGTAGATTGCGTAAAAGATTTTTTTGCTTTTGTTGCTTCTCTCAACGAAATTATCAAGCCAGCCGCACCAGGGGCATCATCGCCTTTTCGTGGCTCTGGAAAAATGAAGCAAATGGTAGACAAAGTGGGCACGTCGCTCTTACGGAGCAAGGTCGAAGAAGTTGGTGAGGCCAGAACGTGTTCATTTGTTGAAACAGGCGAAGGATTTACTGAGCAACATTGGTACAACTGCTACACTTGTGGCTTGTTGTGGGACAAGGGGTGTTGCTCTCTCTGCGCACGGGTTTGCCATCAAGGCCATGACGTCGGATACTCAAGAAAGAGTTCATTTTTCTGTGACTGTGGAGCAGAGGTAGCTACTGCTGCGGAAGAGAATAGAACTCCATGCAAATGTCTCGTACCGGTTAACGACGAAACCCTCAAAGCTGTCTTTGCGAAGGCGGACATTACCGATGGGGGTGCATCCAAAGATGAAAGCAAGGAAGAATCAGTTGTGAGCCATGATATTTTCATCGAGTTCCTCGTTGCAACCTTCAAATCATCATGCAAACAATCCCTAGAGAGTTTGATTAAATCAGCGAAAGATTCAAATTGGGCTGACTCGATCATTTCAATGCTGGGCAGCTTTTACAGCGACGAGCAAAACTTGCAAGTGAAGGACTACAAGGAACTGCTATTGGGGAGCTCGTCTTCATCGACCAACGCCAATTCTTCTGTTATTGATATCGAATCACGTTCTGGACTTCCAGTCAAGCTTCAAACACAATCCAAAACATCCATGGTGCCGCTTCGTGCTGCCAAATCGAATACTGTGCAGCCTAAGGTGTTTTCTTCTGGGTCGTCTTCAAGCCAAATTCGAAAAGGTCGGGCTGACAGGTCAGCGCAAATGATCGTGTCGGATGATAGAGGGCGGTTATTCGTCGCAGAATCGACTTCAGTACTTTTCTGCCTCGCTCCAGTAAATGTTCGTCACATACAGAGGTCAGCGATCTCTTCCCATCTGACTCGTTCCAAATTGAATATCTTAGGCTCTGACAAAGTGAAGTTCGCCATCAATGGTATGGCACTTTCACCTGAAAACAACAGGCATCTACTTATTTGGGGAGCATCAAAGGCTGCAGTTGCAATTGTATCCAAGGGTCTTGATTCTTTTGAGCGAGTGATTGAGCTAAAAATGCAGTCAGAACCCGCAGAGTGTGATAGCGATAGCGAGTATTTGCTTAAATGTGACTGGGTGTCTCATTCTGAGTTGATGGTAGTGGTTGTGTGTGGGACTGTAGTTCATGTCTTTGATCTGAAAAGAGAAAAGGACAACTCGTGTGATGCCACCACGCACTACGCTCTCGCATATGAGGATGTGCTCATTAGATCTGCTACACTGTTGGAACGCTTACCAAGAATGGGCTCAGGCGTCGAGTACGATGACCCAATCATAGAGACAAAGCTTGCGCTACTTCTTGACACAGGTCGTTTGTATTTTATCGACCTCATTGTTGACGAAGACGGCAACCTGGAGGACCAAGGTGAAAACTACATCGAGATTGGGGCTGGAGTTTCATTTCCAACTGCGGGAATACGCAGGTATCAAGGTGCAGAACCTGCGGCAACAGGTTCCACTTCAACCACTCTAGGCGAGGGTGCCCATCTGTCATACTTGCGTCAAAGCAACTTGCTCCTGTATCAATGCATGAGCTCGTGTGTAGTTGCTCTTATTCTTGATGACGATGGTAGTATTATTGCCAACTTTGAAATTCTCCCAAACATGATACCCGCAGCTGACCTCGGAGGGAGTTATGCCGTCGTTGGTCCTTATCACCATTTTGAAGAACTTGGAATTGTTGAAAGAGATGGCGAATCTTTCTATCGCTTTTCATGTATAGGCAAGTCGACGCGAACTTCCAGTCAACCTATACTCATACTGGTTGAATTCAACAAGAGTGATATATTCGTAAGAGAATTGGACTGGCCGACAGTTACAGGCTTAGGCATCATGTCGAGTTATAGCTACGTTGGATCATGTGCATATTCATGTCCTCATCTTGTTGGTGGTCGTAGTGCGTCGGATGGATATGTAGATGATGGGACCACGATAAAGGAGCGAGCATGTTTGACATTGCTTACTTCTAGTGGATCAATCTTGACTTTCGGGGAGGACTATACTACGACAGCAAGTAATTCATTGACTCAATCACAATGGAGCAGCAGCATCCAACGCAGCCCAGATATTCACATATTTGAAAGTTTGATCAATGTATCAGAGATTGATCAACTGGTTCTTGGCGGTGATTGCGTCGGGAAGAACCATAAGACAGCAAAGAGTAAGCTCTCTTTGAACAGCACTGAGTACCTTGCATGTCCCTCACGTGAAGGATGCACCCTTACTGCGGCACTTCAACCAAAAGCTGGCCAGAAAGAAACAGAAGATTTGGCCATTGTAGCGATTCGAGTTCTTGTGGGCACGATGCCAGACCTCATTCCTTCTGAAATCGCTGTAGTTGGATCTGGTAGGTCGATTAAACTGAAAAGGAATGTGAAGCGATGGTATGATTTCCCCCTAACAGACGAGGAAATACTAATGGCAGTAAGGAACGGATTTGGTAAGCGACCGACGACTGTTTTTTTGTTTTTGTTTTCTCAGAGTGCAGCTAACATCTGCCCATTTTTGTCTTCTCCAAAAACTTCAGTATCAATTTGGATTTCATCTTGTCATGATGGGAATAACTCTGTTATTGATTGCGTCGAGGTTTATGCTCGGACACGGGCAGAATTACCATTCCTTACTGCTGCAGGACTGTCTGGTAGTAAAGCTGAGGAACTTTCGTGCCAAAAATCTGTACAATCTCTTGCAACGAAATCATTTCGACGAGAACTGGTTCCTTGTTTTCAATCATTGACTAGCCTGATCAAACTTGTTAGTGGAAGTGATGATGCGTTGAAGTCAACCTCTCCGAATCTAGATCAAGCATCTTCAATAGTCAAAAGTGTTCTTGAACTGACCGCGTTGGATCAATCCTGTGACGAAAGGAAAGAAGCAGCAACTCTTTTGAGCGAAGCAGAGAGAGATGCAATGAGGAGAACAAACGTTGAAGACGAATCAACTGTTCGTGGATTACTGGTACAGCTCCAAAACTTGGAGAAGTTCTTCCGGGCCGAATATGAAAATGAGGATGAAATTAAACCACAGCAAGATGTCATAATCGAGCGTGGAATGAGTATGCTATTGCTTATAATGAAATCGACAATGAAGATTGTTCAGAGAAGAGGCCATAACTATCGCAAAATTATCTCGAAGTTGATAGAGGAAAAAAGTTGTGAATCCTCGATCGCATTGATTTCGAAGGGTATCATTGACTTTGTACAAACTCTTGAAGCAACGCATGGTGCACAACCCAATCTGTCGTCGTCTGTCGCGCTGAATTCCAAACTGATCTTGATGGAGATGGCATGTTCAAACTCAGATGATTTTGCTCAATTCAAAATTATAGAGGAGTATTTCTCGCTTGACTCGGAAATAGTGAAGAGCTGCTGTGCAGCTATGAGGTCGACGATCACTGGCGGGGACAACAACGGCACTTCGAAAGTAATCGCACCCCCAAGTCCTGAGAAAGAATTCACCAGTGAAGGTTATGTGGTAAGTAGAGCTCTTCTTTGAACCAATGTTTAGGTCATGTGTCAATCTCAACTGACTCTCCCTCTCTCTGTTTCTTCCCCCTTCTGCTTTCAGACTTATCAGTGTGACGCTTGTACGACTTTTCCGATAACCGGAACGAGATACACGCTAGGGGGCGAGATGGATATTGATCTTTGTAAACAGTGCTACGATAAGGGAATAGCTTATGCTCGTACGCATGACCTTAACGAAGCTGTTGAAATCGATGGAAGAACACTTTCAATTCGAGGAGAAGATGGCGACAATGAAGACATGACATGTGCAAAGGTATGGCAGATGGGGGTGAGGGTGATTGAGACATCAACTCTGGAGCAAGCTGAGGAGGCAAAGAGGGCAGGATTCCTTAACAATATGGCTTCTCAAAAGACAAACATTACAATTTCACAAAACACAGACGTCACAACTTCGAGTAAGCAAGGGGAAGAGATTGACGTTGTAAGCACGGAAGGGTTTGCATCCTCAGTTTTTTCGCATGTGAGTGTTGCTTCTTCATTTTGGATTGATGAATGTCTTTATGTGTGATTTGTACTCATAGCATTATTATTTTTCGGTCGATAGATCCTGCTGTTTCTTTCGGACACTTTGGCGAATCAATCAGAACCACCATCCATGTATGTCCTCCAACTTGCAGTCGATCTCGTTCTCAATGCTAAAACTGACGAGCTGAAGGCTTCGAGAGGAAAAGAAATGGTGGGAGCACTTACAAAACACTTGAAGAGTCTTATTGAGGGGTGCTCAAGTGATGCCGAACTCCCACGTGATACATGTACGAAGATTGTTATGAGTCTTCGCAGTCTAACCAGTTTGGTCTTGGCGAGGAGAGACATCATGAGTCGCAAGTTCCCTCTCGAAACGAAAGGAAAGTCTAACAGCCGCCAAAAGGATAAGACAGATCCTAGGTTCATTTGTGACGTCCATGGAGTCCCAGCTGTACGACGTCGATGCTCTCATGGTGTTCACAAAGACAGAAGGTTTTACGTATGCGGACTTGAAAGGAAGCACCGGTGCGCGTAAGTACTTTTGCATGTGTAAAGATGCCTTTCATTCATCTCAGACAAGTCGCATATCTTATTTACGCAAACTTATCTCGTCTCATTCATCACAGCTACTTTAAATGGTCTGACGACACAACGCAAAGTTCGACCCAAAGCAATGATGGGTTGCCTCTCTCCCTACCGGTCGTTCAAGAACTACAGAATGTGTTTGCCGAGTGTAAACTGGAAACCACATTCTGCGGCCTTATTTCTGCTCAATACCATAACCAAGGCGATAGTGTTGTCCATGACTCTCAGAGTAATCAAATCGATCCGTTTCCCTCTTTGACAACAGAAGAGGATCGGCTGCGAGATAAAGCAGATGGTGTTTTTCTTGTCTCCGAAAAACTTGGAAGAGCGTTGCCAGCATCAAGGTCTGAAGACGACTTTTTGGATGTTGCTAATGGGACGACAGAGTTATTACTTTGTGAATCGATGGACCTATTTTCTTACATTGCGCCGAAGAGGAAATCAAGCGACTCACTAGTGTGGTCCAAGGGTTGGTACTCAATTTTGTGCGAAATTATCAGCGGAGATTCGGGGACAACCTTGCGCGCTCTTGCAAAGAAGATGCTACAACGCCTTTGTGGATTCCGGAATGATATTTATCACAAGGTTCGAGATCATTATGTGTTCGGTTTTCAATACAGCAAGCTTTTGCTGCAGTCGTGTGAAATTTTAGACGCAGCTCTTTTAGTGAGAGAACAAGCTCGGCAATGTGGCCGAAATTGGAGGGGCGATGAAGTTACTTTTCAGCCTCTTCCAGCGTCTGGCTTATTCGGAACAGAGGACCTAATCTCGGAAGATTGTATGAAGCGTGAAGAGAGCATATCTATTGTACTAGATGAGCTATTATCCCAAGCCAGAAGGGGGGAGAATTGGAAAAATTTCTGTGGAGGTTTGCCTGAAGTGAATAATTTGAAAAGAGGCTCTACTGATGTTTCCGATTTGACGCTTGATATGCTGCAAGAAATATTCAGTCGTCCTCCCATCGTCTCATTGATGTGGCTAGGATCATGTTTAGGAGGGTCAAATCAAGTGAAGGTATTTAGTCTGGTAGATATTGCTCTGGAAAAGGCGGGCTCTAAAAGCGTCAGTATTTCCACCAATGACACAGAAGAGCTGATGCTCTACATTGGTGGGGATAGCAATCGTCCCACTCCGGAACAATCTCTGACTCGGTGCATGACGATAGATGATGTCAATGCTTTTATTTGTCAGTTTGTGCTATCGGGTCGATCAGATAAGTTGCGTTCGATTACTAGCGCAATAGGTATCAAACTTGCGCTGCAATTCAACTCCTCAGACCGAAATCGTCTCTTCAAGAGTCTGATAGATAGCGGCATGCGAAAGATTGGAGCAATGGGTCAGGACTCAATAAATTTCATCGACGTTCTGAAGCTATTCATAGAAGGGTTTGGGCTTGATTTGGATTTGCATCATGCAGCTTCCTCATTTAGTCAAGCGTTCAAAAATCAGATGACGTCATTGAATTGCTACTGTGAAAAGAAGTGCTCTCCAAACAGTGACGAGTCAGATATCTCAAAGCTTGACTTCGACTTGAGTGATTGCGAGCATTGTCACAAAGAACAGTTGTGGACGAGGCTCACAAGTCAGGACAACAGTTCGTCAGATGAAGCTTCTGACATGAAGTTTTTGTCTCAGCAAATGAGGCCTTATCAAAGAGGGCGGCTAGAAACGTCCACTGCTTCAAACTGTTTCTCGGAATTTTCTTCGTACTATCAATTGAAATTCAGGGTTGCATTATCTCAAGTGCACATTAATATCAGCGATCCAAGAGGGCGGCTTGCTAAGACTATTTCTGTGTACTACACTCCGCGACAGGTATCAAGCGGGTCATCATCAGATGAGGAGAACGTGAATGTCCTCAAAAGCGACTCATACTCGCGTTTTTGGCAGAAATGTGGTACAATAAATTTGTCAAGGGGTGCAACTGAGGCTTCTCTCGAGCTGAAGCATCCTGTGGTAGCCGCAAATTTGAAGATCACTGTAAGTACGATGGAATCGTTGTGTCTTTGGTCTCTGGCATTTCTTGTCTAATTCTGGTGTCTCTGACATCTCTTGTCTAATTCTGATCAATCTCTTTGTTTTTGTGCAGTTTGAAGACTTTTACGAGAGAAATAACAGCGTGAGGTCTAGTTCTGATGGACCCGTGTTGTATTGCCCAAGGTGTACACGCCAGGTAACAAATGCCCATGGAGTTTGCTCTCATTGCGGAGAAGTCGCCTTTCAATGCCGCAAATGCCGCCATATCAATTATGATAGATTGGATGCGTTTTTATGCGTTGAATGCGGTTACTGCACAAGTGGTGCATTTCATGTAAGTGATTGCGCCGTTTTGTTGATTCATATTTGATTTGACTTGACCTTACCAATCTCTACATTATTTGACATATTATCAGTTCGAATTGACAGCTGGAATAGCAGTAAACGCAGTCGCAATTGTGGATGAAGAGCAATTCCAAACTAGCATGGCTCTGTTGCGTGTTGCCAACAAGCGGAAAACGGACACAACGAAAAAACTAACTGCCTTGCTACAAAAGCATCGGAATGTAGATGATGATTTGAATGAACTATCCCTCTATGGCCCGCATCTGAAGAGAGCTTTGACCGGGAGTTTGCCGAAGAGTTTTGTCGATGACAAACCTGAAGTGTCAACTTCATCTAAGCCTATCAGAAGTTCGTCGTCCACCAACCGTAGTCGTCTCTTGAGCCTAGCGAGGAGTCTTCGTCAGGATGGAGACAGTCTTGGGGGCAGTAGAGGCGAATTCCTCAGACAAGCATTGCTTGGTTCCTCGGGACCGGGAGGTGGTGATGATTTCATGGATGATGCCCTTCTCAACGCTCTCGGTGGAGGAAGTGGATCTTCTAGTGATCCTTTAAGTCGTCTCGTAGCGAACATTCGATCCGGAGATGGTGAAGATGCTGCAGAGAAGACAGAGAAGAAAGCTAAATTGTCTCCAGCTGAAGAGTGCCGTCGTCTCTACATGCAGAAGAGGGAAGCAGAAAGGGAAAGTTGCGAGTTGAACAGAAGAATTGACTCATGGAATCGCCTGAACAGTGACACATTGGCTGCAAAAATGTGTAATCATGGAGGGACTTACATGACAACAGATTGCTCTGTTTGCTGCTCCAAGGTAGCTTACAAGAACCTTTCGCTCCTCCACGCAGTCTTCCAGGCAAATATTTCTCAGTCAGAGCACTCTGTTTCAAGTGAACTTGTGAAACTTCTCCTACAGGAGTCGGCGGACTTGGATCCAGCGCTCAAGGATCTTAAGCGCCAAGTTCTTATCACAGTAGCTAGTAAATCAGAATCAGCATCGGGGTTGGTTCTCAATGAATTGCAATCGAGACTGCGTGCAATTCAAGATCGAACGAGCGCTCAAATTCTAGGAGAACTCGTCCAAATGGATTTTAAGGGGGTTGATAAATTCATCGAGCTGGCGGTGTCAGTTTTGGAGGGATGAAAATAACCACAAATAACCACAAAGTTAATTAGATTAGCTATGTCTATCTACGATCTACGACACTATCAATCGTGGTCATGGACAAAAGAATGGAGCGATCAGCTGAAGACAGCTGTCTCATCCCACAGTAGTTAATTTCCGTCCATATCAACGACTGTGTCTGAAGAGTATGTTGTGTGGTTGAAGCTAGCTAGCATTGTGATAATGCATGCGTACCTTATTCCTATCTATGTTGTTGGTGGTTAAGATACTAATTATTTATTCAAATCAAGTTGAGTAAGTAAAATCTTTCTAAGCTAAAGCATTAAACAAACACCAGTCTCTACGCAGGGGTATCTCAATTCCACCAGCTATTCCACCAATCATTCACGGTGTGCTTGTCCATGAGTTTCACCAATCATCTATAGCAGAGTCATCATCATCATAACTGAAATCATCATCATAACCATAACTGAAATCATCATCATAACCATAACTGAAATCATCATCATAACTAAAATCATCATAACTGAAATCATCATCATAACCATAACTGAAATCATCATCATAACTAAAATCATCATCATAACTAAAATCATCATCATAACTGAAATCATCATCATAACCATAACTGAAATCATCATCATAATTGACATCATCGGTAGTAAAAGTACCGCCTGGGGCAGGGCCAATGCACTGGAACTCATTCCTCGCGTCTTCATCCTGAGAGTGTTCACAAACTCTGTCTCTAATCCAATCGTAGACAGAAGAGACTCTCGCATATACACCGGGATAATCACCTTCTGCACAGCCATTTCCCCAGCTCACCACTCCCACTTGAACATCACTTTCAGCATTGGCACCCTTCCAAAACAAAGGCCCCCCAGAATCCCCTTGGCATGAATCCTCGTTTGGATCTGCCGCGCAGAGCATCTCGTCCGTGATTACGTCAATGCCATACGAGCTTCTACACGATGCTTGTGATACTACGGTTACTTCAACTTCTTTGAGCTCATCAGACATGCTCCCCAGTTCGGTTACTCCCCACCCAACAACCGTCACGGATTGACTAGAGGAAGGAATTGAGTTCGAGGAGTTGAGCTTCACCGTCGCTACGTTAGCACTGGTGGGACGTGAAAGTTTTACAACCATGATATCATAGTTACTCGTAGATTCGCTGTAATTCGGATGTATGTATTGCCTCACTGCATCTACTCGATCCCCATCCGTTTCGCCGTGGTCATGCCTCCCAATAACCGCATCATATAGCGGATTTCCCACATCAGCACAATGAGCAGCGCTCAACACCATGTCTCTCGCGATGAGTGAACCTCCGCAAAAGTGACCGTCTAACTGTTGGAAAGAGACTGCAAAAGAGTAACGATCCTCTTCTGCTTCGCCGCCACCGACAATACGAGTGGTTGCTTCATTGCTCCCGTCATCAGATTGCCCCTGGAGATATCTTGTGTTTGATGTTTTCTGCCACAGCCACAGGCGTGCCTCGGAAGAGAGGACAAATAACTGCGTGATGAGTAGGATAGGAGATGTCTTCATGATGTCGTAGAAATGAGCAACAATGTATGCAGAAAATTTGTCGATCAGAATTGTTTGTGAATCATCGTCGGCATCAGTCCTAATCTTGATCTTGACTCGCCAGGCATTGTACTAGTTCCTACGGACAATAATGACATGTTGCAGTCACGCACCCGGGAATAGCTGAAAAGACCAGCCTGGCCGTGGCCTGCAGTGCGTGGCCCAAAGGTATAAAATCCTTTAAGGGTTTCTTCCTTCAGATCGAGTTCCCACGATCATCCTCTATCTATTGCCGCGAATAGAGACTCTGTTTGCTGTTAATCTTCGATGAATTATACACTGCTGCCCGTCAAGAGTTGAATAGTATATGTGTATTGGTATTGCTTTGTCTTCGTCGCTCAAATATTTTGCATCGATTTATAGTACGCTCTTGAAGCTTTCCCGTCGCCACCAAGACTTCAAATAGCATAAATATACTATTCTCATATATTGTTGGTGTTGGTGTTCGTAGAAGATGCTGCTTGTTGCGTGTGGATGCATTTTGCTATGGGATGTGCCCGCTTCCGTTCCATCCAACAAGTGTGTTGGATGCACAAGACGCAACAGTCTCGACGCATCCATTGATGAATACAATGAATATGTTTCATTGCTTGTGCCTTTTCTCGGTGGTAGAGACGGCAACGTCGTTCGTCGTGTATGTTCTCATTGATGTCAAGGACGATCAACATGTCGTTCATCACATGATGTGCGCTCCGTGCTCCTCACGCTTCCAGACGGCGACGCCACTTCAGAGACAGATTCAGCATGCTGTTATGAATATATATATTCGTTTTGACTTGCAGTGGATAGCAGTGCAGCGTCCGATACAAAGCAAGTTGCCGATGTGCTATCATTGTCTTTGCTACCGTCACCTGTGACAGCTTTTACAATTTGCCGTAATCTGTCATATCACGCTCTTGGCAACAAATATTGGTCGAGACCATCGCCAATGTACTATTTCTCCGTGGTTCTGACTTGCACTTTTCGTGACCTCATGTGACCTGACTTACACCCCTCCGTGATCTTCTGACTTGCACCCCACAGCCCGAAAACGTTGCCGCGAGGTTCACTGTACATACTCGCCTCGGGCACTCCTCGGGCATGTTGCATCATCTAACTAACAAGGTTTAGTCGAGAGTTTGATCTACTGCTATTATATCGTAGACGATTGAAGACACATAATCACTCAAGTACATTATCTTGTTATAATTGCATTAACGTGGGAAGACATCTATTTTTCGTATCGTCTGTCGCTTGTCGCTCTAGCATGTGTTTTGTAATACATGGACTATCACAACTTATGGTGCGCAACTTAAACGCTGTTCTTTAGAATTGTGCTCCAAGAGACACTGCTCCATCGTCGCTGGTAACGGTGTGCCTCGTGCTCCTCCGCAACAGCATCAGCCCCTTCAAGACGAGGCATCGAACAGCGACGGGGCGTCGTCGCTGGGGGGTTCATTTCTTTAACGTCTCGCATAACATCTTGCTCTAGAAATAAAGCAGCTGCACGTGCTCGTTCTCTCGCCCATTGTGAATGCTGTGCCGATATCATGGCCAGTCTTGCTGAATGTGGAATCCGCAAGGCTCGATGCCAGTGATGCTCTGATAAGACGGCCCTTTGTAGGGCGTCCCGTCTATTCTCGTACTCATCTGTTAGCTCGGGGCTGAGATACTTCTCGAGACCAAGAATTGCAGCAGCGTTGATAGTAACGCATTCTTCGTCGAGGAGAGCGCTGTGATCTCTCAGTTGCGAGCGGACTTCACGAACTCGATGAAAGTGCCACGCCTTGAAAATATCAGTTTCTGCTTGGGAGTACCAAAGTTTCGATGCCTCTGAGCCGACAGAGAGATTCTTCACGACGGACATGAGGCTTCTACTGGAGAAACGAACGTTTTTGCTTGTTGTTGTCTTCATCTTGAGTAAAACAGAAAGTGATGTTGTTGAGTTGTGTGCTATTCCTCGTCGAGTTGATTGATTCTGCGTTTCCGGGAGGTAGGAAGTGGTGCGTGTTAGTTGCTTCTCGCCTCGGTGCGTCAACACTCGTATGTATATAAGAAAGAATGAAGGACCTCAAAATGACGCCGTGTTTCTATTGGTAGCGGCGAAGTCAAAGTCATTACCTGATTGAGAAAGGAATCAGTTATAATTTTCACTACTTACTTATGCGTCATTGATTCTGAATGTTAGTACGATTCAATTATGTCACACCCTTCTTTATTGTCTTGTGTCTCTCGCTCCGTCAATCCCTTCTTTCCATTCCTTGGATTAACCCTACATTAGCGTGTCCCAGATCCACTTTCCAACCCCAAATTCCCACTTTCCCACCCCAGAATCCCACGTCGAATTTTGATTCTGAAAATCAAAATCCTTCGTCCACCCCAGAATCCCACGTCGACGTAGGATTCTACTTTTCCACTTTCCCACCTCAGAATCCCACGCATTTTCTTACTACAATTTCGAGATCATTGATTTTTACCCCCCTTACAACTATAAAATCTTCCTATTGAATTCCTTCGTGACGACACGTACAAAAAATTATCGGGGTGAAATAAATTATTTTCTGTAGAATTTTAGCGTAGGAATTCAATAGGAAGATTTTATAGTTGGGGGGGTAAAAATCAAATGATCTCGAAATTGTGGAAATTTTGACCAAAAGTGTAACTCATAATTCAACTTATCGTGTAGTGAAATACTCTAAGCCCTTTCATCGTGAAATCACCATCACCGAACACACAAGCAAGATGATGATGACACTTCTGCGCCGACGAGAGGCAACAAACAAGTGGGAAGTGCTGGACGAATGATAAAAGATTATCTCCTCTCTCAAGACTCTCCTACGGATCAAATTCTGAAGACAGCACTCTCGTGTAACCACCGTATTTACGCAAATAATGCACAGACATCACTTTTTGTGTGCTGGCACCACAACTCTCACGTCGACTGCTGCTACACCATCGACGATTGGCATGCAACCGAACCAAAATACACGGAGAACATGTGTGATGTTGCCGCCAATATGGTACCTTTTCAAGCGCTGTCGATCTCGAATAAACACTCAACACGTGATGATGCTTTTTGACGTCGCTCGACATCAACCATATAAGATACGTTGGGTAAAGCTACCGTCTCTTCTCGCAGTATATTTACTCATATAATCGTTCATACTGATCTGCTCCGTCACAGGATGGGTTTTTGTGGTCGTTGGTGGCTGCGTCGTTCGCGTATGCAAGTTGCTTTGTCGCTAATGAAAGAGGGCACATCTCCGTCCAAAATCTGTCCACACACAACAATCAGCATGTACTATGAAAAACATCGGCAATGACACATAGAGAAAGCTCTATTTGAGCCGGCTTGAGGCTCTGTGTCAGCAGAGAAGGTTGTGTAGTGTAATATGAATGTATATATTGCAAGCATTTCTGATGCACAAGTTTACAAAAGAAGGTGCAAGCAGATGAGGAATTAGTTGGCCATGAAAGCCTCAATCCTGAACCAGAGAGTGCAAGCAGGTGTAGGAAGAGTAGAAATAGTTAATGCATTAGATTATTATTGTTGTTCTTGGCAGTACTTGCTCATTCGTCTCCTTATGACTAGAGGCACGTGAGAACGGCGGCATGCAGGATCTTCTGTCTAGCGTATTCAATCTGCGTAGGAACTAGTACCTTCGAGTTGAATATTCAACTCAAAAAATTCAACCCAAAATGCAACTCGGCACATGCACGAAAAGCTAAAAAATGTGGGTGAAAAGGTGCTATTTGGGACCTTTTCAAAAACCTTTTCGCACAAATTCAACTCCTCTACAGAAGAGCAACGTGGGATCTCAGTACACCACAGGCGTGCAACTTGAGTTGAATTTCCGGCTGAATGTAGTATTTTGTGCGGGGAGTAAGTATCGCACAGGCCCTCGAAAAGTGGGAATTTGGGGTTGGAAATTTGGTGCTCGCTGGGACACAGAAGCAAATTTTGACGGTTCTCACGATATTTTATTGAGTATCTTTCGAAAAAAGTGTGAAATCTAGCATTACTTTCGACATATCATTGGTTATCCTAATCAAATGACATCTCGAATGAATTGCAATGAATCACACTGAAGTAGAATGAAATCAAGGAATCATCAACATGCTCTGGGCCGTAAGAAGCTGAATAAAGAGAAAGAAGAGTGATGACATTCTTTACTCTCAGAATGTCTGTGGCATCTTTCGACGAGAAAAGAACGGATACGGACGCACTTATCAAACTCGAATTCATCGTTGACCTGATGTCAAAGCATATCTGATACAAGAATATCATGATGAAGGATATACAGTCTTCTGGCACAACTGTAAAGCAAGAGGAAAGAAAAGAGGAGTTGCAATCATCTTATCGCCCAACTACGCAAAGGCATGGAAAAGCGCAAGTGGCCTCGAACCGATCACGACTTCAAAAGGAGAATTCGAAGGAAGATTCATCGGTCTTCTCCTACAATTTCCTCGCTTCAACGACGCAGGTAAAATCATCAAGGGCAAACATCTTAGAATATTATTGGCATCAGCGTACCATCCTTGGAGCGAAGATGACGATTCTAACATGAGATTCAACGACAAGTTAGGAAAGCTAATCAGCAAAGCTACAAAGATTGATGGAGTCATTATGGGCGCAGACATCAACGCCAAAGTAGGTCGAAGAGACAATGATGCTTTACGTGACGTACTTGGTAACTTCGGTCTGAGTGACAGAAATGATAAAGGACGTGACATCATTCACACCTATCAATCAAACATATGACCCGGAAGGCGTAGGCCTCAATCTCAAAGACTCACTAGGCATCTTTGGTCTTGTAAGAGGACATCGGCACTGGTACAACACTCGGCACAACACTCAAAGCTCTGCCCCTCCGCCTCCTCCTCCTTCTCCTCCAAGGAACTTACCCCCCCCCCCCCTCCCCTCCAAGGGAACGAAGAGATCCACCGAGCGACAACGAGAATGAGAACAGAGGATATGACCCAGAAGGTGTTGGCCGCAACCTCAAAGACTCTCTAGGCATCTTCGGACTTGCAAGAGGAGCTGTATGGATGGAAACCAAAGCTGAGTTCAGACAAATCTCACGCCTATACCACCCCGACAAACACAATCCTGCAAGCACTAACATGACAAACGAAGACGCCAAAACCTTCTTTCAGCTCTTCAACAACGCAAGAGACTTTCTAGAAGAACACTACAGACGTACTGGACACATATAACAACAATCACAAACAAACTAAAGAGTGTGAACTCTTTAAACATCTACTGAATGATCTAAGTTACCCTACGTAACTCAGAGGCATTGGAGGAGGTAGCGGGTAAAGTTGTTGACGAAGGAACGCGTCAGGCTTTACGAACAGCTTGGAGGGCCTAGGCCTGCCACAAGTCAAGCTGCAACTCTGTCTAAAGATCTATCCCTGTAGGTGCAGAATGGGTCCCCTATAGATCTAGACACGGCAAAAGAGTAAGAGTACCCATTGAAGACCATCATAGGTCGGCTAATCCTATAAACTGTGGTCCTCTACTGCGTAATGGCATGAGGATTGAAAAGGCTCAGGTGCATGGCAACCATGAGCACCTGTATCACACTTGAATATCGGGAAAAGCCTTTTGTGAAACAACACCTTTTATAGTCGACGGCGAGCGTTAAACCCAATCTATCATTTTGAACCAAGTCATAGATCTAAGCGTGGTAAAGCTAAAGAACTCACTCACACTCACTACGAGGATTCCTACTTTCCCACGTAAAATTCCGAGGTTGGAATCCTACGTGGGAAAGTAGGAATCCTAGCCACATCTGGGACACGCTCCCTTCACGGTACATAGCTGTACCTACTGATGTGGCCGTGCAGTCGCAGTGGCCGCTCAAAAAGGGCTAAAATCCTACTTAAAGGGTTTCGTTTTCTCACAATTGGAATCCTTCAAATCGAGTTCCCACGTAAGTATCACACGGGTTTAAAAAATCCCCAAAAAACTCCTCAACTGGCGGGCGGGCGGCAACAAGGGTACTGGTGGCGATCGAGAATGGAGCTGATTGAACAAGAGACAGAGCCAGAGCTTATGCACATTCAGTTCACGAACATGGGCGATTTAAACTTAATGCGTGGCAGCGACATGCGATTTGAGATTCACAGAGAATAGCAGCATCAATCAACGTGATGGGTGTGTTCAATGATGGAGATAGCTTTTTTTCAACTTATGCACGATGCCTATGCCTTGCCTTGCCTTGCCTTCATTTTTAAGCAATTCACCATGAGTAGTACCCATTCACACTGCTGCATCTGTTTACTTATTTCTTTTCTTGACCATTAACAGCTTTCCGGGTATGCGCCCAAATGCAAATGTGGGCACAATTGCTCAATAGGCTCCGTTCTCTAGAGAGTCCCATATCTCTGCGGGATATTGACTTCAGACGGATTTGGGCGGTGATTCTGAAAGCTCTTCAAGGTCTACTATAAAATTGGCATCTCAGTGAGACAGGTTGGTCGGCTATGCCCACTCAACTTCCTGACCAACTTTTGCAAGATATCTCCTGTTCAAACTTCGAACACATGAGATGTGCACCACAGTGTGGGACGAGTTGTAGCCTCCAAAATCGGCCCAAATTCACAGATTTCTTTGACCAACCTATCAGAAATCAGAAGGTGCTGATGGGCCCTACTTACCGCTGCGCTAGCTGAGCAGGCCGTCTACGTAAAATGTGCTCCAACTTGCAAAGAGCTTCGCAAAAATCCAGGTACGTACCCATTACTACGTCTGATATATCCATTTTTCGGCTGCTACTTGCCACCTATGACAAGATGTGCATCTTTCCCACCTTCTCCACTGTCGCGCCATTTTCAAACTCCTAAATACCTCCTGCCTATCGCCTCCAAAAACCAATTACGCTTAGCTGTTAAAACACAAATATATATACTTATGTAGGAGTAAATGAAGTTAAAGCATTTGAGAATAAAACACTGCTACTTTGTGCTGCTTGAGCTCGTACTGCATATTATGAGAACCAAGGTCCAGTGCTCGCACTTGATCAATCGATGTGTGGTTCTCTTCTGCTACGTCTGTGGTCTGTGATCTTCGCGAAGAATGTGACTCGACTCAATGGAGGAGATCAGAAGATGATAGAATCAGGACATTAAAAACCAACAAAATAACAACAACCATGAGCTTCACCAAAGATGAACACGCTAGGTAACGAATGTCCAGTATTGATTGATTGAGACCTTGCCGGCCTTATCGCCTTGGGATGCGTTGACTCGACTCAATGGAGGAGATCGCGGGACTTAGGACGTTTACGGACAGCTGGAGGACACATTCGACATTGGACAATTGCGGACAACATTTTTATTTCTCAAACTCATCATCATCACATCACATCAAACATCAACATTACAACCATGAGCTCCACCAATTCCTATCCGAACAACCGCACCAAACACATAATCGAAAGCAAGTCCACGGAGGCCCAACAAGGCACAGAATACGAATGCGCTCCCTTTTTTGTCGACTTGAAATCTCTGTCTGAGAGCCAATTGGATCATTTGCGAAGTGTAGGTTTATTGGGAGGGCTGTGTGTTGAGGTAAACGAGAGTATTGCTCCACAGGGCCTGTCGACAAAGGCGTCAAAGTTGCTCGGTGTGAACGAGACAGAGCAACAGATTGGTGAAGAGCCTCGTGTGGAGCTCCTCGAAGAGATTCGCCCCTCATCTGCAAAAAAGAAAGTTGTAGGCGTCCAAGATCCGTATGCCATCCGTCTCGTGCGATCAGCACACATTAAATATCTTAGCAACGCACTCTCCGAGCCACTAAGTCGGGGATTTATCAGTTTAGATGCTAGCCATCCGTGGATGATTTATTGGTGTTTGCACTCATTGGATTTGCTGCAATATTTTGATCCTTCTTCAAATACATCACTTGATAGCGGTGGTCTAAATGATTTGGAGACGATGCAAAAATCTGAATTGTTGAAACGGATCGTATCAACACTGAAACATTGCTGGACGGATGTGCCTTTGCAATTCGATGTCGGTGAAGTGGATAAGAATTTAAAGTTGACTAAGCTTTGCAAAATGCAGCAGCAGGAGACAAATACACAAGGAAAGAATGAGAAGATAGAAATAATGGGTGGAGGATTTGGAGGAGGGCCACAACAAATGCCACATTGCGCACCTACATATGCTGCAGTGCTGTCGCTGTGCATCATTGCTGGTATTGGCTGTGAAGAGAAGGCTGCCATGAATACGAACCACAATCCATATCACGAGGCTGGTAAATTGGCAATGGAGTTATTGGATGAAAAGCGTCTTCAAATGTATGCATTCTTCTTGACTTTACGAGAGCATGAAGATGGGGAACGCATCGCATTCAGAATGCATCATGATGGAGAAATCGATGTACGGGCAACGTACTGCATCCTGACACCGTGCCATTTACTGGGTTTGCTGGGCAAGGAGGAGGAGAAGGATCATCTTTTATCTCCATCAATAGCACATTACATTGCATCGTGTCAAACGTTTGAGGGCGGATTTGGTGCCGAACCATTCAATGAGGCTCATGGGGGTTACACATTCTGTGCTTTGGCCGCATTGAGGATATTAGGCAATGTATCCATAATTAATGTCGAAATGTTGCGATCGTGGCTCGTCCGACGCCAGCTCGAATTTGAGGGAGGTTTTTGTGGTAGGACAAATAAGTTGGTAGATGGATGCTACTCGTTTTGGCAAGGAGGAGCAGTAGCAGTGTTGGACGGTTGGTACAATGAAAATAATGCCACTGGTGAAAAGATGGGTACTGCTAATGAAGAGGGGCTTTCATTTGATGAAGTCATGCTTCAGAGATATATTCTTCTATGTGCTCAAGATGTCAATGGTGGATTGAGAGACAAGCCTTCAAAACCGAAGGACTTTTATCACAGCTGCTACAATCTTAGTGGTCTCAGCGTTGCCCAGCATGCATTATCTTCATCCTGGCCACCGGCAGGTGATAATGATACAAGTCTGAACAACCTCTTTGGAGACTCTGCGTTCAATATACTTGCAAGAACTGATCCTGTGCTCAATATTAGAGATGACCGAGTGAGGTATGCTACCAAACAATTCTAACCTATTGTGCTACTTTATGATGTGGCGGAACAATGGAATTTATGATATCTCAAAACCATTATTATTTATATAAACACAAAGTCTAAGGAAAGGATACAAAAGCGTCTTCAAATTGAGAAGTGGTTTCATCATGCACTGCTTCGACAACAACCTCTCTCATTGGAAGTCCGCTGCTATTGGCGTCTTCAGCAGGAGAATGCGGCACATCAGCAGCATTAGGGTTGGCAGGCGGCAAGATCCCAGAATGATGAGTTGTAAAGTGAATCCAACCTGAGTAAAGGATGAGCTAGAGAGGGTGAGCTTGAGTTTTTAGCTTCATGGTGAGAGCTCTTCGTCTCCTACTTATTTTATTTTTGCGTCCATTTACTCCTTAGAGCTTAGCTAGCTTATTACCCTTGGAGCGGAGAGTATCCGCAGAACCATGAATTCGCTTCTTTAGTGTAATCAATAAATCGAAGCTCTCTGCACTTCTGTATATAGCAGTCGGAGAGAGAGAGAGAGAGGTCGAGAGATGCTGCTTGGGCGGGTTAATCGCTTTGTAGCTGGTCGACTGCTTCAATCTGCGATGAGAAAAGGAATTCTTCTGACCACCGACAGTTAAAGGGGAGCGGCGGGCATAATTTTGCAATGAGGGTGACAGTAATCCTCCTAGCGTTAGTACTTCGAGATAGGAGACAGGATATAAGAGGCAAGGTTGCAGAA